>CAWUFW010003211.1:1261627-1892441 GCA_963921515.1 Calotriton arnoldi | reverse complement strand
AGGGTGCGCGGATCCATGAGAAAAAAAGAAACAGAATCGCAAAACGCACAAAGGGGGCAGGGTAGAAACACCCTAACCCCCTAGGCCTGCTCAGGGGGTCCCACAAGGACCCCCTGGGCAAAAAGCATTTTTAAAAAAAAAAAAATCGGCAGGATGCGCTCAGGGTGCGCGCATCCTGCAAAAATCGACGCGCGGTCTCCCGCGCTCGATGACTTTGCCCGGGTGGGCCAAGTCCCGGGGGCATGCTGGGGGTTTATTTTATGTATGGGGGCCTCTAAGGGCCCCAAGCCCGGGGACCGCCACCCCCGGGGCTTTATTTGAAAAAGTAGCGGGAGGGCTCTGAGCCCTCCCGCAGCCCCGAGGACCACCACCTCCCGGGGCTTCTTTATTAAATTAACATGTGTGGGGGGCTCCAGCCCCCACCGCCCTGAGACCACCACCTCCCAGGGCACTAACAAAATTGAAAATGGGGGTCCGTTAAGGACCCCCGAGCCCGGGGACCACCACCTCCCCGGGGCTGTGCATTTGGATGGGAGGGGGCCGCGCGGCCCCTCCTGGAAGCCTGTGGTGGCCCTGGGGACCGCCACCCCCAGGAGCCGGCTCCTGCAGTGTCCCGGGTGCCTACCCCCGATACACTGCTGTTTGCAATGACAGGATGGGAGCCTCGCGGCTCCGTCCTGTCATTGCAAACTGCTTTGGATATTGGAAGAGGGAGCAGGAAACCTGCTCTCGCTCCAATATCCAAAGACAATTGCTTTCCACAGGGGAGCAGCATGTTAGCTGCTCCCCATGTGGAAAAGCAATGCCGGCTCGCGCAGGAGGCGGGGAGCCGGCGGGACTGTGGGGGTTTGGGGACCCCCACAGTCCCCAACCAGAGGCCAGGCCCGGGGGATGGGGTCCCCGGGGCAAGTAGTGGCCCGGGAGGGGGGCCACGCAGCCCCCTCCCCAGAAATAATTTAAAAAATAAATAAAAAAGGCCTGCCCCGGGGGATGGGGTCCCCGGGGCAAAAGGAGGCCTGAGGAGGGGGCCACGCAGCCCCCTCCGTAAAAATTTCTGAAAAAGTGTGGCCATGCCCCGGGGATGGGGTCCCCGGGGTAGGATTCGACCAGGGGAGGGGGCCACGCGGCCCCCTTCCCGTATAATTAAAAAAAAAAAAAAAAGGGGATAAGGCCCTGGGGGATGGGGTCCCCAGGGCCCAAAAATAGGAAAAAGGAAGGGGGGCCACACAGCCCCCCTTCAGGGAAAAAAAAACAAAACAAAAAAAAAAAAAACGATCGGGCCGCAGGCCCGCCCCCTTCCTTCACCACTCTGCAAACGCGCCCCTGGCGCGTTTGCAGATGAAAGTAATTCCCCTTCAATACTGGGGGTCCCTGGGGGCCAACTAGCCCACCAGGAACCTCCAGTATGCGCCAGGGGCTGCGTTGCAGAGAGGTGTAAAGAGGCCACGCCCCTTTTACACCTCTCTGCAAGGCAGCTCTGTGGCGCTTTTGGATATACCTGTTGGGCTAGTTGGCCCCCAGGGACCCTCAGGATTCAAGGGAGTTAATCCCCCGACTTAAAACGCGCCACGGGCGCGTTTGCACAGTGGTGAAGGGAGGGGCGGGGCTTCAGGTGACATGTGTGCAAACAGGCCCCGTGGCGTGTTTTAAGATGGGGGATTAAGTCCCCTTGAATCCTGAGGGTCCCTGGAGTCCAACTAGCCCACCATGTACTTCCAAAAGCGCCACAGAGCTGCCTTGCAGAGAGGTGTAAAAGGGGTGTGGCCTCTGTACATGTCTCTGCAACGCAGCCCCTGGCGCATACTGGAGGTTCCTGGTGGGCTAGTTGGCCCCCAGGGACCCTCATGATTAAAGGGACTTAATCCCCAACTTAAAACGCGCCACGGGCGCGTTTGCACAGATGTCACCTCAGGCCCCGCCCCTCCCTTCACCATTGTGCAAATATTCCGCTAAAATCAGCCGAAATACGAATTCCGATTTACTCACCTGTTATCAGGAGAGACCTCAGTGCTGCATCTTTCAGCCCAGTACTGATCCTGAAAAGTAATTTTTACCGTACTTACCAGTAACTTGAATTTCCTTCCATAGGATATCATTGCCTGCTTTTTGCTGAAAAAGTTTCTAAGTGTCGATTTTTGAAACATACAAATATTCCTCTAAAATCAGCCAAAATACGAATTCCGATTTACTCACCTGTTATCAGGAGAGACCTCAGTGCTGCATCTTTCAGTCCAGTACTGATCCTGAAAAGTAATTTTAACCGTACTTACCAGTAACTTGAATTTCCTTCCATAGGATATCATTGCCTGCTTTTGCTGAAAAAGTTTCTAAGTGTCGATTTTGAAACATACAAATATTCCTCTAAGATCAGCCAAAATACGAATTCCGATTTACTCACCTGTTATCAGGAGAGACCTCAGTGCTGCATCTTTCAGTCCAGTACTGATCCTGAAAAGTAATTTTAACCGTACTTACCAGTAACTTGAATTTCCTTCCATAGGATATCATTGCCTGCTTTTTGCTGAAAAAGTTTCTAAGTGTCGATTTTGAAACATACAAATATTCCTCTAAAATCAGCCGAAATACGAATTCCGATTTACTCACCTGTTATCAGGAGAGACCTCAGTGCTGCATCTTTCAGCCCAGTACTGATCCTGAAAAGTAATTTTAACCGTACTTACCAGTAACTTGTATTTCTTTCCATAGGAATCCATTGTCTGGTTTTCAGCAGAAAAGTTTCAAAGTGTCGATTTTCACAAACTACAAATATTCCTTAAAAATCGCCTGTATGACTTAAACGCATTCTTTCAACTGTTTACAGGAGATGCACCAGTGCTGGATCCAGGATCCACCACTGAGTGAGAAAAAGTCACGATAACACTACTTACCTGCTAAGTGAATTTCCTCCCATAGGATAACATTGGTGATTCTATGTGAAAAAGTTTCTAAGTGTCAACTTTTAAAATACAATAATATTCCTTAAAAATCACTACTGTAACCAAAACGCTTTTACTCAACTGTTTACAGGAGATGTCCCAGGACTGAATCTAGGATCCAGTCCTGTGGTTAGAAAAGTAATCCATAAAGTAACTAATTGCATTTAGCTAGAAATTCACATTGAGCTCAATGTTGCATTGTGTTTGAAATTGTGTTGCCCATTGCAACAACTGTAACTACTGTACTTAAAAGTCTATTGCCTATTTGCAAAGTATTTAAAGTAAATTAATTCATTCTGAGAAAGTATATTTTGTAATGTAATGTATAATGTAATTACAATGTAATTTAAAAAATAAAATATCTAAAAATAAATAGTTTAAAAAAATGTAGTAAATCAGTATGAAAAAATAAAAATAACAATTAATACATTTAAAAATTGGCATTTAAAAAACCTTTGAAATTCACTGAAAAAAACCATAGGTTTCAGACATGTTATAGTTAGAAATTAGCATTTAAAAACCTTTGAAATTCACTGAAAAAACCATAGGTTTCAGGCACGTTATAGTTAGAAATTAGCATTTAAAAAACCTTTGAAATTCACTGAAAAAACCATAGGTTTTAGGGACAGTTGTAGTTACTTGGACATTGCACTCGTACAAAACCCGTGAAATTCCCCCGTTATAGTTAGTTCAGCTAACTATAACTCGCGCTCCGCAATGCACTGCTGATGATGTCACATATTACATCACTCATGACATGGTCAGTGACATCACTGATGACATCTCAAATGACATCACTGATGACATCAACCATGTGATAATTTCATGCATCTTCTCACACCCTAATATAACTTTTGATACACCCACTCTAAATTACAGACTGCCATTCTCAAAACCATAGACACTCCAACACCAATAACTACATACCCACTCACTGATTCTTAGGTCTACACACACATCCACTCACTCACCCGTACAGTCACTCATACTTACGGTCACTCAGTACAGGACTATCATATGCACTCATACACCTATATAAACACTGACACACCGCCACTCATCCATAGAGGTACTCACACACCTAGTCAGTCATGCAAAAATTTAATCACACACCCATTTACTCACCTATACAGTTATACACACACCAGCTCACTTACTCATACAAATACTAGCACATTCTTACGCTCTTATACAATAACTGATACAAGCACACACGCATCCATACAGCCACTCTCACAATCACACACTCTCACGTATAGCCTTTTAAATACTCTAACACATATATATACTTCCTTTTACATATGTAGTTACTCGCACATGTACCACTGAGATATACATTCACTCACTAACACACCCATACACACACTCACCCACCCAAGCAGTCCATCACAGACGCACTCTTCAAATCATGCACCCAGTGAATCACCCACTCACACATCTATGTACAGAGTCGCACACACCCCACCCACACAAACACTCAGGCACCCATACAGATACTCAGACAACCAATCAATAACTCATATAGACACTCATGTAGCTATTCACAAACCCATGCAGCCACTTACACAGCAACAGTCAGACGGATACAGACATTCACCCAGTTTAGTCACTAACCCATGCATTCAGTAAGATAAGTTTAATCACTCACTTATACAGTTAGTCACGCACCTACTAAATCATCCATTCAGACACTTATACACCCACTCACTCTTCAATACGCCTTTCCCTATATATATTAAACATATTTAAACTTTACAGAAACACACAGTCACTGGATGATGTCATCAGTGATGTCATCAGTGATGTCATCAGTGATGTCATTTGAGATGTCATCAGTGATGTCATCAGTGATGTCACTGACCATGTCATGAGTGATGTAATATGTGACGTCATCAGCAGTGCATTGCGGGGCGCGAGTTATAGTTAGCTGAACTAACTATAACGGGGGAATTTCACGGGTTTTGTACGAGTGCAATGTCCAAGTAACTACAACTGTCCCTAAAACCTATGGTTTTTTCAGTGAATTTCAAAGGTTTTTAAATGCTAATTTCTAACTATAACGTGCCTGAAACCTATGGTTTTTTCAGTGAATATATATATATATATATATATATATATATATATATATATATATATATATATATATATATATATATATATATATATATATATATATATATATATATATACATATATATATATATATATATCCACAGTCCTGTGGTAGGTTCTATCCTCCAGCAACCAAACAGGTACGGACCACAAAGTGGAAATTGTAAATCTTCTTTATTTGCAAGTACAAGGAATAAATCAAGCAAGTGCCCAATATATTATTCATTCATGTGTTTGCCTGTGGTGGAAGGTCATGTGTTCTCTGTGATACCGCATGAAAGTTATCTGATACTGTCATGGTTCCCACTCTTGCATCTCTTAAACGTTTATATGTGGAGTACAGCTAATCTTTTGTGTTGGTGGTCCAGGATCTGAGGACCCCTGATGCCAACTTACGTGGAATCTGCAGGATTTGTGGAACCTTATCTTACACACACATTTGCAACGCTTGCATATCAAAAAAGCATAATGGTGAACTTAATGGGAACATGGAAATGACACACTGAATAAAAGGGGAGATCCCTGCCTCTTCTCAGTTTGCTTATGGGCTGATGCAGTGGAGAGTATAGGCGCCGCTGTTTTCCTACTGAGGATCCAATAAGTCCATCCAGACGTGGCGCCCCCAGGCCGAGACCAGCGAGGCCTAATGGAGAATCTGGCCATGGTCCCAGCCTGCTTCCTTTCCATCAATAGGGTCAAGGTTTAAAAAATCTTGTGGGTAGTAATGGAAATGGAAAAAGTCAAAACTTGTTTGTTGCCTGGGTCGAAAGAAACTCCAGTATGTTTAACACACTCTATAAACTTAGATTTCCACAAACAGTGGTGGTTGTCCAAATTGTGGATATCTCGGCATCCGCACTCTTGGCAGTGCTGCTCCAGCTTACCTTTTCTCAAGAGGAAGCTTTTTATAGTTGTCAAAATGATGAAACATCTATAGGTATGCCTCAGTTTTTTTGTTCTCTCTTATAGACCGCATTAGGTGTCTATTCTCGAATACTTATTGTCTGCGATGTAATAGATAGTGGACTTTGTGTCAGCCCCTTGCTTGTGATTGGATGGCTTTCTTGTCTATCTCAGTTCTCAACTCCTTGTCCATTGGTTTGCCTCCCTATTGTTGTATTTGCCCCGTCCCTGGAGCATTTCTTCTTAGTATCGTTTTTGATTAGGTGGGTTGTGTACTTCTGCTGGTGACATGAGGGGATTTTTATTTTTATCTTTCCTATAGTACTTCCCCTCCCCCACCTTTAAAAAAAAAAATATATATATATATATTATTTTCTTTTTGTGAGAGCCCTACAGCTGCACATTGCCACTGTGCTGTTAACTTTTTAACTTTTGCATATTTGCTCCCGATCCAACAGAACTCAGTCCTGTCCAGTGCTTAATTTGAGCCTGTGGTTTCCGGTACTTGGCACTGCCACTTAATTGTCAACACAGCACTTATGATAGTCTGCCACATGGTTGTTTTATTAATACAATAGAAATTAAAATGACGAACACCTGTATCCCAAACCATTATTATAGATTTGGGGGCCTGGAATATTCTAATTGTCACACTTGTGGGAGTGTGATAGTTAGTAGTTGTGTTTGTGCTGTCATTGGCAGTGATGTTGGAGACAGTCGGTGGCGCATGGTGCAGTGGCCTGCTGACAATGGCACTGGCACTAATTTTAACACAAATTTAGCACTGGCCCTGTCTCACTTCCCACTTTTTTTTTTTTTTTTAAATGTTTAATTATTTTTGCAAGGGCCCAGCAGCTACGCTTTGCTAACTGGCTGCTTGCTTGTCCCCATTTCCACTGCACCCTGTGCATACTTAATATTTTTAATTAACCACTACAAAATGGCTGTCCACCAGCATAGAATGGTAAGTTAAGAGTTGTGTATTAAAAAACAACCATTCCAAGATGGCTGCCATGCATGCATGCTCACACCCAGTGGCCATCTTGGAATTAATTTTCTTTAAGCCAAAGAAAAATCATTCCAAGATTGCTGCCATTTATCCACACCGTTCGTTTAATAGACCAGGCCTCTTGTGGAGGATTCTTAGTTACAGTTCTTAGACCTCCACATATTTTATACCCCCCACTTGTTTTTCATTTCGCTTAAACCACTGCTGGGCTGTGACATTCTAAAAGGACAACCCAGTAAGGATGGGCAGAATTCCCAGACTCCGTTCCATGGTGCAAGAGAATGTGTGGCCATTTTTCCATACTTGCAGTAGCGGCTGCTCTCATGGTAGAGTAGAGGGGAGGGTTGTGAGGTGGGGGGGACAGATGAAAAAAATAAAGAAGGAAAAAAAAGAACTTACCTTCTCCTCGCAGATCACCCCTTGCGGCCCTGCGGCCAATTCCAGGGTTTCTGTCATGCATGAGAGAAGCACTGGGATTGGACGGAGTGGGCTTGTTTTCCACTCCAAAGGGGACTGGGAGCCTATGCCTGCTATTCTCTCCATCCCATAATGCAGCTCGGGTTGGGGAGTTGTCAGTGCGCATAACGGATGTTCATTGTGCTGCAGTTGCCTCAAGTCAAGTCATGTGCACTTATAAAGCGCGCGGCTACCTCCGACGGAGGTGTCCCGGCTCTGACAGCGGATCCTGCAGAGGAGGGGAGAGAGAAGAACTGCATATTAAGGGCAGGCAAATAGCCAGGTCTTCAGCACTTTCCGAAATGCTTGTTCAGTCTCTGTCTTCCGAAGGTGGACCGGCATAGAGTTCAACAAGGAAGTGGTTCTCACTGAAAAAGCTCTACCACCAATCCTGGTTTTAGAGAAGCGAGGGATCCAAAGAAGTTGCTGAAGATTAGACCTGAGGGTCCTTGCTTGTTGGTATTTCCGGAGTCTCTGACGCAGGTATAGCGGGCCCCTATCCCTGGTTGCTCTAAAGGCGATGGTAAGTGCCTTGAACTCGATCCTTTTTAGGACAGTCAGCCAAGGAAGGCTCCTCGGGTGGGGGGAGTTGTGGTGACGAAACGGCACATTTCTAATAAGTCTGGCTGCCGCATTTTGAACAACCTGCAGTCTATGGGTCAGATAGGCAGGTAGACCCAGGTACAGGCTATTAGCATAGTCTAACCTTGATGTCACCATGGCATGGACTACAGTCTTACGACAGTCCATGGGGAGGAAGTGTAGAAATTTCCGCAAGGCTTTTAATTTCCAAAAGCAAGCCGAGGAGACTTGGCAGATCTGAGCTTTACAGGAGAGGTGAATATCGAATTTGAAACCAAGATTTCTAGCCACCTCAACTGGGAATGAGGGGGATTCATCTCCGAAGGCCACCAGAGAGCGGGAGAAGGAGGAGAGGGTTGGTTGAAAAACAACACCTCTGTTTTATCAGTATTTAATTTGAGGCAGCATTTTGTCATCCAGGTCAAGATATTGACCAGACAGGTCTTAAAGTTATCGAATGCTGCTTCTGAATGGGGTGGCTGGCACAGGTAAGATCCGTGGGACGGGGCAGGGTGGGGGCGGGGGGTGGGAAGAGTCAACAGACAACGGGATAGGTAAAATTAAATTAAAACATTTGTAAAACCACGTTAACTTGCGCTCGCCGCATTGCTGAGTCAGCGATGTGGTGAGCGCAAGTTAAGTGGTTTTATTTTTCTTTAATTTTACCTATCCCGTCGTCTGTTGTCTTCCCGCCGCACCGCTCTTACCAGTGCCGGCTGCCAAGGAGTTCGGGCACTGGACATCACTAAGGTTGAACAGAAAATTAAGGGACAAAGGGACAATCTTGGGCGTCGCAACACAGGGACGGCATCATGGGAGTAAAGCCAGAGATGGCTCAGTGAGTTGAATGGCTGCATCTGATATCTGCAGTGATCTATAGGTAACAAGTGTGAATCTCGGGAAGGCGGAAATTGCCTTCCAATATGCTGATGCTGGCTAATTGGATGCCATTAAATTGAGTAACAGTCACCTGTTATTTAATAGCCTTGGGAAGAGGCGGAAACGCGCGACTCTGGCTACCGGCTCTGTGTTATTATTTTTGATGCAGCAGCTAACTCGTTACACCTCCCGACCGCTCGTTATGCTTCTTCAGTGAGCTATAGCGCGAGTCCCAAGGCACACAGCACGGAGGTCCACGCGCCGTACCGCAAACGTGGGAATGTTTAGGACTCAGCTTAGCCACCTTCAGTGCCCTGCGCAGTCTTCCGCCGCTCTGTTCGGCTTTGAGGTACCAGTGTGACCAAAGACCAAGTGTGTGTAAATCGATCTTTCCCCCCACCCCCCACCCACAAAGAAACCGCATCACGTTTGCTCCAGAGGTGGTGGCCCTTCCGCTGCTTCTGCCTTCCAATGCCGTCTCCTTTCGAGGCCTGTTTGTCCGCGTAGGATGTTGTTTCAGATGTGGCCTGGACGGGCATTTCTTGCTATCTAGACCCGAGAATGCTACAACACTTGCGGTTTCCGCCATGTTCTTAATGCCGCCCTATTTCAAGGTTCGTTTGGTGCACAAGAGGCCTCCTCAGCCCGCCGGAAGGTGCGCCAGATGTCGTGACTTGAGGAGTTTTTTTTTTTTAGACAGACTGCGCAGTCTGCTGAGAGACGAGGCACGCAGTGTTGACCTACGCAGCGCGAGCGCGCCATATTTTTTTGATCAAGGCAGCCCGTGTGTGTTTTCAAGCCACGGGGGAATGTAAGAGAGACCCAGCTTGATCCTATTGCCTTTTATCGGCGCAAGATTTTTTTTTTTATTTAAACCGTAGAAATCCACTTGAGTAATTGGATAAGGGCTCTCAACTGAATAGAATACGAAACAGAAAATCCAGTGAAAGGCCTTCTGGCTGCAATGGCTCGAACTCCAGGCAGGTGTGAGGTACAAAGAAAAAAAAAAGCAAGGCCGCAGGCCTTTTGTGCACCGAGGATGGGGAAATACATCTCTGTAGCCATCCGGACCACCCAGGCCCTGCTCCAGTTCAGGAAAGCACTGAGGAAACACTTTTCAAAAGAACTTTACTTCGGTACAGGCTACTACTTTTCAAAACCCAGCAGCCCTTTAAGTTATACTTTTAGTATATCCTTGTTTTTGACAATGGACAGCCAGTTGAATAGTAAGTTGCCAGGGGCCCTCGAGCAAGAAAGAAAAATGGGTCCACACCCATAATTTTGTATTAAGAGAGTCATTATTGGAGCCCACAGGGCTCCTTATATTCTGGGCCCGGCGCAACTGCACCTGCTGCACCAATGGTACCTACGCCCCTGTGGGCAGTGCTCTCCAGTCTTTGTGGCGATGTTCACGCCATACAAATACTACATATATGCTTTGCTGCTACCCTTTTTTCAAGGTCCCACCACATTTATTGAGCACACGGATGCATTTTGCACACAACATTGCTGCAAGAACTTTTAATGCATGAAGTGGTAATGTATAGTGCCAGTACCCTTTTGCTGCCTGGTATTGCCCGGTTGTAGCACCATCAATGCTTGAACAGGTATAACGTTTGTAACGGACCCTGAAAAGTTTTAGGAAACCTCAGAATGAGGAAAAATATTAATCAACGAATAGGGTTAGTGTAATTGCATTTACTACCCCTGACGAGGCGTCGAAGCGCTCTTTCGGTGAAGCACGCTACTCCGGAACCAAAAAAGGATTAGTGGTGAATTAGTACAGGGACCTATGACATTAATTTGAGCTGTGGACATGTGAGTTTATTTGTATTGAAAAAGGATAGTGGAGGGATAGAAGAGGGAAGGGTTTGCATTTATATAGCGCTTGCTACCCCTGATGAGGTGTCAAGTGCTTTTCGGTGGTTAGCACGCTACAGTAAACTACACAAACTGGCTAGATGCCGTTTTTTTGGGTGTTTGCAATGTCCTGTTTGTTTGTGTTTATCAGCGTCTCATAAAGCAGTGCTGCTCAGCAGGAAATCGTGGGTTTGCTGCAGACCTCAGCGTTCTTACACGGGAAGCATAGCTGTGACACTTTACGACCACCAAACGGCTAAGTGTTTGTGGCAGCTCATAAATAGATACCTGCCTGGGGTTGTTCCAAGTGATCAGGTTTACGTATTAAATGTGACAAACTGAGGCAACTAGAATCGAACTGGTTGTGGCCTTGACTGATGGAGCTATAGAAGCAAAGCGATCATAGAAATAAAAGAAAGATGTTCTGAATTTCTGAGCATACACTTGACAATCCAGGGGATTTGTGTGGGAAGTGAGTTAAAGGTGCCCATCTAGTTCTTACTGGGTGTCTTTTCACATTAGTAAGTTAGTGGCAGTATCGCCAGTTAAATCACCAGTTATCAATCTTGATCTGAAATGTGACAGTTAAGATCCTCTTGAAGTATTGCAAATTGTGGATAGTGTATACGAAAAAAGAAGCAGTTCTGTCGGGCTGTTTTAATGCAAGTGTCCACCATTTTAAAACTACCCTCATAGTAGACCATATTTAACACCCCCATTCGCACTTTCGAACTAAAGGCCAGGAATGGTCATTAGATTACACTACTCTAATGGCAAACTCTCTCCACAGGACTGCGAGGAAGTGTATGCTCAGTGGCGGCTCCTCCGCTAAGGTGGAGGAGCGTCGCCCCACTGCTTTTCAGCAGAACAAAAAAGGAAAAATGAAATAACTCAATGTTATTATTTTATTTTTCCGTACTGGCTCAGTTCTAGGAGAGGGGGCGTGGCTGGGCTGTCCAGAGCAGGGGGGGGAGTGGTGGGCACTATCTTAAATGTGCCTGACTGATTTCGCCAGCCATCTTGGGCCGGCCAAACAGTCATGCGCACTTAGCATGTTCTACACCGGGCTGTATTGCACAGCCTGGGTGGAGAACATGCACAAGCTCCCACTCCCTGTCTGAGCGCCGAACCACCGTGCTCAGACCAATCACAACGCTGCTGTCATGCTGTTGACAGCAGCATAGTGATTGGTTTAGGGGAGCCTGACGGCTTCCTCCTTCTGGGACTAGTCAGGAACAGAAGCGGAGGAGAGATGACGGAGAGACAGCGGCCAGGAAGAGTTAAGTGTAATATTTTTTTTTTTCCGCCACCCCCGATCCGTGCCAGCCGCCACTATGTGTGCTTTCATATATGTCCTCATACATCTCTAATGTTAAAATGTGATTAAAGCTCTTTACATTTAAGTGACGTGCTGGTTACCTTCCTAAAAGGAACGTCCCACCTAAAACTCTGGTGCCCTTAGCTTCAGGCTGAGGTCCTGAGGATGAAATGGACACATTATACAGTGCTGACGAGCATTGAAACCCCATAGACTATCTACAACCTTTAGAACAGGTAGAGCCTCTACTGTGACTGCCTGGAGCCGGCGTGCCATTCCCTGCTTCTTGCGTATATTTTCAATCTGCCCAACTAGACATGGCCACACCACCTGCACAGTAATGAGGGTGTTACCGTTTCCTAGTACTGCACATGCTCATAGCAGGAACTCCTTATGTCTGCGCTTGTGCTGTACCTCCACCTTCTAACGAGCAGGTTCAGGCATACACAGTAGGCCCTGCATGCCCATATAGGCCCCACTGAATTCTGCTGGACTGTCATGGTCGCCACAGGCCCAGCTGTCTCCTGCATCTGACCATTTGCAGATCCTGTTGTACTCCAGGAGGGTACTTAGGGAATTTCCAAGGTTGTCCATTAATTTGCCTGTCGCTTTCACTCTAGCGCGCCATTAAATAACTGAACCTCTGACAATAAGCATTCAGTTACAGCTTTCAACCAATTATATGGAACTAATACTTAACAATGCAGCAGGTTTGTGAGTCACTCAGTGACTCAACAGCATGCTTGATTGAATCGTGTTACATTGAGCTGTTCTATGTAGGAAGCTCAAGCCTCACCTGTAGGGAAATTGATTATTAGTGCGTTTTGAATTCTCTAGCATTATCCTTGTGTTTTGCGTCACTAGTGAAAGGGAGATCCCCACAGCCTGTTTTTTTTACCTTGCACACATTTATTGTGCATCAAAGTCTCAGAGGATTGCCTCCGACCTGACGGCCTTTAGGATTCTGTTGGAGTGGTATGTCTGTAGTACAGTCCTATCTCAGGTGAGGCCAAAAGAGATTCTGGGTGGTTCATTTGTTTGAATTATGTAGCGCTTCATATCGCTAGGGGTTCGTGAAGGTCTTCAGTCTGCATATGGTTCTAAGGAGCCCTTAACCCCGATTGTGGTTCCAAGTCAAATTGGCTTGGATAGTTGAAATCTCAATTGTTGAATCATTTTTTCTACTGTCTCTTTGTCTCCTTTGAGTTCTACTCTTTGGGAAACTGTTTTCTGCTCATGGCTCTGCCTCAGACTTCTAAAGCGGGAACAAAGAAGAAATGTAGATTTTTTTCCCTGTTCTCTCTATGTAGACCTGACCTTAAAAGGACCATTCAGAGTCAGATCTTCCAAAATGTAAAATATGTTTACTGTGAGAGGTGATCGAGCTTTGAAGGGCTGAGGCCTATCACCATATGGCTAATCCTAGGCGGAGCAGGGCCAAAAAGAGGGTGGGGATAAGAGTCTGAGCTGATCAGGGACTTCTGAGGCTACTGCCAACTTCCTGGGGAGGAAAGAAATCCCACGAGGGACGTCGACTTCACAGAACCTGCACCCATGAGCTGGAAACTCTATCTCCACAGGGGTTTCCTGCTCTCTTTGTTAAAAGCAAAACGACAATCGTGAACATTACCTGCGCCATATTGTCTGGTGGAATTCTATGTGCACATAAGTTGCAGTCATTTTAATCTATCACAGCCATTTTGTACTCTGTTGGTCACCTTTTGTTTCACCCTGCCCTTACTAGCATCCCTCTGACCGACCTGGTACGTGTGATGGGGGCTATAAACTCTATTTGCCGCAACAAACCTCAGCGCCACTTGCTGCCACAAACTCGTTTTTCCTCTCATCTCTGTTTTCAGGCAAACCTTTGGACACTCTACCCCTCACTGCACCTAGTTACACAAACAGGTTCCAAACACCAAAAAGACTCTTGCAACATGATTTATTGCACTGCAAACAGCAAGACTTGTTGTTACCAACAATGGGACCTGTTTTTATCAACAGAACGGACTCTTAGATCTGGCCGGTCTCACATGTTTTAGACCCTGAAGCAAGGTCCAGCTGCAAGATAAGATTGTCTGTTTGACCTGGGTGGGAAGAGAATTACTGTTGGGCTTGTGTGACAACCTGCCCGGGCGGGGACCCCAAGCTTGTGTAACCATGTTGATGAAACCAATGCATTGTGTCAAACCTGTATAAAAGGAAGAGCCAAAGGAGTTATCAACAGAACACCTCCCTCAGACATCCCGGTGTCTGCAGTTGACGTGATCTCCTCATGAGAAATAAACCTTTTTCTTGTCTTCCAGTTTCCAGCGCTTGCCTCATTATTTTGATAGCGAACCCAAAGTGAATTAGAGGTGGAACCCTGCACCGGGCAGCATTGAGGGTCTTAGAAGACTCGCTACCTTTCACATCTTTGTGCTTACTGTGATATCAGTACTTCACCGCAACACTGTGTGAAGAGAGATGTAATAGTGCGACAAATGGCGGCACCATGTGAATTGCCTGGCCTGCAGTGTAGAGAAGAAAAAACTGTTATTTTCACCCATTCTGACATCTATAACCATCACCAACAATAGGCATTCTAGAATGTTTCTTTGATGTCTGCTTGGACTTGGAGACCTTTTGTGACATCATTCACCGGATGGCCCCTTTAAATTAAAGCAGTTCTAGGCTGATGCTAGGGCCCCACCAGTAAGCGGGTACCAGATTTCTTCTTTAAGCATCAAATCTGGCTCCATCTTGAGCAGAGAGGGTGGAAAAAGAAAGCTTTGGTAAGAGTTAAGAAATCCTTGAATTGGCCCTGCCTCTAAGAGCACGCTATTTATTGTGAATATTACAAGGAGTCTGGCAATAACCAGTTAATGCTTTAGCTATGGGATATCAGGAACATGTGTTGGCTATTGCTTAAAGTTTTGTACTAAATGTTTTAAATGGCAATTTTGACGTTCAAATGAAATGGTTCTATTGTTGGGGAAATCTGACCAAGAGGGCTAGTTTACAGGCAATTAGTATGCGAATATGCCTCCTTTTCACGCATGCCGTCACCCCGCATGCAATTACAACGCGGTTGTTACAACGACCGCGTTGTAACAACTCATTCCATTACCCCGCAAGTCGGTACCACGACTTGCGGAGGGGGGCGCTGGATGTTGGAATAGTATAATTAACTATTCCAACTCCAGTCTGTGCGGACATGAGGGAAGGTGTTGGATTTTAAATCCAACACCTTCGCCCCCCTCCGCAAGTCGTTGTTTCGACTTGCGGGGTAATGGTATGCGTTGTTACAACGCGGTCGTTGTAACGACCGCGTTGTAATTGCATGCAGGGTGACGGCTTTGTTGTGAGGGCTGTTTACCTTAGTATACATGCTAAATGTGGATGTAGTTTACTTAGGGTATCAAACTATGCCTAATCTGCAAAGATGCATCCTCAATGCATCACATCTGTTGTGGCGTTACAGAAATGCTTCAATAGCGCCACAAACGCTCCATATTCGTGCAACAGAAAATCTTCGGTAGCACTACAAATACTCCATACTAATATTAGAGGAAACCCTCTGTACCATCACAAATGCTCCATACTAGTGTCACAGGAAATTTCCTGTACCATCACAAATGCTCCATACTAGTGTCACAGGAAATCTCCTGTAGCACCACAAATGCTCCATATTAATGTTACAGGAAATCTCATGTAGCCCCACAAATGCTCTATATTAATGTTACAGGCAATCTCCTGTAGCACCACAATTGCTCCACACTGATGTTACAGAAAGGCTTTTTATAGCTCCCACGCCAATGCTCCATGCTAATGGTACAGGAAACCTTCTGGTGGTATTAGTGCCACAGAAACACTTCTGTAACACTGTAAACACACTTTCATATCAGTGTTGGAAGATCTATAGAGAGAGGCATAGATTATTCCCTCCTTCTCTGACACTTTAATTCTATTGTCTTGCTTCGTCATAAATGCTTTTGGTTTGCACTGCAAACTTGGTCAGCTTTCCCCTAGACTGATATAGACCCCACCCACAACGCCCTTGCCCCAGAAGTCCTCAACATGTGGACTACAGTGGAAGGTAAACAGACTTTCTGTACAACTTAACAGCAGCCCTGATCCGTTTTCTGATGACTAGATTGTGTAAGCCTCCCTCGCCCCCACTTTCATGGTCCTCTCCAAGTTGTTTGGGTCATGCATTTTCTGTTTGCCAAGTGTTTGTCACAAGGTGGCTCTGCCCCTCCATAAATCAAGTATTTGCTGCAGACTGTTACATGTGGCCACAGAACGGGTTCGTGTCCCATCGTGACCTCCAGCCCTTCATTCTTCCTTGCTTAAATACATTGAATACGTTTGAATTCTGTCACAGCAACCCCTGTTTTTTTCATGTATTCATTCGTAATGAAGTGACATGCGCTTCAGCTAGAACCACAAGTCACTACTATAAAAATAATAAAAATAATTAGCATTAATTTTTCACTGAAAAACATGGGGCCCTTTAGATTTGTTTTTCAAAAATATTGAATGCCTGTGACTGAATGGCTGACACTTAAGCATTGGGTATTTTCCATAATCTTATTTGTGGCTGTAAACATGAAGTCAGAATAGAATGAGTACTAAAGTGTCTAGACATGGGCTTTTTATTCATTTGGTAAAAAATGGAAAACAACATGGCTGCCATGAGCAAGGCTTTGGAGAGCTCTTGGCCACATTAATTTAAATTCTGTTGATTCACAGAGTTCTCTTTATTCCTGAGGCCATGTCTGCCCATTTTCACCCAAAAGTGCTTATTCTGATGTGTGGAACCACCTTACCCAGTCCCAATTTTTTCCTTCCAGCTGCAAGACTTACTTATCCATCTTTACTTTCATTTACATGTGTGGCTATTTCCACTACTAAGTGTTATAAAAATGTTGTATGCTTAACACTAATAAAAAACGTTTTTTAAGTGTTGAATTTTATTTAAAGGTGGAGGGTCACAGCTGCTAAAATGTTTATTTCTGTTATCGGAAGCTTATCTGTGTTCTTCAACATCACCGGCTTAGCTCTTGTATAGGTTTTCTATACAGGCTTTTTATTCTAGTCAAAGTTAAGCAGATCTATCCTGCTTAAACTAGCCCATTCGTTGCTTTAAAAAAATGCAAATTAAAATAAAAGAAATAGCCCTATATGGGTTCCCATTAGTGCGTCTTCTTTCTTCCCGAGTGGCATAACTGCCACTTTGAAGGGTATTTTTACTTGCCCATAATTTGTTTTACTCTTCGCGTATTTCTTTGTCTGCTCTGACTACATAGCTGTCTGTGACCTATTGGGACCAATGTTTTAAAATATACATAGATCTACTTTGGCTCTGCCCAGAGGAATCTTTCTCTCTCCCCTTCTCTGCTCATGCTGGTTATGGTCTGGTATCTTATTCATTGCTTAATTTAAAAACAATTGTGCCCAGGGCCTCTTCAGGAGGCCACTGACTGGCATCACCCATTGCTCCTGCCAGCGCTGCTAAAGACAGAACCAACACAACTACTAAACATCACACCCTCCAAGTGTGACAATTCAGTCTAGTCCAGACCCCTAAACTATAAGAATGGCTTGGGTGCCAGGTATAAGTCATTTTGTTGTTACGCTCATCTCTAAATTAGACAATCCGTGCCAGACTGTCATAAGTTCTGGTGTTGACTATTAAGTGCCTGTGCTGAGCACCAGAAACCACTGGCTCAAATTAAGCACTGGTCTTATTCCACCAGTGCTCATTTTGCAATGGGTGAGGGGCTGATTTACATCTTAACAGTACACTGAATGATCACACATTAAATTCTTTACCTCATATATGCAGTGAACACAAAAAGCAATCTTTTTTCTTTGCTTCAGGCTTTTATAAATATTTTAGTCAGGACTCAAGATACAAGCCAGAGCTATTGACTTTGCAAGTGCTTGTTTGTCCCAGTAATATCGTCCCACTGTACATTGCTGCTTTGGTTCAGTGTTAGGTGAGCCGTATTAGATGAAGGATTTTAAATGATTTCTGTTGTTTTGAGTTGAGAGCTGGAAAATGTGCTGTTGCGGAATGGATGTAGTCATGTCTAACTGCAGAGGTCTTGGTGACTGGGGTTTGGGAGTCTGCACTGGAAAGAGCTACATCAATGCCCATACTGGCCAAGTAGACTTAATGCCTCGTGAATGGTTTTTGTTCTGAAAATACGTCGTGTTCCAAAATAGTCATTTTCTGAAATGTTAGTTTACTATAAAATGACTGTTCTGTCTGATGCTAACGAGAAGCTGTTTGGAAATGGCCAGATCCCATCATGAAAGGGGCCTACCGTGACTGGCTTCAGGCTATGCTTTCATCCAGGATGGTCTTTCTAATTTAACACATAAAACAAAGGTCGTTTTTAGTGTTTGGGCACAGTTTAGTGGAAATCCCCAAGCACCCCGTCCATCCTCTAACACCGTAGGTGACTAGGAAACCACTCCAGTTAACTGGTGTTTCTTTTTTAATACTATTCTGGCATAGCGTTATTAAGTGATTTGTCAAAGATCACACGGCTTGGTCATTTGGTGACGCAGGGAGGAGAACCTGGGTCTCCCCATTCCTACGCCAGTGGTGATACTTATAGGACAAATTCTGGCTTATTTTTTTCATAGTAAATCATGTCCAGGTCTGATTTGTAGTTGCAAAATAAAATGTAAACACAGGTTAACTAAAAATCCCATGGTTTGGAGGTAGGGTTTGAGCTAAGTTGATGCTGCACTATAGGATCAATATGGGCAGCTCTATAATGAATTTGGTCACTATTACCTGCTATCCAAAACTCTATATGCCTGTTCTCTGGAATGTTGCATTTTAGCCACATGGGTTTCTTCACACATGATGCTAAACATGTGTACATATATTCTGAGTCACCATTACAGTTGTAGCGTGTGATCTGCCATTTAAAAAACCCTCACTTCTCGGAAAGTGATTTGCGTCTTTTCTCCTTCCTCACTGTTGTCATGGATTTATGTCTGCTGTTGAACACATCTGCTTCAACTTAACCTACGTCAGCAAAGCATTGAAAGTTTGTGCTCGGGTAAGATTCAGGTGTGCCACGTTCTCTTATTGAAGCCACGTGGTCACCTGCTTGTCCAACTTAAAACAATTTTACCGAAAGCATGAGAGAGATCAAAGGATTTCTTTAACTCATCTTTTTCTAAATCCAGTTCCAGCGCGGACCTGTTCTTTATTCGATCCTTGCAGACTGTTTTGTTAATGAATATAAAATGTTTGTAGACCGTTTCATAACGTGACCCATTAATTCGGTAGTTCACAAACTCGTTCCCGTTTTCTGTTTCCCCTTTGCATGTCAGCAAGTTATTGAAGACCTGTTTTGAGAGTCCGGGGCAGTGCTTAATTTGTGGTGGTGGGCATTGGGACTTATTTTTCGGCAGTAGGATTCATCTTCCATCATTAGACTATGACCCAGATTAAGAGAGAGGGGTATAAGAGGAAGAGAAAGACAGGGAAACTGTGACAAAGACCACAGAGATCAAAAATAACCCACGATAGTGAGATAAAAAGACAGTTATTATGAAATGATGGAAGAAAGAGACACGATGTGGAATCAAGACTAGACACTATTGATCTAAAACAAAAAAAAGATTTTCTTACGAGCATTGGGCTCGTACGAAAATCTTTGACCTGCTCTACTTATTAATTTTTAAATTAAGCAGTGCCCATTGGTATATTCATCACGTCATCTCCGTCCCTGATCCAGGAATATGAGAGAACAGTGTAGGACAAAATGTGCCAGCTAGCCAACATGTGTAAAAGATTGAGGTCATGGGAAAAGAAAACCCACTGTTTGCATTTCCTTTTCTGATTTATAATTTTTTTTTCCCATTGAATATTTGCTATAATCATCCCTCCCGGCTGGTCAGAAAGATCACCTTCAAAGCTCCCGCTAATTAGTACACACCTAGATCACATTGGGGGCAGGTGGGAGCACTGGTCTTAGCCCCAACTGCTCATGATGTCAGCAGGGCTGTGCTCTAACTGCAGTGACGTCACTTAGGCCAGGAAGGGGCTTCTTCTGAATCATGGACATGGCCCTCTTGGTGACCATGTTTGCAAGCAGTTCAAAATGTGACCCTCGGCTTTGGAACCTCAGGAGATACAGAACATATCAAAGAAAGTCAACCCTGTGGGCTGGGATCAGAGCTTTTGTTTGCGTGGGAAGATGGCTGCTCTCTAGCGGAAGGAAGAATAGTCAAAATGCCGTCCTACATCCGCATTCTGCATGGTATTGGGCCCACAGTTGAACTCATTGGTTCCATGCTGTGGAAATGTTGTTGCACAGCTGATCTGCGAAGGCTAATTGGGAAGAACAGTAGGCATCTTGTTCACACCGATAATTGAGTAAAGGTCGGCTAGACATGAGGGTTCCAAGAGAGCATGCTGGAAATTTACAAGTAGGTCAAGCCAAGAGCCTTGTTCTCTCCCGGCAAGACTTAATCGGTGCCAGGAGTTTGAGCCTTTTATGTTTATTTTGAAGAGGAATCCATGACTCGTTTTATTTTCACTGCTGTCTGTTCTCTTTTTGCTGGCACATTTAATTTACACTTGGTAGGGTTGCTTTGAAATGCATTTTGAGGGCCAGTAGTGCAGTTTGTGAAGAAGCACCTGGTACTGACTCCTTACCAGTAGACCAAAACCCATGTTGGCGACTGTGCTGGACATTATTAGAAATCTTGGTGCGCTTCACACCATGGACTACCATATAAGTAACCATTGTTTAACTTCCATACGGTTCTGCTTTGAAGTGGATTGGATCTTTTCTGAGGGAACCATTCCATTGCCCTCACACCCTTCGAGTTAATAAGATTACTTGCAGGGTGCTTAAGGGATCTGCTTTACCATGTGTTTGGCACTTATTTGCCACTGAGCTCAGCTACTACAGACCTATGGGCATAGCATCTTACGTTAGCCAGCTCGTAATACAGTCCTCTATAGTGATAGCTAATAAATGTGGTAATTGTGTTAAGCAGAAGATGAGCCTCTAAAAAAAAAAAAAAAAAAAAAATCTGAAACAATGTATCATTTTTGGGTGTTCGACTCTGTTCTGATCCTTTCAACATTGTAGTGAATCTGAAAGCCTGTATTACCTATTCAATTTCTACTTTTCATAGTCCCTCAGTGTTAAACATGTTAGCCCCTGAAGATGGGTCAGAAGGGCGCTTCTATTGGGCAATATAATTCTCAGAAAATATTTGCATTTCCTTGACAGAACAGAACCTAAGTCTCAAACGAGATGGATATTTATCTGAAATTCTGTTGATTTAACTAACATAGTTTTTATTTTATATGTAAATACCTGCATTTGCTAGGCTCACTGGTTGATGTATTATGTTTGATGTCTTAGTAAGACCTTTGGAACCAAGCCATAATGTACATCATCAATGTTTTCTTTATATCCCACTGAAAACCTTTAGTTTTCAATTTAATCCTATCTTAGCAATTTACATTTATCTGTACCTTAACTCTAGTCCTATTGTTTAATTTACTTTATTACCTGCTTCTAAAAACCCATATAAAACATTAGAAAACTAAGTATATTGTTGTGGACAGAGAGCTGCATTGGGTATAAGAGATTGAAAGCTTTCTGAATAGTCAGATTACTGGGAACAGGCGTCAATTGTGAGGAAATTGTTATGATCATTGTTTTGATAATATGGTCTACCCTAAGTCCAGTGATCTTATATGTAGGTTACACGAGAACTTGCAGTGCTACCCATACCCATTGGAAAACATAAAGCACAATACTAAAAGGCCTGAGATTATTGTCCAGATGGAGGTTAAAGTTCATTGTAGACAAATGCAAAGTCAATTCTTTAGGACACAGGCGCCCCTTGTAAGTGTACAGAATTAGGGATGACATCTTGAAGGCTACCAAAGTTCAGGGTATACTGGTGTTCGTTCTGATGGCCTCCAAGTGCCTGCACAATATAATTAGGTGAACTAAAGAAAGTTGTGGTGTATGGCCAGACGTAAGTCATGAACTTCACCGTGCTTCACGGTACAGGACTTAGACTTCTCAGGGATTGGTGGGTCAATACGCCTGCTGGCTTTTCCTGATTCCCTCTAAAGTCTGCACTGCACTTAGCAACCATCTTAACATTAACCATAGAAAACTGAAATAGGTCATCTCTACTTTGAATAATTTTCACTAGCTCCCTCTTCCAGCACACATCCACTGTGAAGGGTTTTGTATGATTTCCAAGCCCTACCATAAAAATAAGCCAGGCTACTTGGTTAGGAAGATCAGAATCTACTGTAGCACTCAGACAACTACCAGTGCCATCTTTGCCACATTCCAAAAAGAAAAAAAACCTAAAGAATAAGGTCCTTTCGCTCCTGTGTTCCAGGGCTTTTTGAGTAACCCCCTTTAGCAAAAAAAAAAAGGCTATCCTTTGCCAAAAGCTTTCTGAAAAGTTTGAAAAATTCTACTCTTCTCGAAATACTTACAGCTCAAGGATTAAAGCTCTTATCCCACACCTCACCCCTACGTCAACGTACCATCCCCAACCTATGCATAGACGCTTACATGGACTCAGAATCAGGGATGTGTGACTTCTGTTCATGGTCGAGTGCATTATTGCCTCTCCGAGGTGGGACAATAATATCAATACCCCTAATAAATAAAAATAAGCTTTCATCTGCAGTATGGTGTCTAGTTCGGTTTGCTACTTCTCTAGAGTGGTCACATGACTTTTCAGGAGAACTCTAGAAGATGTAGGGAATGCAATGGCACTCAGACGTTTTCCAAGCGAGGTATACCTCAGGGACTGAAAATAGTATGCAGGATAAGATTTAGAAGTTATTTATTCAGAGTAAACAATGCGAGGAAGCAATGGAGACAAAAAAGAATAAGTGCTGACCTTAAGAAAACCTAAAGGTGGAGCTCAAGCAAAGCCTGTGTGTTGATGAAGAGCTGACTGTAGCCACCTGCAGTCATAGTTGGTTGTCTGTGTTTCTCACTTTCAGAACTCCACTGCACCTAGGAGAGATGCAACATATCTCTCAGGTGCACTCATGGATGGGACACTTCTGCAGCATTTGGATCCTGAATTGCTGACAAATATAATTAGCTAATGGAGTTTAATGTTTTCTGTGGCATTTTAACATCATTAATCATAGATGTGTGTTGTGTGTGGTTCTGTTAGGAGATCTGAATTGACATAAGAGCATTTGCTTGCCCTGGCATTTGCTTGTGCAACCTTAGGCTAACAGCAAAATGATCTTGTGTCTTATTAGTACGAAACTCCAATGAACATGTGGATCACGTGTCAGTACAGTAATGTGGCACACAAACAATTCCAACCAGTACATGTTCAACCCTTCTCTCTGTTGATCATGCATCTGTGAGTTTTGGCAAGGTCTTATTTGGGACTTGAGCAAAAAGAACAGATGATGGGTGGAATGCTGAACAGTGCAAACACTCACCCCGTCACAGAGATCTGGGTTTAAGCCATTGTTTTTATGCTCACCACGCCAGCCCAGTTTGTACCCAGCCATATACAAATCAGACTTGACCCTGCTCCTCGGTGGGGGGGGGGATTTTTGCCCAGATCACTGTACTGGGGGGTGAGTGTTTGACATTGTTCAGCATTCTGTCCATCATTTGTTCTTTTTGCATTTGTTGTCCTAAGTGGAACGGGTATGCCCAGACGTGGGACAGGCTCACCATGCCACCAGGGTCTAGCTATTCTGGCTGATGAGTGGTGATACCCCAAAACCAGTCCTAGGATGCTTGTTTTCGGTCCAGGGAGGGCCTGGCCTGACCGTTCGGACTGGACTGTTCGCATGGGAAGCAGGGTCAAGACTGATTTGCATATGGCTGGGTCCAAACTGGAATGGTGTGGTGAGGGAAAAAAAGATGGATTTAGCCCCAGATCTCTGTACTGGGGGTGAGTGTTTAACATTTTTCAGCATTCCGTCCATTATTTGTTCTTTTTGCATTATTTGGGACTTTAATCATGTTTAATCTTAGCCAGCTATCCTCTAACTTTTGTCCATCATGCTTTCAAATATCGGTTTATGATTATCGGAACAGTTGGTGTTTTGGTTTATGTGCTTATAAAGTTATGGGGTTATTTTGTCGGAATGTAATTGGTCTGTATTTAGATACTTGTATCTCTTTAGTACTTTGTATTCAACCATGTCTTATCCCATACTTTTCTATGGGTATTGCCTCCTTTTCTCTTGTTTTTTTAAGAAACTCTACAAATCATGTCCATTGAAATTGCCATGTAGTGGGGTTTTACAGCAGATTAACAATCTATAGTTATGTCATTTCCTATTCCTGCTGTACTTATTTATCTTTCGTGCTGGTTGAAGGTTTCACTTTGTATGAATGTGGCTATTTGAAACACATCTATTTGTATGTCACGGTCTCTTTTGTAGTTTCTCTTTCATGTGTTTCATACAAATTTGGGCTTTGCCAGAATGTTTAACATTGTGCTTTCTTTCTCTTTTTCATGACAATTTAAAAACGCTTGAACTATTCACAGGACAAGAGATACATATTTATTGGTAAATGTGAAATATTTGTGGATGCATGGGGGATTAGATGCAATATTATAAGTCATATTTGCGTTTTGTAGAAAGAGTGTTGTATGTATTGACCGCATAGAATAAGCTCATTTAAAAAAAAATTACTGGGCAGACACTAGGGTAGCAAGTAATAGCAATGTAGAATAGTTTGCAGACTGACTGTGCCTGTGAAGTACCACTTCTGGTCTGGAATAATTTGGGAAAAGATTGTGAAGTGTGAAGCTTTGTGTATGGAGTCGCCTTAGAGCAAATCGTTATCTTTGCGTCCAAAGATGTGTGGCCATTGGGTTTCTGGGCCATTTGAGGTGTGCTCAATATGTGAGTTCTGAGTATATGGCATTGCAGTAGCCCAGCCTGGACACAAACTTGGTTAGGACTGAGAGAATTTTGTGAAGTGTGGTTGGATGAGTGAGGTGACCTAAGGGGCTTTTGTCAACAGGATTGGTTTGGGTTGTGACAGAAAATTGAAAATCAAAGGACATTACAAAGTTATGCTAGGTTACCATAGAATAAGACCAAGGCCTAGAGAGGGTGTCCAATGGTATGATCACACTGGATTTGTGGGTATTTAGGTCCCAGGCACTGGTGTTTGCCGTGTGGTGATTTTGCCTACTCTCCTCTCTGATGTGCATTTATTCATTTCTTGGCCATCCTATTCCTACTTCTCTTATGTTTATGGGTGGGGACCACATACCCTTGCTTCCCCTTACCCCCTGCTGTGCCAATTCACCACCTGCATCTACCACATTATTTAATTACGAGGTACTGGACAGGCCGCAAACTGTTGGCATCAAGGATGTGGCACGAAGGCCACATACCTTAGAATTTTTGCAGGGTACTGGACAAAAACAAGATATTGTATTTAGAAGCTTCAAGGTGAATAACATCACTAAGAGATAATAACCACCAACATGAAATAATAAGTAGATTAAATGGGGGGACTATAGCTCAGGGATCCCCCCCCCCTTCCCCCCCTTGCTTGGCCTGCAATGATTTATCTGGGCACACGGAAGTAAGCGAGACCTGTGAATTGCTGATGTGGTCGTTCCATTTATAAACTGCTTCAACACGTAGTTCTGCATCTAAGTTCCCCTTTTTTGCGTCAGAGAACACCAGAAGTTCCCCCTATTAAGTTCCTTTTTTATGCTTAAGTCACTTGTGGGATACTTGCCTTCTTGTTGCTTTCTTGCGTTAAATGTCAGTGACTTTGTGGAGAGTGTAGTAACAACAACCATTGTAAACCACTAAATTACTTATCCAAAGACTAGATTTAAATTATTAGGTATGAAAAAAACAAGTGTGTTTTTAACAGGACGATTGGGATGGGCTCCTTGTAGAAAGAGGATTAGCAATAAGGTATTTTAATTTTCTGTGAATTGCCTTTAAAGGTTTGCTGCTCCCTGTGTTTCAGTTCAAAGACAGTACTTACTGACACATTACCATATAAAATGAGTTGGATATGCTTGCAGTATTACTTTTACAATATTTGGGGGCGATTTCTTTAGCACCCTGGATAATTTTTGACAATCCACATATTGGGTCCCATTTTTTGGGCATAAATCGTTATGGGGCTACTTATCACACTTGATAAATTCCAAACCTGGGGTATCGGGTTTTACCCTTTGCAGTAAATATTGCCCTCCCTCTGGGCACTCGTAATCTGCGCCTTCACTTTAAAAAGCGATGCCATACTGACTTATTAAAAACAATAACGCTCACACCTTCTTGCCTCTGTTGCATTAACACCACCATTTGACAACCAGTATTATAACATTTTTGTAAGCATAGGATAAAAAAAATGTTCATGATAAAAAAAAATAGCTAAACCGAAGTGTTTGTTTCTTGAATTTGGCTTTAAACACTGGTAAAAATGAGTTATTTTTCTCTCTACTGTACAATCAAACGAGGTCCGCTCTCATGCAGACGTCAGGCCTTTCTTTATACCTTGACCTGAAATAAAAGAAAGACTCCCGTGTGTCTGATGTTA
Organism: Calotriton arnoldi; assembly: GCA_963921515.1. NCBI lineage: Eukaryota > Metazoa > Chordata > Amphibia > Caudata > Salamandridae > Calotriton > Calotriton arnoldi. The sequence continues at coordinate 1,865,816 of CAWUFW010003211.1, read as the reverse complement.
GTCGGATATCAGGAGGGAGGCGGCGGCTCTACACAAGCCACGTGCGTTAAATGCTTCCAGAGGTGTTTAAGTCTGAGGAGAAAGTATTAGAAGTCCCATCCAATAAATGGGCACATGTGGTAACCACATCTGTTGACAGGCCGCTCCCGTGGTAACTGGAAGGTATGTGGATTCCATGCCATTTGTGCAATGAAAGAAACCTGGGTGAAATCCGTGCCAGCTTTTCATCTCCAGGCTATTGGAAGTGAGGTTTGCTTAAATGTAGTAGTTTACGTTTTTTTTTCTTTTTTACTTCTTTGCTCTTCTTGATGTGGTGATGAAGCTTTGTAGTGTGTCCTAGACTAGAACACGTTTTTGTTGTCGCGTGTCAGGCTCTTGCATCACAGAGTGCGTGCTTTCATTACAATCCACTACCTCTCTTATTACAAACCACAGTATTTAAATCCTGAGATCTGTTTTTTTTGGTTTGTTTTAAGAGCCTTTACTGAATAAAGCAGGCCACACATTTGGTTAAGAGGGACTCTTGAATTAGAAACTGACCGCTACTGCTGATGTGTGAAATCCAACCTGGTCTTTGCAAGCAGAAAATTTCCAGCTTCCGTAACTGATGCACAGGTGTCTATCTTTAGGACTAGGCCTTAATACTAGAGTTGCGCAATTGCCAGTGCGAATGCTGTGCCCCCAAATTACCATTCATACAAGATGTGATCATTAGCATGTAGGAATTTTGCATCTATGCACACCTCAGCATGAAGGATAACATGCAAACTGAGGCGGGAGAGCAAACACCAGTGTTAAGCTCACTGTGCGCCCGACTTATAAACCCGTTTTGGGCACCAACAGACGTTTACCAGCCCGACTGCAAAAGGAGACTAAGGGCCCGATGTACGAAGCTCAGTGTTTGCGATTACCAAATTGCGAATTTTTGCGATTCGCTATTTGGTAATTGCAAACTCTAATGTACGAAAGTGTGTTTTACACTTTCTGCGATTCCCAGTGGGTCGTAAAAAGACCTACCTCATGAATATTAATAAGGTAGGTCTCAGTTTGGGGACCCATTGAGAATTGCAGAAATCACAGGGTTGGTGGTCTGCTGGGGTCAGTACACCACCATGTCTGTGATTGCTTTTAAATACATCTTTTTTTTTTCTTCTTAATGCAGCCCAGGATGCAAAACGGATGCATTAATATTTTTTTTTTTTAAAGTTTGTTTCATTTTCAAGAATAGACAGTGGTCCGTGGGATGACTGACTGCTCTTAAAGATATCTTTTTTCATTTTCAAACGGGAAAGCATCTCACAGGGACCTTTTGCGAATGGCTTACCACCAGCTTCGTCTTGGTGGAAAAATGCAAATGTTTTGTGACCGCGTTTTGCAAGCAAAACCTTTGTTCATACCAATGCGAATCGGTATTAGGAAGAAACTCCCTAAATGTGCCCCTTCCAAATACCGATTTGCATCCCAGATTGCGATTCGGTAACAGGTTACCCAATCGCAATTTGGGCTTTATACATTTGAAAATGCCTTTTTGCATTCGCAAACTGACCGATTCTGCGAATCGGGCAGTTTGTGAACGCAAAAAAACATTGTACATCTGTCCCCAAGTCTTTGATTGTTAGACTTGCCTGTTCCTCAGCCATCTTGCCCTCGTATTCCTCTTGGTGGTTCTTTGGTTCTCTTGATAATTGGCTTCTATCTCTGTGACTAACCAGTCCTCCAGAGACTTACAGGTTTCTGAACCACGGTCGTGGAAGAAGGTGATGTTGTTCCACTCTCGCTCTGGCAACCTCATCCTCTGCTGGGAGGTTAAATGGAGAACAACCTGCATCCATAAACGTTGTATTTCTTGGCTTCTTGAGAATTCATTGTCCAAACAATATGATAATGGATCCTTCGGATCAGTATTAATCGAAATGGTAGTCATGTGCTATTTGCAGGGTGTTAGATCTTACTTTTTGCTCTGAAGCAGGGTAAAAGATGTAGGAACATTGCTGTTAGGAACTGCATTATAATTAAGTTTCCCAGTTTTCCGTTTTTACTCATTTTGTAGCATATAAATAAGGATAGAAAATAATAAATTTTTCTTGTGTGCATTTACCTTTTCATCCAGGAAAAATAGGTGGTCTTTTCAATGATACAGTGCTGCCAAATATAATTGCCAGGCCAGTAGCTGTGAAGAGTGACTGATGGGGGAGTTAAAGAACAAGGTGCATTAATATAAGCTGTAGTACAGTGCTAGTGTTTTCAGAGAGTATTGTAGTGTTTAGGGCCTGTAAGATATTAAAGTGCGAGGGTACATTCATCAGTTTAATAAAAGTGGAAATGTACATGTTGCTCCTCAACTTGTACATTAAACAACATAAATATAAATGGAGATTTAATGAGCATAATCAGTTATGGATAAATACAGATGTAAATATCAATACTCAAAATTTGGCTGCCCTAATTATATTTTCACAGTGAATGGCACAGCAGCATTTTCAAGGTCACCAATGTCATTTGAAATAGCAGGATTGACCCACAAACGGCAAAAACAATTACCAACCACTTGCATTTACCTAGAAACATTCATAGTCAATTCTGAGAGCCAGTCAATAAAGTGAGACTAAAAACCAACAGATCCTATAAGAAACTACCACAAGTACAAATCTCCTCTTAGGGCCGATCTCCTGCTGCGTCAATGAACCACTGCATCGAAGTGAACACTACCGCAGCTTACCATCACCTCCACGTGACTCGTATACTCAATTTACTTGTTATTTGAGTTGGATTATACAATCTGCCAGTGCGGTTCAGTTTATAAGGCAGCTAAGTCACTCAGAATTAGGCTTCAGTGTTCCACAACAGTAGAACCAGCGTAGATGGTAAGCACCCATGGTCTTCAAAACTTAATTTACATTGATGCAAACAGGGTAATTGGGTTATGATTCAAGCACTGAAGGGAGTATGTCATGTTCAAATTTTATGATTGATAAACCACAAAAATAATTTTTATGGTGGGGTGCAGAAAGATGGGCTTATTTTGAGAATGATGATTAGGGAACTTTGTAGTTCACTTGGAGACGGAAGCACGCAGTGTCGGTTGCTCCTGCGAATCGGTTGGGGAGGGGGAAGGGGGTTTAAAAAAATAAGACCACTTACCTGCCTACCGGCCAGCCAGCTGGCCGACTGCCTCTGTCCTCTTCCTGGCTTCTCTGCTAACAGGAAGAACCCTGGCTCCCTAAGCCAATCAAAACGCTGCAATGCAGCGTTGTGATTGGTCCGAGCGCGTGGCTCGGCGCTCAGACAGGGAATGGAAGCCTGGGCATGTTCTCCACCCAGGAGAAAATGTAAAGTGCGCATGACTGTTTGGCCGGCCCGAGACGGCCGGCCAAACAGTCGTGGGCACTTAGAAAGTGCCACCACTCCTCCCCCCTGCGCTGCCCAACCTAGCCCCGGCCCGCATTACTGCCTCGGCACAGAAAAATAAATGATAATACCCTTGCGTTATTATCATTTTATTTTTCCTTTTTTGCAGTGCTGAAAGGCAGTGGGGCGACGCTCCTCCACCTTGGCGGAGGAGAAGCCCCTGGAAGCACGGTTGAACCTCAGAAGAGCGTGGTCTGCTCCATTAGAGGCAAGCTGAGACCATAAAGGCGAGGAGCTAGACTAGGTGAGATAAAGTACACGAAGCGAGAACACACTTTGTGATCCTGTGAAAATTGAGTAGTAACACTGCGGTGCAGTTTTATCCTTCCAGGCTCATCTATTTACAATTCTTCCACACATCTTCATTTGCTCGTCAAAACCCCCTTCCTGCAGCCTGGATGTAGCACCTGGGCTTGCTGGGGTCTTTTTAGTAGCGCCGTATGCACTTGGTGGGATTTGGAATCCATTGTTCAATCTGTGTGTTAGGCGGGAAGGCTGAGAAATCTAGATGTGTGTACTAAAACAGACCTGGTTTGAAGAAAAAAGGGCAGTCATTCACCTACGCTCAGCAGCGATTAGCGCAGGCAGAATGCACGCAAAGCACTTGCTAAAAGACTATGTGGGGAAGGTCATAACAAATTTCTAAATCTTTATTTCTTTGTATTAAGGTAATTTATTTTCATTGTGCAATTCCGTACATTTGGTGCCCTCAGAATATCATTATTATATTCTCATTTAAAGTAATGACCGCCCACTCATTGGGGTATCTTGGTGCTAGAGATGAAAAACCGGCAGACCAAACAACTCACAACACACCAATCAAAATAGGCAAAGGTAAGGATGCCAAAAAGGAGCAAGCCCGACTACGAGTTGGGGCAAAGGCTTAAAAAAAGAGGAATATTTTTACAGCCTACTTAAGAGGTGTAAAGTTTGGAAATCATCCTGTCTTCCCAGGAAATATTCTAGATAAATAAGCTGACTTGTATGCAAGTGAGTCCTCTCTATTTGCACATGACACATCCGTGTTGGACTGACCTTTCATGCTGGTTGGTACTATCAGATGGCCTGGCTTGAAATGGCCAGTGTGTGGCTGTGTTGTTTTGTCCTGTGGCCGTTAACTGGACCAGAAGAGCCAACCCGCGCACGGTCTCTTTCAACCTGGCCCATTCGGCCCAACATTGTGCCACAGTCTTCAATACAAGGGAGTCTCACCCTCTTCAGGAGCGGATATATTTAATGACTAAACTTAATACTCGGCTTGGGCAAAATTATTTTTTATTTATTTTGTAAAATACATGTAATGTTAAAAAAATGGTGCAAATCTATGTAGTTCGGGATATGTGATATGCCGTGTTCTTGCATGAAAACTGAATGGAATTTTTTTTAACACAAGTGCACATGTCGTGTGCTAGCTAGTGCATCACAATCACTTGCCTAATCTCATTGGGAGTGCACACTCTGATTTAAATTTGTGTCTCCACCACCCTTCTATATATCTTTCGAGTTTCTGAACGTCAAAAAAATAAAGCTGTAAGTGCAGCTATTTGTGTTACCTGCTGAACTCTGTGACTACTGGCTCCATGAAGCATGTTGAATTAGCCCCTTTTAAGTTAATGTTTTTCGGTAGCCAGCTATATTAAGGGGCATCAGTGTACTTTACAGGTAATGGATGTCCTGCGGCGGTTGCAAATATCAGATTGCCTTCAAGCAGGATACCTTGCACTCTATTTGAAGCAAGGCTTCACATCCTCTAGCTGCTGATGTTAACATTTAGAATTACTCCTCCTCTGTCAATGGGTTCAGTCCCCAATCCACAGAAGCCTGCAGTTAAGGCAAACTGTAGTCTGATGTCCAATTTTCTATATCCTAGCAACGCTGTGGAAAGAATTGTAACCAATCGACTGCAAGAATATATGAACAAGATCAGTGACCACACAAACTCCAGTGAAGGCTCCACCCCAAAAGGGGATCAGAATCTACTCCAGGAGGCATCTGACTTGAACTCCTCGTCCGGAGTCAAACTCCTGTTTATCTTTTACCTGTTCTCTTAACTTAGTTACAAGCCAAGTACAAGATGCATTTCCAGATGTACATTAACAACATTCGAATCTACGTTTATGTAGAAATAACTGAATGTTTGAGATCTCCAGCCACCAGGATCAACTCCAACATTGGATAAGAGCATGCTTCCTCTTCTTAAACAGAAAAAAAGTTGAAATCTATCAAACCAGGTCTCTCTCCATTAGGTTTGGATCTAGCTTAGGATCTGCTCCATCTGCAACCCCAAAAGCTGAAAGCATGGGAGTAATATTCGACTTAGCCCTCTCAAATGTCTTCCCCTCCCCAATGCTTTGATTAAGGGGGTTTTCACTTGCAACTCTCCATGGTCTAAAGAAACCTCTCTCATCTATGCATCGCCCATCAAATCAAGCTTGCAAGATGTCTTCTTGGGGGACATCTAGAGTACCGCAATGTAATAATTGAAATCAGTTATTCAGATTTTTAGGGAGGCCTGCAAGGACCTCCAAATCAAGCTTCCAAGATGGCAACTGTCTCTTTGCAAAACTCCTAAAATAACTTTCAGTATTTTTTTTAATGAAACCAAAGGTTCCAATTGAAATATTCTTAAACTGTTGCTATTGAAAAGATTGTTGTTAAGGAAATTACAAACCAGGCCATAATAACAAATGTACTGGAGCAAACAGCTAAGCCTGAAGAGTTTGGTATTCGTTAAGGCAGCGCTGGTAAAGGTGTGTTCTCCGCAGTTTCCTGGCCGAAAAGAGATTTGTATGGGTTCTTGGTAGATAGGGTATGGGTTTATAGGGGTTAGTTGCAGCACCAGTGAATCATTGTTTCAGTGCTACAGACGTTTTTCATTTCGGAGTTTCTAGCTGCAGAGTGTTTTTACTTCTGAGGCCCCACTGTCAGCATGAGATGGGCAATTGTGTGTCCGATAGGGTGGGCTTCCCACATGTAGAGAGACTAATACGTCAGAAAGCTGATTTAAATTTAATGTGTATGTGTGATCACCCTTTTTTGGGTGATTGTTAGCTAGACCACTATTTTTGCGTTGATTAAATAGCCCTTTGATTCATGATTTGATATGGGCAGCAGTGGGTGGCCAGAGTTTATAATTGTTTTTGTCCGCACATTTGATGAGGGGTTGTTATCCAGAATGAATTGACAGTGGCTCAAGGATAACTTCCTCTGTCTTTGAGCTTGATGTGAAATTGTTGGGCATATTCATTTTCGATCGGCTTTCCTGTCTCGTTCTTTTTCACCCTTGGGATCCAAAATTAAATATCATTCAGAGCCAATTTATCATTAGTTGCATTTTTTTGTAGAGCATCAAGCTTGTTGTAGAATAGGTACCATCCCTACTAATGATGCCTCTTTCCTCCGATACTACACAATATTCGCACAAGCACTCTTTTTCACTAGACCAGGTTGCTAAATGTACTCTTTATTGGCATGAGTTCTCATCATTTGTGAATGCAAACGTAGGTTCTCTCAGCCCAGGGTTGCATTTCCTCTTTTTATCTGAAAGCCCAGTTTTTAATACTGGAGCACTTCTGGCCTGGTTACTTCATCCACGTTTCACTTCCTGTGGTCACAGTGAGAAACAGCACTGAGTGTGAATTGTCATTTTTAGGTCGAGCCTCGAGTAGCGCGCAAGCGCTGCTAGGCGAGACTTATAGTTAAGGGGTTTCGAAAGCTGACCAGACGCTCGTGCGTCATGGCCTTTTACCTGCGGTTACGCGCGCAGGGTCGACATCTGTTTTGCATTATCGTGCCCGATAATGCAAAACAGATGTCTCGCTGTGGCGCGCGCAGATCACTCGCTGTGGCGCGCGCACACCACTCGCGTCGCCCCCACCTCCTCCCCGCTCGTTATTCCAGCAAACAGACCATCAGAAAAGACCGACCCCCTAGAATGGGGTTGGGGGTGGGAGGGCGAGTTTCTCTGGTGGCTGTCAGCACACGTCTGCTGGATAAGGAGGGGCCATTACATAAACGAGTTATTTGAAGAATCGGCAGGTTCACTTCTGCCCCGGTTCTTCGCAGAATTACCACGGAGTTATTATGTGATTGGTTTAGCCTAATTAACAGCGCAATACAAACAGACAGATTCGCTTCGACCTACCAAGGGCTTTCACGTCATAGATGACAAGTTCAGCCACTCGTGGCTATTTAGGAGCAGCGTGATGCACTCTGGGTCTTGTAGTGAGTATTGTGAACAAGACAAGACTGGCTGAAGGTTTCTCCCATGACATTCGAACACTTGGCTGCTTTGAGCAAGTGTAGGGTGTGTGGTAAAGAAAAAAACGCCCTAAATTAAGAGCTGTAACACATTAAATCTTGCCCAGAAACGGTAGCGACTGAGGAACCTTGAAAGTGGTTGCTCACAAACAGCCCAGCCATTTTGCACTGAGTGAATAAGGCAGGCTGCCCACCCCCTGCAATACCACACCCCCAGGAAAGAAAACAAGCATTGGCATAGCCAATAGGTCTCGCTTTCGGACCTTATAAGTGTTTAGCCATGCAATTGTGCTGCATAACTAAATACTTATAAGGTCCCAAAGGCGAGACCTATTGGCTATGCCAATGCTTGTTCTATTTTAAAATAATGTTCATCTTCAGTACTAACCCAAAGGCTGTGCCAAGTGTGCTCTGGGGACGTGGAGGCCCAGCATAAGTGGGGATTGAGGCCACACTTGTGTCTGGAGCTTCTAGAGTTCTCTCCTAGAGCCTTGTGCTGTATGGGCAGGGTGATTGAGTGTGAAATGTGTGGCTGAAAGCCAGGTGGGGTGCACAGAAGCAGCTTGGAATCGCTGAAGGCCAGGCCCTGCAACTTCTGTTTGCAAGTGGACTGGATGCAGAGCCATTCAATCTTGGGCACTGCGGTGAAGGCCACACTCTGCTTTCAAAGCCCACTATGCAAGGTGAAGGGCATGCTATCCTCTTTTAGGTGTAAGAGGATGGATTATAAAAATGTTGAAATGTGTAGGGTGCCCAGTGTGATTAAGGCTCTGACAACATTAGGATTCTCCTCCATCCTGAGATTGTCCAACCCTAAAACACAGCAACTTAAGTGCTGCAGTCTAGCTTAAACCTTCCCTGATATAGCTCAAAGGAGTTGTGTGGTGCAGTTTATTTCTGAATCTGTACCTTGCAGCACTCTCTAGCAGGTTATGAGTGTGTGGAAGCCTTGACATAGGACAGAAGTTTGATGAATTGTCAGAAAAGGATTTTTTTCACCGGGGGGGAGGGGGGTGTGTCAGGAGCTAAGCTGCATTGAGCCCAAACCACTAAGCCCCAAAATAGTTTCGCACGTAATTAAATGGTAGCAGGGCCTAGCCCTTTCATAATTTTTTTTTTTTTTTAGAGACCTCTTTATTAGAGCCAGAAACTTTACTTGATGCCAGGGAATAGGGAAAATCAATGAAGTACAAACTTAGTGACCAGTGACTATGTCTTAGAGGAAACTTGGAGATTTGGCAGATGACCAGGTTGTGCAATTTAATCTTGCTCAAAATCCTGCCTGGTAGTTGCGAGTTTGGAGGCAATTTATTTCAGTTACTCGTGGACAGTGGTTTGGAAGGGCTTCCTGATCAGTGAGTTTGTCACAGACAGTTAATTGTTCTTTGCTTATAATATATGATGATCCCTATGAAAGCTTTAGAAAGGGAAACCACAGCTATTAATACAGCTTTGGTGAAAGTTGTTGTGTACAAAAGGCTGCATATTTAATGGTGCAACTTAAATTCTACGTTATACCTCACCTTTGACAAAGTATATTTTTTTCATTTTTGTGCGTGCGCTGGAGAAGAGATGAATAATGAGGTCTTGGAGATCTGCAAATGTTTTTTAGGTAACAGTGGTAATAGTAATAAGCTACCTCTTTTCTACCACTTTTAATTTAAATTCAGGCCAAAGAGGGGACTGCCTTACAAGGGATGTGGGTGGCAGTTCTAACAGTCCCACAATCCTTCCATTTGCATGCCATTTAACAGAGAGATGCATCTGGGAGCTGGACTATGGGAACTAGACTAATTTCCAGGTGATGGGGCAATCACATTTGGGCTTGAATTGGGTACATTGAGGTGGAATAATAGTTACTCGCTGCCAGTGATGACCTTGCCTGAGGCAACAGAGGTTAATACAAAGGAGATGGAGAAGTTACATTGTAGGCAATTACTGCTGTCCGTCTATGTTGGGTTGTGGCATGCAATGTGATTTATTACTCCAAGCAGTTTGGGTGAAGCAAGCAGTCTTTCTTCACTGTTTATAAGCGGTGCAAGTCAAAGTCCACCCACAAAGTCTCTGGCACGTAGAAAGTGAAAGAGGCCAATTAGAGCTTCCACAAAAAGGGCTTTTCTACATAGAAGAATCCTAGATATTGAAAGTTAATTTTAAATGAGATGTGATGTAACACATGCAGTACACATATACTTGACTAGATGTGGAAGTATGCTAATTGTTTATTATGTACACAGTTTTATACCAGGGCAGAGAAATGTAACCAGAATGAATGGGGCGGATGAGATCGCCATCACTGGTGGTGCCGCTGCACCATGTACATTGTAGTAAGCTTTGCGGTCTTGAAATGGATGCCTTTTGACATCAGTTTGTTGCTGCAGCTTGAACTGTCCATTGTACTGCATTGGACTAGGGTAATGTTTCGTAGGTTCGCAGCAGTTAAAGTATGTTTTTATAACTAAAAAGTGCAAAATGGGGCTGTGTCTTGCCACATTTTCAGGATATATGCTTAAAATAGATTGGTTCTTAAAAGGACTGATCTACTTGCCACCTTATCTAAAAATCTGACATGGACCCAGACTCCCTTAACCTATGTATGACACTCAAGCACAGGTAGTCTTCATGAAGGCTCCTTGAGAACTAGTTTTGAAACATCCTGAACTACAGGAGTGGTGTAGTGCGTAATTAATGCACCTTTGCAAAAAGTATGCGAGAGGCACCTAAAATGTTAGGTATGCTGAATGCCCGGGTTATATACACAGATGGCTGAGTAGGTTATCCTCTGTATGTTATGTTGATTTCTATAGCGCACTAATCACCTGAGAGGGTATCCTGGTGCTTGGGCAAGGTGTGTAGGTTTGTGGTCTGAAGGTGCTTATACGAAGGGCTTCTTTCGGAACTCAATAAGCGAGAATGCGGCTCTGATGTGTCGAGGGAGGTCGTTCCATGTCTTGGGTGCAATGTAGGAGAAGAAGCGACCTCCAGTGTTGCTTTTGCGGATGTGGGGCGGGTGTGCGAATGAGGCAGAGCATAGGTGTGTGGTGGGTTGGTGAAAGTGTATGCGGCTGTTCAGGTATTCTGGTCCTGTGTTGTGTAAGAAGTTTGAATTGCCTGTGCTTGTGAATGGGGAGCCAGTGAGGCTTCCTGTGGTGTGTGTGATGTGGGTGTGTCGTAGGAGGTTGAGTATGAGTCTTGAAGCTGCGTTCTGGATGATCTGGAGTCTATGTAGGAGTTTGGAGATTCCGGCATATAGAGTGTTGCCTGCTGGTAATGAGTGCTTGTGTGACAGTCCGTCTGGTGTTCAGAGGCAACCATTTGAAGATCTTTTGCAACATGTGTTGGATGTGGAAGCAGGAGGTGCATACTGTGACTCGAGACATCATGTCTCGAGTCAACTAGATCCCTAGATTTCTTGCGTGGTCTGTGGGTGTTGACCCTAGCTCCAGCGGCCATCAGGTGGAATCCCATGGGGAGATCTTGTTGCCTAAGACCAGTACTTCTGTCTTGTAGGAGTGGAGCTTCAAGCAGTTGATTCGCATCCAGTCTGATACCATGGTCATTCAGTTGGTGAAGCTGGTTCTGGTGGTGTTTGTCTTGTCCGTCAGCGAGAGGATGAGTTTGGTGTCAGCGGCATAGGAGATGATGGTGACGTCTTGTGATTAGATGATGTTGGCGAGCAGTGTCATGTATATGTTGAAAAGAGTGGGGCTGAGGGACAATTCATGTGGGACACCTCATATCAGTTTCTTGGTCTCTGATGTAAAGTGTAGCAATCTTGACCTTTGGGTTCTTTCTGTGAGGATCCATTTGAGATCGGATCCTTGCATGCCAATCTCGTAAAGTCTTGAGGTTTATTGATTTGGAAGTGGTAAATGGGGAGTAGTTGGTCCATGTGAGCTATGTGGTGGAGTTGTATTTGATGCTGTCGCTTGTGGTGAAGATGGGGTTCAGTGTGTATTCTGTGGTATGTGGTGGTTCTGCGACGAGCTGGGTGAGTCCGATGTTGCTCAAGATTTCAAGGAGCGCTGTGGAACAGGGGTCGTTTCGGTCTTCCAGGTGAAAGTTGAGGTCACCGAGGAGAATGTAGGCTCTGGAGTTGATGGTGATCGGAGTGAAAAAGTTGGTGATGAGGTTGAAAAATGGTGGCTTGGGCCGGGTGTCGGTAGGCGAGTGTTCTGTTCAGGGTGAATTTTTTCAGAGATTTGCAGCTTAAAGTGCAGGTGTTCTATGAATGGGGAGGCGTTCTCTGTGGATGATATGCATTTGATGGATTCCTTGTAGATGATAGTGAGTCCTCCACCTGGCTTGTGAAGGCGGTCCTGTCAAGCGATCTTGTAGCCCACTGGGATTTCTGTAGCGATGTCTGGTGCCTGATGGGTTGATGATGGGTTGAGTCAGGTCTCGGTGATGAAGAGGATTTTGGGTGTGTCACTTCTCAGACAGTCCCCTATTTCAGTTGTGTGTTTGCTGAGTAATCCTGTGTTGAGAAGCATGCATGAGAGTGGGAGCTGACATACAGGTTTGCTATGGCGCGTGGTGTAAGGTGGGAGTGTAGGTGGTGTTGGTGCTTGTGTGTTGGGACTGGGGTGCTGAGGGCGTTGTTAGCATTTGTGTGGGGTGTGTGGCTGGGTGGCTGCTGGAGAACCGGTAGTGGGTACAGGTGAAAGCTCCTACTGCGGTGTGAGGTGTGGTGCAGTGTGGCAGCAGTTGGTAGAATGGCATACAGGATCTAGCGACCTATGGAGTGCTGCAGAGTATCGCTGGGCGGTGATCAGACCAGGGTTCCTGGTGCGGTCCAGGTGCGGATGGGCTTGCCTTTGGTCACCAGCGGCATGTCCGCTGTGCATCTGTGATGCAACTGTCATTAGTAGGTCCTGGGAGGGGAGAGGAGTCCAGGGTGTCATGATGTCATCTTCCATGCTGATGCATACATACCAACCCTCCCGATTCGGGCGGGAGACTACAGATTTCAAGCCTATTCTCCCGCCTCCTGTACGCAAAAACCCGATTCCTTGTCTGACTTCTGCAGACAGGGACTGGTCTTGTGTAACTAAGAGTATGCACTGCCAGTAACCTGCTCCTGCAGGGCAGTGCACAACATTTTTGTCACGCTCTCTCTGCCTGCCATAGTGATTTCTCCATGCTCCTGACGGGTAACGTAAAAAAAACTATATTTTCATTTAGTCCTAATACATGACAATAGACCCAATTCAGGCCTCAATGGAAGTCAATGGGAGAAATGCATTCTCCCAATTTTATTTTTTATTTTAAATCTTCCACTTTCCCCTTCTAAAATGTTAGCAGGTATGCTGATGGGTGATTGGAAATGATGTCCTCTTGCTTGGCTTCTTCTTTTAATGACGGTTTTGGCTGGAAAACCAGTAATGTCCCTTCCTGTGCAGGTGGATGATGGGATATCCACTGATGTCACTTCCTGTGGTGATGGGAAATGTAGGTTAATGTAGCTCCCCTGTTTGCATGTCCTGTGCTACCCCCCTCGCCTAATCGTAGCAGAAGTTTTACCTCTCTGCTATGGAAAACAAGCATTGGCATAGCCAATAGATCTCGCTTTTGGGACCTTATAAGTATTTAGTTATGCAGCACAATATCCTTGGTGCAACAACATCAACTGTTGCATGGCTAAACACTTATAAGGTCCGAAAGGTGAGACCTATTGAATATGCCAATGCTTGTTTTTTCTTTTCAGAGTTTTATATAATGCAAACTTGACCCAAAGGTATCGGGTATCAGAGCGCTTTACATGATCACCAGCTGAGTTACACGAGCAAGGACACATTCATTATTGTTGGGCACAGGGACATTAAGTGATTTGCCCAGAATCACAGGATGTTGAGCGTCATTGACGAGACTCGAATGCATAATGTGCATATTTGGCCACCCAGTCTCAACGTGTTCTTTCATTTAGGAATTTCATTTTACGAGTGTTCATTAGAGCATTACATTAAACATTTAACCTTCCTAATTCCATTAGTAACCTAACCAAATATCATCTGGTGCACCGAGGTAGAAAACAACTCAATCATCCGCTCTGGCTAAAGACCACTTTGTCTGAAGGACAGCATGTCTTGAATTCTGCAAGAAAGAACAGCGAGAACTAGAGAGAGGGCTTTTGCTCAGTCCCCCCCCACCCCCCCCTGTCACTGGTTTTCATGTCCATCAAGACCACAGTATTTCATGGATGATTACATTGATCCATTTGTATTGCCATTCATTTTGGTGATGGGGCTCAATTACTCATTTTGTTAGACTAGAGCCAGAGTGTGTTCTTTGATGTCTTTAGTTTGCCGAAGCTTTAACATTTTAATTGCTGGTTTGTGGCTTTCTTGTTTAGGATTGACTGCTGTTTGAATGCTTTAGACTATTTAAAAAACTAATCTCCAATGAGCAAGGCTTGGTTTTACGTTGCTGCCATGGTAACTTGTAGCTGGATTGACAAATTTACTTATGTACAAAGTTATGCGCGCACACTGGTTTTCCAAAAAGATACTGGCCCTTTGTCAAAGGTATATACTGTGCAATATTTTGTTGAGTATTACTAATATATTCACACCTTACAATTCAAATTTCATTCTCTGATTCCTTTTCATAACACTAGTCTTTGAGCGTACAACTCTGCAATTGGGGTCTGTTCAGATAGGGGCTTACATATTGTTGGGGCCCAAGATGTTACTTTGTTTTGATATTTTCTTTGCACCTCATACACACGGTCACACAACTGTTACTAAGCACTCATCCTAACAAAAAACTGACTTATTGGTGTTGCCGATGATTATTTTGCAGTGCATGCATTCAAATTGTAACCCATGGATACAGATTGGGTATTTCTCAGTGAATTTGTGTTGGGTTTATACTTAGTACGCAACGAAAGTATGCACTGTCTGAATCGTGTTGCATGCAGCACTAGAGGCAGGTTACCTACACAGGATAAGGCCATCGCAGTTTCCCTGTCACACGGACAGTGCTTCAGAGACTACACATCATTTTCTTCACCCTTGTCCGATTGCTGGCTGTAACCTAAATTTAGCCCGGAGTCCTTACTAGAAGCAAAAGACTGCACCAAACTAGTTTGAGTATCCGGCCTGTGCTAGACTCAAGAAATGTCCTGTTGTCAGCTGTGGCCTTTCTCTTATACACTCTGCTGAGGGAGGATAGATTTTGCAAATATACCATTAGCAAGAAAGCACGCACCTTCTCCCATGGAATTCACATTGCTGTGATCAGTCAGTGCTTGCTCATCTCCTCTTTTGAAAAAGCCTAGAAGTAAAAGCCACAATGAAGATCTCGACTTCGCTTTGCTAAAGATATGAATTTCTATTCTCACATCACAACTTTATTTATTTATTATTCTTGGATTTCTGCAAGTGCCAAACATTACAGACAGTCAGAGCGCGCTCGCGGGAGGCATTCTATTGAATGGGAAGCGAATCACCGTGAGTGAGAAAATATATATAAAGGGCAGAGGATAACAGAGGGGTAATATGTGGTTTGGGAAGCAAAAACTAAAGCAAGTGAGGTGGGAAAAATAAATATAAGAGAGATGGAGATGAGAAAATCGCAAGTGAAAATATACAGCGGAGACAGAAGAGAAAAAGCCATATAGAGGCAGAGAGAGAAACTGGGAGATGTGGAGGCAGAGAGAGAGATGGAAAGAGGGAAAAAACAAAAGTCGAGGCAAATACTTGGAGAAAGAAAGTATTCGCATGACGGATTGGTTCTGGTTTTAGTTTGGGTGCCACGCTAGACCTGTGACTCCGCTCTCGCTCGGCCCTTTGCATACGATCCCTGACTTGCCCACCTATTCAACCACAAGCGCTGAAAATTGCAAGTGAAAATATACAGCGGAGACAGAAGAGAACAAGCCCGGGAGTGGTGCGTGCATGCGCGCGCAGTCTGCTCTTTTTGGAAGCACTGCACTCGTGCTTGTGGCGCGCCCCTGCTCGCTCCCGCAAGCTAGATGCCGCCACAAGCACGAGTGTGTGCTTCCAAAAAGAGCAGAGCGACGGCTAAAGGTCCTCCTATTCAGCGCATGCGCGCTGCGTAGGCGAGACCTAAAAAACCTTCCCTACTAACTCTACTCCTGGATCTTAAGTGATAGTGCCAGTGTAGGGGCAACCAAAACCCTATGTAAGATTTGTAAAATAAAATAATCAGCTTTTTTTCAATCTGAACTCGAAAGGGGACTACATTCACTCCTCTTTGAAATTACATGAAGGATGCAGTGGTGAAAAGTGTTTTATTGTATGGTGAACATGACAGGCTCATTTTACTGCCACAGAAACATAGACCGTTCTTTTCTGTAAAATTCAGAAACCTTTACATGACATGTATATGATCCCCTGACTCCTCACCCGCTGGCACCTATCTAGGGATTCCTCTCTGAGTAATGACAAAGGTCTCGCTTGTTGAAAGCAGTCACATTTTTAGCTTTTTACACATTAATCAACGTCTTGATGCATTTGCACTTCTCTTAATACTCTTGTCTCGGATTCTTAACCTCTGTCGACCTTCGCTGCCCGATCGATATGCTCGGGTTCCCCCAGAGGGACTCCTTGGAGGTGGTTTGATGTCGCCCCCTCGTCCATTAAATCTCCCCCGCCTCCTGGTGTGAGAATCTGCGGCTCCCCAAGGAAACAGCTGATCAGCTAAGTGAGCCCCTGAAGAAGCGCCGACTGTCAAACGTGTTTTAGGCCGGAACAAATTATTGCAAAAGAAGCCCTCGTTTATTAGTGCTGCGAAGCTGTTAAGTAATGGATTTTCCCCTCAACGTGTTTGGATTGGACCTAAATGTAGTTTTAGCCTAAGGGCTTGAGCGGCCGACCTCAGAGCTGGGGAACCCGGTTCGATTCTCGGCAGGGACGCTCAACATCCTGTGATTCTCGGCAAATCACTATATGTATGAAGCCTTTTTCCCGTTCGCAAACGGGCCGATTCTCAGAATCGGCCCGTTTGCGAACGGGAAAAAGCCTTTTGGGATGTATTATCCCAAAAGCCCCTCGCAAGATAAGGAATCGCAAAATTTGCGATTCCATATTTTGCGAAAGCATTTAAGGAATCGCAAAGTGCGATTCCTTGAATGCAATTCTGGAAGCACCCAAGTTGTGCGATTTTGCCTTTGGAAATCGCAAATTACCACCACCTTCAAGTTGGTGGTAATTTGCGATTTTATTTATATATATATATATATATATATATTTTTTTTTTTGTTGGGAAAATGCACTTTTTGGCATTTTTTCAAAGTGCCAAGTGGCGCAAGGGCATGTATGTGCGCCACATGTGCACACAAGCTCATTTCAGGGGTGCAACAGGGTGTCCTTTTGACACCCTTGCACCCTTGAAATTGCATTTGCAATTTGCGAGTACCTAATGGGTACTCGCAAATTGCGAATGTCTTCCCATTCACTAGGCCCATAGGAATGAATGGGAAGGTATTCCTTAATTGCGAATCGCAATTTGCGATTCGCAATTAAGGAATACGTAGAAATCGCAATTAATATTGGGAATCCTACATACATTGCCTTTTGCGAGTCCTTAATAGCGATTTGCTAAAAATCGCTATTAAGGACTCGCAAAACGGATTTTTCATACATATGCCCCTTAATCTCCCCGTACCTAACAAAAATGAATGCGTCCGTCTGTAAGCAACTGGTGCTCATGTAAAGCGCTCTGATACCTTCGGGTTTAGTTCGCGCTATATAAAACTAAAAAAAAAAAACACATCATTTTCGTAGACACAGATCTGGGTGAAATGTAAATTACATTGGCAAAATAAAGGAAATTTGCAAAAATGCTGGAAATCTCGCACAATGCCATTTTGCGTAATTTACACTTGAGGGAGACCATATTGAGCAGAAAATGGCTCACAGTGAGACATTTTCTACTCGAACATGCCGTTTGCCTGCGTCTCGCTTATTTCTCGTGTGAAGTATGCATTCATGTCAAAATGTCACACACGATACCAGCAAACCAAATTTTGCACTGAAAGTGAAATTTTGCAGAAAAAAGTTCAGTTCTATCATACACCATGTAAACCACAGTAAGGGAGTTTTGCTTCCGTTTTATTTCTGAGGAATAGTAAATGTTTTCAGTCTTCTCAGGGCCTGGAGCAGTTTGAAGTCGAAGAACCACAGCTGTACACCTTGCAGCAGGACTCAGACACCCATCAGAGGAAACCGGCACTTAACATGTCGCTAAGATACAAAATAAGATGTGATCATGGGTTTTACTCTCTCTCTCTAATAGCAAGAGGTGTGTGTTCGTTCTTGCTCTGTAGAAATGCCAGGTGTATCTATCTATGTAAGTAATTACGCCAAAATCAACCATTTAGATAAAGCAATCAGTTTAATCAAAAATTAAGATAAAACCCTCCAGTTCTAAGTTAAGCCTTGCAGTTTGATGTGGGCATCATTCAGTAAAGTGCCTTGCCAGGTTTGTTATTTGTGACCTGCTTGTAATGCAAGGGCCTCTGCAGCAGAAGCATTAACCTACTGAGCTGTTTTCTTTAAACTATAAGACCCTGGTCCAGACTTTGATCACTGTGCTCTTCAGTAGACAAATTTGTTAAATTTAAAAAAATCGCTATTTTCAGCGGCGGCTCCTACGCTAAGGCGGGGGAGCATCACCTCACTGCTTTTCAATAGTGCAAAAAAGGAAAAATGAAATAACACAATGTTATCATTTTATTTGTTAGGGTGGGGCGGGGCTGAGCTGTCAGAGCAGGGGGAGGAGGAAATATGTGCACTTAAGTGCGTATGACGGTTTGACTGGCCGTCTTGGGCCGAGCAAACGGTCAGGTGCACTTTGCATGTTCTCCACCTGGCTGTATTGCACAGCCTGAGGGGAGAACATGCGCAGGCTCCCACTCCCTGTTTGAGCGCCGAACCAGGCTGCTCAGACCAATCACGACGCTGCTGTCATGTTGGTAAGAGCAGTGTCGTGATTGGCTTAGGGGAGCCTGTGTGCTTCCTGGAGTCAGGAAGAGAAGTGGAGGAGAGACAACGGAGGAGAGACGGCGGCCATTCAGAGGTAAGTGTTATATATATTATTTTCACCCGCCCACCCCGTTCCGTACCAACCACCACTGGCTATTTTATGATGCTTTAAATCTGTGGGCAGAGGTTACACACACATCCCTCTAGCAACAGCATTAATCACTTGAGTTATCTTACCAGTGTTCTACGCTGAAACAGTGGCGTAGCTAGCCGTTCTGCCGCTTGTGGCGTTCCCTGAGTTTGCCGCCCGGCGGCTGCATGTGAGAGCGGGGGGGGGGGCTGGGGGGGCTGGAAATTCCAGTGACGGCCGCCCCCCGCATGGCCGCAGATAAGGGCGGGAGGGAGGACACCGCCCCCAAAACTCATACCACCCACCCTTTGCTACACCACTGCCCTGAAACCTGCAGGAAGTTCAGAGACCTCTGCAACAGGTGCCGTCACTCACTAAGCTATCTTAAAAATGAAGTCTAGTGGTGACCAATTAACTAAGTCGGGGCTGCTTTACTTTCAAATTTGTTCTTTTTGCTAATTTCCTTGAGGACAGAGTTTGTAAAAATAATGCTTTGGTGGACTGTCAGTGACTATGCTTCGCATGACGCTGCACTTCATGACTCCGCATCTTTCTGCTGCCACCCCTTGAACCCTCATTTTATAGAGTGGCAAGGGTCCAGATTTCTACAGGACTGTCACACATGTGAGTATTCTCTACTGTAGTCGGCACCAAACTAATGCAGGACACAAATGTTCCACTTTTTGCTTGGTATGCTCAAAGCAGCCCATCTGGTGTTGGGCATCTGAAGTTTTGTTTTTTGCTTGGTATGCTAAGACCGATATATCACTGAGGGTAGAAAAGAGATGAACAGGTGGGTTGGGAAGTTTCGTTTGGCCCAGAGAGATACCCCAATCCTGAAACCGCAGCAGCAAGTGTCTTGCAGAGTGCAGCTTGAGGAATATGGTTTGTCCTTTTAGACCTCAGGATTAGCGCTTCTAGGGCTAGTAGAGTGGCTGTGATTGAGTATTTGTCACATGTTTGTGTGTGGGAAGCTGAAAGACTTCCGCTCGGGCCAGTTACTTTTCCTAAAAAGAAAGGTAAGGATCACAGTGCATTGTGGGTAGAGGAAGGCAGGACAGTTGAGGCCCAGTGGGGGGTAAGCCCTAGAGTTGAGGCAGTTTACCCTCTTTATTCCTGTGCCCGTCCATAAGCCCTCTACCACTCCAGGGTCCTGGTGGTGGTATTTTGCATGTCACATAAAAAGTACGGGGGCTCATCAAGGGAGAAAAAAGCAGTGAGCACAAAGCAAACAGTTTCCTCAATTTCAGGAGAGTGTTTGGCAATTGCAAACAATGGGCTTAATAGAAATTCTATCAGGCCGAGTGGGAAAGCCATCCTTTATGGAAGAGGAAGCCTCACACTCCTAGTAGTGTCATGCTTCATCATCGGCATCCTCTCCCCACCCTGGTAGGATAATACCACCAGGGCGGACTCCACTTCCTCTCAGACTTGGCAGTAGGAGGGAGTTCTTGAATAAAACTACTGGACAAAGGTGGCATTTTGTAGCCAGGGACTGATATAGAGGAGGGTGTTGGTGGACAGAAATCTCAAAAATGCACTCAGTATTTCATAACCCCCCTCCCCCCCCTCGCAAAATGTAGATCTTCTGATTGCTCCGCGCGTGCAATGGATCTCACCCATACAAAGCTGCCTTTAAATGATAACGGAAACTGACCACCCTACCAATTTATGGGTTCCACAGCAAATGTTTCCTTTTCCAGCACTGCCAATAATGTTCGGATGTTTGTTTTCCTTCCTTTTTTCATGTTTCACTGACTGGTTATTTTCCATTCTGTAACTCAGTAGTTAAACTGCATCAACTATGATCCAATGCCATGAAAACATTGAACTGAGTTCAGGATGAAACTGCTATGCAAGATGTTTTGGAACCCTCCTCCACCATCCCCACAAAAAAAAAAAACATCCACAACTTTCTGGCAAAATCAGGAAGCAATTATAAGGTTTCACAATAACTAAATAAAAAAACTGTACGCGCAGACTTTCAGCAGTTCGTGAGTAGTGGGTTGGCCAGAACCTGAATTTTAGCGGATGTGTCTGCAGATTCAAGAATGTTTCAAGGTGTCTTATTCCTCATTGTGTCCACCATGTTGGAAGCCAGCTATCTTTACAGAGCGATGCCTTTTATCATGGAGGCCAAACAATGACTCTAAATGCCCCGACCAACCAGTAACGTGGCTGTTTTTCGATTGTTCTGTATTTATAATGACTAAGGCTCACAGTCTTCTGTTTTACTGATTTTTACAGATAAATTCAGACAGAAAACAATGTGTTTTCTGTCTGTATTTATTTTTAAAAACGGAAAAATACATAAAATTGTGCTTCTTATGAGTGACTCACCATGCTGTCTGTCATGAATTCCAGGCAAAAACTGAGCAGACAGACCAAATCGGGACTTACAAAACAGGATCAGATTTCCTTAAAAACAGGCATATGTTAACATGCCTTTGTAGTATAACACTAATATGCACTTATGGGTGTAGTGTTTTGTTATATGTGGCTGCTTAATTTGCTAAAAAGTTACAGGGCATCCATGTACGAGTGCATGTCTAAGAGTTAAATGTGGTAATATACCGTTTTACGACTGCATTTATTCTGAAAACACAAAATAGAAATGGATAAATACCAATAAGAAGGCCAAAAAATAAATCTGGATAAATACAGACGGAAATGTTAAACTAAATACCATAAAACCAGGAGCGCTAATAATGACACACAATATGACCTGCAAGTGATGATAATGAATGTGCCACATATATAAGTTCCAGTTTACCTGATGCTAGCCCAAGACATAGTCTTGCCATATTTGCAACCAAAAATGCCAACTGACCATTGCTGCTTATGCTGATATCTTTCCCTAAAACTGAGGAATGAATTCTAGAGGTTTTTTTTGGGGGGGCGGGGGGGCAGGGGGCAAATATAGTAAACCTCATTTACGCTGTATCGAGGAGGGTCTAAAGTAACTCTAACATTGACTAGGACGTGCTGGCCAACTGTTTTCGTATGTTTTTTTTCCCCTGTGAAAGTTGTATTCTTTGATTGTTTTATCTCTGGATATTCTAACTCTCAGCCTCCAAAGGGGTCGCGACTCTACTGTTCCCCATCTGAACACTGGACTGCTGCTAGCTGGCAAGTGGGCGTCCAAACTTCCCCCCTCTCTGTACTTGAAATATTCTCCGTTCACTGGTAAAGGGGCCCCTGCCTAGTTGGTGCCAGTATGTAAAGTATCTGGTGGTACATCTTTTTGACTATACTAAAGGGTGACATCTCCTGCCCCTTGTGTTAAATGAACCATAGCAAGGTTTTGTTTACTCACAAGAGTGTGCTAAAGCTTTATAATGGTAGAACGTCTTTCTGCATAGAGGGAGGCATAGGCCCTGGACGTAGTGGTGTGCAGTGTGCTGCAGCACCCCAAAATAACCATGTTGGAGTTCAGAAGGTGAGTGAGCAATAAAGATGCCTTTAAATTTGGTTTTTATCTTGACACATTCATGGTGTGTTCAAAGACAGAGGTCAAATGTAAGCCATGTCTTTTGACAAATTGCTGCTTATTCTTTTAATATGACATTGGTGTTTAGTTTTCTTTCTCTAAGGGCAAAATTAGTGTATTTTATTAGGTGAACAACCTTGCTGGGGTACAGAAATGTGTGAACGGAAAAGTTGTAGGATGTCGGTTTTTTTCCTAACGCAAATATTTCAAAGCATATCAGAAATAGTTAGAAAAGTTCAAATGAAACACGTTTTTTGTAATTCTGAAGTGCAATGAAAACAAAGATTTTAATAGGATGAAAACAAATCAAGACACTTTACTATGTGATGTGCAAACGATAATTATTTGCTGAAACCCAATTTTCACACATTGTCGCTGATGTGCTATGGTTTTATAAGTAGAACCGCGTGTCAGTGCGAATTTTGTGGCTATTTCATTGGAAAATGTGCTCTCTTTAAAAGCAATATATTTGCGACAGTCTGCTTTAAAGTGCATTAGCGGTTACAGACCACACACCCATACCACTTGACTCTAGGATGAGCCTGGTTCATTTGCTATACTTATTATTTGTGTGATGTGTGGATTTTTCGCAATCCCTAGGACTTCATTGATGTATCATTGATCCTGCACCCTGTATGAAAAGTGCTTCAGCACCACTGGAGGGCAGGTATGCCTCAGTTTATGTAAGTCAAGAAACTGTTGACTTGAGTATCAAAAACGAACTGAATAATGTGTGTTGTGCTATCTCACCTCATTGATGGATTCTTCCTGACCCTGTCCCACTGCATACAGCCTGCGTTTTTGTGACTAGCTAACTCCCCTCAGCAGCTTGGAGTTTATTTGGTCATGGTCCAAACCAGGAATAATCTATTTCTAGCTAACACATGCAGTGCCCAGAAGGTGCAGGATGAGTAGGGATGCGGGTGGAGGGGGGGGGTTATGGTATAGTTTTGTTGTGATCCTGTCACCAACTCCCCATCAATACATCTTTTTTTATTGTTATTTGAATGCCACCTCTTATGACTGCTGCTAAAGCCTCTTTGTAGAATGGATTTGGTTGTTTGATTGTACTTCAGAGTAGGTCATCTGCTTATAACTTGTCCAAGTTTTAGGTTATGTTTTGTGGTTAGGACATATTTTGGTCTGGGACCTGTTTTGTTACAAGGTGCTAAGAGTATGTTGGAAAACAAAATGAAAGTGTAAAAACCATACTTTTCTCTATAAACTTGAACATAAGTTTTGCATGTGTCTTTACACATCTGGTGTTGACATACCTGCTCTTTGCCCGTCTGAGGATAATATAGGATTCACTTGCAATGTTTATACTTGATTGTTCGATTGTCTGCCAATGTGTGAGAAGAAACAAGCAATGTCCACTTGTAATATTTATACCCGTTTGTTCGATTGTCTGCTAATGTTTGAAGGAACCAGCAATGTCCACTGATAATGTTTATGCTCGTTTTTTTCGATTGTCTGTCAGGATTGGAGAATCTTAAACCCTAATCTTGTTAATTGTTCCTTCTGTAAATATTTTGCAAATCCCCAGCTCATGCCACATGTATAAATAACCTCGCAAATCTTTGTACAATGTCCACTCTTGTCATAGCCATCCTAGCGCTGTCATTATGTGCACCCGTGCGTCAATTTTAAATACAAGTTTCTTTGGCAGACCTCCGACTATTGGCCTTTTTTGTAAGGTGGAAGAAGTAAAGTTCAGTTTTCCACAAAAGTTATGAACTTTTTTTCCAGCATATGTGGAGCTGTGATTCTATGACAACAATATGTATTTTTTTTAGATATAATATTTTTGTTTCTTCTACTTAAGGGTGCAGAGCTGTATTTTTTACATCAGCTGATTTTCACTTTGAAACTACATCAGTGCTTGTCCCTAGATATAATAGTTTGGTTTATTTTTACTTTAATAGTTGATTCATTTTTAATGTTCAAACTAATAATGGAAGGGGGCATGTTGCATTATTAACAAGCCCAACAATTGCCAAACAATGCACATTTTAAATTGGAATAGTTGCAAAGGACATGTACATGAAACTTGTTGGTCAGTGGACCAGCAATACAGCTTAAGACATCCAACATATTTATTCAGACAGTTGAAATGTAGGGCCTGATTTAGAGTTAGATGGTAATGGGAAATTATCCGACTTCTGGAGGAAATGCTGACTTCAGACGCAAATCTACGGACTGAATTCGTCGACACACTGGTGGTTCACGAGCCGATATTTGGTGGGACTGAAGGAAGTGACCCGATTAGGGCCACCCGGGTCACTCATGACCTCCTCTCAGCCTTCCAAACAAATGAAGAGTCGGTCAGACAGAGAATACAAACCAAAGCATTTATTAGTAATACACTCGAGTGGAGTCCGGTCTGACCAGCCTCCTTGGATTGCTGCAGAGGGACTGACTTCTACCCCCAGGACAACGTATATTGTACATTTCAGAATCACTGAGGCACGCCCAGACTGGAATTTTCCAGTTGGTAGCTGGTGAACAAAGAAGACACACAAAGATGAGTTGCAATTCCAGGACCGGGTACATGCTATCTCAGTGTCAAGGTTACTCTGCCCGTACCCGCCGCTGTAAGGGTGGGAGCAGGCCTATCTAGTGTGAAAGGTATGTGATAGCAAAAACAGTCTATTCATTAGTACAGTGAAACTCAACCTTGGAGGAATACAGAAAAAGTATTGCAGCTGCTTTCTGCTGAGGCAGACAAAGTGAGACAGAAATGAGCTTTGATTATGACTCAAAATGGCGGCTGAATACAAAATGGTGCAGCGAATGCTAACTTTACATAGAGCAATACACTGGCAGAGTGAATGCATAACATTTACATTTCAACAGGTCGTGAAAAGTCCTAACAATATTTAAAGATGCCTTTAAATTATGTATTTATCTTCTTGCATATGCTATGCTTCAATGACAGAGGTCAAATGTCAAGCTGTGTGTTCTGACAAATTGATGCTTATGTTTTATAACATGGGGATTTGAGTTTACAAACTCCTCTCACTGCAGTCAGAGAAAATGAAGTGAATTGTGTGACAATCTTGCTGGTTTACGGAGAGTTAAAGGAAAGGCTGTAGGATGTCATTTTTTGTAACCCACAACGAAATGTAAATACCTGTAAATTAAATGTTCACATTCAGCCATTCGGTAAGCAAAAATGAAGCTCCATTTTTTTGTAATTCTGAAGTATGATGGAAACAAAGATTTTAATACGCTCAATTCGCTTTTTCTCAGTGACACTTTTTC
Source organism: Calotriton arnoldi (assembly GCA_963921515.1). NCBI lineage: Eukaryota > Metazoa > Chordata > Amphibia > Caudata > Salamandridae > Calotriton > Calotriton arnoldi. The sequence continues at coordinate 1,840,315 of CAWUFW010003211.1, read as the reverse complement.
TTGGTGAAGCGCAAATGATAGATATTCACTGAAACCCGTTTTCCACTCATTATCATTTGTTTGCAATATGGTTTTATCAGTAAAATGAATATACTGAAGTGCAAATAGCCAGGACTGCATTTTATTTAACAAAAGCATGGAATATTTCCCAGCTGCATCAATAATTCAATCATCAAAGATGAGCAGATATGAATTGTAATTTATGTTTTGCACGGAGCGCTTTTCAAAAAATGTAGATGGCACGTGGTGACGTAAGTCCCTTAAAGTAAACATGCTAGATGGCTAAGACACTATGTGAGCAAGGTGCCGTAGCCGCCGAAACGTGTCAAACTTTCTGCAAAATAAAAATTTCCTAACGGATTCCAAGAGTGTCGGTGCCTGTTTTGGAGGATATCTGCTGGATACAGAAGAATCTCCACACTATGCTTTAGTTACATTAAAACATCGCCTGCCTCGTATCCTTTAAAGCTAGGGGAGTCACAAAAGTTTGTCATGCTAAAAGTGGGTCGTGGTTCTAGAAAGTTTGGGAAGCACCGTCCTAGAGCCTTCAAATTTCTAATGGAAATGCCCACCTACTTATATGTAGCACACTCTGATCATCTTTGTTGTGGTGAGTATCACACAAGGCTGTTTTCTTTTGTGTGCTTCACCTCATGACATTGGTGCTTAAAAGGACCGTCTGATAAATGTCACAGTATGCCTCAAAACCCAAACCAGTATCATCAAACAAAGAAGCATTCTGGATTGATTATTGTTGATGATTTATAAGAATGCGGGACTAGGTAAAGAGAACTGTGTATGGTCTGGCTTGACCGCGCAGCTGTGGCCAGACCATTATGTCAGCATCACTAGAGAAGGGCTTTGGCACCACCCACTTATTGGGAGCCAGGAGTACATGTTTTGATTGGGCAGAAGTTGTGTACTTCCATTAAAAAAGTTTTTGCCCTCCACATGGATGTGGTTATTTTTGTTTATTGATCCAGCTGCCTGAAATTAAACTTTCAGGGGCTCACGTGACCAAAATTATCATTTTTGGGAAATACCCCCATAAGAAACAAGTACACTGGTGGCTTTGGGACCTAAAAATAACTGTTGCACGTTATAACTATCTAGGGGTCCGGTTCACTGAAGGGGCCAAACCTACGGCCCATCTAAAGCATCTCAAAACATAAGGTTCGGTAGTCACTCATAGCCTGAAATGCCTCACCTGTAAAGCCCAACCGCTGAACCAATGCTAAAAGTCTTGAAAGCGAAACTAATTCCTGCCCTAAACTACGGCCATCTAGCCTTTCCTGGTGCACTGGAAACACAACTCAAGAACAGACAAATTTCGGCATACAAAAAAATCTTTTATGCACCTCGGCAAGCCAGAAGAGTAAGGCTGACACTGGAGCTAAGGTTCAGGAGAATTGACTTTGAATGCCAAGGGGGCCTATTAAAATACTACATAAGGACTCTGCTGGCCCCCAAGAACATACTCCAAGCACAACTCAAAATGATCTTTGAGGCAGGTGGCTCCCCATGGCAAGCATATCTAGCAAAGGCAATTAGCAACTTGAAAATCGAGCCACTAATCTACACTGCATGGACATAACTTTCTCAGCCTTGAAAAGGGAAGTGAATGTGCAGGACAAGAAAATCAATTTTGAACTAGACGCTGAAAGTCTCCATCACTGCCCCACTTCTGAGGCACTTGATGCCTCCTACATGTCGGGGGACGCCCAGCCCTATTTTCACCAAGCCCCCTTAGCCCACACTGTAGTGTAGCTCTTATTTCCCTAATAGGCTCTGCGCATTGGAATAATATATTCTATAGGTTTGACATAGGACTAAGGTCAGTATGTCCCTATCGAGTATATTAAACTTAATTACTTGTGCCAGCTAGTCAGAGGCCACTAGAAACTCCTTGACAAACAAGAAGGGAGTAGTTTCTGGCAGCCGCAAAACATGACCACTTTGTTTCCCTTTAGAATCCGAACGTGTCCCAGAGTCGTGGAAACAATAGATAACTATTTCACTCAGCTCAATCGTGCATGCTTAGTTTTCTTCAAGTTACACAGAAAGAACAGACGGGCGTTTCAATAAAAGATTTATTGAACAGTCTTGTTTCTGGTGTAAGTAAAATGTGCTGTTACGATCACAAGACAGTATGCGAGATAAATAATGTACAGTGTGAGCAGTAGAAATAAATAATACTGCGATAGCATTATCTTTTAGTACATATGCCTTTACATAAATAACACAGACTAAAAATGCGAGTACTCATACGATGCGTTTCTAATCTAGTTCTACCCCAATGTACCTAACCTAACCTAGGTGTAGGGAGAGGTATGAAGTAGGTGAAGTATTCCTTACAATGGTATACTAAGAGTATGTTAAGCCTAGTATGCCTAGTAGCAAGTCCCTCTAGGTTCTTGTCAGCTCCATACCTGAAGAATGAGAGAGGTAGGAATCTCTTTGCCAGACTCTAACTCCAACACCCCGCAAGGGAAGTCAGATCACTGGAAGCTGGACTCTCTGCGTGCAGGGATGACAGCGTCTTCTCAGTGCGTCAGGCCGGGAAACGGGCTCCTCTGAAGTCGAGGTCTCCTCTGATTTACAGGGGCTAGGGAAGGTATATTTATACCTGAGAAGTACCTAAGAATGTTAGTATTGACGTGAGTCGGACAGCGGAAGACGTCATGAATGAACCCCTAAGGAATAATGGTTCATGCATAATATATGAGTCCTTGAAGAAATCAATAGTCCTGGGCTAGGGAAACTCCCGCAGCCTAAGGGTCTGTTCTTCATGAACTCGTTGTGACGTTAGGGTGGACGGATGTCAGAAACCATGCCTGTATTTGGAGTGCACGGTTTAATGCCTAAATAAGGGCTGGGAATTTATGCCTATATAAGGGCAGGGCGAATTGTGCCTATATAAGGACATGATACTGGAAAGCCCGTTATGGACACCCTAAGAGGAATACAACACCCACTCCACTTTCGTGTGTACGATAATACTAAAATGCTAAACATTTACAATGCTAAACATTAAATGGAGTACCGCACATTTAAAAATATTTCTTAAAAGCATTAAAAAACATAGTAAAAAATGCAAAGGTACTGTACATTTGAAGCAAATGCTTTTCATTTCAGGCATAAAGTTCGAAAATAAATGCAATTGGAATGAAATAAGCAGTAATATTTACATGTGACAGAAAATGATCGATAAGTTGTTCAAAAATCAAAGTCATTTCATGTCATGAAAATTAATGAACTGTTTTAGACACATAAGAGGACTAAGTGTCCTTGGAAGTACCGTGAAGTCTGTACTATAAGGCTAGTTCTACTTTAAGCAGATTGAAGTGCCATTTTCGTTCGAAAAATGGGAAAAAGTTCAATTTTGGTAGAGTTCCAAGTTTTTGTAGAATGAAGGCCAAATTGTTACTGCATCTCTGGAACACTGTATGCTGAATCAGAGTCAGTTTACGGGTCTGGTGTAAACATGAGATCATCTATTTCTATAGACAAAACATCATCCACTGAAGTTGGTGTCAGTTGGAACACCTCGTGTAGTAGATTAATTGCACAGAGATGTGAAGCATCGCTTTCAGCATTGGTCGCCGCAGCAATGTTCGCGTCCGTTGTTACCTGTGTGCCTGTAGATCTTTCTCGTACCTCAGCAGCAGCTGGAAGCGTCTGTGAGATCTCAATGAATGCTGACATCAGGATTGGCAGCCTCTGGGGACAACACAGAGCATGGGCCGTTATCTGGTCCAGCAGAGTATCGATATCCGTTGGCGTATCCGATGGATATGTTAGACAGGTGTCCAACACGCATTCTACACCGCATAGCAGGCATCGTAGAACAGGTAAGATGCAATCTTGCCAGATTGGTCTGAATGACAGGAACCACGTGGTATTAAGGTCCCGTAGACGAGTTATGCCCAAAAGCTGTACTATTTGCTCACAGCACTTTCGTTCAAGGAGAGCTTTCTCCATTTCGCTCGTAGTGATGTTGGCGAATAGGCTGGCCATAGCGCAATAGCAGGAAGAGAAATAGAATTCCGGCAACAAGTGCTAGAATTAATGGTATGCCACCAAACACCGAATGTGCAAAGTTCGGGATGATTCCGAGTATTGCCTGGAAAGGTGCTAACAGACCGGAGCAGATGCTCTTAAATACATGTACAATTCCGGTTGTATCAGACATATTGAAGATACGTCCTATCATTTCTACAAAATGTATAGGGCAGTTTGTACGTATTAAAGTCTGTATCTCAGCCGAAGTCCTTGCTACTTGTAGATCATAGGTTTCTTTGGCCGAGGTCAAAGGCACTGTTTGTTGTAAAAGCATGGCTTTCATTCTGCTCAAAGTATCAAATCTTATAAAAGAGACGTTCAGCGAAGGCCATAGAGGTGACTCCCTGACTGTGTCTATTGGGGCAAACAATACTTGCATACAGCAAGTGACCCTGGAGTTGACCGTTACTAGATATGGAAATGCCTGGCAACATGCCGCAGCAACTTTGATCATTCAACATGAGGTAACTCCCATTAGAAAGTTGTCCAAACGTTGGATTAATGACAGCAGCTGGTGTACCCTGCTGATGGCAAGACAAATTTGCCACAGAACCATTACAAGCCCCATGTAAGGAAATGTCCTGACATATAAGCGAACCGCTTAGTGCACGTTTAGAGTGTTTACCGCTCAAAAACACTTCACGATCCCCACTCCAACATCTATATGTATACGGTAAATCCCAAGATGTCTTAATGTATTCCTTACCCAACCTTTCATATTTGCCTGCTTGCATTTGTTTGAGGCAATACTGAAACTGAAAAGTAGTCACAGGTAGTGTGATTTTGCCATGAATAAACCATTCTGTAGCTGGTTTTTCTGCCACTGTGAATGGTAACTTTTCCAGGTTCTCAATGCCCAGCACTGTATACCTCGCTCCTCCTTGTGCCAGTTCGATCTGTTTATCAGTGAGATTGTATTCTGCAAACAGAGCCGTTGTGTTGATAAAACGCCAAGGCACATAGCCCGCTCGCAAAGATTGCAGCGTCCCGCTTAATAACACAATAGAACGTAATTGAGATTGGCCTTGTTGTAACATCGCCAAATCTTGTTCTAGTATGTCGATAGCAGAGGATACAATGCCGTCCAGTGAATATATTCTGGAGGACAAAGTTGTTAACCCATTGTCGACCACAGAGAGTGTTTTCTCTAAATTAATACGATCAAGTTCACGTATTCGTTCTGCGGCCTCCATCTGTGATACTTTCCATGCTTCATTATAGGCAGCATAAATGCCGGCATATATGAAACGTTTTTGACGCGGTTTTCTTGGTCCAAGCAAGAATTCCCTAAGGTCTGCGTCCTTTTTAAGTAAGGTTAAGTGTTGTTTCACATCCTGTAGTGTAGACTTATGCAGCCAATCGAGGCATAATTTTCCTACACTGTATGTTGTTACTACCCCCGGATGTTGTCTTTGGACATATCTTGGGTCTGGCCTATTCATAGTAAAGCCCTGAGTTTTATTCAGGAATCTTTCCTGACAGTTATTCGTGTCTGTGGGCCAGATCAACCATTTTTTCCAATCAGGATTAGATCTGTTGAGTTGTAGTATATTGTCAACTGTCACCACTGCCTGTGTATCGTTATCACTTGCAGGTGCTGGTACAGAAGGTGTGTTCATCTCTTTGATCTTGGCTAATCCAAGACAAGATGTTTGGATGGTTTTATTCAAAAACATTATTTGTTCAGGGATGATACAGGCTCTAAATAAAGCTTCTATCCCCTGCACTTGCCAATCTTTAGTACCCCAGACAGTTTTTGTGTCTATTGTATCTTTCCATAAGTCGAAACCCTGTCTAGACAGTTGGGCAATAAAGGCTGCAGAGTAAATCTGTTTTGTATTAGTTAACATAATTTTCAGTCCTGTATTGTTTACATTTCTAAAGTAAAATGTTTCTGGGTCAGATGTATTGTAACCTGAAAAATATGGAAATTTACTAGCAAATGTTTTTGAACTACCTTTAGGTGGTGTAGGACAATGTTCCCATTGGTTAAACATAAACACATTTCTTGGATATGCAGATTTATGCAAATAATGATGACCATAGTGGTTATAACAATACAGTTGTTCATAGTCTGATGAACCCCCTAAATATTCATTTTTAGAAAATGCAGCAGATTTTTCTAGGTCAAACATTATATCGTTAACAGTCTCAAAGTCCCAATCATCAGAATAGGTACTGGACGAAATTAGATCACTTAGTGAAATTTTAAACAAATGTGGAATGTTCAATTGTTCCGTCGGACCAAAGATATCAAAATCTGTTTTGTCCCACACTATACCATCCTGTATAGGAACAGCTGTGATGTTCACTGATGACAAGTCTCTTGCTTCACGATGGGAAGATTTATGAGGTTTCAAAAGTACGTTCACGCATTTTCTTTCAGTATTCACATGGATGTATCTGCCACTTATAAGCACGCTCACAGTTGTAACCAAGGCTAGCCAGAGCAGGAAAACAAAAAGTCCAGATATAATCCAGAGTTCAATCCATGGAGAAACCAAATAAGTCTTTTTCAGAAAGTGAAGAAAGTCTTGTACTTGCTGCTTGAATTTGAATGATGCTGGCGTCGTTTCAGGTTCACTCGGATCCTCTGAGAACGTATCAAAGTTAATGAAATAGCCAGAAGCAGTTCTATCAATTGTTGAAATTGCATCAGGATTTGTAGAAATCTGCTGGAACCAGTCGATCACTTGCTACGTTGGTGTAGACAGGTGTATTTGGACGAACTGTTACTTGAGTTTCAAGAGGGATGAGTTCCATAGCATTGTTGCTCAGTCCTTCATCTGTTACTGCTGAATTCTCGATGGTTATCAGTCTTTCAGTCTGAACCTCTTGGATAGTAGCGAGAGGAGTGCGTCTGCTACTAGGTCGGAGTCCACGAGGCCTACTATTTAGTATTGGCCACATACTGTGGTTTGATGAGGTCGATGGACACAAATCTTTTCTCCTTTCTTCCAGCAAGGGGCGGCAGAAGTACTGTTCTTGTTCCTTGAACTGCTAGGACAGGTACTGGTTGTCTGTAAGATGGTCCAAATTCCTTCTTGTCCGCAATCTTTTCTCTGACTAGATCCCCAACTTTTGGAATCCAGACAGGCCTTGCTGGGACCGCCGAATTTTCCCCAGTGGTGGTTGGCTGTAGGAATATGTTGCTTTGTTTCGTTCTTATCTCATTTAGTTCCTGTAAAACAGCCAAACGATCTTTGATATCAAACGGTTTATTTTCCACCACTGTGCCTACGTGTTCAAGGTCTGGTACCCACATTCTTGTCCCAAATAGGACCTCATATGGAGTGACCCCCCTAGAGAACTTCTTGGCAGATTGTTCAATGAGCGTTGGACCCCATTAAGGTGTTTGACCCACCCATCACCCGAACCTAATACCCTAGCTGTTATAGACTGCTTTATGTCCCGGTTTTTCCTTTCCACAACCGAATTTCCCTCAGGATGGAATGGAGAGGAGTACCGCAATGCAACGCCCAGACTGGCCATGGCTTCTTTGTAAGCCCGAGAGCTAAACGCAGGACCCTGGTCAGAATGTAGCGTGCCTATTGCGTATGTGCCGATAAAGACTCGCAAATCTTTTATAACAGTTCGAGCGTCAGCTGAGCGCTGAGGCCATATCCATAGGAACCTAGAGCATGAATCCACTGCAACCATGATATATTTATAGTTACCGTCCCTTTGCAAGGGACCGCAGTGGTCCAGGTAAACAAAAGCTAATGGTTTGTCTGAAATTAACAGGGGTGTCTGCGCAGGACGTTTCACTGTTGAGACTTTCATCTGTTGGCAAATATCACATTCTAAAACATAGTTTTTAGTTTGTTTCCGAATGCCAGGCCACCAATATCTTTGCTTGAGTAAAGATACTGTCGCTGAAACACCTGTATGGGCAGAAGCTATCCCTTCGTGTGCTGCTAGGATTAGTCCTAATCTGCGTTCCTTGTTTGGAATTACCCTATCCCCCACTCCAGGGATTCGAGCAAAAGGAACGTTGTTCGCATCAATTACATAAGAGTACTTGAGTGGAAACTTTTTAGGTAACGCTGCACTGCTGCCTTTGCTTGAAGCATTGACAGCCAACATTATCTCACCGTCTATTTTTGTTTTTGAACGAGTGATCGCAGCTACGGAAGCCGTCTGCACAGCCCCCTTTGCGGCTTCATCAGCCAATGAATTCCCTGCAACGTGAACGCCATCACGTTGATGACTCAGTGTGTGGATCACGTGAGCCTTTGGTAGTTGGTTTTTCAACTGAACTACTTGTTCCCAAAGCATTTTGTGCTTTATTGTGCCACCTTTCGCATCTTTGAAACCATTTTCAAGCCAGTTTTGTATATATTCATTATACGACTGAACACAGTAAAAGGAATCGCACACTATTAGTGTGGGGAATTCTCGATCTGTACTTTCAAGTGCCAGTTTGAATGCTTGTAGTTCAGCTCGCTGAGCTGTACAATCTCCTAGAGACTGGGTTTTTGTGACCATAGGTCTGAAGATGCCATTTCGCATGCGACCTTTAACGATTGCACACGCTGCACTGTAAGCTTGCTTACTCCCTGTTGCTGGTTGTGCCGATCCATCAGTGTAAATTATGAATTCGTACTGATCGAGAGGCAGAATTTCAGTAGGCAGAGGACATTCTTGTTCATATTGCAGGAATGCTTGTGTTTTTAAATCTGGATCAAAAACATATTCAACATCTGTTGCAGCAAGAGAATTAACCCATTGTATCCATCTTGGATGTAATGCTTTAGCATTTGGAATGCTGGCTTTTGTGACCGCTTCCAAAGCTGGTACCGGGGTTACGACAATAATGCGTTTCCCTTGGGCTAAGGCTCTTTCTTTTGCTACAGCGGTTTGAACTGCTGTTAGAATTTTTTCAGTTGAACTGAAGCGCATTTCCGCTTGTGTGTACAAATGAGATTTGTATGCGATAGGTATTTTCTCACCCTCATTGAAGGTTAAGTATGTGAATCCACATTGACCCGAAATTATTCGGATCACTAGGTTGCGTTGACTTACGCGTGTTTGTAAGTGATTTGTTGCTAACATGTTAGCTTGTAGTGAACGCAAAATTTCTGTGTGTTCTTGTGTCCAGTTTCTGATCGAAAAATCAGGTTTGATTAATGCGTAGAGAGGTTTAACCCTTTCTGCGTAATTTAGAATGTATGTTCATCCAAAATGTAGGAAACCCAGGATGGATTGTAAGTTTTTTTGCGGTTTTGAAGGTTGGAGCAGCGCACACTTTTCTAAAAAGTTAGCTGCCAAGCTCTTGCCTTCACTTGAAAGCTCATATCCTAGAAATATGACATTGAGATGGGCAATTCTGGACTTTTTAAAGTTGAATTTGTAGCCCTCAGAGGCGAAGCCCAGTATAATGGTGCTCACCCTGTTCAAGTGTTTGTCCAGGTCATCGTCTGTCAGATAAATGTCATCGACATGCCTCATTGTCATAAATTCGTAGTAACTCCGTTACCCTCGCTGAGAATAAACCTGGGCTGTTCTTGAACCATTGTGGGAGTCGACAAAAGTGACGCTGGGTCCCCATTATGGAGAATGCTGTTAAGTACCTGCTTTCAGGTGCTATGTTTTGACAAAAGAAACCATTTGAGATATCTAATGTTGTTTTATATTTTTTACGCACAATTTTATTCATTAATGCTGTGCTATGTGCATTTTGCACTGCAAAAGTTTTAGAACAAGTGTTTAGGTGTCTGTAGTCCAAAACTAGATGATATGTATTGTCTGGTTTGGAGACAGGAAACAAAGGATTGTTCATTGAGGAGGTGCATGTTTCAATCACCCCTTGATATTCAAGTTGATCTAAGATCTCCCTGACCTGTTTTTTAGCTTTTTGCTTTATTGGGTACTGCCGTTGTGCAGTTGGTTCATGTTTCAGATGTATTTTATGGTGAGGTGAGTCCTCATCCCATCCTACATGATTTTTATATAATGCTGGGGCCTGGGCTACTGCCCATTTCCTGGCATATGTATATTTTAGATGAATTGGAATATGGTTGGAGAAGGCAGGCATAATAATGTCCTCGCCATGTGGGCACTCCCTGACAAATTGTGGTGGCTAGTCTTTTTCTGCTAGAAGTATGTCATAGCCCTTTGATAGTCTTTCCCAAAAAAGTGCTTTCACCTGTCTAGGTTTGTCTCCCTCCATCCGGAGAGTTATTTCATATAACTTTTGGGGAGTACTAACCCTGGTGTCTACAGTCTCTACTTTAATGTACTCATTCAAGTCCACTATCTCCAGAAGTTCCTTCAGGTTCTGGCGAGCTATTGTGACTTCTGCTGCACTGTCCAGCATTGTCTGAGCCCATTCTCCGTTCTTGAGTTGTGTTCTCAGTATTCTCGGCATGTCTAATCTATTCTTTAGACCTGCTACTTTCTTTTTGGAGAATTGAGGTTTTGCTTTAGTTTTTGGAGCGTGTTTGTCGTCTTTCGATTTCACGCGTTCTTCTCTATGTTCCGATCGTCCTCTTCTTTCCGAAGTCTGTGATGAGATCTGAAAGGGACGAGAGGAACGTGTATCAGTATCTTGATACCTGTCAGGTTTTCTCAAATTATCCCTATTCCTGAGGTTGTACCTCCTTTCAGAGGGCTCCTTTTGAGGAGACCTACCTCGGGATTGAGAACGTTTCTCATTTGAATTTTGTTTATTAGTCTCCCACTTCTTTTTAGAAGATGTAGGAGTTTGTTTAATAGAGTCCTTCTCAGGACTTTCAGATAGCTTCGGCTTCACTGGTCTTCCACCCAAACTATCTCTGCCTAATTCTGCATAAGATTGTTCAATTATTCTGGGTAGCTCAGTTTGATGTTCTGTAACATCAAATTCCCTTAATTTTTGGCGGATCGCCACTGCTGCTGCCTCCCCTTTAATATTAGATAATATTATTGTTGAGACCTGGTCGAAATTTTTCAGTAACTTCATACCTAAATTTAGAGCAGGCTCTGCCCCGTATTCGTTTTGAATTTGTTTCAGGACATCCGGTATTACCGCAATTGACGGATTGCCATGTGTTTTAGTATAGATGGCAGCAGAGACTGAGCCCCATGTGGTGCAGTCTTCCAGTTGTGGTGTGATCCCCATTGGTAAACTGATTGTTAGTATTCTGTGTTTCTCATACGGGCTAGTATTTGGAAATACTGCTTCGATTTGAGTAATTTTTTTAGCTATCCAGAACGGAATTTGCTCACGTTTTTTCGGCATTTTATCCATGACTGCGTATAGAGTCTGTGGTCTAATTTTTAGTGTATTCCCATGTTGAGGAGTTTGATTTGGAAGTGTTAATGGTTGCTGGACTGTAAAAGTCCGCATGACATATTGGACCAATTGTCTGTAAATTTTTATCAACTCTATGATTTGAGTAAGTATTTCCTCGTTTGACATTTCTTCAATGTCAGGATGAGGTGTGTAGCCGGCTAGAATCGGCCATGTTGCTCCTGGTCTACCTAGTGGACCGAGCCTGGTAATGTTTCTGTGATGTTGTAGGGCGCCTTTAAACCAGAGCTGAAGCTCCTGGTATGTTAATGGAATTTCAATATCCTCGAAAGGAATATATTCCTCTGGTGGATCATCTTCTTTGTAGAAGTGAAACGTGTGTGTTACTGAATTTGATTCAGGAAATATTACCCATGAATAGAATACCTCTGTCTGAAAGGATTCGTGTGCCTCTATCATGAAAACTGCTCTACCTCCTCTTGGTGGTAGGCCATGTTTTATGAGTTTTAGAGTGATGGCTCTTCTTAAGTTTTGAGGGATGTCTATAACACCCTCCTCGGTTTCATTTAAACCTGTAATGTTAAAAGCTGCTGCTTGGGCTGGATCAGCCGCAGCTCCACCGTTTCTGGTCTCAGTGTCGGAGTCAGGCATTTTGTTGTTTGAAAAATGTAGAACAAGTTTCAAGGAAACAAAGATAAGGTGCACAATATTTTGGAACACTGTATCCTTCAACGTTGAGCAAACCAAACAGCTAATATATAGGGTGTTTCCCTATGTAGCCGTGGTGGATACTTAACCCTGCCTACTCCAGACGTCTTTTGGAGTATATGGGTAGGGGTCTCTGAGAGAAAAAGCACGGCTGAGTTACTCAGTATCTAACGTTGAATTACCGCCTTACCAAACCGTTGGGCGCCATGTAGTGTAGGTATTTCCCTAATAGGCTCTGCGCATTGGAATAATATATCCTATAGGTTTGACATAGGACTAAGGTCAGTATGTCCCTATCGAGTATATTAAACTTAATTACTTGTGCCAGCTAGCTCAGAGGCCACTAGAAACTCCTTGACAAACAAGAAGGGAGTAGTTTCTGGCAGCCGCAAAACATGACCACTTTGTTTCCCTTTAGATTCCGAACGTGTCCCAGAGTCGTGGAAACAATAGATAACTAAGCATGCACGATTGAGCTGAGTGAAATAGTTTTCTTCAAGTTACACAGAAAGAACAGACGGGCGTTTCAATAAAAGATTTATTGAACAGTCTTGTTTCTGGTGTAAGTAAAATGTGCTGTTACGATCACAAGACAGTATGCGAGATAAATAATGTACAGTGTGAGCAGTAGAAATAAATAATACTGCGATAGCATTATCTTTTAGTACATATGCCTTTACATAAATAACACAGACTAAAAATGCGAGTACTCATACGATGCGTTTCTAATCTAGTTCTACCCCAATATACCTAACCTAACCTAGGTGTAGGGAGAGGTATGAAGTAGGTGAAGTATTCCTTACTATGGTATACTAAGAGTATGTTAAGCCTAGTATGCCAAGAGTCCCTCTAGGTTCTTGTCAGCTCCATACCTGAAGAATGAGAGAGGTAGGAATCTCTTTGCCAGACTCGAACTCCAACACCCCTCAAGGGAAGTCAGATCACTGGAAGCTGGACTCTCTGCGTGCAGGGATGACAGCGTCTTCTCAGTGCGTCAGGCCGGGAAACGGGCTCCTCTGAAGTCGAGGTCTCCTCTGATTTACAGGGGCTAGGGAAGGTATATTTATACCTGAGAAGTACCTAAGAATGTTAGTATTGACGTGAGTCGGACAGCGGAAGACGTCATGAATGAACCCCTAAGGAATAATGGTTCATGCATAATATATGAGTCCTTGAAGAAATCAATAGTCCTGGGCTAGGGAAACTCCCGTAGCCTAAGGGTCTGTTCTTCATGAACTCGTTGTGACATTAGAGTGGACGGATGTCAGAAACCATGCCTGTATTTGGAGTGCACGGTTTAATGCCTAAATAAGGGCTGGGAATTTATGCCTATATAAGGGCAGGGCGAATTGTGCCTATATAAGGACATGATACTGGAAAGCCCATTATGGACACCCTAAGAGGAATACAACAACACAAGTAGGAAAATCATAAACATGTAGCTTCTTGCCCTACCAATCATGTATTTCAACCTCTCTTGGGACAGGTATGATGAGGCAATATCCTGCAGAGTTTGTAAATACTGCAGCGAATCCTGGCTCCACCTACTGTGCTGTTGCTCCGAACTCGCCAGTGACGGTCACTGCCTGTTATTCCCCTTATACTGTGTCAATGGAATAAGTAAGTAATAATCTTTATTGCGTGATTAATAAAAACCTTTGCAATGAACTACTTGATAAAACACCTGTGCAGAACACATAAAACAACCTATTTCCTCACAATAAGGTTGATTTAAAATCCTTTTAAAATTTGCAATGTGTTTATGCTACTATAGGGAAATAAAATATAAAACCTCACATACAGTACAAGCGTTAAAGTGCAGTGAAAAAAACATAAGAGTTCAAGTTGATAGTTATTACACTGATGCTAATTTCTAGGTATTGAGCCCTAAAAGTCATAACCGATCTAATACGCAAGGCTAGTGTGATCTTCAGGGTGTCGATGAGGAGTTTTTAAGATCAGGTCAATTTTCTGCCAATAAAAGATATGGAATAAGAAACTGTAGAAAAGCCTCGGACCTATGTTTCCCCAATAACACTCCAACGACTTTAGCAAGGATGGGGAAATTCACTGATGCCATACCATCTGCACTCCAATTGTCACACCTGGGTGACATTAGTCTAGACTCAACGTGACCCACTGATTTTCTTCCTTTTCTGGGGGTGCAGAGTCCCAGTCTGTCCTCCTTTCCCTGGCACCTTACTGAAAAACGAAGGAATCTCGCATGCCTTAAAGGACATATGCAAAGAGAATTTTGCCCTCGCTGCTAGTCAAATCGCGCCACGAGCATTCTGCACTTTCAGGTTTACTGTTTTAACTCTTTGAGCATTTTCATCTAATCATATTTTATCATTAAAAGAAATAACCTTTTTCCAGTTGTAAGTTTAGAAGAGTTAATATGCATGCTGCTCGATCGCAATGCTATTTCTTTTAAAAATTCGAATGTTGATTGCGATGCTATTTCTTTTAAGAAGTAATGGCCACAGACTTTTAATATGGTTTTAGCATCTTTCATATTTGTAAGCAGGAAATACTGTGTTCGTTGTTTCATGTAATGATTTTAAGTAATTGATCATGAATAAAATTCATTCATTTATTCACATGTGACATTGTAATATTATTACAGTGTCTTAGATAACTTGATAATTCATTGTGGTTTTCTCTGGCTGCAGCACAGATGGGTGGAGGGCACTCATTAACCAACATTGATGTTTAGGTTTGGCTTGAAAGAGCAGCAGTCACTTGACATTTTAATCTTAACAAATATTATTCTACAGTTCTTTGCTTCCACACAAACCCATCCATTCCAGGCTATTTACTTGTAATACTTCATATTACCATACATAACACCTCGATAACTTCAGACCCATCTCCCTGCTCCCCTTTGATTCCAAGGTCATCGAGAAGGCCATCAACGCCCAACTCTCCGAGTTCATCGAAGGGAACCACGTCCTGGACATCTCTCAATCCAGATTCTGAAGCAATCACAGCACCAAGACCGCACTGCTCGCTGCCACCGACGACATCCACTCGCTCCTTGACCAAGGCGAAACCGCAGCCCTCATCCTACTGGACCTCTCATCCGCCTTCGCTACCTTCTCCCACCGCACCCTAATCACGAGACTCAATGACGCCGGCATCCGCTACAAAAGGCCCTGGACTGAATCACTCCTTCCTTACCAGCCGAACACAGCGAGCCAGACTACCTCCGTTCCTCTCTGAACCTACAGAGATCAGCTGCAGAGTGCCCCAGGGCTCCTTCCTGAACCCCAACCTCTTCAACGTCTACATGGCCCCCCTCGCTACCATCGTCGGGAACCATGGACTCAACATAGTCTCTTATGCCGACTACACCCAGCTGATCCTCTCCATCACCAATGAACCCGCAGCTGCTAGAATCAACTTCCACAGTGGGATGAAGGCCGTTGACACCTGGATGAAAGATAGCTGCCTCAAGCTCAACTCGGACAAGACCGAAGTACTCATCCTGGGACCCACCCCCTCAGCCTGGGACAGCTCCTGGTGGCCCCCCGTGCTGCGAACCCCACCCCCACGGATCACACGCGTAACCTCTGCATCATACTGGACTCCTCACTCACAATGACCTTCCAGATCAACACTGCATCCTCATCTTGCTTCCACATGCTTTGAAAGACATTCAGATGGATCCCCACAGAATCCAGAAAGACGCTCCCCCACGCACTCATCACCAGTAGACTTGACTACGGCAATGCACTCTATGCCGGCATCACCCAGAAACTCATCAGGAAACTACAGAACGCTCAAAACGCTGTAGCCAGACTGGTCCTCAACATCCCCCCGCCACAGCCACATCACCGAGCACCTTCAAGAACACCACTGGCTTCCAGTCAACAAAAGAATCACCTGAAGGCTCCTCACACAGGCCTACAAAGCTCTCCACGACGCAGGACCGGCATATCTGAACAACCGCCCCTCATGCCACATACTCGGCAGAAACCTTCACTCCCCCTAACTGGCCCTGCCCACTGTCCCACGGATCCACAAGACCAAATCCAGAGGAAGATCCTTCTCCCACCTAACCACCAAGACCTGGAACACCCTGCCCCTCCACCTCAGGCAATCCCAGTCACTGACCCAATTCAGGAAGGATCTCAAGATCTGGCTCTTTGACTGAACCCCTGCGCCCAGACGGATCAGCAGCCCCCATCCCCCCCCCCCACCGTGTGACCCTCACGATTGAGGAGCCACGCTATGCAAACCCTTGATTGATTTAAAGCCAGACCTATTGGATTGCTGACGCTGGTTTTGTTCTTTTCGCTGAACAGCTCCTTTAATGTTTGTTCTTGCCTGTTGGCCATGTTGAGGTCAAGCGCTGCTGTAATTGTGTGACATGCAATACAATGCATTGACTCCCTTTAAAGAAGACTGAATTATATTGTATTCTTTCCCAATGTTTCCACATGAAGCAGGCCAGCATATACCCCCCCCACAAGACCCCCACCCCCTACGAGACATGCCGGCCGCGACTGGCCAAGGTATGTGGTAGGCTTCCAGTGCCATGATAGTTTTTTGCAAACTAGGTTTACAAACCTGTTTAGTTTTCTAAAAACAACAGTTATCTGCTTCCTGAGTAGAGGGAGTGAGAGACCTTCTCAGATCCAATATGAGAGATTTTGTGTGGTTAGGAGAAAGGAAAAATAAAGGGGGCTGTGGAAAGTTGGCTAGGAGACCACCAGCCCATTCACAGACTGTACCGCCCATGCACCCATCTATAAACCCATGCATTTGACTATGGACCATGCTCTGATAAGAGCCTCTCCCTTTAAAGGGGTTGCAGGGATCATGAAGTCATCAGTACACTCGGTACAGGGTGTGGCATGGAGTCTAACTCAGTCCACCTTGCCTTTAAGGATAGTGTGCCGGCACTACTCAGTAGCACACCGGTACTCTGGGACAGCGACTACCTGCACTTCTGTATTTATTTCAAGAAGTGCTAAACACGTATCCAACAAGATCCAGCCCCCAAAAACATACCAACCCCAAATCTTCTCAAACCAGAATCAAATCCACACATCCCATCTCCTCTACATCCCTCTTTTGATTTGCCCAGTAGCCGCCTGGGAGGGGGGGTTGAAAAAAGAAAAGGGAAAAAAATGCACTTACCTTCCCGGCCTGCCTCTCCTCGTCCTCCAAGGCCGACAAGGCAGGAAGCACCCCGGCTCCCGACTCCTTTAGCCAATTACGACGCTGCGTTACAGCAGCGTTGTGATTGGTCTGAGCGCCGTGGTTCGACGCTCAGAGAAGGACTCGGAGGCTGTGCATGTTCTCCACCCAGACTGTACAATACTGCCGTTGGAAGACATGTAAAGTGCACCCGACGGTTGGGCCGGCCAAACCGTCATGCGCACTTAAGAGAGTGCTCACCACTCGTCCTCCTGCTCCGCGGGAAGCAGCTCCTCCCGCATCTTTACATAGCCAATAATGAAAAATAAGATGATAACATTATTATAATTTTATTTTTCTTGTGCGGCGACGATCCTTTACCTTAACGGAGGAGTCGGCACTGGATTTATCTTTTTTGATGAGAACACAAAGATCGCCTATATTACAACATAACCTTGTATCTGATGTTGCTTGCGCGCCTTGTCTTAGGTGCTTCAGAACGGGATAACTTGGTCCGTAAAATCTCCATTTCCCACTTACCAACCCAGCTGTTAAGGGGTAGGAATGTAAATAGATAATAGAAATAAAGAAAGGGATTATAACTGCCTTTCCACGTGATTAAATTTGCATGCATGTACACGATAGCGTGTCAAGCCAGCGACGTTGATGTACGTTTATGTGTAATCTTCCACGTATCCAGCCACGTTCCTCACGTTTAGATGTGCGTGCGTGCACGCGGCTACGGAAACTCCGTCTCTGGGCACCCAAGGCCTCTGGGTTCTTATTTATGGGAAGGGCTTTTAAATGTGATCCAGATGCTGTCGAGTTTTGGTTTTTTTCTGTGTGGACCGGACCGCTTCAGATGTTTGTTATCCGGCATATGTTGCTGCAGACTCCGTGTAACTGCTGCGAGCAGACCTCGTTTCAGGCGTGCAGGTCGCCAGGCCTTGTCACCTCCCTGATAATATGCACGCAGGGTGTTATGGGTATGTGAGCTAACCCTTAATTAGCTAACGCGAGACAGCAAGGTGTGAAGGGCTGGGCCGTCACCGGCCTGTGTGAACGGATCGGCGCATAGTAAACTCTTTTGGACCATACTTACTGTATTATGCAGTAATCATTTTACTGTTTATTGTAACTAGCTCGCTGACGCCTTTCATAACAAAAAACGTTTGCACAGTTAAGACTGTACTACAAACATAACAGGCAGACTTTTTCATATATATATATTTTTAGTTTAGTCCGGTTGACTTGTGAAGGTATCTATCTATCTATCTATCTATCTATCTATCTATCTATCTATCTATCTATCTATCTATCTATCTATCTATCTATCTATCTATCTATCTATCATAAAACCTAGTTCTCAGTAGATTATTTAAAGTTTTTTTACTGCAGACCCTGTATTATTCAGAATTAAACGAACAGGAGGAATACACGGTTCTTGAAGAAAATGTCATTATAGTTCCTGCTCAAACCCTCCGTAGTGTTTGATATTCACCGCATTAAATGCCAGAGAGCAAGTCTGGAACAACAAGTGAAACACAAGTTAAGCACCCTCCTAAACCTGTACTAGCACAGCTTCCAAATAAAAACAAGCATTGGGAAAACCAATAGGTCTGGCATGCATTTTGAGTCCTAAAATATCAAAAAACATATCTGCAGTGGGGTAAAAAATGAAAACAATAGCTTTTTGTATACAATGCACCTGTGAGATAATGAATTTAATGTATGATGAATGATTCAGTGTACATTTGAAAAGTATAATAGTCCCCCATTCTTCGCAATGCAAGCACTCTGTCGGAGGAGGATTGATGCACCAAACAACCAATAACATGAGGTGAGATTATAATACTCCTGTGGGGTGGACCCACAGCCTACTCTATGTATGTACAACACCCCATCAGGGGTAACAAGCGCTATATAAATACAAACCTTTTTTTCCTTTTCTATCCTTCTGCTATCCTTTCGAATCCAAATAACTGAATAACCTATCCACCACTTAAAATTACTTTAATGTTTCACTATACTAATTCAACACTAATCCTCTATGGGTCCCGGAGTAGCATGCTACTCACCGAAAAAGCGCTTCGACGCCTTGTCAGGGGTAGTAAGCGCTATATAAATGCAATTACTATACAATATGTGTTAAAGAATTGGTAACAGTTTGTCTTACAGAATGGTGCGCCATCAAGCCAGACATAACTGGATTTATAAAATTTGACAAAATTACTGAATGGATTATTATGACATTATCAAAATGTAAATCATCCCGATTTCAAATATATCTCTTCTAACCAAACCACAATACAGTTTAATCTGCGACCACTTTTGGCAATAGAGTCCATTATTATAAAAAAAACTTATGGCAACCTTTTACCCAGCACTGCCATAGCTCGATCATCCGAATGTTTGGCAATATTGGTGCCTCGATTTTACAAATATGGTATATGCTCTTTATTTCATTTTGATCTGATACGATGCATCCTAGAGAAATACAGGTTACCCCATTTGTTCCCCACAGTTTCACTTTGTAAATCGATTTACGGCATCAATTTTCCCCAAATTCCTAGAGAAAATGAAAATAATTGAGCTACATGTCACCTAGCAGAATAAGGCCTTCTCCGAGAACATCACATCGGGTTCCATGGAGCAAGAGGGATCGACCTATCCAGAGCAGTTGTTTTGTAATAATGGATCAGGGTGAGGCTACTATATATATTATTTGACCTTTTGGAGTTGCTTGATTTTTGCTGGGTTTGCTAGTGAAGAGGGCAGGCAAACCTTTGCTACCACGGAAGTGGTTTACCTCTTTTCCATCTACCAGAGGGTGATGCATGATATTGGACAGAGGTATACCGGGCTAGTCTCTGTCATTCTGTGGAGTCCCATGGGGCTCACGCTTCACTTCATGGTTTAACATTGGTGTTCAGCCGCTACATGAATAGCTTCAGGCCACGGGTTGCTGCTTTCATACATACGCGGACTGCAAGCACATTTTATTAATACTGTTGAGTAACTTCTATGCAGATTTATCTTGATTGCTGCCATGCACATTAGTTTCTGGGGTTTGATTAATCCCAACTCGTTGACCTTTAAATTTTATCAACATATAGATTTTACTTTGGTTCTCTCTGCACAAATTCTTGTCAGTCTCGGAGTGTTACCCCGCCATACCTATGGATGAGGCGGTGATGCATATGCTTCGATAGTGATTTTGCTCGCTCAATAACTGCTTCAGTCGGAGCAGTGACCAATACATCCATCTCCTACCTCTGGCTTTTTGCTGCCTAAAATCTTTTCCTACCCAGGGATGCTTGACCTCCAGGATTGTTTGGGACGCTATCTGCACCTAGTTGCACTACTGTGGTGCCATCTGCTCGCCTGGTGCAACCAGTTCACAAGAGTGGATATTGAAGGTGCTGAGAAAAGTGCATTGTCTGCCTGTGGATGACTGATTCTTTGAATGAGCTCCCACTTTAAGCCAGAATGCAATGTACACTCCTCTCCAAAATGCCTACTGGATGTCTTCAGTCATGGTGGCAGGGGTATTTTCTACCATCGTGCTAGCTGCGTGATCAAGATTCCAGAAATTGTGACCAAGCTTGATGATCAGTTTGTAAGAACACATTTCAGGACTTCCCTGTTATAAACAGCTTTTCCTGCTTTCTGTCTCCGATAGGCTTTGTAGGGCTCAGGAAAGAAGAGGGTCTTACAGAGAACATCTCAGACATGTACTGCTTTACACAGAAGAGCATGGTGTATGTCATTCAAGCCCAAATGAAATAAGGAAACTTGTATTTAATGTAAATATGTATTTTGGATACTTTTGGACACCTGACTGGACAGTTGTATTTTACATGTTATATGACATATTTTATATTACACATATATCAAATTACATTCCTACTCTTGTGAAGCATAGAGAATTAAAGTAATTTACCGAGAAGTATGTACTACATTTTGGTCTGATATCAAGCCAGAGGTGAAACAGCTGTGCGGTTCCAGATCATGAAACTTGGGAGCTAAACAGAATTTATCTTAAGGGCAGTTGTAGCAGTGACACAGTTGTCCTGTTTTCTCGTTCTGGATCATTACTCTGGGACCTATTTCAGGATTACAGTTTGTTGAACCTCTACAGCCAGGATTTAGATAAGACTGTACAGATTTCCCAAGCAGAAGAAATTTAACTGTGTTGCGATGTGACACTGTTACATTGCAATACAATCACACTCCTATGGGTAGCATCCCCACAGACAGCAGGGTTCTGGGGCGATCTTGACTGACTTCAAGTTTGTGGGATGTTTGATCTCTCTATGACAGTGTCTGCAAAATGCTAATACCTGCTGTGATCCATTTACTTATTCCTTCTGAGGACACGACCCAAAGCACACCAATGCCCCAGATTCTAAAAAAGCCCAGTTGTCATTTTCACATGCTGAAATCATTGGTTAAAATGACTACACTTGCTGATGGGCTAACATCATTGGGATGTTGTCTAGATATGGAATTCAAGTTCCAACTTTTATTGGAATGGTAAAAAAAAAACAGCTTTCTTTCTATAGCGTCAAATGTTTAGTACAGCTAATGGAAGCAGCAGCAAAGATTCCTAAGGGCGTAAACAACCTAGGCGCCTGCTGCTTCTAAGGATATATTATGAGATTGGTTTCTGAGTCTAGCTTCTTCTTTAGGGGTGGTGTTAGCCAAACCTTTAGATTTTACCAAAATTGTATTCCGAAAATACTTCCCAGGGCTTTCAGTCTGCCCTGTTAATTCATTGGTCTGTAATTGTCATTCAGATTTCTCTTCTGCACCATACAGCATGGAGCAGTGTCAGAACACTTCAGCCATTGGCTAACTGCAGTTTAAGTGATGGCATTCTCCTTTTCACATGGAGCACATCCACACACAAAGTAGTTCCCTTAAGTGCCAAATAATATGGCAAGGCAGGCTTTTTGAGACGAAAACATGTTTTTGCTTTTTGACCATTGTCTTTTATTTTAGATTGATGGGCGGCAGCTTCCCCAGCAATAATGTTATGCAAACACCATGGCAAAACAAAAGCATCATTGACAAAACTAAAAGACTTGTGACCAGCCCCAGACCTATTGTCTTTGTCAGTGCTTGTTAGTAGTTTATGGTTTCTAGTCTTCTCCATTTGAGAGCTAGAATGGAAAGTAGCATGCTTGGGTCGAAGTCCAGCTTGCATATGGATACATAGTGTGACAGATTGTGCATCCAGATGCCGTTTAAACTTCAGCCTAGTCATGCCACTCTGTGTTTCCAGATGAGGTGTGGTCTGCATAAGGCTGTCACAGCTTTGTGCGCTGAAAGAGCCCCCACCTTCTGCACAGCCGTCAAGTAAACAAACCTTTTTTGGAGGTTCCAACCCTTATTTCACCCCATTATAGTAAGAACAATGTCAGTTTCTTGATGTGTCCCTCCACAACATCCATCCAGACATTGCATGTCGAAGAAAGCTTCGCGTTGGGACTATGCATCTTTCTCAGATAGCCCACTGCATCTTTGGTGCAAAATGGCTCAACAAGTTGGTCAGTTGCTTCTGGCATGACTTGCAGGGCAACAGTTAGAAAGTAGACAAGATCAACTCAACATTTCATCTTTCCAAGGTTAATAATGTGTCATTGCCTTGGGTTGTGGTAACACCTGTTATTTACAGTGCTTAGAAATGCTGGGCACTTGGTATCAAGTGATGTATTCATCGTGATAGGTCCTTGTGGTGGAGTATTATCCAAGTTGGGTTTTGTCAGCCGTAAGACTGGTCAGAGTTGGCTTGATTTTGTAGACCTGTAGTTGTACAAATCGACAAAGGAAATATCTTTGCTCTGAGTTTTTTGTGAACCACAAATATCTCCTTCTGTAGGACTAAAATATAGATAGCGGGAGGTCAGGGTGGACCACGGAAACCTCAGACAAAAGCACCCACCAGCACCCATATTTAACAGCACTTTCTTTCCTCAAAAAACTTTGATCCAGCTCAAGAGAGAGAAAAACACTTGATGGGGAAAGAAGGAGGAAGACAAAGACGGAAAAACAGGGCCTAAGGTAGAAAGCAGGGATGATAAAGAACCTGCAAGAGTGACGTAAAGAGGCAGGGAGCGTCTGGTGGTAGATTAAAGAGGCATGAAGTGAAATCGGGACTATGCAATCTTGGTATAGCTGGCACCCCAACCTTTTGTTAGTGCGGACCACAGGCTTCTGAACAAAACGTAGGACCCAAGCCCTTATTAGTTTACAAATTAAGCATTGGATTATATTGGTCCTAATATAAGGTGAGGGAGGGGTCGGTTTTAGCATGTTAGCATATGGTAAATGCAGTGCTTAATTTGTAAAAGAACACCAGTGCCCAAAGTTTTACTAGAATGCTATCCAATGCATATTGCGCCGAATACCAAGCCTGTGTAATCTTGATTACTCTTCATGACTCTACCACCAGGCACTCCCTGCCTCTTTATCTCACTCTTTCAGATTCTTTTTCATCCCTGCTTTCTTTCTTTCTTACTGTTTTCAGTTTTTTTTCTGCACCCTTTCCCTCTTTCGTATTTCTCCATCTTGCTCTGGGTCAAAGTTGGGTATGGTAAACTAAGTGCCATTCCCAGAAAATGAGCGTTGGTGGGCTTCACAGGCTCAAATTAAGCACTGGATAAATGCAAGAGACGTTTTTGACAGTCCATTCATGTTAAGTAGAGCTGTGTATATTGAGCGCTTTTTTTGGTCACTAAAAATGTGAGAATTTTCAGCACTCTAGGCAAAATGTATTTTGCCTCTGGAGCACTCCTGACACATTGATGAAAAAGCAGCTTTGTTGGCCTTTTGCTGTATTTTCATACCATGCTTATTGGTACAATGAGGTTGATATCTTACTTTGTCTTATACAAGTGCTGGCCCTGTAAGCCATGTCACTTTGGCCAACCCAGTTTAATTCCACACATTTGTAAAGCACAAATTAGCACCCCTAGGGTAACCAGGTGCTGGGGGGGTGGGGGGCCATTGGGGAGCTTAAGTGAGCTATTACCCAGAGTCACGTGATGCTGTGCTGAGCCGGGGATCGAACCTTGAGCCCGGCACTCCAGAGCCGCCTTGACTGACGATGGAATGAATGTGGTGCCTATACGCTGCTTTCAAGATGGCCTCGCCATTTTTACCAGGATTGGCCTAATCCGCTTTCCTTTACTGTATTTACAGATGATTGTACCACTTATGTATTGACGGGAGAACGTTAGTGAGCAGTCGAGGGGAGATGGGTGATGTCATAGTAATGGCTTCAGCCTGCACCACACATCTAAGCTGGAAATGAAGTATTTTCAGATTCTGTGAACAGACAGTAGTCTGTATAATGTAGGCTGTGAAGTGGAGGACATCAAATGTAAGTGGCGGCCTGGGACCCCTGTGCTGTGGTCTTAAGTGATCAAGCGGAAAGCCATCCCGAGTTCTGCAAGGATAGTCTGATTAGACTGGGATTTTTATGCACCAAATTGCTGCTTCTCTTTTCCAGCGCTAGTTTGCGGTTGCCTAAAATCAATAAAGTAACAATGAGCATGGCTGTAAACTCCCTTTGATGGGTTTGAATAAGATGAGAGAGGAGACTGTTGAACAGAAAGCAGCATTTTTCAAAGAGTGTGAATGTCTCTCGCAAGATTATGCAAGGGAGATGTGCATAGCATCTTTTAAATGTGGCGGTATTCAAATGACTGCCTGTGGGTGGGCGCTGCCACATATATTTCCTCCTTTCTCTAGCAGAAAGAGTGCTATGCAAATTCTTAATAATAATAGTTTGTCTTTGGAGACTTACTCCATTAAGTTTAATAGTGCTCAGAAATGCCACATATAATCCCATCTTTACCATAGGTAATACTCCTAAAATGTATTCTTTTCAGCAAATCGAGGCATGTTTGGTAAATAATAAAAGGGGGTACATGTATTGTGGCAAGGGAATCTAGCCAACTTTTTGGGAGGTTTGGTGTTAGCCAAGATCTTTCGATTTTACCAAACGTATATATAATATCCTCACTTAGAGGGGCTTTCAGCCAGCCCTCTCCATCCATTGGTCTGTTAATGTACCATTCACGTTTTTCACCCACCCACTACAGCATGGGGGAATGTGTTGGCCCACTTCAGCCAATGGCTAACTTCGCTTTCAATGACTGTATTCTGCCCTTTAACAAGGTGGCACGTCTACACAAAGGAGTACCTGTAAATGCCCTTAAGTGCCAGGGACTACAATAGCAATGGGAGCTTTTTTGAGACCAAAATATTATTTTTGCTTTTCGTTATTTTATTTTTTTGTAACAGTGTGAAGGCCAGGTAGCTTCATCAGCAATTAAGTTTTGCAAAAACCATGACAAAACAAGCCTTGGCAAAGCTAAAAGGCTAGCTGCCAATGCCAACTCTACTGGATTTGCCAATGCTTGTTTAGATCTGGCTTTAATGCTGCGTTAATGCCAGATCTATAGCATTTGGATGAAGGAGGTCTCGGGGAGGTGTACAAGTTATGCATTGTGTGACACTTGGCAGCAGGCCGCGCCAAAAGAGCGGTGAATGCTTTTTTCACAAAGTGCGGCAAATGTTTCTTTCTAGAGAAGTCTTCGTCTCAACAATCAATGTAAAAATGTATCTAACTTTAATCACAGCAAATGACGTGCGGTAGGTTTTCAGTGTTAGTTTCTCGTGGCAGCAAAACGTAGGAAATCTAAGTGCAGCTTAACTCTTCTTAAACACTGTTGCAACACAGACTGTAGCAAAAAGCTAAAATCGTAAACACGCCAAACATATTCCCTGAAAAACGCAAAAGGAAAGGTCAGATTGTCAACATTCTTCCTGTTTGTCGTCCATTTATTCATATCCATCTGTGCTCATGAATACTTCCACCCGCTAATGACCCATAATACATCCAACTTTGCGCAAGACCCCATCTGCCTCTGTTCATGGATGTACCCATAAATTCATGAGTGCGGGTGAACTCTGGAATTTATGGGCCCATCCGTGTTGCTTTCCTCCCCCACTGGTGCAGCCTCATTCATAAATTTTTTGACGCAACTTTTCATCCGTCCACACTCGTGAGCTTGCTGGTGCATAATCACACTCATGAATCAAGGTATCCAGACATTCATACTCGAGCACCATCAGTGAATCCATCCTTTGACACCTTAAGATAAATGCATTTGTCCAGCCATCCCCACTTCTGAACCTATCCACACATACATACATCCAAATTCATGAGGTACTAGGGGACCAATTGGGAGTTTCCTACCTAAATGACCTCTGATTGGGTCAGCCACACAATGCATGTATGAGTACGCAATAGGGACCTCTAAGGAATTATTCTGATCCCCTCAATCCAGCTACTACCTTTGTTTGCAACAGAAGTTTGTACAGAAAGCCCTGGTGTGATTATCCGGTAAGTGGGATAATTGAGGCAAATTAGCTTCACTGACCTTTTCATCAAGGATTTTGGATTAAACAATGGTGTTTGGTTTACAAGTTGTGCATTATGTATTTAATAGTTGTGATCGATTAAAGCTACACTGCATTACTTGAATAAGGCTGTGCATTTATATTAAAAAGATGATTTAATATGATACCCGCCCCTTCAAAAGTGGAAATGGCAAATTTTAGGTAGGCCTTGAGCTGGACCATGACACTAGAGACTGAACCTGGAGAAGCGCATTGGGCGCATTGGTGCTGGTCTATAGCTCTCCTGGCTGAAGCAGGCCCAACCAAGAGCCCCTACAAGGAGTCAGATTTGACTTAAGATGCCATTAGCTGAAGGAAGCCTGGGCATGGATGCCCCGAGTGCCATGAAAAAGCAGGTAGCCCAGGCCACATGTCGGAAACGTCTAAGGCATGGTTGGACCATACTAATCCAAGCATTGGATGTGCAAGTGGTGCTCCAAACGCATTTCCCAGGGATGGCCCAACGGTTCAGCTATGGGCTGGGGAACAAGAGTGGGAAAGTGTCAAGTAAGAAGGTGAGCTCTCATGAAAGATGACCTTGGATGTTTGGCAAAGGAAAGGGGAATCCTGACCATAAGGGTCATGTCGGGAAACAAGGTTAAAGAGGGCATCGGGGACTGGAGGCAGACCTGTACAAAGCAGTCAGAGCAGTGGCGGCTGTTACCTGGAAGCAGCAGTGGGACAGAGTGGGAGGGAAGGAGCGGGGAAGGGAGGATCGGGTAAAGAATAAATATCACTTGCCTGCCGGCCGGCCGGCCACTGCTGCCTCTCCTGCATCCTCTTCCTGGCTTCTTGGGGGAAGCAGGAAGCACCAGGGCTCCCATGCTCCCCACAGCCAATCACAGCGCTGCCATGCAGCGTTGTGATTGGTCTGAGCGCCGTGACACGGCGCTCAGCCAGGGGCTGGAGGGGTGGGCATGTTCTCCACACAGGCTGTAATGCAGTCTGCATGGAGAACATGCTATGTGGGCATGACTGGCCGGCCTGAGAAGGCCGGCCACTCACTCATGCTCACATAGGGAGTGCAAACCACTCCTCCCCCTGCTCTGAGAGCAGCCCCGCCCCACAAAGACGCCGCACCGGGAAAAAATAAAATTATAACCGAGTTATTATTTATTTTGTTATTTATTTTACACTCCATAAAGCAGTGGGGCGACGCTCCTCCGCCTTAGTGAAGGAGCTGCCACTAGTCAGAGAATTTGAAATAAGGCTGACATAGCCCAATTGGCCACTAAATGTGCAGATGAGGGATTATGTTACATGACCCTGGCAGTTTACCTTTAGCTGGCATTAGGGAGCATGTTGATGACTGGCCGATAGTTGGGAAACCAAGAAACTTTAAGAGGGAAAGTGTGTGGCTATAAACAAGGGTGCACAAAGGGTCAGCAGTGGAAGTGAAAAATCACAGGGAGTTGGTCCTTCAGTGCTGGGCAAAAAAAAGGGTGCATATCAAATCACATGCATAAGGATCCGGGATATGGGGGCATTTGAACAGAGCATGTCCTAGATAACCAGACAATAAACATATTACACAGAATCAAAAGCCAGATGGGAGAAGAGGGTGGACAAGGGATTGGGTCGGAATGGGAAGTCAACAAAGAGCACTAAAATGCAGAGAAAACACTCTTTTGTAATTTTGGGACACAGATGTACTTTTATTGGTTCCAACTTAGAAAAACTCTACTCAGCATAATTGGCATCAGTTAGCAACACAAACAGAAAATACCGCTTTGAGCAATAGCTACGTTTGGCTAAAATTCCAGTGCTTCACTTGAGAAATGTGTTTTGGAGTTTCAAGTGGTGTTGGTGTTACTCTTGGTGGTATTGACAGACCAGTTCCTCTCCTCGCCGTGAAGATGAATGGAGCCCCGGCATCAGTCCTTGCGATCAGATAAGCATGGTTTCTGGCACAGCTTCAATATGTACTCCTCCGTAATCTATTCTCCTAATGCAAACACAAAACAGTGATAAAGTGCCATTGTTTTAGTCTTCCTCTTCATTGTGAAACGTCTATTCTGTAGAGCTGGATGATCACAATGCTTCCAAACTTTTCCAAGCCATGTTGGGCATCGTTTGCATCAGAATACAATGGTGGTGTTAAAATGCTAGTTAAATGTATGGGACGAGGTGTTTAGCTTGGGTCCAGAAGAACAAGATCCATGTCAGATTTTGTGGTAAATCGCAGCAGGTGTATGGAGCTACACCAAACTGGAAATTCTTAACTAAGTTATTGGTTGTCCCAAAAATCTGGCAAGGATTTTGCTCTCCTTGATGAACTTGGACAATCCTTCATTAGGTCAGAATGGAACTTTGTCTTAAATGTCTAGAATTGGAAATCAAGGGTCATAGTCCGGATCATCATTCTGTTTTTTAGCTCTTGGCCCTGCGAGTATTTCCCCGAGTTTGCCCTTAAAATAATGGATGATGCCAATAAAAAAAAACATTCAGAAGTTCATGAACTTCTCGTCACAAGCTGGCTGAAAAAGATAAAGGGAAGCACGTGGTTTATGTTGGATCTTAATATAACCTCAAGTGGAGGCAACTTTTCCCTGCTCCTTATATAAAGATTAGTAGTGGTCAGGCACATCCTTCACAGATTTCCAGGATAGCCACAGGAATTAAATTTACTTAAAATGAGTCTAAAAATGTGCAATACATAGTCCTTTTTGTCCTGTGTGTCTGGCAACTCTTGTGTAGTGAAGTTTATTGATAAATATTGAGGCTTGATCAGAATTGTAATGTAATCTTCCAATAGTTTATACTTTTTGAGGATGTCTGTACCACCGACTTGCAGTTTCAGGCACAGCAACTCAAGCTCATCTGCAACCTCTTTAGGATTAAAGGGTTAGCCCACCTACCAATAATAAAACCCTGTGGTGCTTCCTATTGAACTCTCAGCTTTGCAATCATGCTTGGTTCCCTGTATTTGCCTTCATTTCTTTTGATGCGCAGCAGGAAAGTGCCAGACTGCTAAGACTCACGCGGTTTCTGGGCCTGGAGTAACACCAATTCAGAAATTGATTCCTTGAATGATTGAGGGAGAACGATATTACAAAGATATCAACAAATCATTACTACATAAGGAAGCAAGTCCAGGTATCTCGTGGACATTCAGGGTAAATAAAGGACTTTGTGCAAGGCCTGTATGCTCACACTCAGCGCAGTACATTGAAGTAATCTTAATTAAGTTGAGCGTTCCAGCACCTTTTACATACTGCGCAGAAACTTACGATGCAGATGTGTGTACATTTACCTTACATTCCAGGAAAAAGTGGAGAATTGAGGGTAATGAGATTTGTTTCTGCTTCAATTTCCAACTTAGTCGTGAGAATTTCTTTTCTTCTGTCTTTCCTTTGTCTAGTATCTCTCTCTCTTTCCATTTACATTCCACATATCATTCCTCATTTACCACGGGAAAAATTGGAATAAGAGGCATTTACCACGCCCAGCATTTACTGTACCCTGGGATATCAGCATACCTGCCAACTCACACGATGCCACAGTGTGACACCCGATATCCACTCCTATTACACAGTCTCCCGGTGAGTAGCCCGTATCACACTGTGGCAGGGAAAATGAGTTGAAAACCATTGTAAACAGGGGATTTCCAGCTCGTTTTCCGAGGCTTTGAACTGCTGACGTCCATTAACGGGTGTGAAATCACCCTAGGACATCGGCACCAGTCTCAGCAAGCTTTTTCCCTGGTTTTGGAGGAGGGTGATTGGGGGCGGGGGCAAAAGTGCCTCTCAGGTGCTTCAGCGCCACGAGGCCATGCCCCTCCAAGGCCCCGCCCCCTCCTCACACTGTGAAATTTCTGTTTTAGTTGGCAGGTATGTATCAGTATTTTCTGGATTCTTTGAATTCCTAGCCTATTTTCCGGCACAGTCTGAATCAGGGTCAAGACACCAAGAAGGCCCGTCAAGATCCTAGCATTGGCTGCACTAATTGCGATTACCTGTTCTGCCCCTGATCGCCTTTGTAGTTCTATAACTCATCAAGCTATATAGGGGATTGCCCGTGATTATCTGAAATATTTGATCAAATGATATGCACATCCCAGAGCCCTAGGGTTCCATAAAGCCAGCAGTAGCAGTGCCCAAGTCATACCCAAAACGGGTGGAGGTGAAGTTGGGGAGGCATTCATCATGCATGCTGCTAGAAGACATTGGGTAAATAAATTAGATCTCCTTTTACAGGGTTGGGTTAATTGGTTTTTATTTGAAGGCCTTTCTTTTAGCTCTGGATAGCTCTTAGCGCTTGGATGCTTGGTGACACGGATTGCTTCATACATTTGTTTGGATTGTGTGGAGGATTATTCCCCACATACATACAATAATATACAGACTGCGGTTCACTGTGACTTTAAACATGGCTGCCCCATTAGTCCTGGGCAGAGGGTTTTAAAATGGATGCTTCTCATCGCTGAATAATAAAATGACTCCTGGATATCGACCAGCTAGGGGAAAATCAGCTAGCAGAAGTACGATTTTCTGGAGTTTGTTTTATTGCTGCCCTTTAAGAAAAAATACCGTCCTGTGTACTTGAGCTGCAGGAGCAAAAAAGGCAGCGGTGTAGCGTGGGCTGCCAACACCCGGGGAAAGGCAGGTATTGCACCCCCTAACCCGTGGACCGTTGGCACTTTCTGGTGCAAAATTGTAAAAGAAAAAAAAATTCTACTGCGAATTTTGTTTCTTTTAAAATGTTGCGCCCCCTAAGAATTTTGCGCCCAGGGCAACCGCCCTAGTGGCCGCGCGCATGCTACGCCACGGCAATAAGGGCTGTGTGCCCTATTTGCTTCCTAGAGCTGTTGCTTTATTCTGGGGCCCGTTCTCTAGAAAATCGTGATGCACGTGGCCGTGAGGGGTGCGTCACTCTGCTGCCTTGTTAGTTGTGGGTAAATTGTAATTAGGGATATCTGTAGGGCCAAGATCCAGTAAACAAACAAGTCAGGAGAGCATCACTCAAGCACTGTGTTTAACATTGCAGGCACAGGCCTTGCTACAACAAAATGAATGGTTGCTCTCCTCGTAGCCACCAGTAAATTACCCCCTACCTCTAATTCACTCTAGAGAAGTTCTATATTTATCACTCTGCTCTCAAAATAGATGCAACACCCTGTGCCAAGAGCTGGATGCTTCGCTCCTCTCAGCTACCAATTGCCAACCTGCTGGCTGAACGCAAGCCATGGATGTGGGTGAGTTCTTGAGGTGGCATGGCACCGTTTCCGTGCCTTAATGCCCCAATTCTTTGAACATTGAGAACCGAAGAAATTACAAAGATAAGCGTTTGAGACCAGGCTGCATGAATACCTCTCGTTTGGATGTCTAGTTTAACCCTGGAACTTATTAGGTCTGGTTTTAGCCAGGGTCTTTTGAATTTACTAAAATGGTATTTATAATGTATTTACTTTCAGGCAGCCCTCTTCATCCATTGGTCTGTTATTGTATCATTCACATTTTCCCTACGTCCGCTACAGCAAAAAGAATCATGTTGATTGAACAGCCTCATATTTGCCAACCAGGACCACATTAGATTTGAAGTTCGCCAATACCGCACAGAATATTCCATGTGCCATATACAGACAACGCCCATAGTGAACGCAAATACATCTTTGATACGATTGATCCTTTTCTCCGCCTTTAGAAAGCCCCAGCCCTCTGCGCCGGGAAGGGGCGAAACACACGTTGGTTGTTGTGTTTTCATGAAACCTGGTTCAACGCTCGAACCAGCAACTCCGGTTTACCTAATTCAAGCAGCGTATATATTAAATACTATTTGGACTTATGAGTCTCCATGCAGAGCAAGACTAAGGCTATAAAGTAACTCAATCTAACGCTTCTGTGAACAGCTTCATCAGTAGGTTTCAATGCTCTGTGTACCCATGAATTTTATATTTACGCTTAATGGCATAACTGAGTTCAAACCAAGGGCATGGTATGCACAGGACTAAGGGTATGCTGATGAGCTGGTTGTTGATAAGAAGACTGAAGTACCTTACTGCTGTGTACACTGCGTCTTTGCTGGCTTTGAGGGTATATTGATTATCACAAATGCAGTGCCATCAGGTTGGCTAAATACCACTGGTGTAACGAATCTTGAGGGGGCCCTCCTGCAAGGTACGTGGATGGGCCCCTTCTGGACTCAATCAGGGGCTCTCTGGCCAGAGTTCTGTGCTGAGGGGGGCCCCTGGAGCTTGGGGGCCCCCCTCACCGTGGGGGCCTGTGTTACGCCACTGCTAAATACAAGCTAATATTGTAGACAATCACTTGCATCTTAGTCCTTTTACAGTTTCCTCTACTACCTGTTGCACTGTCACATTTCACAACACATTCTTGGTTCATTAGCCCCATCTTTGTTCTGCACTCTCCAGTCCTATCACTGCTTGTGTGAGGACACACCCTTCCGTCTATGGCTCCCATTTTGAACTGTGCTCAATATTCAGACCTTTGGCACTGTGGCCTTCAATTTGAAGAAACCACACACAACCGGCCATAAGCAGCAGCTTAGAAAACTGGCCGGACACACCTCGCGCCATGCTCCATGGCGCTCAAGAGATTTGAAAGGCCCAATAGACACTTCCACAAGCACCTACCCCCACCACCTGGACTGGATGGTACATGTATCCGGGTTTAGCACTGCCACTGACAATACTCCTACCCAGAATGGATAACGTTTGGAGGTCCAATCAGCAGTGGCACCTTATTTCCATATAAATGATGTGACCAAGTTTTGTGAGTGAGCATGTCCATGTCTCTTTTGCTTTGTGAATATCTGTCCATTTGTGGGGGCAGGTGAACTGGTGAGGGTGGGCAAAACCTGGACTAGTGGTGATCCTGGCATATTTTGGCATTGCTTGATATAATGGTAGTTACCCTTGGCATAATGGTGGGTCTGCCACATTTTTCCCCTCCATGACATTATGGTGACTTGACATATTGTGGCCTTCTTTTAATTGTGTTGCACCGCTGGTGTAATGGAGAACCTGTCAAATTGTAACACACCCATGTAATGGAGAAACTGGCATATTGTAATCCACATTTGTCATAATAGAGGTCCACCCAACATAATGGTAGCCTACCCCATCATAATTGTGGCCATGGCACATTTGTGCCCTCTTTTCGTACGTTGCTACTTAGATAAAAGACTGTGTTAAAAAAAGCTATTAAACAAACTAAAGTTATAGACTATAAATGTCCAATTGCATTACATTTGTAAATGCTTGTTTACTTTTGGCAGAAGATCTCTCCCTCCACGTATGGAACTTTGCTGCAATCATTTTTCCAGATTGCCCAATCAACTGAGAGCCAGATGTTGGGCTGCTTTAAACACGTTTGCTTCCTTAAGTGGAGCCAGCCTGCCCCACGACCATGCAGCAACTTTGTTCATATACAGTAGCTTGACTTTAGCTGCAGAGCAGATGCAAATTCAGTTTATAGCTACGTACCAGGATATTAGAAACACTGGAGCCCTGGCTTGCAGGTCCTAGGCACCATCACCCTTGTCCACTAGGCACTTGCATCTCATGTGCATTTGTTTTCCGCTGGCTCCACCACATGACTGAGCATCCCTTGCTTCCCTGGCAGTTGGGCCAAAACCAAATTTCTGTGGCTTAATATAACAATTTATTAGCTTTGGTCTCGTAAATGCACTGGCCTCAATCCAGGCCCTTTCATTCATCTCTCATAATAGGAATCAGAAGTTAGAAAATGACTGAAGTCAACAGTCTAGACTTTATGTTCACGAGCAAACTCCTAATTGGGAAGTACGAAGAGTCCGTTTCTTGCTCCTCCTTTTGCCAGAACAAGCTGCTGTACTTAATAGCACTTTTCGTTTGATTTAATGGATACACTTGAGTATATTATTTCTCGCAAACTATGTGCTTACTCTGTTTTACTGGTTGCTGTCCGCCTGGAACCTGTGGTTTTCTCTCTAGGAGATTCTCCCATACCTTGTCCCTCCTTGATGATGATGTTATGTTTATGCATGTAGCCTCAAGGGTCATGTTTGCGCTGTATAAAACTTTATAAATCAATAAATAAATGTTTAGGTTCTACTGGATTGTCTAACAATTATCTCCCATTTTGGAAACTAAAGCTTTTGATTGCATTCTAGTAATCCATTGCATGGTAATGTACAGATGTTAGTCTCCCACTGACTTTTAGGACTGTTGTTTTCCGGTCCAGATCTAGTGCATAGGAGGACTAGGCTACTACCAGCAGGGGTCGCCAGATTGGTGTTGCACATGTCATAGGATATCATGGGAGAGAGTGTGTGTGTGTGTGTGTGTGTGTGTGGAGGAGGGTCACGAGCCCAGAAGGTCACCTAACCAGAGCGGTACAATTCGCCATCAGGTTCTGGGTGGATTCAAGGGGGACAATATCCTTCTTGAAGGCATTTTGCTTTTGTTTCTGAATTGCACATTTACAAATAGTTGTGGGGTATTTAACCACTCGTATATGTCCTAGGCTTCCTTTACCGAATATTTTAAGTTTATTATTGAAGATGGATAAGGCTGGGTCTTGATAGCACTGAAGTAGAGAAGAATGGTCTGTGAAAAACTTTAATTTCAATTCACCTACATTTGGTTAAACTGGTTAGCCAGTAATAACTTTACCTATGTATTACCTTACTATTCCAAATTTCTACTTATAATTGAGTACAAGGGAAATGCAATCTGATCTAAAGGATTTCAAGGGTGGGTTAACATTTCACAGGATCTTCATTGCTAGTGTGCGGCACAATTAAGCCAAGAAAGGCCACAATATTTCAAGGTCACAATTATTTCATGGGTGGGTCACCGTAATGTCAAAGAGGACTGCAATGTGGCAGAGGCAAGCCAAAATGTTTCGGGGCCATCTTTAAGCCCGTGTTTCCCCCTCATCAGTTCCCCTAACCCCACAAACTGTAACACATACTCACAAAGCAAAATACACATGAAGGTGGGGGTAGGTCCTTCCATGCCTGTGTCAATTGGGCCTTTTGATTCTCTCCAGCTGGATTGAGCATGGTGCTATGGCATGTTGCGCACCTTTCATTTCCATAGACTGAGCAATATTCTCACTTACTAGAGGTTGGAGAAGCTTGCAGCCTAATGGAGGACTTGAATCCTGAGTACTCTTAACTCGAAGCCTTTCACAAGAGGGGCCACAAGGAATGCCTCCATCCCTCTTTTTAAAGCAGCAACAGCAGAATGGACAACATTCTGCCACATCTGGGGAAATATGGACACCAGATGAAGTATATTCGTGAAACATTCACAGGACAGAGCGTCCTGTGCCTGTTCTTGTGTTTCATCTATTTTCTTAAGCTGCTGTGGATTGCTCCAGCATTAGTAGGCCATGGTGTCCCATGACTGGTCGGCACTTTGGCCTATCGGATTGCCTCAAAAGTCCCAGCTTTGTCCTGGCACACTGACACAGTAATACTCTACATAGTTTCTGATGCATTAGAAATGTCCCTCAGATGCTTAACAAGCAATGCTACATTAAATATGTTCATGGAACCAACTGAATTGAGATACGAATTGTTTTAGTTGGGCAGCCAAGTCCGTTTCTCTAGGGGTCCTTGTGTCTGGAATGCCCTGTGGGACAACCTATGACCAGGGCTACCACCTCGCCCATTTAATACTGACATGACTGATATTTTGACGTCCCAGCAGGGACAAAAATTAGAATGTATTTTTCCCCTTATAAGGGCGTTCTTTGAACAGTAAATGTAAGTAGAAAACACTTTAAAATGTGTTCTACAGTTGCCCTAATGTCCACTGACTGATAAAGTAAACAAAGACAGAAAGACAATCATAAAAACGAATATGGGCAATTTTTATAAAGTTCTATTTAAGAATAATGTCCTGGTCTTTATAGAATGTTAAAACGTGAACTGATGGGCAGGGCCGGACTCGGAACAGCAACCAGCCATGGCAGGTTGCTTCTCCACCGGCCCTGGGAACGGGAGGGGAGGGGGGTGTTAGCGCTAAGCACTGCTCCTGCATTTCTTACAAGGGCCGATTTTAACCGGCACCCTGTAAGAAAAGCGGCCCCCTGCGTCCACAAAACCGGCCCCCACCCCTCCAACCCACCGGGGAAATGCCCGGTGCCCGCTACGGCCAGTCCGGCCCTGCTGATGGGCGGTATTTTAATTTGTGAAAGTTAGCAACCCTACCTAAGATTTATAATAAATTGAACCTTCTGCATGCTCGTTGGCCAGTCTCATAGGTCCTTAATCTTTTCAGGTGGTGGTCATCGGCACTCATTTTTTGGGGCTCGGGGCTTATTCGTCATCAGACTTAGACCCAAAGCAGGAGAGAGAATGGCAGAAAAGGGAGAAAGAAAGAGGAAAATGAGAGAAAACAATGACATAGCATGGAGCAGTGAGGAAAAAATGCACAAGTGTGACAAAGATGTTTTTAGGGTGGTTTAAGACGGAGGCCTGCTGTGGAGTCAAAACTAAGCAAACTCCGACGTTTTTGAGAACAAACTTTGGTACCCTGACCCTTTTTATTTATTTTTACAAATTAGTCGCTGTGGAGTAGCAATTGATGCATTGTGTTTTCAAGTATTTAGCTAACACCAATGGTTGTACTTCGAGGCCAAAAAAACCTTTTTAAAAATGAAATTAACAGAGCATCCCTTTTTAAGCTGTTATCGCAACTTCACATTCCCTTTTTGTTTTTACGATTTTTCAGTTGGTTCAAAACATCCCAGAATGTAAAAAGAAAATTTCAATCGTGCTTTTAAATAAACTGGATAGTAATGGAGGGTAGTATGCCAATGGCATATGGCTGACATAAAAATTAATACGCACAGAACTCCCGTCACAACTTCCACAATTCAGTGTTTAGCTTTAGGCACTGCAAGGGTCATATGGTTAGCAATATTAATATAAAAATAATTCTTATGGTACTAGGCAAGGCTCTTTCCATTAAATATGTACCTCTGTCTTTAAGAACAATTGTGGAATACAAGTATTTATTCATATAGCGCCAACATGTTGCCTTAATGCCCCTTCACAGCGCTTGAGTTCAGGGTCTGCCTGTAGACACCCTCCATTAATGTAAGAAAGAAAAGTAGTTGGACATTTTACAGCATTTATAACGTCCAAGTGCAGTTCTGTGTGACCCATCAGTTGGTGTAAACACTTCCCTCCTAGGAACAGTTGCATGTTGAAAGCAAGAGTTTTCCCTGGTTCAGTAGGAAGAGGCAAAGAACCGAGAGGGAGGGAGAGAGATGAGATTGTCCCCCTCACCCCATTTCCCCTTCCGAGAAATAGCGCCTTTTTAAACGGGGAATTACGAGGCTCAGCTGCGCGCGCCACTAAACAACCCAGGAACTCGCAATTAAACTCGGAAGTGGGGGGGACAAGAGGGCAGCAAAAAGAAGTTATTGTCCTGTCCTCTGCGGTGCCGGACACAGGCCCGGAGCCGCGAACATGGACAGCGACCAAGTCCTGAACAAGCGCGCAGTATCCTGAAATTTGAGGCCTGGGGATGGCGGCGGCGCGCGGGGGGAATCCTGGCGAGAGGGCCACAGATCCCCGTCATTCACGAGCTCTGCCAACGCAGAGAAGGCCTTTGTCCCTCTCCGTGGGACCCTCCACAAAGGGGCTTTTTTCAGCTTGAAGCAACCGAGCCTGCGAGTCTCTCTCTAATAAGGGGAGGTTTTCTTCCGTAAGCCAAGGTCTCCAAGTGCTATATAATGAGCACTTTTGGAGGCAGTTTCTGTGAACCAAGACTGTTTTGGTTCGAAGCACATTGTTCAGAAATGTTCCCCCCACAATCCCCTGCCTGGATCGACCTAATTAAATTTACCTCTTGAAAAATTGCATTTTATGTTTTCTGAATAAATATCAATTATATTGTAGGTTATTTTCGCCTTTTTTGGATTTGTCGGTTCATCTGTGATTTTTGAGTAATATTGCTTTGAAAAGTGGTTTTGAAAGCTGCTTGAACATCGGTTTCCGTGGTAACAGGTTGGCTGATGATTCCACAAGCTCCACCCTTTTGCGCCAGCCGAGTCCTGTCATTTCCTTCCATGGCTTTCAATCAACCATAGGCTTTTATTATACAGGGCCCTTTAACCAAGAGGGATTTGAGTGAAATATCTGGAGAATGGCAGTGTTGAAACCCATTTCTTGTCAGACTTGAGCACATTAACATGAATTACATTATGCATGTAAATGAACCTCTGTTTACTTGTGCTGAAATAACTTGATGTACTTCTGACACAGTGTGCCAGCTTTTACAATTTTTATAAACTTCTTTCGATGTGATATATTTTTCATGCACGCAAGATGATTTGAAGAATCAAATACTTAGGAACATAGTGGGCTTTTTTTTATTTCGATAGATGTGAGGTTACCAATAGTAAGAAATTCCTAGCACTGTCAATTTCACATGTGAAATATCACATTTTTAGGTCTGGAATGACAGCTTAGCTGTCTGCAATTCCTATTGTTACGAATTCTGTGATGTAAGCATAGAGCAGGCTTTGGCTTTACCCAGAGGAGTATTCTTCTCCAACCTCATTGGCTGTTTTGTGCATCATCCCCCTTTCCAGGGAATGCTTCCACTGGAATGCATGAGTGTCTATTTTGCATGTGAAAAGCACACAATGTTTGCCACATTCAGTTATGTATCTCCTATTTTCATTCTTTATCAAAATCAATCCTTTTTTTGTCACAATCAATCAGTTATTTATATCCTACTTTCATTCTTTATCAAAATCAATCCTTTTTTTGTCACAATCAGTTATTTATATCCTACTTTCATTCTATATCAAAATCAATCCTTTTTTAGGCTGAGCCTAGAGTCAGCACGCAAGCGTTGCTCTAGGGAAGATCTGGGATAGTTCAGTATGTGAGGGAAGCCCCGCCCACCCGCGCCCATATTTTTCATTGGCTTGTGTCTTTGTCCTTCCTAAATGATGCCTTCCGATTGGTTTATAGGCTTGTTAGTCCCTCCTTATGATGGCTATGTCGTCATTTGTATCCTTCCATGGCTACTGGCCCCTTTACTTCGAGTGTTGCACGCTATGAGTTATTTAGATTGTGAGCACTATTTTCTTTAATGAGGTTCTCTTACTGCCCGTGCCTTTCCCCCCCCCGCACTCCCGATGACTGTGCCTTCTCGCACCCCCGCCACCACTGCCTGCACTCCCGCTGTCCGTGCCTTCTCGCCCCTGCCCCCCGCCCGCACTCCCGTTTGCAATGCAATAGGTCTCGCGTAAATGCGAGTCCTATTGCATTGCAAATGCTTGTTTGTCTTCTGTCTAGGATTGGCAAAGCCAGTACGGTAGCTTTATTTTCATGAACTGTATTTATTGATACAATGCATGTTAACAGCATTTGTGAATGCCTGCGTTTACATAGTCATTGGCACATTAAAGCAAGACCTATTGGCTTTGCCAGGTCTTGTTTGTGATGATATACGGTTTTTATCTAGGTTTTACATCTAGGGAGCTAAGACATCAAACCTGCATATGCATAGTTTGGTTGAGGGCACACCACTCCAGGAGGGCCTTGAATCACTGTGCAATAAGGAGAATAACAAAGTCACTGGTACAAGTTTGACATGCTGTTTTATTGTTGCCGGTGGCATTGCACAGTTTTAAATACTTCACAACCTTGCCACTGAGGAATAGCCACTTCTTTGTAATAGAAATCTCCTTTAGTGAGATGTTTTAGAAAGGTGCACTTCTAAAATCCCAACTGTTGAAAAAGGGTTTTTTTCAGGCAAGAGCATCAATCCTAGCCTGTTTTGTATTTTTGGGACTTTTTAGGTCGAGCCTTGGCAGCGTATGTGCGCTTTTTGCAAGACCTGCTGTAATTACTATACAGCAGTGTAATCCCGCCTGCTGCTTACCATGGTTCATTCCTCCGTCGGTCTTCTGTGGTGGCTTCTCATTGGTTGGCACTCCCGATACATCACTTCCGTTTTTCACTTGGTAGCACCAGCCAACTACAGTTTCCTTATGCTGTAGCTGTATATTTGTTCCTTTGGGGACTACTTCAATAAAGCAAAAGTGTTAAATATTGAAACATGCGCCGCCGTAAAATGCAGGCTGTCCGTCGGTTCCTACTCTCCACGTCATTGCGCGCTTTCAGTTTGTTAAAGGCGGCAGGCGCCTTTCTTAGACTCCGCCGCCGGCACCTTGAAAAGGCTGTCTGTGCCTGACAGCAGCTCTGCTGGGGACGCTGCCTTTTCAAACCCCCCACCCCGCCTTTCCAAACTCATTGTTACTTTCCGCCCATCGTTTTTTAATTAAATTGTTACTTTCTGGTCGTCGCTTTTTCCCGTGTTTTTGTTTTTTGCAGTTTTTTATAGCACGAAATCGACCCCACGGTATTGGAGCGCTTTACACGAACACCAGTTACATTAACCGCCACCTCGCCAGAGCTGCTCTGTTGTAAAGTAGCTGATCTGCCTGCATGAAAGCAATAAGTATTTTTTAATAGAGACCCAATAAGTGAGTGGCTGTGGAAAAGATGCATTTGATATGCAATTTCTTAGTACGTGAAATGTACTGCAGTAATATTGATAGTCTAAAGGTTCACCTGCAATTCCAGTGATATTGGTTTTAGTCCTGACCTTGAAGCCTCTTCTCTGGGTGCATGAGCAGAAACGGCAGACATGTCGACCACCAGTTGCGTAACGCAAAGTCATGGGTCTCCATTGCCAAATCATGATGAGGGGGGCAGTTTCGTAGACTGTCATTCAAGCGAGCTAACTAAAAGAAATGCCAAGACCTTGAGCCCATGAAGGGTCCACTTTGTACCACTGGGGCCTTACTTACATCATTGCAACCCCCTCTGTGTACATCTCCCAAGGTCACAATGTAGCAATTTTAAAAGTATTGTAAATATTTGTTTTTTGCTAGAGATATACAGTGTACGATTTTTATTTCTGAGTGGTAGATGTGATGCTTACTTCACTACAGATATCAGTCTTCATAGCTGATCTTTTGCCTGTACAGTGTCTGAAGTGCCAAGGTTCACCGCCTAAGCTTTGCCGGGATAACCGCTCACGTATACAAAACACACTTGGTGTTCTCAAATGGTGCATAGAAAAAGCAGCATATCCACCACAGCACCTTTTTAAGTACCTCTGGTTTTACTGATATTTCTATTAATAGCCCGTTCATTCCTTCAAAAATGTTTCTTTTGTCAAATCCAAATAATTCATCCCATTTATATTCTTCAGGACAGCAGCCAGGCCCTTGAGATCTTCCTCCTCAGTGGAAGCAACTTCTGTTAGCAGGTCTTCCCATATCCACAGTGCACCTCTCAAGGCCATGCCACATCAAGCTTGATCTCCAAAGCCAAAAACTAACGACATCAACACCTATCCTAAAAGAACTCAACGGGCGACCCGGAGAGACGCACATTAACTTCAATATACCCTTTATGACCCGTATGACTTTCCACTCTGGGCTTAAACCCTACCATAAGGACAAACTGTAAATCATAGGAGGTGAAAGACTCATGACGGGAAATTCTTGCCTTCTACTTGAAATTCCCAAAACAAAGAAAAGCAAGACTATAAACAAGGGTCTCTGTAGTTTATCCATGCTCCCCTCCCCGGGGAA
This sequence comes from Calotriton arnoldi, assembly GCA_963921515.1. NCBI lineage: Eukaryota > Metazoa > Chordata > Amphibia > Caudata > Salamandridae > Calotriton > Calotriton arnoldi. Next base: position 1,798,111 of record CAWUFW010003211.1, on the reverse strand, counting down.
CCAGATGCTGAGGCCATTCGATTCACTACAAACCTCCTTTCCTTCAGGCAAGACTTGAAGACTTACCTGTTCAAGCTCCATCTCCCAGCCTAACATAGCTTCTCCGTCCCTCTTCCCATCCTAATGTACAGGTGGTCTCCGACACTTCTTCCGAAGCTTCCTCCCTTGCAACCAACAATTGTTTTCCCACTCTGAGTTCTATTGCTGAATGACTGTTCAGCTCTTATGCTCTTACCTTACACTGTACTAAAACTCATATTTTTTTAGCAACACGCTCCACTGAAATACCTATAATACGTATATCTACAGCAGAACAATCAGTACATTTGAGTAACTAATAAGTTTAACTTCATTAAAATATATATTACACTGATGTCATGAATACAAATGCCATGCAGCATATTCTGTTATGAGAAGTATTCATTCACTACTGGCATTATAAGTACTAATACTTGCAATACTTGTAGTAGTGGAGGAAGCATTATTGATAGTTGGAATAGTATTAGTAGGGCTAGTCTTGTTGTATAGGGTACTAAAGCAGCACTACTAGTAGTATCAGTAATAGAAGCAATCAGTATTGGTATTGCTAGTAGAAATTGTTTATTGAAACAATAAATTTCATAGCAGGAGGTGCAGTATTACTTCTAATAGTAATGAAGTACAATGAGTAGTAATGGGACAATAGTGTAAGTATTTGTAGTAGTAAGTATTGTAAAGTAGTAGGGGGACAAATATGGGTAGCATGAGGTGAGGGAATAATGCTACCCATCCAAAAGAGTCGCCCCAGTTTAGCCTACAAGCTATAAATTCAGGGATAGGAGTCGGAGAAAGTGCTTCTGCACTTGGCTGTGTGCTCGGTGAAGATGATGCCCTTTCAGCGGCTGTGGTTGGGGGGTTTCACATCCTGCACTATCACTGAGAGGTTGATAGCATTTATAGGGGCCTGACCTGCATCCCCACTCTGGCAGGAGCCGGGTGAAACTGAGTTTCACATATCTTCTCTCCAGCACTTGCACTTGGTTCATAGTCAGGCCTTGATAGGAGGATCGTCAGGGAACCTGCCTGTGGGTTTGTGGGATAAACCTTGTCCCTGTCCAGTCCTTGGGTTCCTGCATGGTTCGGATCCTGTCCCTGTCGCAAGGTCTGATACCTCTATAGAAAGTACTTAGACTCAGTCCCACCTGACAGAAATAAAGCACCTTTCAAACTTTCAAGCAGACACACCTGTGTAGGTGATCTAGCCCAGGGCTCTCCGAAGTCGGTCCTGGAGGGCCGGACCCATTTCAGATTTTTAAGATAACTACATTTATCTAAATGGGAATATGCCAAACATTTGGCATGGATCCGACCCTCCAGGATCGACTTCGGAGAACCCTGCTCTAGCCAATTAGTACCCACACTCATTGTCACTCAACAGTCTTGGCCTGTGTGTGCAGTACCTTTGAACGTCCTGCATGGGAATGTGCACTTTCAGGGACTAATGCACAAGACATTGCAAGATTTGGTATCTTATTAGTCAGTCCACTTTATCAATTGGTCAGTTGTGGTGTTATTCACATTTTGCTTCCGCCCGCCAAAGCATACATCATGGAACTAGGAGTCCGCCGCCACTCTACTCTTGCAAAGGGTCCACTTCCACAGAGTGAACTTCAGCGGATATACCAATCCCCTTCATTGCCAGGGACTATTGGTGCAATGCGTGGTTTTACATATTGGCTTTTAGACAGTGCTTGTTTTCATAAATATCTGCCTTTAAACCAAAGTCATTCACAAACAAAGTAAGCATTGGCACAGCTAAAAGGGTCAGCAACCAACTCCCGACCTATTGGCATTGCTAGTGCTTGTTTTACGAAGAGACAGTGTCATCTAACTGCATTAGACATGCAAAAATCTATATTCTAACCTGTGCAATCTTAGCAAAACTATATTGGCACAGGATGTTGGTCTGGATAATGAATGACAATTTATCGATCCACACATTGAATCAACGCATCACTTATTTTACAGTCGTGGTATATTTTAACATCTTAACTGTTATCCACTGTTGCTTGTGTACATTTTTATATAGTGCTTCATACTACACTTGTCCTTATTACACTTTAATGGTACTCGGTTTTCAAAACTTGAGAGGATGTATCCCTGATTTTGCGTTACTTGGATTCGAAGTCACAACCTTCAGGTTACAATATTCGCCGGCAGCGAGCACAGCTCCCAGAGACCTCCTGGCGGCTTGCCTTATGTAATGAAGTATTTTACAATGTAGTTTGCTGCACATGTAATGTAGGTGTGGCATACACCCTGAACCAAAGTGAACCGAATTTTGTCAGAGCGCGCTATATTAATATTGATTTGTTTGTTGGTGCGTATTATGATAATCATAGTAAAATGATTAACCCCCCACGCCCCCAAAGAGGCAGAGTGATACTTCTAAAATTCGAAGAGTATTTCTCGCATTGGATTGGCTGACTTTGGTGTGTGTTTGCTTTTATCGATGGGGAGTGATGGTGGTTATGGTGATGGCGTGTCTCTGGTGTGGTCAGGTTGTGGGTCTGAGAGAGAGGTGATGTGTGTGTACTGTGCTGAGTCTACTGCAGCTGAGATTTGATGAATGACGATGGTGATTTGTCTTGTTTGTGCCTGGGGCGTTTTTGGCACTTTTAGTCATTCTTTCTCCATTCACTTTTTGGGGAAGCAATCAGCATAGTTTAGCTACAGCTGCTCTTACACCAAAGTGCTTCTTTCTGTGTCAGACAGTCAGTCACAGGGCCCTCTCTTGGGTGTCTATTGTCTGTCCAGGTACTGCACCAAGTAAAAGGCAGACTTTTTTTCTCACCTTGGGCAGTTGGTGTTTTCCTTACGCCTGGATAGTATGTCCCCAGCAGCTACTTTCCAACACTTTTGTGGTTAGCTCGGTCATTGTATAGGTGGTGTTTTGATGGGTCCTCAGTATTCATCTACATTTTAAACACTGCATTGACTTTACATAGAGTTTTTAGAGTGAGGTGTTTATTATAAAATATGACGGCTTTGCGCTGATGCACCACTGTGGTGGATGTTGGTGACAATATACACACAGCTAGTCTAAAATGCAGTTTTGGACTCTTGGGTTGAGGAGCCTGTGTGAATACTTAGTGGGAGGGAGTTTCAATGAAACAGACCTAGGAGGCGGAAGGCGCAGAGCCTAAAAGCTTCACTGTTTGGCTTGGGAGTGACAGAAGGTTGTGGTAAGATGATCTCAGGATGTTTGTAGGTATGTACGGGATGTGGAAGAGGCCGTTGGCTACCATGCCTTGCAGGTGTCACTAGCCTATTAAATGCCATGTTTTCAGCCAGCCCATGTGATGATGGTATGAGGAGGTGGGAGCATGCTGATGCCGAATAAACAAAGTTCTGGTGGAGAATTTATGATATTGTGGAGCGGTGCAAAGGTGAATTGAGGGAGATCCGATAATAACGACTGCAGTAGTCAAGCTTGTTGAGTACAAGTCAGTTATTGTGTACTTTTGCTGTGATTAAAGACATGTGACGACTGATATTACATATGGTCAATTGTTGATAGCTTGCTGTATTTGTTGTATTGATAATGTAGGATTCTATTTTCATGTAAGGGCTGAAGGGTAACCGCAGGATTTCCTAGCCCGGGGGATACATTTCACCGTGTCAGAGGTGTTTTTTTTTAGTTTGTTAGAGAGATGGTTGCCCATGAGAAGGGAGGTCAGTTTTTGAGGAATTTAGAATGAATGATCGTAGAACCATTAAGTGTCGGATAACAATGGGACAGTCTGAGTCACGTGACTGTAGCCGGGGTGAAAAAGTAGGAAAGGAAAACAAAAGGTGTATTTTTTTGTTAGTTGGGTAGTCCGTACTACTGGGCTCTCCTTGTACAGTTAACACGAGCCTGGGAGCCTTGTCGTTACAAGACTATTTGACTTGGAGCCCGCTCAACAGTCCAGCTCAGAAACGGTGAGCTGATGTGAATTGGCCGAAAGAGAAGGTCTGGGACCTGACCTCGTGATGTTTACCTTGAAAGGAGTTGAGGAAGAGATGTAGTTTACCAGCTTCAAGCCATTATTGGTGTACGTCAGTAGAACTATTTGTGTATGTCGGTACTGCAATAGCAGGGTGCACTGCAGAATAATATTAAGGTCCGATTGGTAGAGGAGAGGGTTCTATAATCGATTTTCTTTCCGCTGCATTTGTGGAGCCATGTGTTTCTTAGTGCATGGAAGGCATGAGTGCTGCAGGTAATGATTGAGGCGCCCAGGCAGTGCTGGTTGTGGTTCTCAGTATTTGAATGACAGAAATGTTGTAGGCCACTGTTATTGTGTATTGGCAGGTCCGTGTGCACATGCGCCCATTGACCGGATTCTAGCTCGTAGGGAGGTGGCTAGCACTCTAGCTCCAGCCTGGGGCTCCGTTTAGTCACACAAAGAGGAGCTTTTAATATCCTAAGCGTTAGCTCATTTCTGACACCGGCCGTACAGCTGCAAAGTGCAGGCTCAGTGAAGTGAAAGGATTTTTAAGTTGACCACTGTAAACTTTCGTCTCTAACTCTAAGCAGAAAATCCATTTAAAGTCTGTAGTGTTGCCATCACTAACTTTCTCGGTATCATAACTTGATTACCTGGATGGTTCAAGTCAAAATGATGATGGGGCAATTCTGGTCATGCGGGCAGTATTCCTTAGTGATACTGCAAAACTGTGCCTAGTGTAGATGCAACTAGAGGTCTGCCCTGAGGATTAGAGTATGATAGCGCAAGTTCAAATAAGCATTTTGGATTAATGAGGTGGTTGTGCAAATGTGACTTTACAGGAAGGATTACAGGGTTACAGTGCAAATCTGAGCATGAAATGAAGAATACTCTGATGGAGCAAAAATGAATATTCAAGCATTACTGAGCAATGGGGCACATTTTAACACACACGAAGGATTATTGGGTGATCATGACAATCTTGGCATGCACACAAGATTTCTGGGTACTAGTCCATGTATCAGTATGCATTAATTATTGCAGAGTGATCCGTGCAATTGTGGTGTGTAAAGAAAATTAGTGAGTGATCGTACATATCCAATCAATCTCTAATGTTTGAGTAATTGGGAAAATCTAAACGTGTTCTGAGGATTAATGAGTGATGGTGCGGAGACTGGAAATGGTGATTTAGTTATAGGACTGAATTCGGAATGGGAATGCTGTGAGGATGTACACACGGAAGAGACTGCATCTCTGATTTTTGAGGAAGACTGGGTCCCAGATGGGACGAGGTGGACCAACTAATTTGGAAATGACTATTGTCACCAAGTATAGAACACCACTAGTCTAGAAGATCTCTTAAACACCAAACAGTAGACCTCAGTAGAGAGGATCATGAGGAGAAGACTCCAAATAGTGATTTAACTATGTAATTAAAAAGTATTTCTCAGGATTATTCCATGCTCCATCGGAATCGCAAGGAAGTGGATAGGCTCTCCCTCTCCTCCCTTACAGGAGCCGGGGCAGTGCAGATTAAGGCCAGCATGCAGGGACTGGATGACAATGTTTTCACAATAGACACAGAAATGAAGAAATAACTGTAGATGATGTTCCATAGCAGTCGAAGGAGTGTCCTCATGGCACGCTGACAGAGATTAAATCCTGACTACATTATTACAATCCAAGAAAGGCAGTGACTGCATGTTCGGATGCGGAAACATAAATGGGCCTGAATAATCGATGGCAATCCAGTGGCAAATATGGAGAAGCAGATGTAGATGAGCCTCCAGAATGCAGTCGATTGCAGCCAGTCCTTGCAGCTCTTTCATTATCCCTAAATATTCAGGGACTGAGGAAGGCCGGGACGAATAACAAGATAGCAGGGTAGATCGCCAAGATATGTTACTCCAAAATTCATTTAAACTGAGGATGGTTGGGAAGCGAGCAGAGGTAGAGCTGAAGGCCTTCAAAAGAATAACCAGAGTGAGCCAATTTGTACAATGAATGCATTAAGGAACCATGGCCTTGTTGAGTAAAACCATTACAAATGCCCCCAATAGGGAACCCTCTCTCAATCAGTTAATCCAGTACACACAGAATTTAGTAATCACCAGAAGGAATAACCATGGTTCTAAACTCAGAGACACCCCCCGGAACAAAGTTTAGTCAAGGTGGGACTAGGATTAATCAATGCTCAGGTTATTCAAGAGTTATGGTGGACCATGGTTAAGGAGTGAGGTATTCAGAAGCACCTTGGAAGGCATCACTGAGGAATGTGGGGAGGCAGCTCCCCATTCTTTCTTGCTAGGGGCATAACACAGGTCCCTTCAGCCTCTGCAGGGTAGTGGGACCCTGCCCTTGAGGCACCCGGGCATTCAGCATAAGGCCTATGAAAGGTATGGAGTCTCAAAGACCCCTCAACATATTCTGCAGAGTGACCCCAACATAGTGCATCAAACCACTGTTTGTGGCATTCAATCTGTAAATGGCAAACCAAATAACTCAAATCTTAAAACTGTTCTGGAAATTAGTTATGAGGCTCTGTAGAAAATCTCGTTTGGGGTCCAGGTTCTAGGCAAAAAATGCCCCATGAGGGGCAGGGTGGTTTGGGTTTGTTCTTCTCAATTTCCTGCAGTACTGCTTCTAAGTACATATGTGCTCTAAATACTTAGCCTGTTGGCAGGCATTGCCCTTAGATTTCATTTCAGATGTTTAAGCTCCAGCCCCTGAAAGATCTTTCCAAGATAGCCCACCACTCCACAACAACCACTTGAATCCCATTCGTTTTGCTTGTCATCACTTTTAGGCACTCCAGGTTTCCACATCTGGAGTTGAGCAAGAATTCTTGCTGCACATTATTGTTCCGGGTAAAAGTTTGAATAGGCTCCTTGGTGAACATGACCATCCTTTGTACTACTGAATTACTTTAGACTTCTGATCGATCTGAACAGACCGGAGTGGACAGTTGTTGACCAAACTGCAGGGTGAGAAGACAATTATTTTATTATCTACCCAATTATTGCAGTCTTGGTAGCTCTTTTACTTTTTGTAATTTGTTTTACACCTTTGTATGCAAAGGCCATAAATCTGGACATATGCAAATATAAATTGAATGATGTTGCAAATGTGGTGATTCAGTCAAGATGTCTAATGACAATGCAAATGTTGCTAGTACTCAAGGTTTGGAAGTGCAGTCTGAATATACTTCCCGTATTAATGAGTAATTGTGCAAATCTGAATAGGCACTAACGATTACTGAGGAATGTGGCAAATCTAATCATGAAGTTAGGATGTGTGAGTGAGTGGGTAAATCTAGATATGCGCTGTGATGTATAATTCATTGTGGGTGTTGCTCATTCCTGCAAATTGTTTGGGCTGGCCTAATGGAGGTAATTGTTGACATATTGAAGACATAGCTGGTGCCCACCACTGGTGTAATGCGGTATTACATAATAGGGTACAATTACTGCCATTTTAATAATCTTTTAACTACTGCTGCCTGAAGCCTCGGCTTTGCAAGAATGATCCATGCATTCACCCACTAGCTCATTATACTCATTCACACACTTAACCATTCAACCATTAAATCCACCCCTGCACTCACTCACTCATTAATTAAACACACACTCATCGAAAGCAACAAAACACATTCCTTTATTAAGAGCCTGTGCACTCGTTTTCCAGGCTCCATTTCATCAGTTGTTATAATAATATGTGGCTACCTTTTATGACCAGATGTATGTGTTTGTGAAAAACCCAGCATTTATTTAGAATGGGCACAAAATAAGGAATGAGCACTTGATTTTGTCGTAGAGAAACTGACCTTGGATATACACCAAAGATAACGTTTATCTTATTTGCTTGTTTTGTCTCCTAGTACAATACTTAGATTAGATCATAATATGCAGTAGTTAAAAGCTTCACACATGGGGTTCTGTCCTGAAGAACGCCCATTTCATCAGGATGGGCACTTATTAGGGCAGGAACCTGTAGATAATATCTGTTAATGTTCATAACATAATCTCTGTTGGATGTTGATTTTAATCACGTGAAAGGGAGGCAAGAGCAAAATCACAAACATTTTAATTGTGGTCCCATTGAGAATTCACGTACAGTGTGGACTTCAAGTACCGCTTCACACATTTACAGAGTTGATGTCTAAACTTTGTTTACAAGTGTGGCTCATATATCTGGAGACACTTTTGACATCAATTAAGAGCACCATCTGGAGCCCACCATGCACCCGAAATAGGATAGTGATGCAGAGGAACCACACAGATGGTGTGTGCATCCGATGTGGGTGTGGGTTTCCTTATTAAGTAACCCCAGTTGGGGTTTGAATTAAAAACCGATAAAAGGTAGTCGCTTTCTCTTTCACTTTAAAAAGGTAGGTCCATCATGTTGCTTTTATTAACACGTTTTTTAGTACTTTTTGTGGGTTGAGTGTAAAATTGAAGGATATATTTGGACTTGGCAAATAATTTATCTGTCAGTCCCTTCATTGTGAATACTATGTTGGTTTTAGACACACTTCTCAACATTTCTAGTCTCCAAGTTTGATGAGATTAAGGATTTTTGGAGAGTAAGTCCATTGAAATCAATGGAAATAGAAAAAGCATTTTGGGGTGGGGAATTGTTTTAGTGCGAGTGATCCCTTTGCACTTAAACGGGAAGCTTTTTGCTTGTTCAGAGGTTGAAAATGAGTGAAGGGGGGTGATTCACTCCAAATAATGGTAATTTGAGTGGTATGGATTAGACATGTTAATGTCAACGTTTTGATAATTTTAGGTTTTGTACAAAATCCACGGTTTGTCATTGGAGTGCTCTAGATTGGTCTTGAGTCTATTTTACAATGTGGCAGACATAATGTGGTACAATCTTTAATATTAGGCAATGTTGACTGATTAGCATTTTAAGGGGTCATTTAACACTGATCGGGTGCAAAATCCACCTATCATATATTACATGTTGTACAGGGGATCATAGAATTTTTGTGCCCAGTTTGCAGATCAGGACAAATGGTGCACAAATAGTACCTACGCCAAATGAATGTAGCAGTAGTGTGGCCATTCTGCGTGTGAGAATAATTTTTTGATTGGCTCTTAATACCTGCTAGTTGTTAAATTGCCACGAACCTATTGACGCCCATTGTAGCAGTATCTTTTATGTCTCATCAACCGAAATGGTCACCTCCTTTTATTTGCTTGGCATCTGTAGAAATGTCATTTTATACCATGTGTCTAAATTTATGGTTAACCCAAGTCCTTCCTGCTGTGATTTGTTTGCTTTTGACAATATTTTTGTTATGTACGCATACAGTTTCACCGTCGTCTTCATTTAATACTGTCTTCAAGCCTTGCCATAAGCAAATAACAAATATCTAAAATTAAATAAGGTGCAAAATTGAAGGTAGGCGCAAACTTGTTAATTAAATATGCAACAGGTGCACTGTTGGATAAGGCCACCTGATGATGTGAAAGACGCTAATCACACAGAAGGGCTAATTGTAGCACAAAGTGCTCAGCTAATTATTATTTTCTTCTGCAGGAGAAGCTGTTTTTCCTCGAGCAGCCATTAGCTACATAAATTTTCTTTGTCGAGGTGTTTTTGTTGCAATACAGCTTTAAGGTTCCCCGATGCTTTACTTTTGTGTGAGAATGAACGGTTTGTGTTTTATTAAGTACCTTATCCTGGGTCACTCCTACATGAGCACTCGCGCTCTCGTTTTTCGACAGATCTTCGCGTAACTGTTGGAGAAGTCGCTGGCTTATGTAGGCCGCCTCTTGATGTTTCGTGTCCTCGTTCAGCAAAAGGACTGAAGCTTCTTCCACTGTGCTGAGGTAGCGCTTTTCTTTAGTTATCGGTTTTTTGACTGTTTTACGGTTTCATGAAAGAAATTATGAGCAATATTTATCAATATAAGTTGCTGTAATCAAAATCCCTTGAATCCTATCTGAATACCCAAGGAAATATATTTGCGTTTCTTTGGGGAACAAAATGTGAAATCATAGAAATTATAGTCGTAATGCATTGTTCACAATATTCAATTTACCTTAACGGCATTCAACGTATTTATAGCCAACATTCCTGAATGTTCCTGAAAGCAAGCTAACTGAAATATTAAAGGCTGTCCACGCACCCTAATCCAGCACCCTTCTCCTTAACAGGGGTTGCTGCTTCAGCATACTCCTTTTGTAAGCCTCTCTGTAGTTTGATGGAAGGGTCTCTTCACCAATCAAGCTCCTGTTCTCAACTCTACTTTTTGTTTTTATGTGTCTCCCTAAGACAAGGGCTTGGCTGATTCAGTCGTTGTAGAAGCGAGCAAGCTCTGGTTGACTGTGACTGTGGGTGGTTTACTTCTCTGTAAAGACTTACTGTGCATCTGTTCACTGCTCAGCCCAGTACTAGTTTCCTCTGAGCTACTATTAACCAGCAATGTCGCTCACCTATGTTTGTAGCTGCCTCTTAAGCCCTGCCACATGGGCTCTGGCCACATCACCATCCTCATTAATATTCTTGCAAGTCTTTCGCTTGGTTTGGGAATGGAGCAGAGATAAAGGCTACTTGAATTTTAAAAAAAGACCAAAATCTGCAAGGAAAAGAGAAGTTTGCTCTTTCCTTAGAAAAATGTGCACTTCTGCTTTGGACAGCCCCCTCCCCCTCATATACACATTCACATCAATGTAAAGTGCACTATACATGTCCTCAAACCAAACCTCTTCCGTACCTAAGTTTTGCTGCCCGAAGATAAAAAAAAATCTTTTTATTCTTTAAAAGTGAAATAAGTTTGTAATATATGATCCTTTAATGTCAACAAGGAGGATTCCTTTTTACGTTATGTACACCCAGTTGAAGCAGTACTTATTCTTCGAGTTTTGGAGGTTTTCTTAGAGTTATGATCATCCTACTGTGAAACATCACAAAGTACGTGATTGGTTGAAGTAAGAAACTTAATCCACCTTTCGATTAATAGCCCGCCTGTCTGGCCTAAATGATGCATCTGATGGTTACTGGGCTGCGCTGTTAGCTGTTAATGGGCGACGCTGGAGGGATCACTCACTGTTCTCCGTCCTTTATGAAGAAAAAACGAAGGCTAATGGTTTCTTTTGCTGTTTATAAGACCCGATTACACTGCTGGCCATTGTCAGATAAATGGAATCTTAATGAAGCTAAAATACTTTTTTTCCACACATTTATTTAAGTAATAGCTGCTCTCAAAAATGAATCTGCACTTAAAATGTTAAAGCACACGCTATATAATCTCTTGTCTTTTTATTTGCTGAAAAATAGATTTGTTGAATTTTACTATTTCTGTGTGTGGTATAAATTTGTTGCTTTTATCAAAAGAACCTACCTGTATGTAGGCTTACATAAGGATATGTAGCAACGGGAATCTTAGCATCACTTGTAAAGTTAGTGCTAGTCTAGAGAAAATCTAAATATGTTCTTTGTAGATGAGGCTTGTTAAAGAAAAGTTGTATTCCGTTGTTTCATCACTTCTTGAATTGGTATTTGATCATGAAAGTTTGCAAATAACTGCATTTGTTTGCATTGTTGAATGCAACTGTCTATATGATGAACAAAGTCCGAATGTAGACCATGGTCTTTGAGGGAAGAATGCTTCAATTTCGAATTTGAGTTTTAATACTAAAATAAGTTTCCAAGAACATCCTGCCAAGATTGAATTCTGAAGGAAATTCCAATTGATTGCTAGGGAACCCTCGTCAATTAGAAATCAGTTGCAGTTACATGGAAAGTAAAGCATAGTCTAGGGTTCCTCTATACTTCCCAGCCAAGAGGACACAATATCTAACAGGTTGATGGAAATGCTTGGATGGATTTTAACCACTGTGAATTACTCACTACAACATTTCTTTGCTTCGTTGTTTGCTCACTGGGTGTTTATAGTCTGGGACCAATCACCTGCAAATTAACTTTGGTCCTACCCCAAAAAAGGAAAGGCCGACCCAAACTGATATATTTCGCGTTTGTTGTGCTTCATCAGTGAGATGCAGCTTGTGTCCTGATACAGTGGCATTACTCCAACGGTCACCTTTGGAAGTCTTTTTTTTCCTTTATTCCACCTTTTAAGGACTATCTCGGAGTACTGTGGAGTGCTTTATATGGCCGTAGGTCTATGTTTTCTGTTCAATAGATTTGATATTGTGATAAAGTACAGATCCTTGGACTTCCATGAAGACCTATTGCACAGTGAACTTGAAAGGAAACTTGTCTGTATTGTCCTCTGCTACTGGGGCAAGTCGCGTAGACAGCCAGAAGTGATAATGATTGTAAATGCTTGAATCACTCTAAACCCCTGCAAATAATCTAAGCACATCCCAATCCATGGTTTTTAGTTCATCTAAACCACTGCATACAGGGACCTGCCATGTGCAGGTCCGGAAATTGAACCAATTTTTACTGTGCAACTCAACACAGTCAAGTGATGTGCTCCTCCCTTTACGCATGCATATTGAAACATCATGGGGTATTTTTTTCTAGTGAACAAAATTACTTGAGCTGAGCATGCCAGTTTTATTGAGGATACAAATACCCTATTTGGCATAAGAGAATCACCTAGCGGAAATGTGCCCTCGAGAGCCTCAGCAGTTTTTAATATTTAAAAGTTTGTAGTCTGTGGTAAAAAAAATTTCAAAGTGTTTTTTCGGCTCAAGATCTCTACTGGGCATGAATTCGTGAGGCAGTTTTCACCTAAAAATCAATTAATTACCCCATTTGATAAGAATCAGCGTCCTCTTGCACTCAAAATATGGTGCGTGTACTCAGTAAATATTAAGATGGAAATGTGCTACACACTGTACTCTGTACACTATGATGTTAATGTTGTGGATGTTCACAAGGACATGCTCAGTGAAGAGAGGTGGCATGAAATGCAAGTGACCCTGTAGATAGCTTCTTTTACGCTCCTGCTAAAGGTGGCTCCCTGGGCATAATCTAGTCATTGCTTTTTAAGATTTTTGCAATCAGTAATTAGCAATGTACTATGTCTGATAGTCAGTAACCGAGCTGGGCTCTTGCAGAAATCCATTCAGGTGATGCAGTTGGAAGATTAACAGTCAAACTATTTTCCTGTTTCATATTAAAATGTTTGGGAGCATATATTTTCTTACATGTCAGAGTGTGACGTCCTTCAGTCATATTTAAATTATATAGGTTTGTGTCCTTAACAGTCAAGGATGTTGGGCATTGTTCCAGGAGGACCAGGGCTATGCCATGTTTTCAGACTATCCATGAGAGATAAATGTACATGGCATGCATCCAAGTGGGAAGCATTTACATATTCAGTGGTTATCCTCCAAATGTGGCGCGGGACCGGCCCTTCTGAGCCACACTGCTCATCGCATATTTGGATCTAGAAAAATATGAGTATCTGGGCAGTGAGAGACATATTGAGAGGGACTTTAGAGCACATGAAGCAGCATCTTCTGTGCAGCTGCAAAGCGTAATTGCACATGCATGAAAAAAAGCCCAGACCACATACTGCCCATTATTGAAGAATCATCATCGGCATCAGAATGTAAGCTTCAGAGATTGTAAATAAAACACCAGAAAGTCATTGTGGAAAGACAATGACACCTGAGGTGTGATTTGACAACCGGATGCAATAATTCTCAAAGATATTCAATAATTAAAGATGCATTTCATGTCTTACATGGACCTGCATTATATCTTATTGTGGGCTGTGGGTATCGTGGTGTGTATGGCGGTGACCGGCCTGTGTGAGCTGGTGATAATGTAGTGTGGTGTGATGACAGGTTGCAGTACTGGTTGACTGTACCAATGTCACAGCTGAAGAGGTTACTCCGATTGGGTTGATGGCTTTCTTTGTGGAGCCATGGCCTGGGCAGTAACAAAAGACTACGATCTTCAGCACAACCTGCCCCACACTAACATTCTTTTCATCTTTCCATGTAAAGTGGTTGCTTTAGCATCTCTTGTGGCCTTTAAACCCCAAACATGATCCAAGGCTCAACTTTTTCCCAGGCGGAGCTCCAGGCTGTTTCTGGGAAAAGCGGATCCCAAAGGCATAACAATGTTTTCCCTAAACATTGGCTTCGAGGGGTTGTCGCACTCTGCTAGCTTACAAGAATCCCACTGGTTGGTTGCAATAATTGCATGTTTTTGTGGGTACAGAGTGGCTGTGTGACAGATGTTATCAAATCCCCTAACCAACCATAACTCAGATCCTCTGTTCTATCCACCTTGTGTGCATAGATCATCTATCTTCCACCTTATCTATCTGAGTAATACTCAAACCTTTCCAGTAGGGCAGCCATCGCTGAAAAGTGTGGGGAGAAGTCTGTGGTGATAAATTGTTGGCCAGTGTCTCTATATAAGGAGCAGGTTTTCTCAATCGGGCCCCAGAATTCAACTGTTGATTATGCCCCTGTTTAGATTGTTATTGTGCTCAGCCTGGAGCACTTTCCCCTTGCTGCAGGCACCATTGTGTTAGACCGCTGCAAATTAACAGTGACCACAGCAAGTGCAACTGTACATTTATACTGCCTGACTCCCCCCAGTACCACTGTTGATCCCTTTTGTTTAAAACGGGAACCCTCCTTGCCCAAAAACCCTTACAATGCTCTCTGGAACGATGGTGAGCAGTGGTTCCCTTACTTTCATTGGACAGGGGGTTAGTACGTTGTACAGAGTCAGTTTTGCCTCGCCATGATGTTGGTGCAGAGGTCAGCAATCACGCAATCCTGCTAGGCCAGATACAGAGATTGCTTGATGGGGCCACATGCATTATTTGTGATTCTTGGTCTGTTTAGATTGGGGTGGATCCAGCGCTGGGCCAACCCTCTTACCATTTGTTATCGGATAGACTTTTTTCGCCATAAATTAAATTACAGTGCAACCCATTTGGCTACACAATAAGGACCAGGAATCAGTGACTATAGTTAAGAAGATTTATTACAAGTTAGCAGTTAGGTAAAGGTAAATGAATCTCAATACCATGCTGTAAAGATACAGAATAGCAACTGGATAACCCAACCTCCTAAAGAAGTTCAAGCGTACCAGCATAAGGCACACAAGAAGTTCAGTCACAGCAATACATAAAATTAATAACAGAATTTGATGCTCAGAGAAGAGTTTCTGGTCCTCTCTTCTATAACTGAGTATAGTCTAAAATCATCCAATTTAAATTCCGAACTAATGTAGATGATTAAATCTAAAGGGATCTCAAAAACCAAGAAAATACAGAAAAATGGGCTAATGTGGAAAGGTGTCCGCATTTCAGAAGCTCGGTCAAGAGCCTTCTTGGGATAGGAGTATAAGTGTTAGCCTAAGCCACACTCAGCAAAAATCAAAGGCGATAAGCATAGAGATCTACACCTCTCAAAGTCCAAAGGGAAGTGCTTCTGACATCAGACAGTGTGAACACCAGTTATTACCACCAGAGTCGCCAAAGTAACACCCCTCCGTTCACATCATCAGCGGTTCCATTACGGTTCTCGCACTGTGAGCTGCAATATTTACCTAATATCCCAGAACAAAACAATATTGTCCTTGGATACCTGCGACTACCCACAACATTATTAAATGGAAACTTTCAGTGGACTCTCTAGTTCTGCATGTTCCTTGTGAAGGTCCTTTTCTCAGGCTCTTTCTCTCTATCACTAGTACAGTGTTGCATCTATTCTCAAACTAACAAACCATGTACATGCAGGGAAAAAACATGCAAGCAGGAAATGGAAAACAATAATTTATGCAGAAAGAAATACGGGCCTAGTCATGACAATTTTATGTATTAAATCAATGGTGCACATTCAATATACGTGTGCACATTCAACCACATATGAATGGAATGGAAAATGTCTGTACATTAGATTCATGCTAACCGTTGCATACAGATTAAATAACTTGAGTGCATGTGTATGAATGTGACTAAGAACTACATTATAAATGCAAATATGAACATTAGTGCACAGATTACATAAATCCTTTTCATATCTAAAGGTAATACATTTTAATGGTGTGAAAATGTTTTTATTCAATCACCTAAACAATAAATGTCATTTGATAATGTTAAGGCACACAGTGTATAGATGAGTCTCTAATCCTACAGTGAATGCACTTCAATAGTGATGTCAAGCGCAACACTTTAAATTATGTCATTAGGACACACAGAGTACATGTTGTAAGTGCAACTATATAAAGTGCATTTGTGATGTGTAAGGGTGGAGCCAAAATTACGCTGCTCCAAATTCAGGGATTACTCAGTTTGGTTTTGCAGCCATTCCATGACCAGGAAAAATGACCTAAGACATCAGGACCCTGGATCCCACCTGACTATCACGTATGGTCTGTGACCCTTGGTGAACTTTAAAATAGAAGCAATGTGTTGCACCTAACCACACATTTATTCACATAAATTGGGAACAAATCCAGTGATTCTGAATTGGCACAAATTAAATATCCAATACTTTTTTTGTGTGGTATGCCAGGAAAGCCT
Organism: Calotriton arnoldi; assembly: GCA_963921515.1. Taxonomy (NCBI): domain Eukaryota; kingdom Metazoa; phylum Chordata; class Amphibia; order Caudata; family Salamandridae; genus Calotriton; species Calotriton arnoldi. The sequence goes on along the minus strand of CAWUFW010003211.1, from coordinate 1,781,662 downwards.
CAACACCCCCAGGAGTTTTTAAAATCAGATCGGGCTGCTGTGGAACATGCCTTAAAGTAAACAAAAAAGCGATATGACTCCATCAATTTCGGCCACACCACAGCGCTTTATTTTTATTTACTTTAAGCCATATTGCACAGCAGCCCACGCTGCTGTGTAACATGCCAAAAAACACAGACAACACCAATTGGTCTCACATAGGCGAAAACTATTGGCTCTGCCAATGCTTATTTCTTTACTTCGCCTTACCTGGTGATCCTCCATTGACCCTCCAATAACCCCATGACAGCACCATGGACAGGCAGAAATTGACTACTTGCTGGCCCACTCAAGTCTCTCTCGCCTCTTCAATCATGAGATGAGTGCTGGATCCGGATAAAGCTTTGTCTGAGTAAGGTTGGTTGCTTGAACCTCTCATCGCTCAGGCAAGTCAGCAGGTGTTTTTGTTGTTGTTACAAACCCATTGCATGTAGGAGGGCTGTGGCCCAGCAGCCTTCTACAGGTAGCATATGTGGATGAAAGTCATTATCTAAGCTGATGGCCTGAGTCCAGGCCCTCGCCTTTGCTAATAACTTCCTTGAGAGGCAGATGAAAAGTGATAGGTCTTTGCTCACCACGCCCTCTGCTGGAGGATCTGAGAAATGACCTGAAAGCCTGGCTCAGAATACTTGTTCTCATATCGCAGATGTGCCAGCCACTTTCTGGTGAGAGCTCAGGATGTTGCCCAACATATGACAGCAACATTACTAGATGCAAGCTAGTGATATCTAAATATGGGGTCTACATCTTGGCTGACATTTTCTGAGTATGCGTCCCAAAGTGGATAAAACGGGCCAGAAACAAGGTTCATCTTGGACCAGTGCTGTGTATGTTTAACTCACCTCTTGCGTTCCCAGAGCCGGCATTAGGACAGTGCAACCGGGGCGGCTGCACTGGGCGCTGGCCTGTGGGGGGCGGGGAGGGAGAGGGAGCTGTGTTTAGCAATAACTTATGATTGGGGAGATGAGGGGCACTTTTGTCCGGTGGAAGTGAGAGAATCCGAGGAGGCGGTCATGAGGTGTGGGGCACCAGAAATGATTGTCGTACCGGGTGCCACCAGAGCTAAAGCCGGCCCTTTGCGTACTTTAAGCACTAGTCTCACTCTTCTGGGCGCACAATATTAACTGTGCTCCTGGACTTCCATTACATAGTCTTCCTGTTTTTTGAGATACTGCATATGAAGCTTCAGCTTAAAGTACCAATACTTTTCTTCTACTAACTACACTAAAGTCAGGCAACTATGTCCGTGTTTTAGAGCCCATGTTTAATAGTGCTTAAAGGCACATTACAGTAGCTCATCTCTGTTTAAACATCACGGATTAGTCAGTTAATATAGCATCTTTGGGTGGCATTGCTAGTTTGCAGAATACTTTCGGAACTTGGAAATGTGCATCTCCAGGGCTAGTGAAAATTCTTTCCAAATCCAACCTTTGCTGTTGGATAAATAACATCTGCGCTAACACTAGATTTCGTTCCTTGCGGCATGTCCTCTGTTTAAGATGGAAACCAAACATTTACATGCCACACAACAACAGCATCCATCATCGAGTCCCTGGACTCTTCATTAAACATTTTGCAATGATCCCATGTTGAAAAGGACTTTGTTTGAACTAAGGGTGTGCATATAAATGACGCTGGAAACGGCTTGATGTGGAGTGTATTTTGCTGTATGTAAATTGTAAAGAGAAGTTCATTTTGCAATTTATTTGGCTGCATTGGGCCACCACAGCAGAAGGTTTTCAGGCAGGCTTTTCCCCCCTGTTGTGTTTTTTCCTGGGAGTTAGTCTGTGATAGAGTCCTATTGCATTTGCTGTTGCTGTTGTGGCAAAGTGGCGGGTGGGGGGTGGGGTTGACAAAAATGGGGCGGTGCTTCCTGGAGATCTTGTATCCTTGGGGGATGGCGATGTCCGGTCCCGAGGTGGTGTTGGTCCAGGTTTCGGTGAAGAACGCTACGTCCGGGGTGGTGCTGTCGAGGAGGTCCCAGATTTCTGTGGTGTGTTTGTGGAGGGATCGGACGTTGAGGAGGATGCATTGCAGGGTCTTCGGTTCGGTTGTGTTCTTGTGGGCGGGTTGTGCTGGATCCGTGTTCTTGGCGGTGCTGCAGGTGTGCCGGCAGCGGTGACAGCTGAAGGGTCCGTGGGTGTCGGCTGGTGATGCTAGCTTGCAGTTGTTGTTGCGGCCTGGGTTGAGTGCGTGGAGTGCTGCTGGGTCGTAGCGTTGGCGGGGCGGAGGTCCAGGGTTCCTGGCGCTGGTCGCGGACGGGTCGCAGACGGGCGCAGACGGGCTTGCATTTGACGCGCCTTCGGTACACCAGCGGCGCCATTAAGTAGGGGTCGGGGAGGGCTGGACAGCTGAGAGGCGGGAGCGGGGAGGGGAGCTGGATTGGGCCGGTCGCGCTGGGGGGTGGGGGGGGGGCGCGGGGGCAGCAGCAGTGGGGAAAGGTAAAGGGAGGAAATAAGGGATAAAGAAAAAAGGGAAAATAAGCAGAAATAAGGCACAAAAGAGCAGAGATGCAGAAAAGTGCAGAAAGGTGAAAGATAAAAGAGGGTAGAAAAACGAGTGGAAACGAGTGTAAGAGCAGAGCGAGAGAAAGGGAAAATGAGCAGAAATAAGGCACAAAAGAGCAGAGATGCAGAAAGGTGCAGAAAGGTGAAAGATAAAAAGGGTAGAAAAACGAGTGAAAGAGCAGAGTGAGAGGAAGGAGACAGAGGTCCACTGGACCACCAGGGATGAGGCGCAGGGAAACCTGCGGGTGGAGGAGGGCCTCGATCACCAACACTCGAGAGTGCAGGGGCAGGCCTCACTTAATGGTGGAGCTGCGAGGGTGGGAGAGCAATTTCACTGACAAAACAAAAAACAAATTTAAAAAAAGTAAACTTACCTGAATTCCGGCCCATTGCAGCTCTTCTGGCTTCACTGCAGGCAGGCACAGACTCCCAGACTGCCCTACGGCCAATCCTGATGCTGGTAACACAGCATGAGCGTGGGGGGGGGGGGCTCCTCTGCCATAGCGGAGGCACCCCTACTGTCCTATTAATGTGAGTGGGGTCTTGGATGTGGCATTGTCTATGGTGATCGTGAGGTTTCGTAACTACCTATCTGCGACAGCCCTCCCATAAAATACATAGATCCTCTGCTCTGCTGCAGGATTAATTCACACAAGGTCACTGAAAAGTCTGAGTGAGAGTTGAAGAGTTGAAGAGTGGGGCCATATGCCCATCCTTTCGCCTCAGTCTGCATGTGATACTTGAGTGTGCCGGTGCGGCACTAGTACCTCTGTCACAATTTCAAGTGCTTACGTATTTGATCTGTCTTGCAATGATAGCACACAAGCTAGAGGCTTGTAGGTTTCTCGCAAATTAACCATGCACATGCAACAGAACAACTTGCTAACTCAAGCTGTCTTTAAGTGTGTGCGTAAAGTGACGATATGGTACCCAGGTTGCTCAATAGTTTTCAGAGTGATGGCATCTTTTGTAATTGTTATCATAGTTCTCCAATGCATAGCAATCTTATGCATTATAATTACAGCCTTTGGCTACAATTTGGGCCTAATGACTATATGTAATGGCCGAAACAAATAAGGAACGGTGGAGGAACAAAATAACACATGTTAACACAAAACATTACCATTTCTGGTGGAAAAGAGATTACTGACTTTCACTCAAAAACTAAACGTTGTCGAAATAAAAAAGCTACTGCTTGTAGAAAATGCATGGTTTATTCATAGAATCCAGTACAAAATATGTGTAGTAGCGGTTCTGTGCTTATTGTGTTGTGATTCTCTTGCCTGCTACTGTTAACAGATGGCAGACTGTTTCTCTCAAAGCTGTGAAGTTGCACTCTTTCCCCAAACCTAGCAGTTAAAGAGGTTGCAAGAAAACTGAATTTCTTTTAGCTAATAGAACAGTCAGAAGTTGTATTATTTCTCACTACACTTTGTATAATGTATATAGATTTCTGCTAGATTTAGGATCCTGAAATCAAAAGGATCTCTTTAATTTGTGCAGTGTTAGATATCCTGAATGGAAGGGATAGGTGAGTCCAAAGTAAAGCCACTTAATTGTTGAATGGCTTATTTTGAGCCAAGGTTGGGATATTGTAGGGAGGAATTTAAGTCTGTGAATAAAGGAGCATGCCACTTGTATGTGAATTTAAATTTAATTCCATTTCTTGGTGTTTGTCGATTGAAACATATTTACATTCCTTGTCCCCTTAGTCATCATGTATATTGATTATTTTTAGGTCGAGCCTAAGGGCAGCGTGCATGCGCTGCTCGCTCTGCGAGGCATGCTGTATTAGGGTATGCACTGGAAGCCCCTCCCACTCCCCGCCCATATTTGTCATTGGCTTGTGTCATTGTCCTTCATAAATGCTTGCTTCTGATTTGTTAGTAGGATTGTTAGTCCCTCCTTGGTACTGCCTCGTCTGCATTTGTTACTGCCCATAACGACTGGAGCTTTTTTTTTAAAAATGATTACTACATTTTAGGAGAATGCGGCGCCCGCTTCAAGGACACCGCGTGTTCTTTCTCCTTTTGTTTTTTTAAAAACATTTTGCATGCTGAGCACGGCGCCCGCTTAAGGGACACTGCGCTCGCTTTAAAAAAAAAGAATTTCAACTATAATGGTGAGCGCGGCGCCCACTTCAGGGACACCGCGCTATGTTTCTTTTTTTTAATTTATTGGTGAGCGCGGCGCCCGCTTCACGGACACCGCTCTCTACAATACAATAGGTCTAGCTTTTGCTAAAGTTTGACCTATTGGTATTGTAAATGACAATCCCTTTTTTTTTTTTTTTTTTAACACACTTTATTGGTAGCCATAACAATATTGCACTGAACAAGCAGTAATATACACGGCATTTTCTTTTTGGTGATGACTCTGTTTGTTTATAAAACATAACATCTGTCCTTGCTAGTACTGTTTGTGGCCCGGTAGCTTTATTCACATAACCGCATTTGCTCTATGCCCCTGCTGTCAACGGCGGTTATGATTGTTGTGTGGGCAGGTACGTTCAGGGAGGACATCAAGTTGTTTAAAATTTTCCATCAGGATGTCCCAGTTCATAGAGATAGTGTGTTTCCGTAGCCCTCTTGCCTCTTCCCTTCTAATTGCCGCACTCTCGGCACTACCCCATTGTATCATGTCGTTCTGCCATGTAGTCAGTAATGGACTTCTAGGGGATTTCCACCTCATAGTGATTACCCTTACAGCCAGCAACAGGGCTAAGTCTAAAAACCTCAACGGTACCTTCTGTGCAGAGGTGCGTTTGCGGAGACCCATAAGGCATTCAAGTGCAGCTGCTTGGACAGGTAGATGAGTCACCTCTTGAAGTGACCGCCTTATTCCTTCCCAATAGTCTCTGAGGCGTGGGCATGCCCACACCATGTGAATAAAGTCTGCCTCATCTCCCTTACATCGGGGGCAGTAGTGTGGGGCCTCTGGGTACATACGATGGATTTTCTGTGGGGTTAGATAAGATCTGTGTAATATCATTGTCTGAATAAATTTAAACTTAACATTACGGGATACTCTTTTGGGATGTTCAAGCATACTTGCCCAGTCCTTGTCGGCAATTTCAGTGTGTGCGTCCGTCGCCCATTGTGTTCTGAGACCAGGGAGAGCAATTGATGTCTGCGCCCAAATACCCGTGTATAACCATTTGACTAGATGGCCTCCCGCTCCCATGTAGTAAAGTAAATGAACCAGTTCATGTTGTGGGGGTTCCCTACGTTGTGGAGCCCATGCCTTCCTAATATAGTGTAGTATTGCCGCGTGTGTTAGGTACAAGCGGTCTGATGCCCCTGTGGTCTGAACAAATGTGGCATGATCAAGAAGGTTGCCGTCCCCAAAGACCTGTCCCACCTCCTCCACGCCAGTCTCCGTCCAGACTTTTAGTCTGGTCTGTGTTAGTACCCCTCCAGGGATGGGAATGCCCAATAATGGGATGTTAGGCGCATATGGTGTGGCCCCGGAGGTGTATAGCAATGCCTTCTTCCAGCAGTGTATCACTGTCGTAAGTAATGGGGGTCCCCCTGGTGGGAGTTTGGCTTTTGGTAGAAGTAAGGAATGCAGTTTGCCCCGCTCTATGTCTTGTGAGGTATATCCTATTTCTTGTAAATTCCTGCCCGCTGTCCAGTGGGACAGCCATTGGAGTTGACTGGCAAAATAATATGCCTTAAAGTCAGGGACTCCCATACCTCCCTTAGTGGAAGCTAATTGGAGTTTCTGGAGGCTTATTCTCCGGCGGCCCTTCCCCCATATAAGCTCTATGAGGATAGTGTTCACGTGCAGAAAATGGAGTGCGGGACCACCAGTGGCAAGTTCACAAAGAAATATAATAAGCGGGGGAGCACCACCATCTTAGAGATTGCAATGCGTCCCATCACCGAGAGTGGCAGTGAGGCCCAGAATGTCACACTCGAGCGTAGAGCAGTGATAGCCTTTATCAGGTTACCCTCAAGTTGATCCACCTGCCCTTTGTATACTTGTATCCCTAAATATTTAAATGTAGTGTGTGCCACAGATAATGAGTAAAAGACACACAATTGATGGACGGAATGCAGAACAAATCAAACATTCACCCCCAGTCAAGAGATCTGGGATAAATCCATCATTCTTTTGCTCACCATGCCACCCCAGTTTAGACCAGGCCATATGCAAATCAGTCTTGACCCTGTGCCTCATGGGAACAGTCCAGCCCGAACTGCCAAGCCAGGTCCTCCCTGGACCGGAAACAAGCATCCTAGGACCGGTTTCGGGGTTTCACCCCTCTTCAGCCAGGATAGCTTGATTCCAGTGGCACAGTGAGCCCAGGACCCACGTCTGGGCATACCTGGCGCACTTAGGGCGAGAAAGCAAAAGACACACAATTGATGGACGGAATGCAGAACAAATCAAAACATTCACCCCCAGTCAAGAGATCTGGGTTAAATCCATCATTCTTTTGCTCACCATGCCACCCCAGTTTAGACCTGGCCATATGCAAATCAGGCTTGACCCTGTATGGGTTAAGACTGATTTGCATATGGCTGGGTTCAAACTGGAATGGCATGGTGAGCAAAAAAACGATGGATTTAGGCCCAGATCTCTGTACTGGGGTGAATGTATGACATTGTTCTGCATTCTGTCCATCAACTGTTGTTTTTACAGATAATGAGTAAGCACCGAATTGTGTCATATCGGGGTGGATTCCGTCGTGGAAGTAAAAGGCATTAGATTTCCGTGAATTTACAGCAAGGCCCGAAATTTTTTCAAATGCAGAGAATATAGTGGGGAGAGGTGCAGCTTCGGCATTCAAATCCCTCAGGTACAGCAGGATATCGTCTGCATAAATGGAAATTAAATGTGTAGTTCCATCAATGGGTATTCCTAGCTGTTCTGCTGATTGTCTTAGGGCTATCGCTAGGGGTTCCAGCGCTAACACAAACAGCAGGGGGGATAGCGGGCACCCCTGCCTTGTACCCCTGTGTACTGTGTATTCCCGGGAGATGTGGTGGCCAGTGCGTGCTCTAGCAGTGGGGGAAGTATAAAGCAGTCGTTCCCATTTGAGATAGTCACGAGGGAGGCCGAAGCGCTGCAACGCCGCAAACATGTAAACCCATGTTATGGAATCAAATGCCTGGCGCAAATCTAATGCCAGACAGCCTGCCCCCGGATATTCCGCCGGGGTGGCGGACATGATATAATGCAATCGTCTCGTGTTGAGGGACGTGCTGCGGTTCGGCAAGAAACCGCATTGATCCCTATGTATTAGGGTGGTTAAGTATGGCTGTATGCGGTTTGCTAGGGCTTTGCTCAAGATTTTGTATTCAGTTGCCAACAGAGACAGGGGTCTATAATTTGAAATCTCGGTACTATCGCGGCCCGGTTTTAGTAGTGAGACAACCAGTGCCTGCATGGTGGATTGTGGCAGGTGGCCAATCTCCAATGCCGTCTTATAGACTTCCTCCAGTTTTGGGACCATGGCTTCTGAGTAGGTTGCATAGAATTCTATAGGTAGGCCATCGAGGCCGGGCGCTTTATTACGATTGAGGCCTTTGATCGCGGCTCTAATCTCCTGTTGCGTTATGGGGCCTGTGAGTTCTTTTTGTACGTCCTCCGGTAGAGAGGGGATAGGTAAGTTTTGAAAGAAATCTGCTATCTGCGCGTCATTATGGTGTGGTGGGGCTGCATATAAGTTACTAAGATACTCGCAAAAGGCTTCGTTAATCTCAATTTGTGAATGAACTGGGCCTTTCTCCGGTGCATTGACGTGGGTAATGGTTGGAGGATCTGGTCTGTCTCGTATTATGCGAGCTAATAGTGTCCCAGCCTTATCTGCATCGGTATGCTTCCATTGTGTAAAGGCCCTGTGGTCTATCACCCGCAGAGTTTCTAGGATGTCCGCGTGATCGATGCGGGCTTCCTGTAATGCCTCTTTTTTTGCCGGATCCGCCACCGCCGCTGGCTCTAGCGTGTTCATCAGACTTTCTATATTAATCAGACGCTGATGTATCTCGTCTGGCCCCTACTATTTGTCCAATAGTAGCCCCCCGCACCACCACTTTGAACGCGTCCCAATCTACAAGGTGAGTGGAAGCAGTGTTCCAATTTTCAGAGAAGTAGTTAGTAATGGTAGTGGAGAGAGCCGCCCTAAACGGGCCGTCCTCCAGTAATTGGGGCCGTAGTGTCCAAGTTGGCACCGGGGTCGGTACTCGTCCCCAGGTGAGTGTGAGCTCCAGGGGGTTGTGGTCCGAAAATGTCTTGGCTAAGTAAGTGGAGTGACTGATGTGGGTGACGATGGAATGTGAGCATAGAAATCTGTCTATCCTGGTGTGGAGGTGGTGGACCGGCGACTAGAAGGAGTATTCTCTGTGGGTGGGATGCATCAGTCTCCAAACATCCGCCAGACCCCAGCCGTCCAACCAGGTTTTAAGGAGGTCTGCTTGCCTGCGAGTGCCAGCCCCTTGCAGTGGGGGGTGGGACCTATCAAGACCCACGTCCAGTGCTGAGTTGCAGTCCCCACCCAGAATCAAGGGCATTGTATCCCACCCGATTAGTGCTGTACCTAATCGGTGGAAAAATGTGTCCTGTTCGAAATTAGGTGCATATATGCTGCCCAGGACCACGGTGACGCCGTCCAGGGTTCCCTTCAATAAGATATATCGCCCCTGATCATCTATGCGGCGATCAAGTTCCAGGAAGGGGACCCCATGCCGGATCCAAATAGCCGCTCCCCTGGCAAACACCGAATAATTAGTGGAGAATATATTGCCTCGCCATTTTTTACGGGTCTTTAAGGCCTCTGACTCAGTGAGGTGTGTTTCCTGGAGAAAAACGATATGAGCGTTGCGCCTGAGTAATTGGGTGTGTATACGGTGTCTCTTTTGTACCGCCCCCATCCCCCGCACATTCCAAGTAAGCAGGTTGTAAGAGCTTATAGTGGTATGACTACTAGGCATATTTCAGTGTGGTGTGTCGTGCCCCTCTGAATATGGAGCCATTGAACTGTCGCAGACCAGGAGTTCCCCTTCCCCTTACAACAACTAACAAAACATGGCGCAGCTAGCAAACAGTGCTGGGCCCAACTAAATTTCCAACAATTATGTACCAGATTACTGTGCATTCGCTGAGTGGGGGGTCGCCGCCACCTTTCATCTCGTGGGTGGTTCATCTGCGGAGACACGGCATCTCAACAGAGCCCGGGGGGGGGTGGGGGGGGGGAGAGATAAACATATCAATTCCAAGACTTAACAATCGCCTCCCTCCTATACATCTGCACGTTACCTGAGCCAGGTGTGCTCACAACGACCTCCAGAAGGGTCGGCACCATCATACTGATCATGCAATGCATTATGATACCTTCAGAGATTGCGGCTCCTGAGGGGAGCAAAACCTGTGAAATTAGTCCTGTACACTGAGGATTAGAAAAGGATATATCGCTAGGAACATAATTTCTATTGTATCAGTTCTCAGGGTCCCTCTTAGTGTCCGCAATGTTGTTCACTTAGGTCTTCAATTATCCACCAGGTCATCCACCGTCTGTGGAGTGACTGAGGGGAACAGCGTGATACTAAGATCAGAGTCCGATTGAGCGGCGCTTTCATCCGAGTCCAGCCGGGATATGTTAGTTTTGTCTCTGAAGGAGCCGGCCGCAGCCAGGGCCTCCGCCCTGTCCAACCGTTGTTGTGCCCGGGACGGGCCTGTCCCAGGCCTGCTCTGTGTGTTTCCGGAGGTGTGTCGGTGCCCCTGCCTTTGTGATTTGATGGCACTCCGGTCTGTTGTCCCTGATGATCCACTCTGACTGGAGTCTAAATTCATAACTTCCAACCATTCCTCTGCGTCGTTGGGGCTATCAAAGAAATAGGTTTTCCTGTCGTGAATAATTTTGAGCCTTGCTGGGAAAAGCAGAGCATATGAGTTTCGCCGCCTGCAGCTTTTTCTTGACAGCTTGGTACGAGGATCTTTGTCGTTGCACTAACATTGTGTAGTCCGGGTACAATGATATGCGGTGGTTTTCGAAGTTGATCTGCGCTTTTTCTCTGGCTTTTTGCAGGAGAACGTCCCGGTCCCTATAATTTAGGATTTTTACTATCAGAGGCCATGGGGTCGCCCCAGCTTTCGGCGGCCCAGTTGGAATCCGGTGCGCTCTCTCCACACAATAATATGGGGATAGACCCTCCTGAGCCACATGTTCCCTGAACCAGGCCTCCATGAAGTCTGCCGCCCTGGTGCCTTCACTGCGTTCCGGCAGGCCTATGACGCGTATGTTGTTGCGTCTATTTCTACCCTCGGCATCTTCCACCCTATCTCGAAGGCCACTAACCTGTTGTTGAAGGTTCTGGATCTGCGCGGTGTTTTCTGTAATTCGGGGTTCGATGGCCCGTAAAGTCTTCCCTTGGTCCTGAACCTTCTCCGCCATTTTCCCATGATCTGCTCGGAGCAGAGTAAGGCCCGTTGTTAAGGTGCCTATTTGTTGCTCGATTGCCAGGCGTGATTCTCGGACCTCCTTAAGAATCAGGTCGTTTATCTGGGGCATTTTCCACAGTTTCAAGGGATGGGGCTCCAGGTGACGGGGGCCTGCTGATCGTGTCGGGCGGAGGAACTGTTCCTCCCATACCTAGATGGCCATCTAGGATCTTCCCTTTGGTTCTCCCCATATTCAACACCCCCGGATGTCCAGGGTGTCCCAGTTCTGAATGGGGCGCTCCCGGGATCCTGTGTGGACGCCCCGTGTAGTCCAGCCCCTCCTCCGCATATCTGCGTGTCCCACACTGGCAATCTTAGTATAGCGCCGTGCCTTGCAGGATGTGGCACCTATCCAGCCAAGCCGCAGTCCCTTCGCAGGAGCTATGAGGTGCAGGCAGTGGGGCCCCGCAGATCCAATAAGCGCCTTGGTACTCCTGGGGGCCAGCACCCGTAGCGGGGTGCAGAATGGCACCCCTCTGGACTTGCAGCCGTCACTGTAGCGGGCACTTCAAGGCATCAGGGTGTCAGGAAGGCTCGTCTGCCCCAGCCCGCAGCGCCGGCACCGGGGGCATGGGTGAGCAGGGGCAGTACAAAGCACCACGCCGGTCGGTCAGTACCTCACCAGCCGTCTCCTCTCCAAGTCTCAGGGCAATTTCGGCTCCTCGCTGATGGCTATCCAAGCCAGGATGTAGCAACTCTGCATGCTGCCGGAGGAACTAGGCGCAGGCCCGCATCCTCATCAATCTCAGGACCCGGGGGGCGGCGGCCCCCTGCAGCTATCGCTGTTTGAGGGCGCGGGAGGCGGGCAGGCGCACTAAGCTGGCAGGCTCCGACCCCTCTCCCGGTACTCACCGCCCCTAGCGTGATCGACGTAGGCTCCGCCACCGCTACCTCTCAGCGGGCCCCACGGTCTCCGACACCGGGCCCGGCACAGCCCCCAGCAGCGCCAGCGGGGCTCCCTCGGTCCCGTCCGTGCCACGTCTTCTCCCGGTTCAGGACGTTCCGGGTATGGGCGCAGTCCTGACCCCCTCCGTCCCGGCCTCCGTAGAGCGTCACTGGTAGGCCCCGTCGTCCGCCGTTGCAGCAGGGCGCCAGTTCGCCGCCGCGACGCAGAGGCCTGACCCGGACCCGGTGGCGCGCCGCTCGGTTCTCCGCGGCAGCGTCCCGCTGTGCTTGCAGTGTGCTTTGTTAGTATTAGGGCGATTTGGCAGGATTCATCCCCCCCCAGGGTCCGGAGCCTCACCGAAGCACGTCCGCCATCTTAGGCGGTTAGCCACGCCCCCTCATGACAATACCTTTTAATATTATAAAAGGCATTGCCATTTACAATACCAAAAGGTCAAAATCTCGCTGTTGCGAGACCTATTGCATTTTAAATGCTTGTTATTTCAGGGCGGTAATTTGGGTGAAGCTGGAGATCAAGTTGGGACTCTATAGAATTTTGAGACTATTACCATCAGCTGCAACATAAACACCATTACTCAATACTCAGAAATACCATAGTGGAATCCCAGGTACCACAGTTAGCCTGTAATGAAGATGGTACTTTTTGTTTCCTGTATCTTCTGAGGCAGAGCACCAATCTACTATATCAATATTTATTTATTTGTGTATTTAGGGAATTTTTACAGTGCTCAGTTCATAAATTATCTTACAGTATGGAAGCAGGCGGGAACAGACATCTGGTAGAAAGCAAATCCTGCAGTCTTATAATGTCTCAAAATGGTAGAAAACCCTTGAAGTTGAGCGCATAAGTACAATAGGCCAGTTTTAGGTGTCTGACTAGCAGAGATTATGAAAAGTGAAATGCTATTAAAGTGTGACCCACTTTATTGGAATCTTTCACCTCTTGCCACCCAAAATTTAGTACTAAATGTGAGGCTGATACAAAAAAAAAAACACAGAAGGCTTAATATGTCAAATTACTACCTGAGTGAAGCACGGACCGCAGTAAGGAGCATCTGGGCTTCAGATATTGGGTGGAATTTGGGTGATGTTACAGCAGTATCCATTGGTCTGTGTCAGAGGCACTTAATTCATCTGTGCAATGGATTTGTCTGCGTCAGAGGCACTTAATTCATCTGTGCAATCGACCAGTATCTCTTGGTATTGTCTGTCACTACTTAATTTTTATTCTAGATGTGGTGTTAATTGTTTGTATAGTGCTTACTCTACACAATGACAACTTGAAAGTGCTGTTTTCACTCAAGGGTTTTGTTTACAGTGATGAGATCTCAGCAAAAGTTATTAGTCTCATGAAGTGAGGCTTGTGCAATCTGAGGTAGTGCTAAGAAATATACTGTAAATTAGAGGAGTCCTACCTTCCTGGGATGTTTACGAAGAAGCCAGTGGCGGCTCCTCCACTAAGGTTGAGGAGCGTCGCCCCACTGCCAGGAGCAGCAAAGAAAGTAAAAAATAAAATGATAACGGAATGTTATTATCATTTTATTTTTCCTCCTGCTTCGGCATTGCATGAGGGGGCGGGGCGGAGCTGCAGGGGAGGAGTGGTAGAACAGTCCTGTGCGCAGTGACTGATCGGCCCTCTCGGGCTGCCCAAAACAGTAATGCGCACTTCCCTGTTCGCAGCCTGCATGAAGAACATGCCCACCCCTCCAGCTCCTGGCTGAGCACCGTGTCACAGCGCTCAGACCAATCACAACGCTGCATTACAGCATTGTGATTGGCTTGGGGGTGGTTGCCTCCCTGCTTCCTGTTCCAACCTGGAGTCGGACACAGGGGATCAGGAGAGAAGACGCGGGACCCGGCGGCGCAAGGTATGTTTTTTTGTTGTTGTTTTTTTTAAAGCAGCCTGCGACACCCCCCCCCCCCCCCACCCGGCGAGCCCTGCCGGCCGCCCCAGTATAAGCAAGATGAACAAAAGCTGTGTTGTGTAATTATTGTGTGTAACATAAATGCTGCTGTGTATGTGTACGTTCAGGCTCCACTGCAGACATACTGCATGTGGGTGGGCGGTAACAACCATATCACCTCTGCTGTTTAATTCTGTAAGGGAATGTGTTACCGTTTAAAGGAAGGACCTGGCTCATTAATGTGTGTCGCCTTAGAAACGAAATGGCAGGAATGCTTTAGTACAGTAAATTGAGTTGAAGTGTGCAAAGTTTTTATTTCTTTTCAGCATTGGTTGTAATTTGTATTGATGTCTGTTTGACAGCCCATTGTTTGCCGCATGTCAAACCGGTCCAAGGTCTCTGCTTATCGTGGGAACATTGCAAAAATGTAAAGATGCATCAGAACAATTGTAGATGGCCAATTAATTCTAAAGAAATTGCGTTTTATCCCCAGTTGGATATTCTGGTTTAATCTGGATTACAATACAGAAACTAGTGTGTTTTGTTCCCAAATGTTTCAGTACGCAGAGGAAGACCTCATGGTTCTAGTTTACAGCTGCTACACAAACAGAACTAATTTTTCAGTTGGGAAAAATTTGTCATTAGGTGTTTTTTTTTTAAGAACAATTTTGTATAACTCAAGCAGCCTTCAAGGCTCAAAGTGCCCGGTTGACGTTGTCCAGTCTTCTCCCTGCTTCTCTGCAGTAAATAGCAGGAAGGTGGAAAACTAGGTGTGTATCAAGTGACGAGCTTGCCACAAGCTTTGGTGGGACCTAGACCAAAAACTCTTGAGGGGCCCCTCTAAGCAGCACCTGGTAATTAGTGAAATCATGTTCTCTGTGGGAAGAGAAAACATGGTGCCATGTTGTGGTGTGGTCACCATAGCTTCACTGTGAAGAAACAGGCCAGTCCTGCTTTTTTATTATTTATAAAAATATTTTGTAACAGGAGCACAGGCCCCCAAAAAGCTTGTGATCTGGGGTAGAGAGACCCGATGGCCTTCCGCTTGTGACTGCCTGGTAAGTCCACAGTTGATAGAGGTGGAAAGGTTACACTTGTTTGATGTCACTTCTACAGGATGTCCTGTGTTAAAATAAACACAGGGGCTATGTCAATCCAGCCATTATCTATGAAACAATCCTTTGTGTTGATTGGTAGAGAAGAACCTTAATCGGAAACATATTCAGTGTCCAGAATGTCCCTGCATGGCACACGTCAGTGGTTCACCGCAAAACGAGTGCAAATTAGTGCACCTCTTTAAATGTGGTGAGATTCCTGCAATTCTTGCCACCTATGGTATAACTACCTAACTTCCATCAGTGAGCACCAAACTGATATGGGAAACATCCTTTACCACGAAACCATTACAACGTGGTATGGTTACATCGTGGTTTTCACAACGCAAGTCGTTACATCGACTTGCACTGGAGGGCGCTCTAGACTAAGGAATAGTGTGAATTACTATTCCAACACCTTCCCTACTGTACGTAGACTGGAGTTGGAATAGTAATTCACACTATTCCTAAGTCCAGCGCCCTCCAGCGCAAGTCGATGTAACGACTTGCGTTGTCAAGACCGCAATGTAAGATACCGCGTTGTGATGGTACTCGTTGTATCATCATACATTCACAGATATACCTACGCATTGGGCCAGTGGCGTAACGAAACGTGAGGGGGCCCTCTGCAAAGTACATGCAAGTGGTCCCCCACGCTCCGGACCCAGTCCGGAGCTCTCGGGCCAGGAACCTGCTAGTGCCGGAGGGGGCCAACTGAGCTCGAGGGTCCCCCGCACCTCCGGGGCTGCGGGGGCTTTTGTTACGCCACTGTTGGTCCCAGGTTGGCTCCTATCCTGCTGCCCCTAGCCCCAAACCCCCCTGCCCCGTTCAGTGATGGAAACCATGAATAATGGGGATTCCAGGCTCCTTTTCACTCTTCAGCATACGGATTCTAGTGGATAATATTACGTCCCTGAAAAGAAGAACACATTAATTTAACTCGGTTCTAGCCTGTCTTGGATCTATCGGGAATGATAGTTACGGAGTCATTATAATTAGTGACTGTTAGCATACTATCAAATAAGTATTACCAATAGGCATGGCTTGCATTTTGAGTCCTGGATCGGTTTCTATAAATAATGCATCTATGCGATAACTAATTTAACATGCCGTGATTCAGTGTACTTTTGAATTGTAAAATTGTCCAAATGCCAGCACTCCTTATGAGGTGAAATGATAAACCAAACAGCCAATAACATGAGGTTTATCCTCTGGGAGGAGCCAAAGCTCACCCCATTTATCTTTTAGAGACTTTGTACCAATAGTCCTCAAGACACCTGTGCTGTCAAGCCAGACTTAAAAATGAGCCCTTGTTATTGGTCCTGTAAGTGAAAACTAAACACATAATTAGTACTCATGCCACCCTTATTGAACTGCTTAGTAGACCGACTACAATTTCCAGGACTTTCATATTTGCCCTGTGAAGTTTGGGCACTTGATGATCATTTACCCAACACGGTTACCTTACATAGTGGAGCTAGTACGATAGTTGCTTTATTTGGATAATATACCCAATGGCGTAGCTAGGCCTTATGCTGCCCTTGGCGGCCCCTGCGTTTGATGCCTGCAGCCGAATGTAAGAGCGGGGGGGGGGGAGAAGAGGCCGCCGCTCCCAAAACTTGTGCAGCCTTAGGCAGACTGCCCCCCCCACCCCTCCCCCCTTGCTGCGCCACTGAATATACCCTGGTGTAACCAGTGGAGGGACCTGTTTCTTGAGTAACAGAGAAACGTGTTTTACAATGTTCTTACTTTGGCGACCTTTTTCGGGTGCAAACAAAATTCACACAATGGAGTCGTTTTTACTAGTAATAATCCCAATGCCATCCATAAAAACATAGTTACAAACCACAAAGTGTCTGGGTGTGCGCTTTCAAATTAGAGACATTTGTACAAAAACCACCTCAACTGCTGGAGTGGTTTCGTGTTTTTATTACGCCTTCATGAGTTGGTTAAATTTTGACATAAACATTCAACTTTTGAATCATGTCAAACCAAGAAAAACAACAAGTTTAAAACAATACACACAACATGAATAACAATAGCACAATTGACATTAGGACGAATGAAAAAAGCAAAAGTGTACGGCACATAAAATTACAAAAAATTACAATCGGAATAAGGTGACCAGCCCTTCAATTGTACAGAGAAGTGTGGCGGCACAGACAATTTTCAATTTCAAAGGCTGCAACCTGCCAACAGCAGCTAGTCATATGTAACAATTGCAACAGGCAAACTGCCCTGTTTGCACACTGTGTGATTCTGTGACTGAAGTAGGAATTTTGACTAGCTGAGTAGGGTCAACGCGTTTCAGAACCCCTAATTTCTTTGAGGGTTCTTCCTCAGGACCGGGACTAGGTCGGGCACTGCAATACACATGGAATTACAAAGGAATTGATTAGATTTGTGTCCCAAGTTGTGAAATAACCCTACTTGCCATTGCAAGAATAACGAGTATGTCCTTGCCATTAGAGATTGTGAGGTGAACACGGTGGTGTGGACCCCATGGTGGCACGTATGCCCTCTTTTTTTGTACGAAGTTCTGGAAAGAGAGCAAATTATTGGCTTAGTGAAGCTGTACAGTTGACAGCTGTTAATTTTGGTAGACTCTATTGAGACGGCACGTAGCTTGCAGATCGCTATTGGCTGTGCGCGGGTAAACGCGCATGGCAATGAAAACTTCTAAAGACAGTTATAAACTATATCTGGGCTTGATTGGGCCTGTGTGGCAGCTCTTTATCAAAGATGGCTCTATTTCGTCGCCGCGCTGTTTACGTGGACTGTAAACCTTACTCGAGAAACTGCGCTTGTTATTACAATTGTGAATGCAATGAGCAAAAGTGCTTAAACTTGCCTCCAATGGAGCTGATTAGAACGCCGTCGGGCGTGTTCGGTTTCTATCAATGCTTAAGTCACAGAATCACACAGTGTGCAAACAGGGCAGTTTGCCTGTTGCAATTGTTACATATGACTAGCTGCTCTTGGCAGGTTGCAGCCTTTGAAATTGAAAATTGTCTGTGCTGCCACACTTCTCTGTACAATTGAAGGACTGGTCACCTTATTCTGATTGTAATTTTTTGTAATTTTATGTGCCGTACACTTTTGCTTTTTTCATTCGTCCTAATGTCAATTGTGCTATTGTTATTCATGTTGTGTGTATTGTTTTAAACTTGTTGTTTTTCTTGGTTTGACATGATTCAAAAGTTGAATGTTTATGTCAAAATTTAACCAACTCATGAAGGTGTAATAAAAACACAAAACCACTCCAGCAGTTGAGGTGGTTTTTAGGTCTCGCGCCTAATGTTGCAGTGCGCAGCAATTCTCGCGTCTCTTGTATGGGCTTGTATGGGCTTCAGAAAGCTAACCACACGCTCGTGCGAGTGGTTTTGCTTTCGCTGGCTGGCATTGGCTGTAGCGTGCTTTTAAAAAAAAAAAAAAACGGCACGCATGTGGGCAAAGGCGGGCGCATGTCCCGCCTTTGCTCCGCCCATTCCCGTCCGTGTCTAGGACGCGCATCAGCGCGCGGCACAGACGACAGGCTCCCTCGCCCTCGCTCCTCTGTGGTGCGCGCGCACCACTGGTTTCGATTCCCGCGTTCGGCTCCTCTGTGGTGCGCGCGCACCACAGGTTTCGATTCCGTGCTTGTTTTTACAGTACTTAGAGATGGCTGAAAACAAAAGCTATAAAACGCCAGGATTCCTTCAATCGCCCCACTAAAGGTTTCCACACAATCCTTACGTAGGGTGAATTTATTGTGTGTACGTTGCACACAATCTTTACGTAGGGTGAATTTATTGTGTGTACGTTGCTTGTAGAAATGCTTTTACTTTTAAATTAAAACACACAGATATAGATTGTACTTATTTTGTCCCAAAAATAGATGCACCATTATATAGTCGCATGTTACTCCGTTCTCTTCGCTCATGCAGCTGTTTCTCGCCCTCATTTCTTCCCTGATTCTCGCCTTTATTTCTTTCCCAGGTTCTCACCCTTATTTCGTTCCCTCGTTCTCACCTTCTTCCTCCTCCCCCTCCTGCTTTCTTCCTGTGCTGCTCACACAATAGCCTGTCACTTAATGTCGAAATAGAAACCTGCTGGTGGGTTTGAGTTCTCGTGGGGTTGGCTGGGCGCTGCGCCAGATCTCCCCTTGGCTACGGGTGGGTGTCGCCTGTCTCTCTCCCCCCATCCCCGCGGCATTCAGCACTGCGGGTGCTATCGAGTTGTCTGCGAGACGGAGAGGGGAGGCCTGCCTGCAGCTCCCGCCTGTACCCCGGTGCTGGATGTCGCCACGAGAAGGGAGTGGGTGCTTTGGGGGGAGGGGGCGAGGGCTGTCAGGGGGCGTGGGTGCTCGCTTCTCCTGTTTTCTCGAGAGCTCACAGCCCATAATTACAGGTAAGCAGGTACCCAGCACTCGGAGGACGGGCTCAGCTGTCAGCCAGGTAGGCGCTTCAAGAGGCCTCCTAGCAACCGAGGCGCTAATGAGCACCGGCTCCTCTCAGCCCCTCTCCGCACTCCTCCACAGCGCAAACCGATCAAGCCCGAATCAATGAAATTCTTCTTCCCCCATCCATTAGGAACATTTCCGAGGAAGTGGAACGTGAAACTGACCGTGAGGAAAGTTCTTCAGGCAGGGGCGTGGCGTCGCCCCCTCCACGCACACACACCTGCACACTTTGCAGAGAGCCCTATTCACATCAAAGCCTATGGATATCCGTGACCCCTCACCTTATTCCACATTGGAGTGGGGGCATCCTTTGCGTTACGCCAGTGGAGTGGCATAAGGCGCGAGGCCTGCTCCCCAGGACCACCTGTGTTTGTACTTCCTTCGCCCCCATGCCTCAGCGAGGTATCTGATGGCTGTCCCTTGCCCGTGTTACACCGCCTTTTATCTGTTGCTTTCATGTACACTCTCCTGTGCTCCTTCTCCCTCACTTTATTCTCTTACACTTTGTCTTTAGAAGTCTGTTTTCCAGTTTATTCAGTCTCCCTGTAGTGCACTCCTCTTGCCCGCTTTGTCTGCTTCCACCTCTTCTCTCCGACTTCTTTCTGGGTTCATCCGTTCACTTCTCGTCTTCCTTTTGTCTCAGCGTCACTCCTTACATTTCTATCCTTCCCTATTGCCTTTTTCTGCGCTGTCATTCTCTGCCTGTCTTTGTTTTTCTCTTGCTGTCTGTTTTTTAGGTCGAGCCTAGCGTTGCTCGGTCTGCGAGGCATGCTGTGGGTATGCTGTGGAAGTGCTGTGGAAGCCTTGCCCACTCTCCGCCCATATTTTTCATTGGCTGGTGTCATTGTTCTTGGTAAACGCTGGCTTTCGATTGATTATGAGGCTTCTTAGTCCCTCCTTGTTACCGCCCTGTCTCCTTTTGTGACCGCCCATAAGGACTGGACCTTTTACTTCGCTCGTTACACGTGATGCTTTAGTTAGTCTGCGAGCACTATTTTCTTAAATAAATAATGTGGGACAATGGCGGCGCTTGAATTTGCAGCGCGACCACACAGCACTCGCAGGACAATGGCGGGGGCTACTTGTATACGGAGCGCCAATGCGTGCTTTCACTTTAATAGTGACTAACACCCCCCTCCCCCAACCCACAGCACTCACGGGACAATGGCGGGCGCTACTTGTATATATAGCGTGCAGTGCGCGCTTGCACTTTAATAGTGGCTGCCAGTATCGAGGTAGCGCTGGAGAGTGCTTGGTAAAACGAGTGAAAGCCTACACAATTAGGCTGCGCTGCTTAATTAGTGTTGTCACAGAGACTCGTGAGGTCCCCTCAGAGCCCTTTGAGGCGTGAGCGCAAAGGCATTTGGTGACTCCGTCGTGGCGTGTGCTGAATGAGGTTACCTCAGTACAGATCCCAGTAAAAAATTGTCATAGTTTCTAAAAATTAACTTCTTCCTGTGGCTGTTCTCGGTGCGAAGTACACATCCAGTACTTACCGGTACCATGTATGAAGCTTGTGCTGTCGCAGGTCGTAACGTGCGATCACTGGAGATACGGGGAGCTTTACTCTGCGCAATTTTACCAGTACAGAAACGCATCAAACCGTGAACTCATCATTACCTCAAACAACCTCTTCAGAGACTCGAGAGCTCTTGCTTGCGATCCTGTGTAAACACCAGCGACACCCGCTGTGCTGCAGCCTACTTAAAGCCCTAAAGTGACACTCAGTTGGGAGTAGGAGACGTGACGGGTCACTGAAAGTCGTGGGTCTTTACATTTGTTAGGCATTTTCATCTTCCAGCGCGGCTCCTGTGCTTATTGCGATAAGGAGCGAATCACTTGACTGCCTCTTCCAACTTTGGCACCTGAATGATTTTTGCAAAATGTGTCGTTTAACACAACGATTATTCATCACTGTGCGCAGGACTTTAAGTGGGATGAAAAAAGTGTGAGCCATGAAAGGAATGGGGCCTATTTAATTTAAGATATGACTTAAACATACACACTAACATTTGCGTAGAGCGCCACCCTACCCACACATTTGATTGGACAACAACTGCAGCCGGCATGCCTGACCATTGCTCAATGCCTTTGCAGAGATGCCAAGGATTGGATGACCACGTAATCTGACACCCTTTTATCCTACTGATAGGCGCTGAGAGAAACTCGCACTGCCTTCGGCCGCAACTCAATTGTGGCCCGGTAGAAACACCTGGATGAAACTCAGATCAAATTATGCACTAGAAAAGAGTTATATGCTGCCTAAAAAGAGTAACACAACATGAAAAAAGTAACATAGCCTTCTGGAGAAAGTAAACACTCGGGGAATGCAAGATTAAGTAAAGCATGTGAAAAATAAGTAGGAACGACTTCAACGTTTTGTTGCTGTCTGTTCAGAAAGCGATCAACTTTTTTGCATGAAAAGTTAAAGGCATGAAAACAGGGCCCGAAAGGGACACATTCAATGTCATTTTTAAATCTATTCTGGGCCTGAAACACTTAAAGCCTGAGTGTGCGATGCAGGTTTTTTCGCTCAACTCCTGTCTCAGTTATAGCGCTGCACTTCACTCTCGGACACAGCTGCCTCCGTAACATGAGGACAAGTTGCAGATCTTACTAATGCTCCTGAACAACTACCAAAATCCAGCTTCTGCAGAGCTTTCCCACTACCCCAGTGCACACTAGCTACCACCTCTTCAGCTAGCCTTCCATCGGATTATTGTACCATGGTATTGTTAAGAACAAAACACAATCATGAACATTCTGCGCCATCTTGTCTGATGAAAGTTCCTACGTGCACATAAACTACAGTCATTCTGATTTACCACAGCCATTTTGTACTCTGTTGGTCACCTTCATTTCACCCTGTCCTCTAGCAGCCTTCTGACTCTCTGACCAAACCTGATATGTGTGCTGGGGGCTATAAACTATTTCCACGACAAACATCAACATCACCTGCTGCCTCAAACTCGTCTTTCCTCTCATCCCTGCACAAACGGGTTACAAATACCAAACAGACTCTTGCAAACATGGTTTATTGCACTACACACAGCAAGACTGGTTTTTTGCCAACAATGGGACCTGTTCTTATCAACAGAACGGACTCTTAGATCTGGCCGGTCTCACTCGTTTTTAGACCCTGAAGCAAGGTCCAGCTGCAATTAAATTGTCTGTTTTTGACCTGGGTGGGAGGAGAGTTAATGTTGGGCTTGTGTAACCATGTTGATAAAACAATGTCAGGCTTGTGTGACAACCTGCCCGGGGCGGAGACTCCAAGCTTGTAACCATGATAAAAGAAACAAATACATTGTGTAAAACTGTATAAAAGGAAGAGTCAGAAGCATTGCCAGTAGAACACCTCCCTGAAGACATCCTGGTGTCAGCAGTTGACGTGGTCTCCTCTAAGAGTAATAAACCTTCTTCTTGTCTTCCAGTTTCCAGCGCCTTGCCTCATTATTTTGATAGCGAACCCAAAGTGAATTAGAGGTGGAACCCTGCACCGGGCAGCATTGAGGGTCTTAGAAGACTCGCTGCCTTTCACAAATTGGCGCCCAAGCGTAGGGGCCCATCAGCGACGCACGGGTCCAGTAGAGAGGTCCTAAAGACGGAGTGAACAACTAAACGATTGGGGTATACCTGCCTGAGAAGACCCTTGTCTGGCTGCCGATCGACTGAACTTCACCTGTTCCGAACGGACCTCTCTCGAGTGACCTGCGGTCCTGACTGGGACCTTAGAGGAACGCCGCATTGATTGTTGGAGTGAGCGGACAACCAGGCGCTGGAAGGGGAAGACTAAGAAATGTCCATACGGTCCGGGTAAGGTCGTGAAAAAACGACTTAAATTGATTGATTGATTGATTGAATAGTTTGATTGAAATACTAGTATTCCTTTTTTGATATAGAGTTATTTGAGACATTCCCTGCTTGCAAACAACAAAGAATAGGAATATTCTCTCTCTTTGCAGGCAGCAAAGGACAGGTAGTGCAGACTTTTTGTCTAAATTGATTGATTGAGATATTCATTTTGACCGATAAATACGTCATGCCTGTTTTCTCTAGATTGTTTGATTGTAATTGTTTTGGACCAGACCGTTTGTTAGAGGTCAGTCAGCCGGCACCGCCGGAAGGCACCCCTAACAAGGACATGTACGTAAAGTATGGATTAGCCAGCGTAGCTTATAGCAAACTATGGCATAAATACACTAGGAAGGACCGGGTAAATCAGTGGCCACTGACGGGATCTTTCGATCCCGCTAAAATAGAAACGTTAGAATTAGCTCTCCACAAAAAGAAAACTAGACCAGCCATGTTTGACAGTTTTGGCTTATGGCGAAAAGAGGCAGCTCAAAGAAAGAAAAGGGACGAAGCTAGACAAGATAAAGAAACGCGAAAATCAGTTTACCAAGCCTGTAAAAGATTAGAAGAAAAACTAAAAGAAAAGGAAATCGATAAAAAGGAACAGGAATCAAAAATATCAGGTCAATGCCCTGTTAGAACGCCCTCGACTCTTTACCCCAAGTTACCAGCAAAACAAAGGGTAGATGATGATTTATTGTTAAGTCCCCCAATCATATACATGCCACCCCCTTATGCCCCTACTCATCCCGTAGTACAACGACAGGACCACCAAAGTATAGCTGGAGATGGCACGATCGCCTCAGTCTCCACCGCCTCTGCTCCCACTGAGTCACCCACACCAAATGCCTCATCAAAGGATATAGTAGTAGAGATAGGATCAAAAGAAAAAGGAGCGCCCAGGGTCCCGCGATTAAGTAAAAATGAGCGAGCAGGCATTGATAAAGTAGTTAAATCCCTCATAGATAGGAAGGAGACAGAAGAGTATGTAACTGATATATGCAACTCCTATGTTGAAAACCGCAAACGATACTTTATTGTACGTCTCTGTTACCACACCCTTACTGCATATGAAGAGAAGTACCAAGACGTAGGGCCCGAGCGATTAGTGGCTCTCTACAGGAAGGTAGACATCGGAGATGAAGACGACAACGATGTTGCAGAACTATTTTCATCCACACTAGAAGTATTGCGTCACCTCATAGAACAAGGACAGATAGATAGGGACAGGACAACTAAGGTAGCAGGACCCCCAGTGGAAAAAACAGATAGCATGATGCCAATAAAAGAAGCTGCCCCTTACTGGGTACCTCCTAGAGGACAAGGGACTAATGACGATATAAACCATCAAGACGCTAGAGGAAGGGTGGTCTACAATTGGGTGTATCAACCATGGGACAGACAGGGCATTTTGACGTTCCGTAAATCTCTACCGGATTTACGAAAGAACCCCACCGCCTTTTACACCGAGCTAGGTACCGCTCTGGGATCAACAATAATGACACTTGCCGACATAGACTTGTTCTTCGGGTTATGTTTGCCAGCAGATGTGTGGAAACAGATTAGGAAAATAGACCATACCGAATTGCTTGGTCATACCTGGGAACAACTCAACACATTAGATAAACAGCGGAACCCTGGTCAAAAACCGGTTAAAGCAATATTGGACCTCCCTGACAAAATAGTGCAGAAAGTGAAAACGCTGATCCCAGAGAAAAAGATAGACTGGTCCATAGTAACCGCGTGCCGCCAGAAACCACAAGAGGATGTCTCAGAGTATTTCTCCAGATTTGAAACGGTGTTCTCCGATTACAGTGGACAAGACATGTCCACCGCAACCGGACACCACTTATTTGAGCAGAACTATGTCAAAGGACTACTGCCAGATGTATCCCAGAAATTACAAGCCAGCGAAAGTAGTTGGGCAGCATCTAAACCGGCGGCCATTCTCCAAATGGCCCAGTACTATGAGCATCAGAAAAACGAAAATGACAGGGCTTCAGAAAGGAAAAAGAAGGACTTGAAGGAAAGGGTAATGATAGCACAACTCCAGGGGGGCGAATACAGGAAGGGAGCAATATAGGGGAGGATACCAGCAGAATACCCCTAGAGTACAGCCACCTAGTAACAATTCATCGACATCATATGTAGGACGCCAAGACCTAGGACAGGATCAGTGTGCATTTTTGCAAAGAATATGGACACTGGAAAACCCAATGCCCGGATTTGTTAGGAGCTGGTAGGGGCAGAGGGGCGATGGAAATAGCAAGTGGACAGAGAGGAAGAGGACGTGGGAGAGGGTACACGAGTGAAGCAAGCGAGGAAAGGCCAGGAAGAGTGAACACATTTGACCATCCCAAACAGAATCAGTACCAACAGACAGATTATGACAATACGTACGACTTTGCATAGGACAGCCAGGGGCAAGGGAGGGATCCAGTCGAGCTCTATATTGATCAGCAAGGCCCTTATGTTACCGCTGAGGTCCTGGGCACAAAGTCGCCATTTCTGGTAGACACGGGAGCAACACGTAGTGCACTATCCAAACGACTGATTTCAAGGGCACCCTTGTCAGGCTCACATGTGACCTCAATAGGATTTGACGGTACGCCCTCCACCAACCCTTTGTCCCGACCGATCTTAGCGACTGACACGACAGTTAACATATACACCGACAGCCAATATGCCTTCAGGGTGGTTCACCATTTTGGAATCTTATGGAAAGAAAGAGGGTTCCTGACTTCACACGGTACACCCATCCTGCATGGAGATTTAGTCTCCGCCTTGACGCAAGCAGTCCTCCTCCCCAAGAAGTTAGCAGTGATAAAATGCCAAGCACATAGGAAAGTGACTGATCTCATTGGACAGGGAAATGCACTAGCAGACGTTACTGCCCGAGCCACGGCAGGAGACAGAACTACGCAGATTACTTGCATAATTTGACAAACGAGCTAACAATTATCCACCAACAGGTGCAGCAAGCCTTGCCTGACTATCCAGGGGCCCGGGACATGAAATAAAGCCAGGCGACCATGTTTGATAAGAACGAAGAATCTGGAGCCTAGGTGGACGGGCCCCTGGCAAGTCCTGAGCACCACCCGAACTGCCCTCCGAGTGGAAATAAAATGAAACTGACTGCACGCTCCATTGCAAACGAGTCCCTCCAACCCTGGCAACCTGTGAAGGGGTGGAGGTGCAAGAGGAAGTACTCGCAAAAGACCGACCAGCTCTGAGTTGCTACCCACAAGAAGACACCCTCCAACTGTCTGAATTTTCCGACCCCACGGTGCCATCCAAGGAAGGGTACAACCTAAGATCGACGAAAAGGGGGGGGGGGGCTCCAACAACCAGGCCACTAACTGAGTCAGAGTCTCAGATCGGTAGCACAGCCAAACGACGCTACCAGGAAAAACACCAGACAAAAGTCTGTGGTCCTAACAGTTGGTGAGCTCCTCGAAGATGATGGAAGAGACGGAACACCTGCAAAGCCACCGCAAAGACACCAAGACTTTTGAACTGCACAGTACAAAGACAATTGCACTTGTAGCTGCATTTCTCACCTGCCTCCTGCTAATGGTCACACTCTGGATCATTGAAGAGAATGCACCTGCATACAGAACATTGTCACCAACCATGCAACCAATCACAAAGAAAGAACACTACCTGGTATCACTACCGCCACATCTCCGAGAACGACGCAAAGAATTCTGGAATAATTCTTTCGTACAGATGCTGCACCAGCACAATCTTGCCACCAATGCCACTAACTGTTGGGTCTGTGGGCTGCTACCACATGCCACTGAACATTCCATCCCTTTCATCCCTCCACCCTTTTCTGTTCATGGATCTTGCCTTGCCTGGATGATGCTCCTACAAGAAAGTTGCAAAGACAATGCAACTTCCGATGGGACAACCGCTCAGTTCTACAACGAGTTCTGGCTAAACCAAACAGGAAGAACAGCAGCTCCCTTTTGCCCTCACACCTCCAATACGACATTCCCAATGAATGTCCCCTCCAAAGAACGAGTGGAAATACAAGTGTTCAATAATCCTGTCAGAGCCACATTTTCCTACCTGAAGAAAAGAACTGCTGCTACACTGACTGTGGCCCTATCTGTGGTGAACGTCTCTGGCCTTGTATGCATTGAAGGCCGTGGGACTAAGAATGTGGGTCATGGGGTCCGATGGCAAACAGCCGAGCCATCAGACATCTGTCTCAAGCGGTAGAAACCGCCCTGAACGTCACAGCTGGCATCCTCACCAACAACACTGCCGAGCTTCAAGCGGTCCGTCTGGTGGCCCTACAAAACCGCATGGTCCTGGACGTGGTACTAGCGGATCGTGGAGGAGCATGTCGCATCATTGGTGCCAGTTGCTGCATATACATCCCTGATAATTCACCCTCTGTCTATGAAGCAATCGAACATCTCCACAGACTGTCTTCAGAAATTCATCAAGGATCAGAGACTTGGACAATTGGAAGTTGGCTTTGGGGCATCTTAAAGGACTGGGGTTGGAAAATATCAATGTTTCTCTTGGTCCCAGTATTGGCAATATGTGGTTGCTGTTTGGGTGTACACTGTATACCACCTTTGTGTTCTCTTTGCATAAGTGCCTTGCGCCCTAAGAATATGGACACTCAGTTAACAAAAATGAGAGTAATGTATGAACAAGAAATACAGGACATTATGGAGATCGAAATAGACTGACAAGATGGCTAGTTATGTTCAAAGGGGCGACTGTTAAGAACAAAACACAATCATGAACATTCTGCGCCATCTTGTCTGATGAAAGTTCCTACGTGCACATAAACTACAGTCATTCTGATTTACCACAGCCATTTTGTACTCTGTTGGTCACCTTCATTTCACCCTGTCCTCTAGCAGCCTTCTGACTCTCTGACCAAACCTGATATGTGTGCTGGGGGCTATAAACTATTTCCACGACAAACATCAACATCACCTGCTGCCTCAAACTCGTCTTTCCTCTCATCCCTGCACAAACGGGTTACAAATACCAAACAGACTCTTGCAAACATGGTTTATTGCACTACACACAGCAAGACTGGTTTTTTGCCAACAATGGGACCTGTTCTTATCAACAGAACGGACTCTTAGATCTGGCCGGTCTCACTCGTTTTTAGACCCTGAAGCAAGGTCCAGCTGCAATTAAATTGTCTGTTTTTGACCTGGGTGGGAGGAGAGTTAATGTTGGGCTTGTGTAACCATGTTGATAAAACAATGTCAGGCTTGTGTGACAACCTGCCCGGGGCGGAGACTCCAAGCTTGTAACCATGATAAAAGAAACAAATACATTGTGTAAAACTGTATAAAAGGAAGAGTCAGAAGCATTGCCAGTAGAACACCTCCCTGAAGACATCCTGGTGTCAGCAGTTGACGTGGTCTCCTCTAAGAGTAATAAACCTTCTTCTTGTCTTCCAGTTTCCAGCGCCTTGCCTCATTATTTTGATAGCGAACCCAAAGTGAATTAGAGGTGGAACCCTGCACCGGGCAGCATTGAGGGTCTTAGAAGACTCGCTGCCTTTCACAGTATCTGTTTACATTGGCATGAATATGAGGGTCTTCTGCTAATAAGGACAGCTCAGTGTTTTCAGTGTCGCCTGTACATAAAGTCTCGTAAACTGGTGCTAATGTAAAGCATTCCATTACCTTCAGATTGGGTCGAGTTTGTGGAAAGGGGAAGAAATAGTATCATCACATGAGCAGTGGACGGGCACTGATTAATTAAATTTAATCTGTGCTTGATCCCTGCTCCACAGAAAGGATCGAAAATTATATTTGGCAAGTACTTCCAATTAAGGTGGCTACAAAGTAGAGGGACGCTGCAGCCAACAAATGGTAAGCAATGGGAGGGCTCCAAGTCCTTTTTGTAAACTAGCACTTACAATGCATTAGGTCTTGCATTTTCAAAACTTTAACCTATTGGTATTGTAAATGACAATACCTTTTATTATTGCAGGTTTTTTAAACACATAAATAAAAGGCATTGTTATTTACAAGGCCAATAGCTCAAAATCTCGCAAATGCGAGACCAATTGCATTGCAAATGCTTGTTGTACAAATGTCTCTAATTTGAAAGCGCACACCCAGACACTTTGTGGTTTGTAACTATTGAAGAGGCCCCGTTTGGGTGTGGTTTAGGGCCCAACCCCTTTTTGTTAAAGTTTTGAGCGGACAACAGTCCGTGTGGGTATTCCACAAAATACCAATTATAAGGGGTACTGATTCAGGTCTACGGGTTCGCCACACCAGGCTTACTCCAAACAGTGGTCATGTCCGAGAAAGACACCCTCTTTTTCTGAAGACCACATTCAGAGATTAATTTCAGCACCGTCCCTTTTCCCTACCGTAAACCTTAGCACAACTGCGAAAACACAGAACGAGTCAGAAAAACTCATAAGACTCCAGAAAAAACTGATCAGAACCGAACTACACGGTTATTTCCTCTTGGAAAACCTCAAAGCGGGTACCATCCCGTGGGGTCTCCAGCTAAAGAACGTTCCAGTTATTGTCATTGAAGACCCAGAATACAAGAAGGGCTTTAGTTGCATTAGCACTAAATGTAGTAGAGACTTAATGGTACACTCTATTGAAACGGCTCAAAGGCTCTGTCGCACACAAGCGGACGAAGTAGAGCAACTCTTACAATCTATCAAAGACAACCACACAGTTTCTGAGGCCAAGACTCTCTTAGAGAAAATAGAGAAAGATATTGCCACATTCAAAGATAACACTATAAACTTCAAGAACTCCAAATTTGAGCGTGACAAGAAATCTTTTAATCTAGAGACTGTTTACCCCTATTTAAGGGAAGATTTTTACACAAGAGAGGAATCCCGCAGGTTCCTTCCAGAATTCCGTGGCAGATCCAGACGCAAGTTCCTAACATTTTCTGAAACGTCGTCATCAGAGTCTACAGGGGAATCAGACAAGAGTGCAGGACCATCAGACTCTAACCAGCAAAGAAAAAACAACAATAATTTTTTAGGAGGAGGCCAACAACAGAAAAGAGAACGGTACAAACCCCAACCGTGGGAAATGCGCACGAGGCGCCAATATTACAAGTCGTGAACACAACAACTATTATCAATTTATCCAGTAAGACATTGACGCGCGACCAAGAAGCCATTTTAGAACTCGGGCTCAAATTCATTTTCAGCCAGAAACAAGATCTAGCTCACCTCAAAATGGAAGCTATGGAATTGTTTAGAAAAATCAGGCTCCATACTTTTTTCAAAGACAGAACCATCATCTACTGGAGAGATTTCAGGACTTCGTAACAAATCAACCTTCTGCCCTCCTCCCCACACTATTCCGAAGAATATAATTGCGTTCGAACAAACGGTCCTATCATCCCTCAACCAACTGAACCATCAAAGTCTTTGTCAAAAGCAACATGACGACGACACAAAGACTGGCCATTAAGGAACTGAAAGAGGACAAGGATATAATAATCAAACCAGCCGATAAGGGCGGAGCAACGGTGGTTTGGTCCAGAGAGGCTTACCTTGCAGAAGGACACAAACACGTCTTCAACCAAACGTGGTATAGAAAAATTCCTTCTGATCCGGTCAAACAAATCCAGAATGATATTAAAACCATGGTGGATGAAGGTTTGGAGGCAGGAATTTTGGGCCACAAGGAACATGAATACCTCTTTAAAAAGCATCCAAGGACACCTGTAATTTATTTTCTTCCGAAGGTGCATAAGAATGCCACTGCTCCCCCTGGCCGCCCGATAGTTTCGGGATGTGACTCCGTACTGGAGCCAATTGCCAAATATGTTGATCTATTCCTCAAAGAATTTCTGAAAGAGGTCACATCATATTTGAGGGATACGATGGACTTTATAAACAAGGTTGAGGGCTTCCAATTCAACCCTGCCCACCATAGAATGGTCACATTGGATGTCGTGTCCCTATACACGCAAATACCTCAAGAAGAGGCCCTTGAAGTTCTTGAATCTTACTTAGAGGGCAGCGAATGCCCCCACCGGGTTCCCACCCAATTCATTTTAAATCTGGCATCACTGGCATTGGAAAAGAACTATTTCAAGTTTGAGAACGACTTCTTCCTCCAGGTGAAAGGGACCGCCATGGGATGTCCCTTCGCACCGGAGATGGCGGTACTCTATATGGCAAGATACGAGGAGCGGTACATCTATAACAACAATCCCTATAAAAATCACGTGGCACAGTGTCATCGATACATAGATGTGTGGTGCATTTGGACAGGCACTGAGGATGATCTCCTCAGGTTCCATTCATGGCTTGATGACAGGAATCCTGATATCCAATTCAGTTTGGCGCACAGCATAACTAGCCTTACATTCTTGGATGTGGAGGTACGATCCACCGAAGCAGGACTCATATCTACATTATATACCAAGCCTACCGACAAGAACCCAGCACTGCACTTCAACAGCTTTCATCCAAAGAGCTTGAAAGACAACCTGCCCTATGGCCAGTTCTTGCGCGTGCGGCGCAACTGCACACGCAAGGAGGACTGAGATTCACTCCCAAGCCCTGACAGAGAAGCTGAGAGCCAAAGGGTACCCATCAGAATTACTCAAACATTCGCACAAGCGTGCGTTGTTCACGCCACTAGAAGTCCTGCTTGAAAAGAAAACCAAAAAACCAATGACCCGCCGAGTGTCTCTCTCCACATTTGGGCCCCATACAAATTCTTTCAAAAATATTGGCACCTGATAAAAGATGTTGACAAAGACCTCCAAATACCCCTCTTAGCTCTGGAAAAAAACGCCAGTATTGGCCAACGTATCATACGAGCATCAGATGAACCCCAGAAGAAAGCTGAATCGATACGTCCCTTCTTTAACCTCCAACCAGTCTCGGGACACCACAAATGCGGTAATTGCCAGGCGTGCAGTTCAACCTTGGAGGAGACTGAGTTCATCAATGGACGCGAAAGATGGAAGCATAACAAATTTTCTACCTGCAAGACCAAGAACGTGGTCTATGCGATTATCTGCCCCTGTCAGCTGGTTTATATTGGCAAAACATCACAGGAAATCAGACAACGGATAACTCAACATCGCTATAGAAACAAGAATAAAGTACCCAACGCACCCCTTGTCACGCATTTTCAAGATCTGGGTCATACAGAAAAAGATTTCCACTGGACAGTTCTCAGTGTAATCAAACTCAATCATCGGGGTGGCGATCCTGAAAGAACACTTCTCCAAAGAGAGGCTTACCTAATTATGAAATTTAATACCGCCTCCTCTGGCCTCAACGAGATGTCTGAGATAAACAGATTGTAAACTTTTTATGTGCTACTCTGAAAACCCTTACCATGCTGCTCTAACGTTATGCCATATGCCGTCATACTACAAGTACCATCATGCAATGCGTCCCTCACGCCATCAGAATCTACAAGTTGGGTCCGATTTGGGCCGCGTCAAGCTTCCGCATTCCTGAGATGCTTTGACCCGTGTACGCTGGAGGGACGTTGAATTCGCTGAAGCTGCCAGAACCAGGCAAGTCCATGGAGCTCGCTTGACCGTGTTAGAGAGAGCGCATTTAGCACTCACACAAGCGCTCACATTTCACTTTTCAATCATTACAGGAATCGATCCAACAACCGGTCACCGAAACGCTGCGAATCCACCCATGGCGCTTTGCAAAACGAAGTGAGTTTCCATCCACGCAGCTTGTTTCGTTATAAGTTGTTCTTTTAAAATTGTCAAACTTGCAAGCCGCCACCCCAAAAATGGCTTTGAGTGTATTTATTGTTCCATATAGGGGCATCACAACGTGAAAACTATCTACAGCTTCCCTCCTTTGAAGCACACTGTAATCGTACCTAACCAGTGAGTTTAAGCTTCTAATTAATATACAACTGTGAAATTACCACATGCCCAGACTGCACACGCGTGGTGTAACACACTGGGGCCGATTCTGATGCGGGTTGGAAAAGCTTCCCGACCGAATCGGTTGGGAAATGGTGTCCGACCCACTCGGATCGGGAAAGTCCGACCGGCGGAGTAGGATGCATCCGGATGCTTCCAGATACGATTTGGTTGAACTCCCATTGACTTCAATGGGAACATTTGTTCCTAACCGCATCAGAATTGGGCCCTCGGTCGGGAAGACACGTTCCCGATCCGATTTGGAATGAGCAAATGCCGTTAGGAGGCCTTCCTAACCACATCAGAATCAGGCCCTCGGTCGGGAAGCTTTTCCAACCCGCATCAGAATCGGGCCCACTGTGTTTTATCACTTAGGTCGAACACAGCTGCACACTTTCATTACCCCTGAGGTCACAACAAGTATCCAACAAGTGAGTGACCGGCTCGCATGCGCTTTTAGTTGTCACTTTTGTTTAATAATAGCGCTTACGCTCATTCATCACTCTTCACTATGTAGGTCACGCATTGATAGAAATCGAACACGCCCGACGGCGTTCTAATCCGCTCCATTGGAGGCAAGTTTAAGCACTTTTGCTCATTGCATTGACAATTGTAATAACATGCGCAGTTTCTCAAGTAAGGTTTACAGTCCACGTAAACAGCGCGGCGACGTAATAGAGCCATCTTTGATTAAGAGCTGCCACACGGGCCCAATCAAGCCCAGATATAGTTTATAACTGTCTTTAGAAGTTTTCATTGCCATGCGCGTTTACCCGCGCGCAGCCAATAGCGATCTGCAAGCTACGTGCCGTCTCAATAGTCTACCAAAATTAACAGCTGTCAACTGTACAGCTTCACTAAGCCCATAATTTGCTCTCTTTCCAGAACTTCGTACAAAAAAGAGGGCATACGTGCCACCATGGGGTCCACACCGCCGTGTTCACCTCACAATCTCTAATGGTAAGGACATACTCGTTATTCTTGCAATGGCAAGTAGGGTTATTTCACAACTTGGGACACAAATCTAATCAATTCTTTTGTAATTTCATGTGTATTGCAGTGCCCGACCTAGTCCCGATCCTGAGGAAGAACCCTCAAAGAAATTAGGGGTTCTGAAACGCGTTGACCCTACTCAGCTAGAAATTCCTACTTCAGTCACAGAACCACACAGTGTGCAAACAGGGCAGTTTGCCTGTTGCAATTGTTACATATGACTAGCTGCTGTTGGCAGGTTGCAGCCTTTGAAATTGAAAATTGTCTGTGCCGCCACACTTCTCTGTACAATTGAAGGACTGGTCACCTTATTCTGATTTGTAATTTTTTGTAATTTTATGTGCCGTACACTTTTGCTTTTTTCATTCGTCCTAATGTCAATTGTGCTATTGTTATTCATGTTGTGTGTATTGTTTTAAACTTGTTGTTTTTCTTGGTTTGACATGATTCAAAAGTTGAATGTGTATGTCAAAATTTAACCAACTCATGAAGGTGTAATAAAAACACAAAACCACTCCAGCAGTTGAGGTGGTTTTTGTACAAATGTACTCTAATTTGAAAGCGCACACCCAGACACTTTGTGGTTTGTAACTATTGAAGAGGCCCCGTTTGGGTGTGGTTTAGGGCCCAACCCCTTTTTGTTAAAAAAAAAAAATCCATAAAAACATGACATACCTGAGCAGGATGAACAAATTATTTTATGCAGTTCAGAAACTTTAAACTGAAGAATGTAACATTAGTACCAGACATAAATGCATGCTATATTTAACAATTATAATGACTATCTCACAAAATTGTGTCCCCGCCTATTAAATAGATTGAACTTTAGTGCTCTACTTTGTTAGCAGCACTAAAATAGATCTGGCAGTGATATTTAATTTTTCCATTTTCTTTAAAGAATATTTAATGTTGCATCTATACATATCAAGTTTTACTTGGATTTTTTTTTTTTTTGTGGCTGAGGTGCTAAATTACAGCCCTATGGTGTTCATGTGACTTTTCACACTGAAAGATTAATTTGCCGATGAAGATGAAAATACCCTGCCTCGGAAATAGCTTAGGTGGCACCAGTTTTAATGTTGGTGCATTCATTGAAAACGTGTTAACATCCCAGCTAGAAGTGCTTTTCAAGCATACGCTTGAGTAAAAAAAAAAAAAAGAAAAAAAAAGAAGTGTAGTGTAAGGTGTGTTTATTTTTAAGTATTCTGATGAGAAGCCATTCAGACAAAACTTAATCTGATTTTTAAAAAAAGTTAATGTGTAAATCAATGTTGTAAACACTGCCATGTTGATTAGAAGGATACATATGTAATTGACAAATTCTGAAGTTTATATTTTCTCAAGTCGAGTTAAATGTGATAGCGCAAGACTTACAACTTTCCATAGTGATTACAATCTTTTTTTTTTTTAAACAAATCTTTTTATTGGATATAAACTTATGCAGTATACAGAACAACATCCATGAGAAATAACTGATAGAGACTTCCCCATGTACAATTTTCGTATTTCAAACTGTTGGTACATTAGATTACGGATCCTGCAGTTATAACCGCTCTCATGTAAGAGCCCGTGCGTCATCTGACACCAAACCCGCCACCTAGTGATTACAATCTTAGCTTGTCTTAAGAATTTTTTGCACAAGGTAGCCAGTGATGCCGCTCTAGTCAAACCTTAGTGTTTCATTGAACTTTTCTTTGCAGCGATCAGGTTCTTCCTTCCATTCCTTCCTCTTTCTGTTGTCGTTCTAGGTTTGACTGCACCTATCCTAGCTGACCACTCTCTTGGTTACGGTACCTGAAGGTTTCAGTCTAAGGTTGGATGTTGTACATTGTCTACCCGTAAAAGGATTTATTGGTAATTTTGGAGCCATGAGCTACTCATCCCATTACACAGTGTCCACATAGAGCTGCCCATTTTCTCTCTTCCAATAATCTGATTAGTGAATCATCTCTCCTCCTCACTTGGTCACCCTACTCTGTCATCCATTATCCCAGTCTGAGCCTCTGTGATGATGTAGCCCTATATTCACCAATGAAATTCATGCCACCTGCATGATCCTTTCAAATAAAATGGAATTTGGATCTTCAGCCATTGCCCATGATTCAATTGAGTCAGTTCTAGCCAATCCCTGCAGTTCTGCTGCCACAAAATGTGATCCCGTACATGCTTTAGATCTGGCATCCCTTACAGAGCTGGGGACTAAGCCAAAGGATCAGGTTGTCCCCTAGATCCTTGATCACCCAAAATGTTTACCTACTATGGAGTCTTCCTCCACTCACAACCTACTTCCTTGACATTGTTAATCAATCTTTCCAGCTGGGTGGCCTGTCTCTTGGATTGAAACATGCAGTTGAAGCCCTCCTTTTAGAAAAACCTAGCCTGGCCTTTAAGCACCATGTAAGATTTTCCTGAGTTTTGATATTCATCTACAACAAGGGTACTGGTTTTAAGCCAACTATAGGATTTGTGAAGGGGCACAACTTTCTGGAACACACCTTTACTAGCTTTCTGCAAGGGAGAGGAACAGAATGAATTATGTTGGGCATGTTTAGTGATTTAGCACACACTGCTGATTAAGGTGATACAGTTGACTGATATTGTGGACTTTTACGCCTTTCATTGGAGGCACACACTCCTCTCCGCCCAGTCATCATTGATGGTTCTGCCTCCCTTTTCATCTCAACCTCAATCTTTAACAATCGTTGGCTCTCTGGTGTTGCCATAATTTCCCCCTATTTTAACTCCATCTGTCCTCTTGCAAAAAATATTCCTTTATTAGCACTAGATTTAGCCATATTCAGATCACTCTAAAGTAACTTCTTACAAATGTGTGAGAATGTCAGCTGGCATAGTGCAAAAGGCTTTTGCGCTGATTTTGCTCATCCCCTTCCCAACAGTGCAGTTTATGACGATTACTGGCTGCAATATGGTATCAACTGCTACTCCCTGTTGGTGGTGCTGTAAGGCAACCGCTTTACTGTGCCACTTGGACCTTCCGGTCTGCACTGCATGTTCTGCAAATTTGTTTCATTCTTGGCTGAGGCAGGGCCATCAGAAGGGAGAGGCAGTATGGGGTATTATTTCCCAGGGCCTATGCTTTTCAAGGCCCTGCACTCGTGATACAATATTAACTTATAGATTTTAAAGAAAGGTCTACCCTTTTTAGTGAGATTCTGTATTTATTTTTTTACTTGCGGTTTTTATTGCACAAACTTGGCTCAATTTGAGAGCTTAAAAATAGAACCAGACTACGTTACACATTTCTTTTTCCTTTTGAAGCACAGTGAGAATAAGCGATATGCCCAGAATTGCAGGATGTCGAGGAGCAGAGGCCGGGTCTCGACCCTGGTGCCCCAAATTCCAAAGGTGGCAGCTCTAGCTATTATGCCACATCTCCCCATTTTTGTCTGGGCTTCTCTTTCCT
This sequence comes from Calotriton arnoldi, assembly GCA_963921515.1. NCBI lineage: Eukaryota > Metazoa > Chordata > Amphibia > Caudata > Salamandridae > Calotriton > Calotriton arnoldi. The sequence goes on along the minus strand of CAWUFW010003211.1, from coordinate 1,744,163 downwards.
AGAAGGAAATAACTTTCTAAACTTGAAAAGAGGTGCTCATGCTATGGAGTAACACCCTCCCACCCCCCAAAGAAGCTGTGGAGCTGGGCCCTGCAAAAACATCTGAATATTGCTGAGCAATGGTACGATGAGGTCCCAAAAGGATTTTGCACAAATCTATAAGTTGGCAATGTTTAACATAAGGTACCATCACCTCCAAAAAGGATAACCTGGGGGAGGGGTAAGGGGTGAGAATGGGATGGAGGGTATCTGGAGAGTGGCCCAGATGGTCACTCCCTTTGAGTTGCATGCGGGACTTCAGTGGAGCCGAGGACCTGCTGAAAAGGAATTTATCTCCCTCAAACAGCATATCAGGGAGTGCCAACCTGCTGGGCACACTGGGAAGAGGACCCCACCTGTGAGAAGGATAGCTTGTAGATTACCTGAGTGGCTGATGTGACGCCACATTCAGGTGGAAACAGAGGCATCCCTGTGACTCTAGGAGTATGCGGGCTGAACTGGGGCCCGCACTATACATTTGTTTTGTCATATTCCCTGATGTCGGCATTGGTGCGCACTGGGAGTCATCCCCAGAGAGCATGACAACCGAATCATACTGTACATCTTCAATAATGATAAGTAAAACCTTGAGAGAAAAAAAACTTCTTTCAGCCCGAAGTTAGAGATGAGAGAGGTGAAATGCAGGAAATGGGAGCCATGGCAGACAATGGGAAGGCTGGCCATTATAATGTTATGGCGACCCCAGTCAGGATAATGTTATGGGACCCTACTCAAGATACTGTGAAAGCCGTACAATGCAGAGAAGGCGACCATAGCAGTGGAAACTTCCTTGGGGTGCATGGAAAATGAATTGACTGGGATGGAAGAATCGGTGAATAAACTAAGTTCTAGACGGATGCAGGAGGAAACCAGGGTAAGCTGCACAAAGGAGGAGGCTGAGAGACCGGACTGTAGCGAAGGTGTGACCAGAGGGATGTTGGCACTAGATAGAGCTAAAACGCTGTGGCGAATGCACACATATGGGTAGTGAGAATTATCAAAGTCAATGCTGACACATCTAACAGTGGCAAAGGGGTATTTCTTTGGAGACACCTTGCCCCTCTTGGCCATGATGGAGGTTCCTTTGTTAAACAAGATCACATGATTACAGGTCCTCATCCACGATAGAGGGAGGTACTATTATTGTAGTTTTCCATGACCTAGGGCTCTGTGATCTAATCCTGAAGAAGTATCAATTCTTATAGCTGGATTTGCAAGTGAGAGGGTGGCAGATCCTTCTTTTCCCGTAGTTGACCTCTACGATGTAGACCAGGAGGAAGGACATTCAATGCATTCATAAAGAACTGGAGAGCTTTGGGTCTCTGCATCGGTGTGGCTCCCCGGTCGGCTGAAAGCGGTGGAGAATGGAAAGGTCTGTCTTTGTCCCTGTTGAGGCAGTCCAATCCTTTTTAGGATCCTTAAAGAAACCTGCCAGGCAAACTGATAATTTAGGGTCTTGGACTATGAGATGGTGTCATGCCAGTTGTCCCAGTTTGAAAGCTCTCAAGGCCTCAACGGCGTTTAAGGTTTAGTGAAGTTTGTAGTGCTGTTAGATGGTTATGTTTAGATTTAATGTGCCCTATCCTGTGTTGTCTACCGTGTTCCACTTTGTTTCCAGTCCAGTTCTTTTCACGATCTCCCTTCCTGTTCTTCCATCCTTATGCCTCCCTTCCCCCTCTTAGATAAGGAGTAAAATATTTCTTGTATGGTGGCCTACAGCAGGGGCGTAGATTCTGTTGGTGCAGCAGGTGCAGTGGACCCGGAGCCCAGAGGCCTTATGGGCCCACTGAACTCTGATTATTGCTGTTTTATCATTCAAACTGCAGCCAGGTAGCCCATTTCCTTCCTTGCACTAGGGCCCACGAGAAACTGGCTACGCTACTGGTGTAAGGTACAGTAGTGAATGTTGAAGGGGTTGGTTTCATTGATGTAGCGCAGTGATAGCTTGCAATCTGTACCTGCTTTGATGTTGATGGAAAAACTTATAGCTATTAAAATATGCCAATAAAAACTATTGAAACTCAAAGTCTAAACAATTTTTCCATGAACATCACTGAGCACAATGACTCTTCCAAGTTGAACAAAATAATTACAATACATGTCTTCTTTCATTACCATGGCACTTTTAAGGTAGTTTGTGTGCAGAGCCTGCTTATGTCCATTTTTTCACTATATAGGGTTACAATGCCACACGAACCGGGTGAAATTCAGCTTGCTAATGGCAGAAAAAGAAAGGAAACGCCAAAGCTTTGAGAAAAACTAATTTATACACTCAATAAGAAAAGATGGCGTTTATGTTTTTTGTATTTAAAAACAAAAAGCCAAAAAAATCAACAAACCATGGATATTTTGCCTGGCCCCATGTTCATAAAATTCCATGTATACTCTTCTTACCTGTTGCTAGCTGGCATATTTGAATTTACTTTCTTTTATTTTCAAAACTAAGTTTTTGAAATTAGTAATAAAGCTTGGCATAATGTGATATGCATTTCAGTATTTTTACAGACATGCTTTACTGAAACTTGTGGGAGAGCCCTTAGCTTTGCTTAGTTTGGCCGCCTGTTCCCAGTAATAAGAAAGATCTTAGAAGTTGCTTTGCATGCCATATAAATGCCTATTTCCAGTGGGTACTTAGCTTTGAAACCACCAGCAAGTGTGCTAAACCTGTCAGTTTCTTGTGGATTTCATATCCCACTCACTTAGTGATTTGTGAACAACATAATCTCAGTATGCGAGTGACCTCTGATTTATAGGGGCTGTACTCAGCCTTTGATTGCATGGGATTTATGGCTGGAGTGGTGAGCACTAACCTATTCCTGCACCATGCCCATGGCGAACACAGATGTTTTTGCTGTTTTGTGTGATTTGTAGGTGCCAACTGTTGAAAAATGTCATAGCGGCTTCAAGAAAAGCTTCTAAATCATGGGGAAATTTCTCAAAAAACACCATTCTGTCAGGCCTGCTAAGAGTTGTGTTTGCTCGTTCAGACCACCCAAAGCTATAGATGGTAATGAGTTAATAGATTTCTCCATAAACTCAGTTTCAAGAGCCTTAAGTAGGTTTATAAATCTTGCATAACAAGTGGGGTTCATGCTTGGAGTTCAGAAATTAAGGAAATTGTTATTTAGTGGGTGTGAAATCTGGATCAAAAATTGAGAGCACATTGTGCTCATAACTATTATGTTATTTTATGTGCCTTGGTAACTGTGTAGGGCAGCGTTAGCTAATCACTTTGCCTCTTGCTGTTCCAATGTGGCATTAAGTATTGCTTGAAAACCAATAGCAAATGCCAAATCTATTTAATAAAATTATTTTCAAACTGTACTTTAATGCTGTTAGGGATACTCTGAAGGAAGATTTAGCTCAAAGCATAAACGGTTTTGAATTCATAGTAAGACCCCCTAAGCATATATATTTTAACAGGCTGCCTATAATAAGGTTGTTGGACTGGGCACTCTAAATTCCGTAAAATAACACGATGGGCATTAAGACTTTAGCATAAAGTAATGTAAGGTTTTGTTCTCTCCCGGGAGAAAATTGACTTAAGAATAACTCTCTCAAAATAAGGTCAGTTAACATGATGTTGATGAAGGACTGGCTGTTTTTTCTCTGTGGCACCTTTTCGGATTTTTGGAACCAAGTGCTGCCTGATATACTGGGGTGGGACAAGGATTCAAGCTCTGCTTGACACCCTTCTGTTCTCCCTGACTGCCTCTAGTAGATCTACCTGAATAGAGACCCCTCAGTCAGCCCCAGGAGACCTGAAGAGCTGACCCGTAACACCTAAATCCCCATCAGCAGAGAAAATGGGTACTGATAGCAATCGTTATCCAGCGTATGTGACCTGCTCACAGGGGTGGTGACGTTGCCTGGCAAACACGCTTCTGTACACCAAAAGTTGTTTGGCTATTATGGCTGCACCAGTGCTTCCCTACACTTTTTGTGGTGTGGTATGAACACAGGAACATCATCATTTTCTAACTTGTGATGTCCCCAGTCTAACACAAATGGGTTCTGCTTTGCCAAGGTGTGTTGTGGTCCAGCACTCAGAAGGCCATTGGCTGCTGAGCTCATTCTATGCCATGAGGCTCTTGTGTGTGTCCTTTTCACTCTGCACTTGAACCATCAAAGTAACTTTTTGAACGATCCAGTACGAGCCACCTTCATCTGCTAGAGAAGCTTCCCTAAACACTGAACCATTGACCATAAGTCATGACCTCAAATGGCCCAAGAAGCAGCCTCCCAAGTCTCAAGGAACCTGTTATACCCAAGGATTCCCTCTAAACAACTGAACATTACCAGAATGCGCTAATGATCTGTGGAACAACTACCCTCATGAAGATTGAATTGGGTAGAATTTTTGAATGGTTAGTAAACAGAACACTACTTGAATTTTTTTTAATTTTTTTTTTTTTTAGGTCGATCCTGGGCAGCGCATGCGCTGCTCTGTGAGGCATGCTGTATTAGAGTATGCACTTGAAGGGCCGTCCATATTTTTCATTGGCTTGTGTCTTTGCCCTTTGTAAATGCTGGCTTCTGATTCGGTAATCGGCTTGTTAGTCCCTCCTTAGTACCGCCTTGTCTTCATTTGTAACCTCCCCTGAGGACTGGCCCTTTTACTTCTGTTGTTACACCGTCTGTGTTATTTAGCCTGTAAGCACTATTTCTTTAGTGAGTTTTGTCTTACTGCAGGCACGACGTGCTTTGCAGCAACATTCAGCGCGCCATGCTCGCTTTTTCTTTCCAAGCAGCCGGGACAATGGCGGCCGCTTCTTTGGGATGCCATAGGTCTCGCATTTAGGAGAGTTTGAGCTATTGCCATTAATGCCGCGCTTGCACTTAATAGAGGCCACGCCCCTTTCTTTAGACACAGCTCGTCTAAAGAAAGGGGCGTGGCCTCTATTAAGTGCAAGCGCGGCATGGGGCGATTGGAAACAAACAATATTTGCAATTCAATAGGTCTCGCATTTGCGAGAATTTAAGCTATTGACATGTACAGTGCCAATAGCACAAAGTCTCGTAAATGCGAGACCTATTGCATTGCAAATGCTTGTTTTAGTATTCTGCTTGGTGCAATAAGCAATTATTTCTTTTCAACAAATAATCGCGATTTGGTACTCATCCTTATTAGAACATTGGAATGTGGAGCACTCCATTGAAGACAATGGAGTGCTCTGTGCTTTTACGGGCCGGTAAAGGCCCGCAAAGCAACATTCCAATGTTTTTACAAAGGCCTCTCGGAGCTCGAGGGGATTTAAATCCCCTCGGCTTCGTTATTCGTTATTTGTTAGAACATTCTTCCCTCTAGTGGCAGAATGTTCTAATAGCCTTATAGCCCTTCGTAGCTGGGCTATACCGGCTATTAAAGTCCCGCTCCCTTGTTAAAGTCCCTCGCCTTCGGCTCGGGCCTTTAACGCTGGAGCGGGCCTTTAATAGCCAGTATAGCCCGCTACGGCGGGCTATAAGGCTATATTGTGTTTGCAGCGTTTGTTTTATACTGTATCTTAATCAACTTGCACAACCCCCACCCCCCACTCAAAACTAGGCCTCGACAGTTGCATCCAGTTACTTTAGGAAGTGAAGGAGATTTCGGTGACCCCTAGTATCATCACAGACCTAATATCCCTCACCCTGCTTGGTAGGAAACATGCACGGTCTTTCCTTTGGTGCTGCTAGGTGGTCCTTCAAACATAACGATTTGATAGGCCTGACGACTCTGATGCATACACTGCAGACGGTCCAAGAAAACCTTTTTTAATCCCTATTGTAAATGAAGGGATGAAACAATTTCTATCGTATTCATCATGTCTGAGCCCATCTTTGCTGTTGACATCATACAGTGTAGGACATTTGAACTTCTATTGGCTGCATTGTCATTTTTAAACAAAATGCATTTCTCACACACAATTTCGTTTACCGTTCGTGATATTACCATTTTTAACAGTTGTTTTACCCCTTTTTTTCTTCACATGCAATACATTTTTGCATGTGAAGAAAGGTCTTTCCCTAGACTCCCTGAAGAAATGTGGGTGATTAGGCACTTTACTACACCTAATGCATTACTTATCTTTGCCTGGAGTAGTTGCACAAATAGAAGTGCACTGGCTGTTGACCAGTTTGCAAAGCCATCTCGTAGCACTCCCATGGGACACCCATTTTACTGACACTTGTGACTGGAATATCAACACCATGGGCAGAATTAGTACAGGTCTGAATGGCACCTGCAAAAGGAAATATCTGCAGATTTTGATTTGTTGAATCGAGAACTGAGATTTCTGCCCACATTTAATGTTTTGCCTGAATAAGTTATACTATCATGTGCAAAACATGTTGTGGATTCTCTTAATTTCTCTTGTTGCCCTGTTGCCACCAGTGATGGTCTGTTTGAATGAATACCCGTGATCATCTCAAGGGCCCCACGGATCGGAATGACAGGTGTAGTTCCACACTGCACCTGTAGGTGTCCCTAATCTCCCCCGAAGCAACAGGTGGCAGTCCAGGGGAAACAGGCTGGGTTAACGCAGAACACTCGCTTCACATAGGAGAGGTTCTTACTTCTAATTGCATGGTACATGTACAGCATTACACTGTCTCCTAGAAGGATAAATGAATAGCAACACCAGAGCACAGTGAAGCCTTCCACGCCGCCCTCAGACACTTCATTCTATCAAGCATCAATCATGCAGTGAAATTTCCTTCCACGCCGCCATCAGACACTTCATTCTTTCAACCATCAATCATGCAGTGAAATTTCCTTCCACACCGCCATCAGACACTTCATTCTATCCACCATCAACCATGCTGGTCTAGTATCAACCATGTTCTTCTTGTAACAAAGACTCTAACCTTAAATTGAGAAAAGAAAGAAACAGAAGTGTACGCACCTGCATAGTGTTTCTTTACCTTTTCTGCTCCCCTCACTAGTTTCTTACTGAAGCGATGTGTATTCTTCACCTCTGAATAAGCTTGTCTTTTAGTTTTTGCTGATTCTTCTCATTAAATGAATCTTGCAGGAAGTACTTCATCCTCTATAGGTGTTAATTCGCTCTTCTCTGTTAAAGTTCACTGTGTTGTTACAGACACCATTGTTCTGTAATTGAAACATTTCTAGTGCAGACAACTATAAATACACCTCTTATCTTCGGCTCGCTGAAAAGGATCTTGAGCCCATCCGGTACCTCGCTATCTTCCTGGCCGCTCTCTGTGACTTGCTGTCCTTCCAGACTTGCCCCAAAGACTTGATGTCCACCAAGTACTGGTCCAAAACAAGGGTCTCTATGTCCTTTTGGACATAGAGACTCTGGCATCCACAGACTTGGCTTATCTGATGCCTAGTTCTGCCTTCTCTGAGGCCCGTGTTGACAAGTGTGGACGGCTGAACAGGGTGGGTTTGGTGTGGCTTTAGGGGGTTGTTTGGGCTTGGTAGTTGGGTCTGGGGGCCCTAAGCCGGGTCTGCTGTATGTGTGTTTGGTTTTTTCATTGTCCTCACTTCACCAAAGGCTTAAACTTGTTAATTTTTTGGATTGGGAACTTTTTATATAGTGATGGGCTTACCACAAAAGTAGTAAATCTGCATCCATAGAAGTAATCTATGAATGTGTGCAAATTTGCAACTTTTTGGTATTTGCAAACATTGGCTGTAGTGGGATTGGAAAGCTGCACCAGTCTCTGGTTTCCAGGCATACTGCTCAAGCACCCTAAAGGCAATGGAACACACGCTTGCAAATAATCGAAACGCTGCCAATCGCTATGGGTAGAGTTCAGACCCATTGCTTTTCTCCCACTGTGCCACTCTAGACAGAGGCCTACCTCATGCAAATTAGTACTGACCCTGCTTCTTATGGGAACAGTCCTGGACCTTGGTCTTCTTTTCCCTCCACCCTCTGCCCTCCGGGGGATGGGGAGGGGGATTTAAAATCCAAAATAAGCTTTGCTCTTGCCAGTCGGGGCTTTAATAAGTAGACACCATGCAAGATGGCTGTCGTATTCTTGCACGACTGTGATGAGCGGTCATAGAAATGAAGTGGGAACTGTTGAAAGCTTTTGTCCCAGTCTGCATCTGCTGCAGGAAATCTGCTACACCTGGGCTCTTTTGCTTCTCACCCAGCCACCGTCGGCGTCTTAGCTCCTGGAGTCTGGGCTGTGGTTGCTGCTGCAGAAACTGGTGACAAAAGCCGAGAAAAATAGCAGTTAAAGAAAGTAACAAACACAGAAGACTGGTAGTGCTCCTTGGATATCTTGAAACATTCTACGAACTCATGCTCTGATGGGTCATGTGTGTGACGTGGTGGATAGTATGGTGTCCACCTTATGTCGTCCTGCACCTTGGATGTTGAAGCATGCCGTGGAGCATAGCCTAAATTAAGAAAAAAAAGTTGCTGGTTAACATAGATTGTCAAGATATCCCTAAAACTATTCATGTGCGACTGGACATCAAGAAGAATTACGGTTGGACCAGTTTGTAAATAGGCTTTCTAATTTAAAATGTGACGCGCCTCATTTCACTTTTGTTCAAGTGTGCAGAAATAGTTCTTGTAGATGTGGACAGGATGGGTGAGTGAATTGACACATACAGCTGACAGACTAAGTAATTTGCAGGTCACGGGTCTGCAGGGTCGGAGTGGCCTGTGGGGCAATTAGGCAGTGTCCAGTGGGCTGTTCTGATAGGTAAGTGTGTGTGGGCCGATGTTACAGTCTGCTTGGGCGGTTTTTACTGTTGATTTCCATGATATTAAAACTTTGTGTGAAGCAAACACACATACATGCAGCCTTCAATACCTTGCAAAACACTTCTTTAGTATGCCTTTCCAAGTTAAAAAACTGTCTCAATTTGCAGATATGGGCCTCTGTTTTTTAGCTATCGAATTCAGTATTGGGGGACCAGTTTTATTTTGATTTCCTGGATCTGAATCCCTTCAGCTCGCCATCCTACTGTGGCCAGTAAATAGAGTACCAATGGTAAGCGCTGCATAAGCCTTTGAACGACGGACGAACTTGGCTTTACTGAGTTCCAGTTATCTGGTCGCCAAGTTGGGGCATCCAGGCTCATGTACAGCGTGCAGGCGCATGCGCAGTTTCTGGTTTCACACGGGATGGACAGAGTGGCCCCGCCGCGGTGACCTTTCACATCCGAGGACACCAGCAGGACAATAATGAAGTAGTGACAGGAAACCGTGTGTTGGTTTAAGCCAGAGTTTAGCGCGCAGCTGCGTCACGTGTGTGGACGTCTCTCCGGCGCGCTTTCCGCTTCTGTCTTCCGGAGACGTCTATCACGCCCTCCACAGCCAATAAAGCACAATATTTGCAAGAATATTTGGTCAACTCCTAGCGTTTTTAGATAAGCCGGCGTTAATTTTTTCAACTCTGTGCTGATGATTACTTGCTTGTAAATTCACACGAATGGATTTGTAGTTTTCAGGGAGTTCGATAAATTTAACCAGACAGGTACTGAAGATTTTCATATCTGCTGTAACGATTTGACAGTAACCTTTGCACACATTAGTGCCCGACAAATGAGACTTTGCGCGTGGTATTAGGTCGATGTTTGTATTTGATTGTTTCTTTTGTTGGGGCATAATGGGCAAAGCTGCTAAGGTTTCAGATTGCTATGTGTGACATTTTCATAATTTCAGTGTAAATATGAGTGACATTTCAACAACTATGAGTGACACTTTCTGGCGAGCAAAATCAAGCAATAAAGACGAGGGAAACCTATAAATATCAGCAATTACACCCATTTGAGGAACGAGAAACTCCAAGAAGAGTCGCATCATAGACCACAGGCTGTATTATTTCAAAAAGAAATAAGCTCATCAAAAAAATCATTAGCAGACTGAGCGGTCCGCCCCGGCGCGCCGCCCACTACCTGCCGAGCCCCGCTGGTGGCAGTCACCATCACACCAGCCGCAGACTGTCCCTACAGGCTCTGCTGACTTAGTGACACTCGGCATGCTGAGAAGTTAAGTTGACAGGCACCACAGGGGCTCTCACATTCACCCGACTCAAAAATAGTTAGTGGGAGCGACTACTAACATAGCTTAAAACTGTCAGTGAGCAGGTAGACCTCTGTGTGATGCACAGTTCCCAACTGTAACACGGCAGGCAGGCAGCAGCTCAGAAGGTGATCAAGACTGTCACCGTGCGAGCCCCTAAAGCAAATTTTTATTAGCATGATGGGTAACACCGCCTCGTCATGTTAGACAGCGATAATAACACGGCACTTTAGAGTGCAAGTGTAATAAAACTTTTCACACAGGTCACCGGTGTGGTCCATCGGAATATACCGAGACGCCGGTGAACACGGCAGACGTGAGTAAGACAACATACACAAGAATGTCACGTGGGGGTCGCCCCACTGGGGCTTATACATGCACACATATACAATGATATATTAAACATATGTAAATTGATCACCGCTGACGGTGTGGTGTCTGCTCTAACGCCCTCTTTCACTCTGTTAACAAGCCTTATTTATACATCCAGGATTAGCAATTTAGGCCTAGGAGATTCCCTCACTGAGGCGAGCCTGAGCCGACAGCAATTGGCGGGCCGTGGCCGCTACGACTCATGGACTTCCTCTGCAACGCCCGGCTGCATTCTGGCTCCGCTGTATGTGCTGCCTCTGGGCTGCTGAGTAAACGCTCGTTTCGGGTCCGGTCGCGGTACCACTTTACTGCGGTGCGTGCACAGCAGCTCTGCGCTGCCATGATTGTTAGAAGAGCACTGCAAGTTCAAGTCGGCCGCCTGCGCCGGTGAGCTCGAATCTAGTCACCATTACCGCAGCAGCCAAAATGAACAGATTGCAACTTCCGCCCGCTGAGCGCTCGCGCTGCATGCGGCAGGACAAGCCTGCCTATAAAAGTGTTTCTCTCAAACTGACACTGTCTCTCACCTGGCTGACACTATCTCATTGGGCACTGACTCCTGACGTAATTCCGAGCTGTTGAGTGTCATTAATGTGCAACATTGAAGCAGCACAGCAGCTAGAGCTGCAAACAGCTGAGCCATCCCCCTTAGCCTGCTTGGAGCAGCACCCGCTGCATGCTGCCACAGCTTTCACAGGCAGTATGGGGCAATATAGCAGCCTCCTGTCTTGATAGGGGACAGGCACTATAATGCATTTCAGTGGGGTGATGTGGACCACCACACTGAAATGTGTTTGTCTAACGCCTGTTGCGTGATACTTGCATGGCTGAATGGGGGACAGTGTGCAAACAAGACTTTGGAGACAATTTTTACACACAGTTACTGCTGCTGCGCAGTTTTCTATGCAGAAAAAAAGCTGCGAGATGACATGAAGGTTTACATGGGTCCCCACAAATTCACAAATGCTTTGATGCTGTGGCTAATATGTTTTTTTAGCTTTTAATTTAATGTTCCAAGAAGGCGGACATCCGTGTTGGAACTGTAAATTAAAAACGTGTGAACGTTCATCAAGAGAGATGAGCGGCCTGGTAGCAAGCTGCGCTTCCACGCTTTCTAGTAAAAGAAAAAAAAAATGCTATTAAAAACAAAAAAGCCACAAAGAGGGTCAGGGAATCAAAGGAGGAGTGGGTGGGGTGGTCGGGGTTAGAATTTAATGGGTTGTGCATTCACTCCCTCTCACTACAACAAAAAACACACACCGGTTTCTGTGCAATAACTGTAAAAACCGTTAAGGTAATCCATAGCAGCGATGTACTTTCTGTGAACATTACATGCTTTACTTAATCTTGCATTCTGAAAGAGTGTTTGCTTTTTCTAGGATGTTGTGTTTCTGTAACTTTTTTTCATTCAGTGTATACTCAACTCTAGGTGTCAGTGTGAGTTCAGGTGGTGGGTGTTTATAGTAGGGCACCATTGAGGCCTCTGGAGTTGAGCCTGAAGGCAGCGTAAATTTCTCACAGTGCTTATCTGTGGGTCATAACGTTGTTCAGACCATCTGCTCATCCAATCTTTGGCCTCTCTGCAGAGTGCTCGGAGCAAAAGTCCCTTGTGGCAATTGTGATTCTATGCAAAAGTGTTTGAAGGAGTCACACAGATGTCGAAACATTGACTAGTATAAAGTAAAAGAAAATGCAGTGCTTCTAAGTGAGTTTTTTGTGTGTAGGGACGGTGATGTGAAGGAGTTATAAGGAAGTACATGCAGGAATGAGTGAAAAGAGGGTGATGAAAAGGAATGGTGAGGTGCAAGATAGCAGATGGAGGATTTCTGAAAGATGTGGGAGAGAAAAAGGGCGTAAGTATTCAACATAGTGAGAGACTGCAGAGGAAAGTGGTGTGAAGTAAAGAACAGGTGTGCTAAAGAAACTCAGAAGACCACTAACCCTTCTACAGAACTTAGAATGTTTAATTCAGGCTCATAGTTTCAGAAATTTAAACAATTTCAAATGTAATTCTTCACAATAAAATCACTTACTCATTTATCTGATGCTGCTAATAGGCTTTGGCCAGGCCAAAAGATCGAGCTTATTTTGCATATGTCCCATTATTGTGTAATATGGTTGGATGCAAGAACAGAAAGCTGATAGAGGTACCATAATGCTGAATGGGTGGCACGCTATGGGAAGTATAGGATTTAAGTTTACATGCTGTAAGTCATGCCTTTTTTTTTTTTTTTTACATAGGCCACACCTCTTGGAAAGATCTCCTAGTTATACATCTTAGATCATTTAAGAGAACCACCCACTTTTTTCATCCCATTTAAAGCCCTAAGCAATAGGCAAACCCAAAGCCCACTGAAAGTATTGGTATAGCTCACAATAGGTATTTGACAACAGAGGGCAAAAGGCTGTCTGCAGGTTTAGGAAATCTGCCTTTTCTGCATGGCCACCCCGGATTTTTGCCTTTTGCTGGACCTTAAAGTTTTGCTGCTGTTAGAACCGTGTACACTTTAACTCTGATAACCAGTGGTAATGGGTTCGTACTTCTGCCTCTAGTGGACTACAGCACCTATTGCACCATCTACTACAGTGGCAGTACAAACATAGCTTCAGATCTATCAGTGTAGCTGGACTGTAGCAGTGTAAAACAGCATTTCGACCTGTCAAAATAAATCCTTTTGACATATTAATAAGTCACCCCTATGCACGCCTTGTTGCCTACAATGCTGAGTACATGCCGTTTTAAAGTAGGACATGTAGAAATTGAAGTTAACATCTCCTTACCGTGGCTAGCACCCAAAAGTTAATTTTCACTGCGACAGGCCATCTATCCTAGGTAGAAAATCGGCACAGAATAAAATCCTGATACTGTATCTCAGGACTGGGACTAGGTAAAAAATAATTAAACAACTATTTTTATTAGTTATTGAAAACCCTATTCAATATTCAGATTTTTAATAAATATTAAGTAAAAGTAACTTTTAGAAAGTTACCTTTTCCCTGCCTGAAGTTCCTGGAGGCTAAGTTGCACCTGCTTTCAAACCTCTACTAGCCAGTATTAACATTTGAATAGGTTTGAAATGCTTCTCAGGAGCAAACATCAGGCTGATCTGAATGGTCAGAGGCTCTGAACCTCCCAGAATATGCAGGGTAGAGTCTGTGAGCATCCTTTTGACATTACAGTGTCAAATCCTGCTTGAGTGTCAAAACCTGCTTGACTGGCCTGCTGGGTTTACACTTAACAATTGGGCACACTTGAAAAGTAGAGAACAGAATGGCAAGATAATTCTTTTGTATCCAGTGTCTTGCTGGTGAAGGACCTGCTTTGTCTCACCAGACTTTTGTATCTGGGCTTTACATATAACACTCTGGGTGTACTGGAAAGGAAGAAAGGGAAACATGATGGCAAAATAATCCTTGTGTATCCACTGTCAGGTTAATGGAAAACCCTACTTTTGTTTTACTGGCTTCTGTGTCTGGGCTTATTGCGGGCACAGTGGCTGTCCCAAACTGGATTTAGTGTTAGATGTGGGAGGGCACTAGGATTACGATGGTACACTCCCCACACACAAAGCCACATTCCTCAGAGCCCTACTTCAGTGTGACCGAAGACTTGTTCTATTTTGAAAATGCCCAAAGTCAGTAAGGTTGGCTCTGGAAATGTGTACCCAATTGGTTAAGGCATGCCCATAAGTCATTTCCAACCACTAGCTTGTGCCAGGCATAAATGTGGCACTTCCAGCCTCCCACTTGAGAACACTTGTGACCTTGAGGAAGAACAGAAGAGGACTGGACCTGCTGCCTGTGACCTGAGAGGAGCCCTGAAGGACTGGACCTGCTCCCTCTTGTACCCAGGAAGTGGACTCCAAAGGTCCTAAGGCTAACCTCCTGTTTAAGCTACAGGAATGTAACAAGCTACAAGAGGCCTTTCCTGGAACTGCCCAGCTGACTGGTGGCAAATGGACCTGGACTGGAACCAGCTGTTTGCCTCTGCCTGACAATCTGGGATTCTCCAAGTGCCTCTTCTGACATCCAGGGAATCTTTTGAAGTGTACTCTTGTGGTGGATTGTGATTTATAGGACTAAAGCGAGGATGTAAATTCCCTGACCAGGATGATGAACCTGGTTGTTGTGTCCAACTCACTCTCCATCGCAGTCAGTGTCAAATTGCTTCTAGGTCCCGGTCTAATGCAACCATTGACTATCAGTGGCACTGTATGCTTCTTGGTGCTAGTCCTACTTAAAACTTTAAAAATTGATATCTCAGTTTCATCTTATTTCATTTTTGTTACTTTGGTGTCATTAGGTTTATTAGATTTTTTTTCTCTATTTTTCTGATTTGTTTTGGAATTTTTAATGTTTTGCATTTTGACTTTATTCATGTTTTGATACTGCTTAGATACTTTACACATTGCCCTAAATTAAGCCTGTCTGCTCTGTGACATAGTTACCACGGTGTTGATCTCCGGTTAATTTAGTGCTTTTGAGGGTCCACCCTGACAAGGGTTGTGATTATTCCTTGATGTTGGTAGTCATCCACCCCACGTAATAATCCAATTTCTTACAGCAGATGAGACCTAAATCCTGTGGGCACCAAAAACATTTGTACCTGATTTTTTTTGTTGGTTGTGCCCTACTCCGCCTCCAATTCAGACTTGTTTCCTCGCTAACATAGCACCACAAAGTCCCGCTTGGGCATTTTAAAAACATTTTTTAATAGGTTTGCCCCTGTCAGCATGGCTGAAAGGAAGCTACATACACTTGGCGAGATTACGAGCACCTTGCACAAAAGTGACCAAACAAACTGCTTTATAATTTAGAAGTGATCTTAGTTGCAGGACTGCATGATTGAAAACGAAGATACATTGCTATATCTAATCTTATTGCTATAGTTGCAGTTTCAGGTGTCTAGGAATTTGGAATTAATGTTGTGATAGTCATATGTTTAAACATGGGTTCTCAATACTTTTGGTATAGCGTTAAGAAACGTATCACGAGAATGTCTCCAATTTACCTGTAACCTTTTACAACTGTTGCTACACTAGCAATATAATCCAACTGATAAATTAGGATTTGCACCCCAGCTGAGCCAGAATGCAGTGAGGCAAATTTAAAGGGATCATTAGGTGAACGATGGCCCAATAGAAATTAAAACCCCATCTGACATCATCAGACTAAGAAACATTCTGGAGTGCCAGTTGCTGGTGATTGTTAGCAGTGCAGATCTGGGTAAAGAGAACTGCCTTCCCCCCTACTCTGGATGGCCTCTCTAATGAAGGTGGAGAGGTATTACTTTAGCGCATGTTGCAAGTGTGCACAAAACTACGAAAGGACTATGTGGTGGCACAGCAGATATAATACACTGAAGCGACCCTCATAACTTTAATTCAGAAACTAGTTACAAGTACACAAAAAGTTGGCTGTTCCAAAAAAGCTGTCTTGCCTTACTCTATGGTTGCCCTATGGGTGTGTGCAGCCACCACAGCAGAACACTGATGTATCCCATATGTTTGTGGGGTCACTATGTTATCAACTTCAATGACATAACACACCAGACGAAACTAATATGATTGATTTTTGTTTGTAAGCTAGTCCATCTCATCAGGTCAGTATCTTAAAGGCGACTGATTGTAGGGAGATGTCACACTAGAGTTTACTACAGCCACTATATACATCCTGTGGATGCACCGTCTTTGTAGGCAATCCATCTAACTTGTTTTCTTAAGCATTGTACTGTAAAACAAAAACTAATAAAAGCTAATCTTAGAAAAGCTCATTTACTTAGGTGTTGACACCTGACACATTGATGACCATGAAGTCCATTGCGAAGCTATCCAGATTTTTTCACTTGTCATTCGCTTTTTCCTCATTACCGGGTGGTTCCTGTAAACCAACAAGATATCTTTAAAGCGCCATAGAATTTGTCAGCAATTGTGTTTCTGCCAGCAGTGGATCTGAAGGAACTATCAAAGCATGCTGTACTCAATCTTCTTTTATGGACAGAGGCCCTGAATTCTATGTCCAAGGCCCTTCAGTAGTGCTGGGTGGTTGGCAGCACCACAAGAAATGGTTGGCTGTTTCATCACAGGCGCTATCTATATTTGAAACCTTTTTGGGTTAAGAAGTTTGAAATTCAATACTACGTGTATAGTGATCCTGCTAATGCCCTTTGGATGTTGGTGTGAAGTTCTACTTGACGAATTTTTAGGTTGTGCCTACAGCGTGCAGGTGCTGTCGGTGAAAGCTAATGTCTTTAAAATAAATAAAGAAAGAAATTTAAAAGAAGCTCAGAGCCTGCTAATTACTTACCTTTACATACCATTGGTTCGCTCCCACGTCACTCTTGTTTCTTTATTTACCATTGTCAGCTCCTCCTTTTTGCCTCTAGCTTCCTTCTGGGCTTTGAGCCTTCATCGGTGCAGTGGAGCATGGACTAAGTAAGGCTCTGATGATGAAGGAAGTGACCCGAATAAAGTCACCTGTGACCACCTCTCGGCCTTCCAAACAAATGAAGAGTCGGTCAGACAGTAGAGAATACAAACCAAAGAAATTTATTAGTATTGCGCTGCAGCGGAGCCCAGTCTGACCAGCCTCATGAGAGAGCTGCCGAGGGACTGCCTTCCCCCAACATAACATCAGATATTATACATTTCCAATTCCCCAAGAACACGCCCAGGCTGGAAAATTCCGGTCCAGGCAACAGTGAACAAAGGAGGCACAGAAGAGTGAGCTATGGTCCTGGGACCGGGTACACGCTATCTCTACTTCAAGGTTACTTTGCTCGCGCCCGCCATTATAGAAGGTGGGAACAAGCCTATCTAACAGCAAAGGTATGCCATAATAGAGAGTACATTCATTAGTGCAGCGAAACTCTGCCTTGGAGAAATATCAACTAAGGAGACATCGAGGCAGCTTTCTGCTGAGGCAAGCAATGTGAGACAGAAACTCAGCTTCGATCATGGAACAAAATGGCGGCTACTAATAAAATGGTGCCATGAATGCTAACTTAACACAGAACGAAATATGAATAGCAAGGCAATTACGTTTTTAATTCTAACAATGGCCAGTGTCCTTCTGTCCGCAGGCTCCTGCAAGTACTCTTTTGTTACTTTTGGACATGCACTCCAAAAGTAACTCTCCTTTATCATGCCCGTGTTTCCCCCACCACCCCGCCCTCCATTGTTTATCACCCACCCCCTGCCTTTCTCCCACTTTCCGATGTGGTGACCGCCCAAAATAACTCTGCACTACTTTTAGTTTTTTTTACTTGTTGCAACGTGGGCTGTTGTGCAGCATGGCTCAAACGAAAAAAAATGCTATGACTCTATCAATACTGACCGCATCTGGTTGCTTTTTTTTTCTTTCTTTTCTTTTACTTTAAGCCATGTTGTAAGGAAAAAAAAGCACATTGAAAAAGCCAGTAGTTTTGAATAGGGATGAAACCTATTGGTTTTGCCAATGCTTTTCGAAATGCATTCCCTATAGTTAGTTACAATGTAAATGTTTATTTTCTGTGCTGTCCTGGAAAAAAAGCTTTCCAGGAGAATTTTCATTTGGTGCCCGACCTCTAAAGGACTAAGTAACAAGCTGCACAGCGCTCAAAATTTACTGGTCTCGAACCTGTACCATTTACTTTATACCAGCGATTTGCAGTTCAGAGTCTATTGACCATGACTATCATAGGTTATGTTGAAGTCCATATGCATAATTGGTCGTCTCCCATGCTAAATGGTAGATCGAGGTTATCAGTTTTTTATGGATTAAATCTTTTTATTGATTTATAACTGAGCAAGCAATTTCAACTATCAGTTTTTTAAAGTGAAGCCACGCTACGATAGCAGCCATTTTAGATATGGGTAAACATGCCAAATTTTTCTGGGATGGGGCATGGCCAATTACAGGTGTGCCTTCTCTGGTACATTAGGGTCTGGTTTCACCTTCTTGTAAACCAGGCCACTGTCAAAGCTCTGCCAGCCCACTTCAGCATTCTATTGTTTAATTTCCACTAGGATGCTTTTATTAGTCAGAATGAGGAAGGCTTCTTTGGGTACCTTTTTAGTTGGGTTTTGCACCGTGTGACTGGCTGTCAGTGGTGATATGCACAGCTACCTGAAATCAGAATGGCCACCCTCCAAAGTCTAAGTTTGACAGTGAAGTGGTCGCTGCTGGTCAGTAGAAATGTCAGCCATCCTTTCTATGGAGACATGGCTCTGACCGAGGCTAACAGCCTGCAAGCTTTGCCTTAACAGGCTGAAGAGCGCAGTCTTTGGTATTTGGGGGCTCTGTGTGTGCCATAAGGCAGTTATTGTTCCTTCAAGAGATCTCTACCTGCCCCTTGTGAATGCAAGGGGTTCAGAGCGTTTTTTTCTTTACCTTAAGCTGTGCAACATGTTTAAAAAAACATTGACAAAGCCAATAGATCTTGCATAGGCGAAGCCTATTGGCTTTGCTTATACTTGTTGATTTCTTAGAGCGCGCAAATATCCGGAAGTGTCCTTCCGCTGTGAACTGTAAGTTAACAGGCAAAAGGTGTTATTCAAAAAGGTGAGTTTTAAAATGTTTGTGGAATCTGAGAAGATTAGGCTCAGGACTGCAGACATTGGATTTAGGGAGGGAGTAGGTGCCAAGGCACTGAGGCCCCCAAAGCGGAGACGAGTAGGAAGGTTTGCCGAACACCAAAACCATGGTCTTGTCCAAATTCAGTCCTAATGATTTGGCATTCATCCATTCAACGACTGCTACAAGGCAATTTTTTTTAATGATATTGCAGTGAGTTAAGATCACCCTTTAGTTGCAGAATATCTGCATATCGTCTACATAGGCATAACATTGAAAGCCAAAAGAGGCAATTGTGTCAGGCAGGAGAGTCACATAAAA
The DNA here is from genome assembly GCA_963921515.1 of Calotriton arnoldi. Taxonomy (NCBI): domain Eukaryota; kingdom Metazoa; phylum Chordata; class Amphibia; order Caudata; family Salamandridae; genus Calotriton; species Calotriton arnoldi. The sequence goes on along the minus strand of CAWUFW010003211.1, from coordinate 1,724,886 downwards.
GTGAAAAAGTGTGGGAGGTCATGGCAGATCCCTGTGGGACTTCACAACTTAACATTTAAAAGAAGATCGAAAGGGTGTACGCTAGACAGCCTTTCTCCATGAACTCAAAAACCAGATCTAAACCAGACAAGAACCTTGCCTTGGAGGCCGGCCTGAGAGAGCCTGTCCAGAAGCATTTTGTGGGAGACAGTGTCAAAAGCCGCTGATAAAGGCAAGACCTTGTGACTTTTCCAATGCTTGTTCGGGCCTAGCATTAGCTAAGACCTTTTGATTGTACTGAAATTGTGTATAATATACTTGTTCTTTCATCTGGCTGTTATTTCATTCAAATTTTTCTTCAGCTACTACAGCATGGGCTACAGGTCATCCTACCTCAGCCATTGGCTAACTTCACTGTGTTTTCATGAAGCACGTGCAACACACAAAGTAGTTCCCTGCAGAGCCAGTGACTACTATGGTAATGTGTGCTTTAGAGGCCAAAAATATTTTTGGTTTTGGCCAGTTTTTTTTCTCTTAGATTGGTAAGAGCCTGGCAGCTTCCCCAACAATAAAGCAGGAAACCATGGCCCCGTCCAGTTCCAGCCCCTCATTTGGAAGTACAAAGTTGGTGTGCCAGCATTAACTAAGCTCCCCTCTTCGGACAAGCGCTGAACATGCTCAGCTAAGTAGCCTCTATTCTACCCCTTGTCTAGCCACAAATCTCTAGAGTATTTACCCCCAGGATGAGATTCGTTTTAACTTTGACCACATATTTCTAATGATAATACGCACGGTTACCACACCTTTGGGCAGCAGGTTCAGTCGCACCGGCACCCAGAGGCCTGAGGGGGCCAACTAAACCCTGATTATTGATGCATTTTGGAATTCAAATACCAGTCAGGGGGCAAATTTCGTTCATTGCACTAGGGCCCATGACACTGCTCTGCATATGTAACTCTGTAGATGTAGGAGGGTGGCTGTGTTCAGACTTCTGACACTTTTCACTTGTTAGGCTCCTTTGCACCGAAATGTACAAGTAGGTCTTTTTTTATGTTAACCCGCGACCCCCACTAAAAGAGATTAATAGCAAACAAGTGAGTGTTATCTCCGTGAGCCACCACATAAACGCCTGCTCTGAAAGAGATCAGTGGATTAACCTGCCTAATACAGAGAATCCTGCATAATCTGCACATTATAGGTTTGACTCCAGGCAGAGAAAACTCGCCCTTTCTCTCATTTCAAGGCATTGTACGGCTACAATTAAGAGGGGTAATAATAGCACATTCTATTAAAACTTACACTAGGCTGTTCGTTTGTCTTGCATGGACTGAATATGTATTCTACAGGTTGCATACAGATCTCTGCAGCTCGAATTCAGTCCACATGGCTATTTTAAAGGCTTTATGCGTCTTTTATGGCTTACAAAGAAGGGTAACGTCCTTGGAACAGCTTGTAAACAGCAGAGGTTGTATGCTAGCCATCAGTCGTGTTTTGCAAAGCCTGCGAAACAGTTGTTTTCCCTGCAGCTCAAAGCTTAAATGTTCAGGCCTTTTGATCCAGTGTTGACTGAGTCTCTTAGATCGACAAGCATGGACTCCCACCCACATCTTTGATACTGAACTTCCCAAAAAAAAAGTTAATCGGTGTGACCTACGCTGTATCTTCCCTGCAGGGTCACCCCAGGTTTTTCACATTTTTCTGCACCCCATTTTTGCTGGCTTTTGTACTCTGTGCGCACTACCACTGCTAAAAAATAGTAAAGTGCTTCTGCCTCCCCCTCTGAAACATCTGCTGTACATTGGAACTCCTTATTTGCCCCATTTAACTTCCCTATAAGTCCATTATAAATACTCACGAACTGCGCCGTGTACTATAATAAACTTCTTCTCTGCTGATTGCTCCACCTTTTGCTCCTTTTCTACATTCTCAAATATTCTGGGCACTGTTGTGTATCGCTCTTCATACTCACGAACCCTTTCCCTGCTGATTGCTCTACCTTTTGTTCTTTCTCTCCGGTTATCACTTTTCCTTTCCCTTTTCTCATTTTCTCTTTTCTTACTTTTTTTTCTCTCCTTTTCATTTGCTTTGTTCATATCTCTACTTTATTATATATCCTTTTTTCATAACCTTACCACTTTATTACTATACTCAGCCTTGAGAAAGCCCTGGCTCCCTGGCCGTTGGGCGAAACACGTGTCGGCTGTTTTTCTGTCTCTGCACATGTCTTAAAATAAAAGAAAAGAATATTACAGAAGAGGTCTTATTTCCCCAGTGTATATGACGTCGAGAACTAAACTTGGGGATTCAAATTACCCCTAAATATATTACTTAAAAGAGCATAAAACCAATCACTCAACTCATTCCATTATAAATGGTGTTTTAAACAGGCCCATGACATGGATGAATATCATATGTGGGCTGCAGTGCATATTTACACCAGCCATATATGACAACAATATAGTCCTGCCAGGGGTACACCGTGCTCTGGCTAGGCTGCCGTTTAAATGCACTACAGTGACACATGTCAATGAAAAATGCCTCCGGAAAAGCCTATATATATTTACAAGTCACCCTATAGTGTGCCTTGTACGATCACTAGGCAGGGCACTAATACATAAAAATATGGCACGCTATATATTGAGGTTAATGTGCCCTTAGAGTGAAATAAAACCCAACGCTATTTAACTGTATAGGCCAAACTAGACTTGTTAGGCCTAGGTGTGATTAAATTCTTTATTTTGAAACTCTGCTTGGAATGGGCTAGAATGCGTCAAAGTTATTTAGAGCTTAGTTTTTAAAATCTGACTTGATGGTGAAATCTGATGTATGACAACTTGAGCAGAAAAGTAGTTTTGTAAAAATGTACTTTCGGCTGCCTGAGACGAACACTGACCTGAAACTAGTTCTGCCACTCTTCACACCTCAATAGCTGAAATACACATCCTTGCCTGAGGGAGGTAACAGCTCTGGCTCAGAGAGCAACTGCTACCTTTGGGCCCAGGAAAGGTCAATGGGTGCTGGCAATGTAGCTGGGATTAGCTATCTGGAACTGAACAGGAACAGTTGATAGAGTAAATGGCAGCTAGCTTAATTTAGCACTACATTTTTTACATGGAGACGCCAAGGAGGCTTTTGTTCACTCCGGGTCTCTCCTGGGAATTTAGGCTCCAGCTCCAGTAGAAGGGAAAAAAAGTTTTGATTCTGTCGATCGCAGACGTAGAGGAGTGGCTAAGAAGCTGAAGACAGGCCTGGCAAGTGGCAGGTAGGTCCTGCCATACTAAAACATGGTCTTTTGGGTACTTTTACAGCAAGTCAAAGAAGAAGCGCTGCAGAAGAAGATGGTGGACTGCAAGAAAATTCTTAGCATTTGGGAGGAGAATTTCTCCAATTTCTGACTAGCGCCCAGGACAAATCTGGCACTTCCACCACCACCTCCTTAGAACATTCCTGGAACTGGGAACTCTCCATCTGAAGAAGGCCCTACTGGAAGAATAATCCTGACTTCTGACTCCTGCTGAAAGAAGAGGACATACACAAGGAGTCAAGGGCTCCTGAATCCATCTGGCACCTTGGGACTGGATCTGCTCTCCGTGGGTCAAGTGGTTGGCCTCCTGTTTACCTACTTCAGGATACAACAAAAAGTAGGAGGTCTCTTGACTCAAAAAGGGCCCACCTGGCTAACAAGGACTCGACCCTGCAGGAGACTGGGCTGGAGAGAGACTTGGTGCCCAGAAGCGTGGCCTGAGGAGCCAGGAGCTGCAGGACTAAGCGTAAGAATATTTTCCTGCAGTTGGAGACTAAATCTCAAGATAAAACCTTTGACCGGGACAACCACTTGGTGTATCCGACTTTCGCTCCATCGTGGTCTGCCTGATATTGCCCCTAGGTCCCGATCCAGTGCAAATTGTTGCTTTTCCATAGTGCTCGACTTTTCTAGGGGCTGTTTGCTTTAAAACTTTAAAAACTCAGATCTTCGGTTGCCCTTAACCTATTTTGACGATTTGGGTGTTTTTTTGTTTATTTGTCTCAATCTTCCTAAATTGGTTTGGGAATGTTATTGTTTTGACTTCTTTACTTTGGATTTTGTTTTACTATTTAAACTTAGCACACACTTGTCTAGGGATTGCCTATTGTGTGTGCCATAGCTACCAGGGTTTATTATGTTATTGTTATTTGTAGGGCGTACATATCATCTGGAAAGGTATCCTGGCATCTGTGAAGGGGAGAATACTGGCGTACCTGGAGCCTAGTTGAAAGAGTCATGTCTCCAGTTTCTTACAAAATTCAAGTCTGGAGATGGAGGCTCGTATGTGTTGGGGAGTTTGTTCCAGGTTTGAAGGAGGGAGGTTGAAGAAGGCTCTGGCTTGGCAGATGTGGAGGGTGCGGGTGAGAAGGCTGGCAGAGCAGAGATGTTTGGCCGGGGAGTGGAACTGAATTTGGCTGTTGAGGTAAGCTGGGACTTGGCTGAGAAAAGTGTGTGTGTGGTGTGTGGTGTTTGAAAAGGGTGTTTGTCGATTGGGAGTTAGTGGGGTCTTCGAGGAGTTTGGATATGTGGATGTAATGTGGGAGTTTGAGAATGAGTTGAGCAGTAGTGTTCTGAATTGCTTGAAGCCCATTGGTGAGTCGGGCCATTATGTAGACATAGAAGGTGGCGAGGGCTTGCGTGACAGATCTGTGGGTGTCCACAGGGAGTCATTTTAAGACTTTCCTGAACATTTTAAGGGTATGGAAGCAGGTGGAGGTGACCAAGTTGACTTGATTGGTCATGGAGATTTGGCTGTCAATCACAATATCCAGGTTCTTGGCTGCATTGGATGGGCCACCATCCCTGAGAACAGAGAGGTGACTTTGCTGTAGAGGACCACTTCTGTTTTGTTGCTGCTGAGTTTGAGGCAGTTCTTTTTCATCCAGTCTGCTACCGAGGACATGAAACTGATGAAGTTTGCTTCAGTGGCAGTTGTATTTCTGAAAGGGAGACAATGAGCTAAATGTCATCTTCGTTTGAGATGATGTTGAATCCATGGGAGCGATTACTGTTGGCGATGGGGTGGGGGTATGTGGATGTTGAAGAAGTGGGGCTGAGAGCCCTGTGGGACTCCGCAGATCAGGTTGTAGGTGTCAGGAGAGTAGGGGACAAAACTGACTGTTTTGGTGCATCCTGAGAGGAAAAGCTAATCCATCAAAGTACTGGGCCATAAATGCCAGCCTCATGTAGGTGGTGGATGAGGATGGGGTGGACATGGTGTCAAATGATGCAGAGAGATGTAGAAGGATGAGTGCCACTGTCTCTCCTTTGTCGATGATGAGGCAGATGTTGTCGGTGTCAGGGAGGAGGGTCATCTCTGTGCTGTGGCTGGGACTGATTCCAGATTGGGAGGGGTTGAGGTGGTAGTTTGCAATTAGCTAATTGGACTGTCTGGCATTGATTAACTTCTCCAGGACCTTGACTGTGTAGGGGAAGAAAGAGATGGACCAGGATATGGTCAAGGAGTTGTAGAAAGGAGTTGGTACAAGGTTGCTGTTGTACAGCAGTTGGGTCTTGCTAAATGTTTTTCAAAGAGTGATAGGATGGTGGAGTATTTCCAAGAGTCCGGGAAATGGATACTTGAGTGAGGCATTAAGCATGGGTGAGAGGGCTATGCAGATGCGGTTTAGCCTTCGGTGAAGATGTAGTGTGAGCAGGGCTCCAATGGCGCTCCAGAGTGGTTTCCATTTTAATGATGACTGACCAGCATATCAGTGAGGTTTCCAAGGTGTTTCCATTGGTGGAGAAGAATGCTTCGAGGGTGGAGAGGTCTTGCTGGAGTGCAGAGTTATTGTAGATAATGTTGATTTTGTTCATGAAGTAGTTTGAGAGTTGTGTGCAGAGTTTCTGTGATGTGGTGCTGGTCTTGGAAGTGGCAGATCAGGAAGACCATTCCTTCACGATGGCAAAGATCTCTTTGGTACTGCTGCTGGAGCTGGATTGAATCTGTTCTGTGAAGGCTTGTCGCATTGTGGATTTGAGGCACTGTTGGTAGATCCAGGGGGCTGACTTGTAGGAGCCTCTGTAAGTGTTGTTGTGAGAGTGGTGCACCGTCTTTCCAGCTGTTTGCAGTGACGCTTTGAGAGCCTGAGGTCCTTGGAGCACTAGCTGCCTTGTGGTTTGTTTCAAGGAGTGGGGGAAGTTTTCAGAGAAGCCAGAGAGTCTGCACAGGAGGTGATCCACTTATTGAGGGTCTTGATGGAGCATGCTAGGTCGTTGGAGTGGGGGGGGGGCTCCGGATTGGAGCTCAGATGTCCAGATGTCCTTGGTTTGAACAGAGATTCTCTCAGAACTGTATTTGGACCTAACCAGAGTGGGTTGAGTTTGTAGGGGTACAGCCCTCCAAAACTAATAACCCCATTTCTGGCACATGACTAACTGTTAAGTACTTTAGTGTACTTGCCCAGCAAGCACTCAATTCTGAGATGCAAATTGCATCTCCCTAAAGTATATGGTACTAATTTTTCGTTTGTAACACTGGCACATTCCGAAGCACTAGATTCAGCACTGAATCCACCACCTAAGCAAAAGATTAGATCCTCAGTGTGTTCCAGAAACCTCAAATTAAGTTGCCCTGGCAATTAGATGTACATTGTGACATGAAGCACGAGGCCTATCTTGGCAAGAGTAGAGCAATGACACACAAAACAAATATTCCAAATAAGTAAACAAGTGATGGGATTTCTAGGCAGATGAAAACAAACATGAAGAGTGCGTTAACTAAATGAAAGTATATTTCAAATGGTAAAGGAATAAGTGCCTGACTGGTTGGAGGTAGGTAAGAGGCTTTTGATGGGACAGTGGCCACGATGGTCTAGTGGTAGAATTGGGAAACATATATACAAATTAGTGTTTCAAGATTCCATGTTGTAAAGTTCCAGCTTTTATGAAGGCAAAATCTTAATAGCCTGAATCTATTACACTCAAGTTAAAGAAAAGGTCCAGAGGTCGTCCTAAAGTAGCCACAAGCTATACCTTTTTCATGTATGATCAACCAATGCAAAACAACAAAAACACTACCCAGTAGCAAACTACTGAAAAGCAAATTTACTTTTTCACTTATTGCTGATTGGCTGGTACTGCTATTGAAGCTGTGTGGTCAGTGATGAAGAAAGAATAGAGAGGGGTTATTACCAGAGCCACTGTAATTATGTGGCAGGAGAGGGCCAAATTATGCGGCAGGGTTGAGCAAATTATGCAGCAAAAAGGAAATTATGCGGCATAATGCGGCACATTACTTCATTATTTCATCATTTTTAAACTTAGTAACACTCTGTGGGCATTGGTTGCACCTCATTAGTACCAGTTCAACATCCATATATAGCAATAGAAAGGTGATCAGCCCAACTTTACAAAGGGCATTCCACTGCGCTGTAGCATGTCGTTACATTTTTAGTAACTTTTGAACCGTTTGAGCTAGAAACATTTTTTTTGTTAAAATCTGCAGATTATGTGACGGATGATGGATTATGTGGCAAATGCGGCAAATCTTTAATTATGGAAAATCACTGCGCCCGCACAATCACATAAATCCAGTGGCCCTGGTTAGTACCATATCTGTAGGAAAGGAGGCACACTCCAGACGATGTGCTGATTGGCTGCAGCATGCAAAGCTGCTTCACGGTTGGTTCCTCTTCGCTTCAGCCTGAAAAACAATAAAATCCTGGGTGATTACTCCCACTATGGAGAACATAGAATGTTGCTTTATATTAAGGAGATTGTTACACCCATTGGAGAATGACATGCTTAGTTTGTCTGATTCTTCAAAGGTGATTGATCCCTCCACACTACCAGAGGATGAATGGAGCCATGAAAGGATCCACATCCTGTGCCAGTTGATGCATCCATCACGCGTCTAGTGCGCCTGCCTGAATCATGATGCTATTCTGCTGGCATCCCTGAAGTCAGGGGGAAGCTCCCTGGAGTCAGTTCAAGTGAACCTCAAGGACACCTTTAGAAATCAGTTGCCTGTTGATAGTTCTTAATGTTGGCCACGTAATAACTTTACATATTTTAGCCCAATCAAGCCCATATCCTTTGTGGGTGATTTCAGCCCCAGTCCCTCCTAGGCATGGAGTTGGACAAGATTGCCGCCTGGGAAACTCCGAGGCAAGTCTATGGCTGCAGGTGGTCACTGAAGGCGAAGACCAAGGAAATTGGGGATGCACAGGTACGGCGTCCCTGGCTGGCTGGAATACACAATTCTCTGGAAAACACACCTCTAGCCATTGGAGATAGTCAGTGTTCAAATCTGCCTGCGTTAGTCTCCTCCCTCAGATCCTGGGAAGCAGAAGGCTCCCATCACACCTGCCCCTGGAAACTCTACACCCAAAGCAGAACAATGTGCTCTGACAGGTACTGTACGACTTGATCCAGGGGACAATTCTCCTTTCCTTTGCATCCTTCAACACCTTGTTCTCTGTGCTCTTTGAAGTGTAAGGTAACACGTCAGTCACTTGTGTTACTTTCAGTGCTGCTGGTTGCTCTGAAATGTGAGCTGGTCCCCTGTTGTACAGCAGCAGGGTCCTGCTAACTTAATTCTAGCTCGTCAGTTGGTTCATAACCTGTAATCAATAATCATTGTTCAGCAGTTCTGACAAAGATGAGTTTCAGGCAAAATGTGGCTCTTACAGTTTAAAAAAAAAAAAAAAAAAGTATAGGATTTCTTCTCATCAAGAGGAGAGGGCCTGTCTGCTTTGTTTACCTGAAACGTGTTAGTTCATATTTAATTAGGTACCCTCTGAGGCTACAGGATAAGAGATGAGAAGCATTTGGTGCGCCAGTTTACAGTGGCACTCAATAATTTATACTATGTTAAGAGAAGATGCAACGTTGTAGGTGTAAGTGACAGCCGTATGCAAATGAGGTTTGAATTCCCATGAGGCTCATTCATATGTATAATGTACAAAGGTATTCACCTAATTTATGTTACTGAGATGCACCAGCAAGAAAGACTCTTGCAAACGAAGATCACACATGTTAGGGAAATGGTAGAGCTGTAACTGAGCTAGGGTTGAAGGTACCTACCCTTGAGTGATGAGTTACTTGCAGTCTGCTTCATCATGCCAGCTCGTGTTAAGATCTCGCATGTTACACCAATACTTACTTACGTTGATAGATACGTTCCTGTTCATTTTACATTTGTTTATTTCCAGGTTTAAAAAAAACAAAAAACATTATTGGCTCATGTTTAGGGCGCACAATGATCATGAATGCCGGGAAAAAAACTGCATGTGAATGGATATTTAATTTTCAAATAACTTATGCCATTTGTATTGTGTGCTCAGTTCATATAATATTTACGTTGGTGTAGTTAAAGGTACCGTTAAAGCTGGGACTGGTGGCTTAGTGGACTAATGCGTCCACTGTAGTGGTATGTGTTTGACCTCATGGCCACGTGTTCAAATCCAGGCGGGTCCACTCAGCCGTTCATCCTTCTGAGGTCGATAAAATGAGTGCTATTGAGTTGGGTAACAATAAACATCTGTTATTCAGTGCCAAGAGGCCTACGGGGGAATGCGCGCTTTACAAACACACCTTATGTTATAACTTTTTGAACTTACTGTTCTTTTACATAGGCAGTTAGATGAATGTTCATCAACATTCACATTTGCGTCTTAATATTTCATGGATGCTCATATAATAAAGCAACTAGTGTAGACGTCTGGAATGGAGCCAATAAAAAATATTAGAAATTGAGTTCTAGTTACAAAATGTGCCTTATAGTCCACTAAATATTTGATCTGTCCATGGCAACCGATTCAGCTGTTGTGAGCTTATACTACATTCAAAACTGTTTTTCATAGATCTGTGTTTTCACATTTATTTAAGGTTATGGTCATATTGAGTAATAATAACATAGTATAATATTAGATCTCTGGACTGATGTCTGAGCAATACATGGTTTGTTACATTTGGAGATTGCTATTTCTCTGGGATGTTTTATATAACATATATTTCATGTTTAAAGGGTCGCTCTTTTGAAAGTTTAGTGATGCCTTGTTTTGTTTGTTACAACTTTGTCAATGACACTGTATTCAATAAATAAATATTTATATAACACTATAGTGATGTTCATTTAAATTCAAGTAACTAAATGGGCGTCATTCTCTCAAACATTCTGTGCCTTAATATGGAGGTTATCTGATAGTAATAATCCATTCATATAATACCACTCAGGCATGCTTACAGCTCCACCAAGCAGCAGTTTCAAATAATTTTCTTTGATGCATTTCGAGTAGGGATCAGTAGACACAAAATATTTTTTTTGTATCCATCACGAGTCTCAAATATTGCAAATAATCCCAGATGTTCTTTTACAGTGTGGTCCAATTCTTCGAAGAATATTTAATTTAGCATAACAGATTTTGGGCTGAATTCTCTAAAGGAATAGTAGAAGTACAGAGTGTACAGCTTCACAATTGTTTCTTATTTACTCAACTAAGCAGTAGCACAGCTGGAAAGCTGCAAGAATCACAGATTTCCATGTGCATTAAGGAGTGAGCTATGTGATTAGGTCGAGCCTAGCGCAACGCGCATGCGCTGCTCTAGGAAAACGACCTCTTGGAATCACTCTGGACTTTTCACACGCTGGTGCGTATGTTTTTTTTTTTTTTTGCATTTTTTCGATTTGGCTTTGCGTGCGTCTTTATAGAAAGACAGCACGCAATTGGGCAAAGGCAGGTGCATGTCCCACCTTTCCCTGGGAATGTATCCGCCCACGGCTTGTGGTTACGAGCAGGGGCGCCATCTGTTCGGGGTCATGGCACCATCTGTTTTTAATTAGCGCACCACTCGCGTGCTTGTTTTTCAAGTGCTAATACCCATTTTTACCACTTTTTACTTCCTGGTGGTTTGTGCTTGACTCCGTGTAGGCGCTAGTTAAAAGAAGTAGAGATTTAGATTTAGAACAACCACTATCGTTGCTCAATTTAAACACAATGCAAGTCAGGAGCCTGGAAATGTTTAATCAGCTGTAGTGATTCAGAACAACGAGTTTGTTTTTACCTGCCCGCTCTGCGTCTAGGCACACACAGACATCTGTGTGCTTTCTCCACTACACGCCCCGCCCTAGTTGATTGGCGTCCTTTAACGTAAATACACTTGGTATGTGGCCTTTGTTTTCCCCAGGGTTCGCTGGCCGGTGGCCAGGTAGAAGGGAGGAAGCAGGTGCTCGGCATTAGCAGTTCCCGATCAGTGCGCGTGCAGGGAGGGCGCGCGGCTAGAAGCACCCATGGGAGCTCTGCTGCGGGGGTCTGTAGCGGAGCGGGCCTCTAGTCAGGTATGTATTCGGGAGCAAATCAATATGAGGCGGAAAACTTGGCGAATTCGATTTTCTTTTCTTCCTTTACATTCAACTGCTCTCGCAATGTGTTTACTTGTGTAGACGTTATGGTAGCAACACCGAACTGTCGGAGAGGATGGTTTTTTGTGTGCAATGTGCTTTCTTAAACCGAGTTCACGCCAGATGACTTTATGGAAGTGTTTAAGGATCTCGGTTTTCTATAGGCTAATGCCATTGCGTACTTCTTTCCAGACTATTTTGCAGCGGGGGCTCAGCCCCATATCATGAGGGTGCCAGTCAGCCCGTGTTGGGCTGTTTCTTCATAAAACGCCAAAGCACGCAGATACTCGTAGTTTCACATTTCATTTTTCACATTAAAAGTATGGGACTGAAACCAGAGCTGGTAAAAAGCTTCTATGATGGCAAGGGCCAGTTGACAGTTCTCTCTTTTTGGTGTTTTTTTGTTTGTCGATGAAATGTCTTCGGTTCAGAGGTCTCTTTTCCGCCTGAATCCATGTTGTATTTCAACGCACCTCCTTCACCTGGCGTGCAATCGGTGCCCAACGCGTAGCGCCTTCTTTCTCAGTCTAGTGTGGTTCCTAGCGGCTTACCCCTCACTACCGAGCCCCAAAGTGTTCAAGGGTGTCGTTCATTATGGTTCTTTGAACGGCAGGTCGCTCACCTGCAGCGCTTATCTCTTCAATGACAGACGCTGCTGCCTGCAGGTTTTTAATGGTCCTCTCCTTGGTATTTATAATAAAACATGTAGACCAGGAGATGCTATCTTTCAATATAGACAATATTTAAAATGAATTGCGTCATACTGTATGTGCTCGAACAGCAGTCTGTCAGGTGTCTCTGAATTCCACACCTGGAGTCTAGAGTCGGATTCACAAACCCCACCCACCAACATTCCTCTCACTCTAGGTAGGTGTACTCCCCGAAAATGTTTGTGATTTGAGCCTAAGCCAGTCGTGGGCGTTGTGGTGTTGAAACAGTTTTTTGGGTGTGCTGGTCAGTTGCTTCACCTGACCAAAATGAGGGGGACTCCTGAAACATCCCGGTGTGACTTAAAGAGCAAATGTGGGAAAGGAGTAAAGCATTTTATTCTAGGCAATGGGAAGCTGCATCTCTGCCCAACACCATGTTTAGGTCTGGCTACTTGCGTTCCTCACCAACGCCAAAAACAGACTTGTGGCACAACCTCGCTCCGGGTCAATACGGAGTCTGTCTCCAGTCCTGAATTGTTCCCCATCAAACCAATCCTTTCAGGTGTTAATCCAATTAGTTCAATTGAAGCAAAACAACTACAATACCCAGAAGGCTTTAGATTATGATAACAAAGTCAGGATCTGGAAACAGTGTATGTAATGACCAAGAGCTAGGTAATCACCCTAGAGGGCTTTGAGTCAACCCCCCTTCTGCCAATAGTTGGTTTTGGGCAGCTGCCATCATTAATTGCTTGAAGAAAGTGCCATTCACGTTTTAAATAATGGTAGAGGAATATTTCAGTCTTGCGCTTTGCAGTTGGCTAATAGGTAGCAGTCCGCCTGCCTCGAGAGCTTTCAATGGCCAGTGCATGTGAAAGAAGCAAAGCATCCATGTCCTACAATAAAGGTCTTTGTGCACATAGAAGTATTCCACACCCCAGTTGCTGTTGCACCAGCGTTGATTTTACACATAAATGGGATTTTGCTTCTAAATGTAATATTATGATGTTTACTTTGCACCAAATGTGATTTTTGCACCTAAATTTGATTTGTGCTGCTAAATGTTTTCCACACTAATGCTTATGTTGCACCATGGGTGTTTTAGCACCTACATGTGCTGTCAACCAGATGTGATGTCATATTGGTGCACACCACTTACAACTAATGTGACGACCTCTTACTAACTCATTTTTCTTTATCTGCACTCCATTTTTCCAAGAGTGTTTTTACATCCAAAGGAATTTTTTCTCCTGAATATCTGTGCTCCTAAAATTGTTTCCACACCCTTGTTGAGTTTGCACATAAATATAATTCCTTTTCCTAAAGGATTTCCCCACTATTGATGATGTTGCAACAAGGATACATTTTGACATACATTTGCTGTCAACCAAATGAGATGTCATTGCACATAATTTAAACCAAACATGCAATCTTACTATGCTTTTTCATCTCTCTAGTCATTTTGCATCTGCATGTGGTGCCAAACTCCAGCTGACTTTGGACCAAGGGTTATTTTGTACATAAATGTGATTTATTCAAAAGTGCTGCTGCTCCCACATTTGATACCACAACACTGCTTACTTTCGATTAATGAATGTTTGCATGTATTCATGATGTGGGCTTTTAAAAATTGTCAACAGTCATAGTGATTTTTGCACGTTGATATGCTTCCAATCAAATGGGGGCGGAGTGTGGGGGGGTCTTACTGATGCAACCTTTTATACGTAATGAACAATAACTCACTACTCTCTGTCCTGAGTGATACTCCATGACTGCATATTGTGGCTGTACCCTATAGAATCTGCTCTTAAGACCAATAGTAATCACATTTTTTTATAAGATATTATTTTTGACAACTGGTTTAAAACGAAAAGAGCTTCACACAAGTTCAGCCTCTGACTCCTGTATGCATGTTAAAACGCAAAGCCCTGCTGGTAACCTAGAAACCTGAGTCAGTGACAAATACCATAATCTCAAACTGGGCTCCATATATGTTTTACATTTTTATTGAGGACATATGCTCCCGGACAGACACGTTTTTCCTTCCTAGATTCAAAGAACACAAAAGAAAATCACTATCCCAGTTTACCACAACCATAAATGTGAACTCCACTTCACCCTAGATGAAAATGAAGGTCCTGATTCAAATCCTCGATCACCCTCCATAGCTTCACCTTCACCACATTCTTTGACGCAGAGACAGTAGTAAATGTTTGTACAATGGCTAGAAACATTAAAACTGATAGCATTGCCGCTATTCCTATTAACAACACAATCAGTAGTAGGGGTGGGTGAAATATTCCGTTCTGCTGACGGAATTGTTGGAATTTTGTCGACTCCCCTCTCCTCTTCCCCCTCCCCAATTCCCCCTCCCCCTTTCTTCTGGCACACCTCTCCTCTTCCCCGTCTCTCTTTGTGCACACCTCTCCTCTTCCTCCTCCTCCTCCTCTTTGACCTCTAGTAACGACATGTGGTAGTGCAACATAGTGCACCCAGCGCTGTATATTCCTATCCAGGAACCTCTAGTAACTACCTGTGGTAGTGCACCTTAGCTCACCCTGCGCTGACACTGGCTGATAATGTGCTGCATGGCTATACACTTATAAGGTCCCAAAGGCGAGACCTATTGGCTATGCCAATGCTTGTTTTTACGTATGGCTTGACCGCTCAGCTGTCTGCGTCGCCTATTGTTACCAATGTTTTAAAATATATACAGAGTGGGCAGCGGCGAAGCGTGGGTTGCCAGTGCCTGGGGCAACATTTTAAAAGAAAGTGTTGCGCCCCCTAACCTGTGGAACGTTCGCTCAGGAAGTGCGGACTTTCCACGTATTGGGGGCGCAATATTTTCTTTTAAACTTTTGCGCCCGGGTCAACCGCCCCTGTGGACCCCCCCACGCAAGCCACTGAGAGCGGGCCTTTGTTCTGGCGAGAGGTGGATTTCTTGCTCACCTCATACCGTTGGCTGTTTGATGTATTACTCCGCCTCCAAAGGAGTGCTTGCATTGCAATGCACGAGAGGCTGTTATACATTTCAACAGTACATGTAAGCACATAAACGCACATTAAATTCCCTATCTCTTAGATACACTAAAAACTGATTTTAATTGTTTTTTGTTTTGCTTTTTCACAGCAGAAGGCGTTTTTAAATATTTTTTTAAAGGGGACTTAAAACAAAAGCCTGACATATTGGCCGTGCCTTTGCTATTCTTAAATGCAGCTGTTTCCCTTTCCCCAGTGCGAAATTGTACATGACTGATATTTAGTTCAAAGTCATCCAAGAATGGCTCTAAGTCTGGTAATGCCATTCTGGTCCGATCATTGTGCATTATAATTTATAAATATTTACATTTTTCAAGCACCCCTTTTAAAGTGCTACATTTGATTATGCATCAAGGAAAACAGAATATCAGATTTTAAGTAACTGGTTTTAACCAGAAACATCTCCAAATGTTCTTTGAACTTATGGGAGTCTCGGTGGAAAGTGGAAAGGTGTTCTCCCATACTATGACTGCACCACTTGGATGTGCCTAAGGCATACACTAGGCTACTCAATGTGGTCACATATCCAGTATGAAACTAATCTAAATGTTTGTCCTATCATGCCACTTCCGGGTTTTATGCTCAGACGACCAGTGCAGATTGGAACATCTATTTTTATGGTCTGTTGACACATCCAGACAAGCGGGCGGTGTGGTTGAAAATTGACGCACTGTCATATGGTGGAATCTCACAAACCACAAGGCTTGATTTTCTCTTCCTTTTCTATACACTTTTCTAATTTTATAATGCTTTTTCGGAGGCCTGAAGTAACCTCTACAGTTTTTTGTAGAGCACTGATTTTGTACAAAATTGTAGCATTTTCTTTGTTGAAACTATAGATATTCAAGTAGACGTTTTGGAAGTGTAGCACACAAATTTCTGCAAAAAGGGAAGGAAGTTCCTCACCAGCCGTTTTTTCGCCTAACTTCCTCTTCAGTTTGTCTGGTTGTGCTACTTGGTTTTGTAAACTTGTTTTAAATCTGTCTGAAACAAGAAACCAATTTGTTTGGGAAAAATAGGGCATGGTGGATGACGGCTAAAACGTAAATTTTAGATTTTTAGCCTATCATAACTACTATTTAGAAAAAGATTTCAAATGGTGGATTTGTTCAATTCGATGAATTTGCATGAGTGTACTCTTACACCGAAAGTACATAACCCTAAATAGAAGACATTAAACTCCAACTGCGTATAAAATGTGAATGAGAATGAATAGTTTTTTAAACTGTAAAATAAAGTGGGTAATATTAGATAAACTGCAAGAGGGTGGGGGAACGCAAGCTTTTGTGTTGGTTTTAAACCTAAAGTGCCACTTAGCAGTTTTGCTATTGCAGAGGTTGTATGTGATTGCATTGAAACAGGATTTCATGGAATACTTTTACTGAGAAACCATTTTGCCTAAAGTGTTTAATGGAAATTTGCATGATGGATGAGATTTACCATTTCACAGAAACCAATTCATAAAATGACTTTTTTCAGTATTTACTTTTGCATACTTATTAACTTTGAAAAACAGCTTTGTTCTCTTATAGATCCTTTATCCCCCCAAATCCTGTCTTTCTATATCCCCCACCCCCTCTTTTTTTTTTTGTTTACAAAAGTGTATGTTATTTTTTTGGCAAGACAACTCTCCAAGGGTTTTTTACATCTCCATTTTCAGTGGAACCAGATATTATCTGGAGAAGCTGTATCATTGCTTCATCATCATGCGTGTCTTTCTATGAATTGAGCAAGCCTAATCTCTCTCTCTCAAAGATCTGTACATTTAATCTCTAACAGCTTAAGTACATAGATGAAATTTGTTTAATGTTTCAAAATAATAGGTTCAAAGCCATGAGCTGGGGATGCAGCCTACCTACATAGCTGAAAACCTTGTCAGATACTTAAACCTCTACCTCTCCCCTAACACACTCTGCAAACTAAAATCCTCTTGCCACCCAAACCATCCTGCACAATATCAAAGTCCTGGTTGTTTAACTTGCTAGGCCTGTATTACTGGACCTTATTACCGTCTGACTCGTGTCCCATCTCTTCGGAAACAACCTTTAGAACGCATGCATTACATCGCATGCCATTAGATCGAGGTTTTTACAACGCAAGTCGTTACAACGACTTGCACTGGAGAGCGCTATAGGACAAGGAGTAGTTTAATTTACTATCCAACACCTTCCCTACTGTACGTAGGCTGGAGTTGGAATAGTAAATTAAACTACTCCTAAGTCCAGCGCCCTCCAACGCAAGTCGTTGTAACGACTTGCGTTGTTAAAACCGCGATCTAATGGCATGCGATGTAATGCATGCGTGATATCGTCATACATCCATCTCTTCTCGCCGCCTTCAATACATACCTTCTCAACCAAGAAGAAAAGCTAGGATAGTCCTTTAACACATTTGTGTATTTCAATCCACCTCAGCCTATCTCCATGTAAATAATTTGAGATACATTAATGTATGAAATAACCTGCATCCCCACTCATGCATCACCACCAGGAACCCTACCTACCCTGTTATCCTCCAGACTGTTTATTTTTTGTGCTATGTACCACAAATTGTGTTTCTATGTACTGCAGTCCCTGCTAAAATTCTCCTTATTATTGTTCTCCAAATACATATAATTTAAAATTCACGTTAATCCGTGAAATGGTAGCCCTTTTGTACACTTTCCATGTAAGTAGCAGTTTTAATGTTAATAAGAAATGCAATGTTAATATACAAAACATGCCACGCTTTCAGCGCACCGTACAAGTTGGTATCGGGTGCCTTAAAAGTGAGATGGTGTTTCACTTTATTTCTAAAGAGTGTGACATGACGTGTTTTCCTCCTGTCTTTCTTCTTTCAGCTAGCCAGGTAGATTTCGCCTTTGATCAGCATACAACGTGCCAAATGGATTGGAATTATTTCTAAATGAGTGTGGTCATGCTGTCAAATTTCACTCTTAAATGGATATGAGAAACATACTCCTCATCAGGAATAAGCCCATAATTATTTACTAAACCAACAGAACAGGGGCATGTTTACTATATTGGGTTTTATTTTATGTATTCAATGTATATTTGTCTATGACATGGTGCCATATTTGTATTTGAACATTGTTTTTGGATATTTTCTGGTTGCCACCAAAATCAAACAATGTTGCACAGTTGACAGCCTCCAAAGAAGTTCTATGTGCTGCTCTGGAAAACAGTGTAAGGACGATTTTTCTTTATTAAATTAAAATGTAGGCATGGCTCTTTTAGCATGTAATGTAGTCCAATGAATTGATGTGCCACCTCTTAAGGAAGCAGAGGCCACTATAAAGGCCTCTGTTAATGGCTTTGTGCATTTTATTTTCTGGGGCATTCTTATAGCCGTGATAAAATATCAGTGTTATTTTACAAACAGTGATAACTTGTTTTTAGTGTAGCTCTCCTGCCGTTTCAAAGCACTGTACGTGATCAGCTGTTTAATTTTATTTTACCTGAGGCCAAGGTTCAAAAGAGAGGACCCAATTTATTTAATTCTTTACATAGTTTAATGAGGTAGGACTCTTTCATTGACAATCTTTACAGACCTGTCCATTCTATGGCACTCCCTCTGAACCATGCAGCCCTCAAATACCACCAACCCCCATAGCTGCTTTTCTTAGTTCTCTTGCGCCTTGTTACGCACAAGACATGCTGGAATCTATATAGTACTTTCCTCTGTGCAGTGAGGGTTTGAGCATATACTCCTCCTTAGATAATATGGATGATTTCAATCATACAGATGGATTCCTTTTTAGGTGCTGGTGTTTTTAGAAAAAGGCAATTGTCTTGTGTTGTCTTTAAAAAATTCTTTATTAGTTACATCCTTATTGTTCCAGAAGTCATGTTTTTTTGTACTCTGGAGGTGCAACAGCCGACACGTGTTTCGCCGTAGGTGGTCAATGAGACCAGGGCTTTCTCAAGGCTGCAAAAGATGTAATGTGACAAAGTAAAATGGGATTGCAGGCCCCATTCGTGAGACACCGACGGGTGCACAGTGTGTGATATTGGTGAGTGCCTTTATTAAAGTAGTTAGAAAAAGTGCACGGATTAGGAAGTCTAGGGAACATCCTATGTTGGTGAAGTGATAATGTGCACGCAAGCTTTGTGACTGATACAACAGTGCAGAAAGGACAGACAAGGCATGGTCAAGTTTAAGATAAAATAGTGAGGTGCTGGCGACAGGGGATCAGAAGTAATAGTTATTGCATATAGAACATGTTTGTGCTCAATGCATGCTTGATCTAGTAGTCATGCAGGATCATAAGTAGTTTGTGTTCTATTATATAGAAAGAATACTGACGATCGTTTTGAGCCCACAAATGTTAGTCCTGCACTTCATTATTCTTTAACGTGCTCGGTAGTGGTAAAACATTAGGTCAATGCATTATTACACATTACAAATATACCTTATTAATTATTCAGAAGATCAGAGAACAGTTTCCTTCTGATACAATACAAAGGTCCTCAATCAGAATACAATAAACGCTGAAATCTGTGAAAAAGTGAAACAAGGTCAGGGGACTGTGGACAAGAGAATGGAGACATTCTGCTCCTGATATAACATCGTCTTCAGGAACAGGAAGGTAAAAGCCATAGGTGTAAAGGGAAAAAAAACTTTCATTCAATTTATAAAATATGTCGATATACAGTCAAGCTAGGTCACCTGATATGTTGAAAGTACTTAATAAAAGTCCTATTTTGATTCAAAACTTGCCTATTATATTTAAAAGCCGAACGGCAATGTCAGAGTGTCCTACTGACCTTCAGGAGACTTCTCAAGACACCTGGCTGTTCGAGCAATAGCTGTTCCCCCCTCCCCCCCTCAGCGCCTTGAGACCCTCACGGGTGAGTAGTGCGCTATACAAATGGATGATTGATTGATTGGGCGAGGGAGGTGTGTATTATTATATACCTCAGATGGAAAGGGATCTTACTTAGTCACTATCGTCAGAAAACCTATTATATAACTCTTAATTGCCGAATTACAGTGCTTTAGAATAGCAAATGATTTTGTTTTATGTATACGGGAGGTTAAACAACTACAAAATACAGTATTTTTATGCTCCTCGAAATACAGATTGACAATAGTCAATGCAAAACGTGTGCATGTTAGCAAAAAGGACTTTAATGCGAGATCGACAAACTGACAAGGTTTTCAAGTTCGAGAAAGCAAACATATGGATATCTTGGGGAAAAGAGTAATCCGTTTCGTAGCGCCTTAAATTTTTTTTCAATAAAACCATTTATCCACATTTCAGATAACGGTACGGTCACTACAGAGACCTCAGTTTCATTCCTTAGAGTAACATGTACATTTACTCTGCGCGTGCAGGCAAATGCCATGTTTAGACTCCGGGCTATTGCTACTCCGCACTGACCAGGGTAGGACGTTATCATCGGCGTACAAAAGACTAGATATTGGAAACAATGTTGCCTGCGAGCATATATGTATTTTCCTTAATAAAGCAACATCGCTAAACGGACGTCCACTTACTTTAACAGAAGAATGACTGTCCCGGGTCAATCCCTCGTACCGATCGTCATGGCGAGCCAGCGGCGTTCTCAACAGCCGCCATCTTTAAAGAGTCATGTCTCTTGATTTTGCCTGGAAGTTTCGGTTCTTGGCCTTTCCTCTGTGCAAGGACTTCCCATCCTGATTAGCCCTGAATGAATGTTTAGAACAAAGTTCATACTAGGCCTTGGCGGAGTTAGCGGATTTCCACTACGCAGAACTCCGCAAAGTGACTGAAAAACTCTGTGATGCTACACGGATTTCCGCAAGTGGCAGAATGCGTTATATTGCGCTGTTAGCACTGATTTTTAGTGCCGGGTGTTTGTCCCACACTGAGAGATCAGCGTGAACGGCACCATGTGCAGCGCAAGAGGGCGCTGCTTCATTCTGCCACTCACCTAGATTTTCTACTCGACTGGCAGCTTCGTCAACGTGAACGGAAGGTTTCTCAACGTGAGTGGTCGCGACCATCCGCAACCACCTGCGTTTAGAAATCTCACCGGGAGGTGGACTAGCGGGGGATTTTACTCACTCGCCAACTTAACGTTGGCAAGCGAGGAGAAAACTCCGCTTTGCGGAGTTTTGCGCAATTTCGCGTGCTCCACGGAGTGCTGAAAACTCCACAAACTGAGTGGAGTTCACTACCTAGGCCTACTAGTTCATACCTCCTTTGGCCCTCATTATGAATGGTCTCTTTGTTTTATTGTGGTTGGGTAACGAGTTGCCGACCCTGTCAGAATTGCCAACTCCACAAATGTGGTGTTCTTCACCTGGAGAGTTCACTTGATGAAATACTGGGAAGAAATGAGGAATAACCAGGGAAATCTGATCCAGAATTACAGATTTTCACTGTTAATTCTTTACTTCTACAGGAACCCCCGGCTTCCGCTCATAATAAAAGCAGTGTCAGATTAAACCCTGTGGAAGCCCCTTAGGCAGTCGAAATTTCGGGGCCCCCCCTCGCAAATTATCTCCTACTACCCAGTGCACCGGATTCTTTTACAAACTGACAGCTGCCAGAAGATGAGCTTTTAAGAGACAAACTGTTGTGAATCTGATGTCTCCTGTTTATGTATTTTAAGTTGTTAATGGGTACATTACATGAATACAGTATTTTCTCAATAGTCTTTAATGTAAAGTTTTCGTTTCTTTGAGTTGACTTTTTTTTCTATCTTTTGGATACAATATTTAAGAAGGCTTAATTGTAATTTTCTTTCTAGATCAAATCAATATCATTTTGATCCGTTGTCGCAGGGCCCCTTAAAAGAGTGGGACCCATAGGCCGGTGCCTATTTGGTAATCCGGAATTGAATAAAAGGTCATTCCACCCCTGGCATTTCCGATGACCTCACTGTTGGTAAACCGGGGGTTGGTTTACAGGGATTTGCTACTTTTCAAAGCTTCCCTTGAAATCTTTTACTCAAGGTCAATTTAAAATAGTGTTTCAAGAGCTATAGACAGCAAGAGCCTTGGGAGCACATTTTTCAAAACTGTGTTCAATTATAGGGGCTATGGCAAGCCATGTGGGCAATATTACACTCTTCCCTGAAATTGTCAGCCTCACGCGCTGCGCTGTAGACCCAGATTACAATCTGTTACATAAAATCACCTGTGACTATTACTGTGTTCTAGTAGAACTTCACTATCGTATAAAACATTAGAATTGGCATAGAATCGATACATTCATGCTAGTGTGGCGTTGCTTTTCTGCAGGAAATAACTGTTCAATAGTGAGGGTTGTAATTATCTGTAGCAAAATTCAAACCCAGCAATAATCGACACATAAACAGCAGCTCCTTTTATTGAGTGAGTGTGAAGGGGCTCAATGTGGGTGTGGGAAGCAGACAGATTGTTCTACATGGCCCCATTTGGCTTTGATGAATGTTGTACCGTACTAAGCCCTGGCAACATCTTTATTATGCATGCATAAAAGCTATTATTCCTTGGGTTACATGTATATTGCATAAATGTTCATCTTGGGTGGTTACGATTTGTTTACATATTTGTAGGCCACTGGAGGCGGCCGACCTGCTGACCATAAACCTATTTTTATTATGTGAGATTTCATGAATTCAAGCAATTTGAATGAATATTTACAAAAAGATATGTCCAGACGGAAGAGGAACTACATGAATGAGGTGACTGCATTGTACTTTGTTATGTTAGTTATTTCTGGCATGCAGAGCCACTTAGCCATCAGGAAATATGTTTCCCGTCTGCAAATAGAAGGCGTGAGCATTGTTAAGCGCCCCTTCAGTATATACTGATCACATTGCTGCTGAATCAGTTTTCGGAATAGAGCGAAGCCGCCTTTGCGGAAGGAACCCAGAGGATGCCAGCAGACGCTTCTCACGAAGCCAAAGCGCTCCTTAGCAGTAAAAATAGCCCCGCCGCGAGCCTCATCTTGGCATCGCTTATAAGGTACTTTGCTTTTGTGAATCATCAGCGATGGTCCCAATGTTATGAAATCATTATTTTCTTTGAGTTGTTGTCAAGCGCTTTTCACTCAATTTCTGCCAGTCCATTAAAATATCCTCTCCCACTTCTTTTGCTGTGTTTTAAAACTCATAGATATTTTATGCAGTTAGATAGAGACTAGCCAGTCTGATGGATACGTTTCTGCGAATAATTCAATTTTATATGGCATCGGTAGGCTAACCTACATGAATGATCTTATTTCAATTTTACCTGGCTACCAATGCTGTCCAGAAAACGATCTGCAGAGGCCAGGCAATGGACAACCAACCACCCAGTTCAGCGGAAAGCTTCATACTCCTTCAGCACCCCCCCAAACACATATAACACTATACAAAGATCTTCAGTCAAACTTCTCCTTTTACATTAACCAACAAGAGCCATTATTAAACTTAACATTCAATAAGAAAACTAAACTAAACCGAACTGACTAATGGAAATCCCAGACTTTTATAAGAAATGGTGCCCCGATTAAGAAGGTGCTACAGTGCCACACTAGGTGTAGAAGGAGCCACACAAATGCTATTAACACAACACAACATAAAATGTATCTTTTGAGTGGTAATTTATAGTGGAGTTATATTACTGTTGCCCTAGTCTATGAAACAGGACTATAGTCCACTTTTGTAAGCACTCATGGACGAAAATTGTCTGCTTGAAACTAGTAGCATACAAATTTGGACCACCAATTTCACAAATGTTTGTTGGTTTTAAACTTACCCGGCTTTGATAACTTAGTATTAATAGTAGTTTTTATAAAAAAAGATGAAGGCCTACCAAAAAAGTTTTGAAGCAAAAGAAACAGCAACCCATATATCTGCTACAAAATATAATTATGCAGAAACAATCTCTCAAAACTTTTGTGTGACTTTTTACTCATGAATAAAATATTACAAAAGCGTCAACCTTGCAACTTTGTGAAACACGTCTCCAACAAAGTTATGATTTCTGACAACCTTTCTCGAGTCTTCAATTTTCTAATCAGTTCAGGCAATTTTTCTCTGTTGGTTTTACCTCAGCATTTCTTTTGCAGACACCTCGTAGAAGACCGGTGAATAATCAGTAACCTGTACTAAGTTATTTCTTCACTGAGTTAAAAAGAGATGAACAAATGTTGATCCAGCGGGTTAATAGCAACAAGCATTCATACACCGAATACTCACCTGGGCCCATACATTCATACTACGCTAGCAATTTCCGCTGGGGGGTCAGTTGTACTCTTTATCAAAATCCCTGCTACCAATTACTTTTCTGATTGAAGAGTAATGACTTACCAATGAATCCTTTGTTAATTGGGAAGTTTAAAATGAATGACGTTCATTACAATTCATAAGTTCTAAAATAATCACTGAGTCAAGAAGTTTAAAAATGTTTATCTAAAGTTTTAGCAGAGTAAAGTACAGAACCACATGATACTTAATCGTAGATCAAGGATGAAGCATATTAATAATCAATTATAGATCAATGACGGTCCCTCAGAAAGGAGAAGATAGAGACAGCAGCACAACTAAAGGTTGCGTTTATATTTACCTAAAAGTGCAAGAACCAAACTCCTTGGCCACGGAGTTGGAAGGATAGATAGATCTCAGGAAGGATGAAGAGCAAAGACCTCTGGACCAGGTTCAGGACAGGACAGGTGACCTCTCTATCAACGACGCCTGCGTCGTTCCCCTCTCTGATACTTCGCTTCTCCTCGATTCTCCCGTGTCTTCCTTCTAATGGAATCCGCCGCCCCCACCTCAGGACCTCTCTGGACAGCGGTTCAGCCTGCAATCGATCAGCTCGTCGAGCACCAAAAGCCTGGTCTCTCCTTCGTCTCTGTGCGCTCCTGTGCTCTGCTGAAGCATCTCCTAACTAATTTGCTAATTCTATATCTGTTATACCATTCTATGTCCATGTACCTCCCCTTAATGTTGCAAAATTATGGGCCCACTACTTCTGATTGGATGGGGACAGGGGGTTGATCCTCACACCACATCAATTTAATTCAATTTCTTTAAGCCCATTGATTTAAAATACTGCCCATCACAATTAATAGATTTGCTTTATTTCCCACCCGTCTCACGACAAAGTTTAATACATTGTTCATATAAGTTGTTTCTTTCGGTAGGGACATCGTGGGTACAATAGTGTTGGCCATCAGGTCATGGCCTTGGACGACGTCCAGGTTGACTTCATCATTTCCGCTGGGCAGCCTTGCAGGGCGCATGCGCAGAACCATTGTCTCTCGAGTTTCAGTTCACCAACCCCAGGCCCATTTACGAACTAATAAAAGTCATAGAAGAAAACATTAAAATCACAAATAAATTGTTTCACTGTATACCCACTCTTTCTACTCTATTCCCATTTAATTATAAATTCTATCCCGCATTAATAGCATTAAATACCACGGGTTCAAATGCAACATATAAGCAAGCTGTAGCACGTGAAAACATTAAGCACCATTTTAATACATACTGCGCAGAAGCAAGGATTTCCCTCCAAGCAAAGAAAGACGTCACACCATGTGATATGGCTGACACATGTGCAATAAAGTTCCCGCGCTTTAGTGGCCATTTTGGTTTTAGACAAGCGTTATTTGTTAGTTTAAACACATAGGCAAGCTTCCTTCTACTTGTGTGCGTGTGTGCATTTGTTAGTACGAACATTACAAATATTAATAATTAATACTGTGAGAGCATTGCTTTCGAGCAAGTCTCATTGTGAGTTCTTGCTCCATCAGTGTGGTTTCTATGGCCATATGGGGTGGGATTGCACTGGTGTCTCAGTAACTACCCGCAGATATTTTCAAATTACATAGGTTTCTAATTGTGCCAACTAAGTTTTTCAACAACATTTGCACGGACCAATCTTGCTTCTAAATCTGGCAAAATCAAATTTCTGCATTTGTCTGTTAATAAAAAAGTTTTTAGACTGATGAATGAGAGAACGTGTTGAAGCAAATTGTTCCAGCAGCAGTACAGTCCCATGAAATGTTATGTGATGTCATTCTTATTCTGCCACCCAGGCTTATTAGTGCAAAATGGTAATGGTGCAACTCTGTGTACCCTTAATCCAGGTGATCTTTTCAGCTATGATTTCAGCATGGTGCACTGGCTGCAGCGAACACCTTGTGGTGAGATTAGCATAGCAGTGTGCTGTGGGTATTTCTTCGTAGGTCTCGCCTACACACTGCTTTTAACCTTTTTCTGTCAAAGACCTATTGAGTACAGTACAGCTACTCAGAGCGGGCTGCCCATTGCTTACTCTTTGTTGACTTTCTTGCCAGTCTCCTATGCTTGCTTCTTAGTTGATGGCTTTCCTTGCTTTTTTTTTTTTATATTTCTCTCTCTGGGGCATACCTTATTTACCATCCTTTTGAATAGATGGCTTTTATCCTTCTATGGTTCACATCCGAAAACGTTTTTCTGTGAGAATGTAATGGCAGTGCATGTGTTTTCTGAACTCTCCCTCCATGTGCTGCTGACAAATCCCTGTGTTCTGTGCTGCTCCAACCCCCCAAGCTCATCCATAAAAGTACAGTAACAGGTATATTTTTGACAGAGTTTGACTATAGAGCATATTTTAGCAGGTTGGTTTGATTTTATCTCCTGTGTTGCATATGTTTGCATGAAAGCCCAGGCCTTGGCACACGTGGCACACATTGGCAATATTTATGGCACTTGAGAGGTGGGATGCTGCACTCACTCATTAGGTGTTTGAGGCAGAAGGTGTGACTAGCAAGGAGATTGCTCTTCTCAAGGAGCTCTATAAAGCTGCTCTGTGGGATGCTGCTGAGCACAAAGTGGTTGGAGCGTTTGTTTCAGTTCCAATTCCTCTGACTGTAAATTAAACCTTGTAAAGCGTTTTCCTTCCTTTAAAATCTAACAGTTCCTTATTCTTTTTAAATTCTTTTCAGAGTATCCTGCATGAAAATTATTTGAAAAATGACTCATGCCATTTAGAAAGATTGAACCTATTGGATTCCTTTAGATAAGTTTGCTTTTCCTCAGATATATTCAGGTGTTTTTATTCTTTTTTTTTTTTTTAACAATGCTTTAAAATGAGCATTGAGAGAGAAATTAGCTTGGCACTCATATTGTAAAGGCAAGACCTATTGGCTTTGCCAATGTCTGGTTTTAATTTAATTGGGGAAATCAGAGTAATCTGGCAAACCTCTCCAACCCTACAACTCTGGACCAGCACTTGTTGCCACTAGATCCTTTAAGCAGCCTCTGATCTGACAGGAGGCCCTGGAGTTTATTTCCGGCACAGTCTTGTCTCTTTAACTTCCCACCACTAACCCCATTCAATTTCTATGTTTTGTTTTAATATTAATCTTGGTTTGAGAAAATCATAGAGAAAAAAGAGTTTATATAACCAAAACATCAACATATCTTCTTGAACATCCAGTAGACCAAATTCATCTCCCATGCATCCAACAGGCTCAGTCATCTGGCCACCGGACTGGGGGAGCTCTGCTCCCACTCCTGGCGTACCCCCAGTAGGCCCAGCCAAGTTCCCTTTCCCCCCCCCCCGGAAACTCATTCAACGACCAAACTGCAGTTCCCTTAATTGCACTGTCACTTTGTGAGTTACCGCCCCTTTTTAGGTCTCGGCCTGCACCAGCGCTTGCGCTGGTCTGGCCGAGAGTTTTAGTAAGCGGGTTTTGGAAGTGCAAACACTGGCTTTTGGCTGGCGACCAGCTTGAGTTCACGATGGCGTGCACGCGCAGCTGCCTTGTGGGTTTCCTATCTCTTCCTCATTTCCTCGTCATGGCTCATTAACTCTCTGGACTCTGATGTTTCAATCGCAGCAGCAGCTCACATTACCAACTGAGGGCCCTGGACTACAGTCACATGAAAAACAACAGCGATTAGCATTGAAATGCAAGCTTTTTTTTGTCTAGTTAGAAATATTGCTTCGGTGGGTTAATTTCACCTTATATCGCTATTTGTTTTATATTGGGAGTCACGGCCTAATTACCAGTATTTTTGTCTCTCACTGTTTTTTTTTTTTATTCGTGCAAAGCACAAAGCTATATTTAAGGTTACTTTTTCCGCGTCACTTCTTCACTCTATTTAAACTCCACACCCCACTCTTATTGTCTCTCTCCTTCTCTCTCTCTCCCCTCTCTAATTCTCTCTCTACTTAATTAACTCTCCCTCTCTATCTTTTTTAGCCTTTCATTCTCTCACCCCTTTATCTGTTTCTCTTTCAAACTCCTTCATTCACTCTCTCCCCTTCTTTCTCTCTCTCTATCCCGCTCCACTCTTTATTCTATGTACACCCTTTCTCTCTCTTTCTCTCTCACCACCCTCTCTAATTGGGCATTATATCTTCACTCTATCTCTCACTCGGCAACACCACAGCATCACTCAGCGCAACCACAGCATCAATCAGAGCCAGCACAGCATCACTCTGCAACACCACAACATCTCTCAACGCCATCACAGCATCACTCAACACCATCACAGCATCACTCAACGCCATCACAGCATCACTCAACGCCATCACAGCATCACTCAACGCCATCACAGCATCACTCAACGCCATCACAGCATCACTCAGTGCAACCACAGCATCATTCAGTGTAACCACAGCATCATTCAGTGCAACCACAGCATCATTCAGTGCAACCACAGCATCATTCAGTGCAACCACAGCATTACTCAGTGCCACCACAGCATCACTCAGTGCCACCACAGCATCACTCAGTGCCACCACAGCATCACTCAGTGCCACCACAGCATCACTCAGCGCCACCACAGCATCACTCAGCGCCACCACAGCATCACTCAGCGCCACCACAGCATCACTCAGCGCCACCACAACATCACTCAGCGCCACCACAGCATCACTCAGCGCCACCACAACATCACTCCGCGCCACCACAGCATCACTCAGCACCACCATAGCTTTACTCAGCGACACCACATCATCACTCAGGGCCAACACTGCATCACTCAGCACCACCACAGGATGACTCAGCACCACCACAGGATGACTCAGCACCACCACAGGATGACTCAGCACCACCACAGGATGACTCAGCACCACCACAGGATGACTCAGCACCACCACAGGATGACTCAGCACCACCACAGGATGACTCAGCAGCACCACAGGATGACTCAGCAGCACCACAGGATGACTCAGCAGCACCACAGCATCGCTCAGCACCACCACAGCATCGCTCAGCACCACCACAGCATCGCTCAGCACCACCACAGCATCGCTCAGCACCACATCATCGCTCAGCACCACCACAGCATCGCTCAGCGCAACCACAGCATCACTCAGCGCCGCCACAGCATTACTCAGCAAAACCACAGCATCACTTAGCGCCACAACAGCATCACTCAGCGCCACCACAACATCACTCCGCGCCACCACAGCATCACTCAGCACCACCATAGCTTTACTCAGCGACACCACAGCATCGCTCAGCGCCGCCACAGCATCGCTCAGCGCCGCCACAGCATCGTTCAGTGCCGCCACAGCATCGTTCAGCGCCGCCACAGCATCGCTCAGCGCCGCCACAGCATCGCTCAGGGCCGCCACAGCATCGCTCGGCGCCGCCACAGCATCGCTCGGCGCCGCCACAGCATCACTCGGCGCCGCCACAGCATCACTCAGCGCCGCCACAGCATCACTCAGCACCGCCACAGCATCACTCAGCACCACAGCAGTATCACTCAGCAACACCTGAGTATCATTCAGCATCACCTCAGCATCGTCTCCGCAACAGTCACCACCACCACCACTACCACCTCAGCACCACTCAGCACCACCTCAGCCTGCTCTCGGAATCTGGCATCTGTTGATTCTCCCCTAGCGTCTGGCCGCTGCTAGTGTTATAATACAGGTACTAGTTCCCAACCTTCACCCTCCGATTGTTTATGCCCCCTCAAAAAAAAAGCTTTAACAAACAACCATTGCAATAGGCAGAAACAAGTTGCCAGCATTGCAAGAACAAAAGAAAACTGAGGAAATTTTTTATTGTAAATACTTTTTTAATATGGTCGTTCAGTTTTACATAATGCCTTCTTGGTCATATATAAAGAAACAAAAATGCTTCTGACACTTTTTTATTATAACTTTTCAGCATGCCGCACAGCAGCCACACTTCTCTACAGCACAGCTTGAAGACATTGGCAAAGTCAATAGCTCTGGCTAAACACTTATAAGGCCCCAAAGGCGAGACCTATTGGCTATGCCAATGCTTGTTAAGTAATGTTGTTTTTTCAATAGCCGTTGTGTGTTTTAACGTCTAGTGTGATACAATCACAATGGTGACTGTTTCTGAGCACTTGCTGCTAAAGTCTTTGCCCTAGCCCCTGAGGATCTTCTTAGCCTATTGGCAGACCACTGAGGTGCTGGTTTCAAACTGGCATAAGTGCCCACCTGCGTTAGGCAAATTAGACCAATAGCACTTTTTCTTTTTTAACTTGTATGGACGTCCTTGCTGTTTTTTTAAGTCTTTCTTCGAACTAGCACTTGATCTTTCATGGTCAAACTGTTTAATGGTCTAATTGGGCCCCGTTTACACGAGCATCTGACTTAAACTAAAGTGATTTGCTAAAGGACTTTAGGGTGATATAATTCTGATCATGTCTGTTTTAAGGACTACCCCGTTGCCACATCTTTTGTATTAGCACTTGTGAGACTTTCTTCTTGTTAGTCAGTGGCGGCTGGTATTGGACAGTGGCTGGGGGGTGGAGAACTTGCAAAGTGCGTATGATTGTTTGTCCGGCTGGAGACGGCCGGCCAAACAGTCATGTGCACTTTAGGTAAAGCAATAGCCACTCCTCCTCCCTGTGGGTCAAGGTGCCCAGCCCCACCCTACCCTAACCTGGCGGCAACGCGAATGCCAAAAATAAAATGATAACTAACGTTATCATTTTATTTTTTCTATTGTACTGCTTCAAAGTAGTGGGGCGACGCTCCTCCGCCTTAGCGGAGGAGCCGCCGCTGTCGGGAAGCAGCCTTTACAACAAGGTTTTTCCTCGTTGTGCCTTTACCATCCATTTTTTAGCATGCATATTTTTACCAAGTGGATGCCTTTACAACGCATGCCTTTACCACGCATTTAAGGTAAGTTGGAGGGTGTTGGGGGTCTACCTCCACAAAACATTGTTTTTATATAAAACAAAATGTGTGGTAATGGCATGCGTTGTAAAAGCATATGCGTGGTAAAAACATGCGTGGGATAGGCATGCGATGTATTTTCCTGCGTTGTACCATCGTACAGCCGCTGCTGTCATTACTAAATCAGTGCTGTGTGCTTCTTTAAAACATTTTTAATAGCCCTTGCATTAGGCAAATATGTTCGATAGCACCATTCGCTTAACGTTTTGATGTTTTATTCCTTTTGTTAGGTTCTCCTCTTTATTAGTAGCTTGTGTTTTTTTTTTTTATGTAAAAGTGACTTGGCACTGGAACAACTGTCTTAGCCAGCTGTGTTGTTTTTAACGGTGTGCTTTTTATCTATGCCATGAGTTTTCCCCATGTTACATTCCTTGTTTGTAATTGTAATGGGTTTAATGAACAGTACACAATAAAGATATTAAACAAATCGACATTCAGTAACAAGAAATACTTCACAAAGCTGAAATTGCTTACAGATATTGCGTAGTAATCAGAAAGATAAAGTTACAACAATGGTTTTATTTATTAGAGTTTTCTCATGCGTTAGTGCTGCTGATCTTGTGAATATCTATAGAAATTTTAGAAAGTGATTCAAATTTAATAAAAAGTACATGTTAAAGAATTATGAATATTTTGGCTTTTAGAGTTTTCTAGCATATGCTTTACCTTTTAAATCCTCATCAGGTGGAATTATTTTAGGCAGCTGGTGAGATGTGCTTGGTGGAGTGCAGTGAGTGACTTGAAGAAATGTAATATATGAGCCAAATATCCTACCAAGTGTCATGCCTCACCTCTCACCTTGATCTGGCTAGAATGGGGGAGGCTCCGAGTTGAGGCAGAAACCAATGAGGTGGTGGGTCAGTGAAAGGGACATGTTTACCTCCCGTTGAGTTAAGTTCTCTGGCCCTCATTGACTTATAACCATTTCCGGTCACCACCGACAGCTGGTTAGACCCCTAATAACATATGGTTCCGCTGTCAGACTGCCCAGAGTTCCCCATTTTGAGGGCAGATTCTCAGGCAACTTTATGGCGAATGCTGGGAAGGGGAGATGATTTCGGGGGAGCGGTAAAACAGTTGTGTGGTGGAATTATCCATAAACTTTATTGAAAAACAAGCAGTGTCAAAGCCATTATGTTTATTTTTAATGTGCTAGCATATGCAGCATTAGTACGTTAGCACAAGATGCGCGGGAGGAAGCTAGCACGAGATTGACAGAGCAAGCTCTAGTTTAAAAGTAGTCCCTGATGCAGTTAACTGCAAGCATGTGAGTGCAGGCAGAAGCATACACTCAAACAACCAATAACATTATATGTCAAGTGAACTTCACTAGGCTGAGCCAATGTGTGATTGACAAAGTCTCAAGCCAATGGCTGAAATAGGTTGGTAGAAGAAAGACATTAGTTGAAACAAGAGGATCTAAAGCACACTCTATATATTGTGAGTAGTAGGACTATTTGACAGCTCGGCTGTCACAACCCAGACCTAATCAGGTTTTGGAGGCACCCTCTATTCAGTCTGACTTTATTTTACTTATTTTTTAATTCAGAAAATAATGCAAAATGCTCACCATATTTTTCTGAGAGTATTGAATTGGATATTGTTGCATCAGGATAATAGACAGACCTTTTATTGATAGTGGGGGTGGAAGTACAAATCCAAATTAATGTGCAATAAATCTGAATATCTGTGTTGTACCTTCCACATAAGTGAGTTATTATTGTTGTGCCTCATGGGGGCAGGCGAGTGCGCTTGTTAGTGGCTGTAGGTGGGAAGACCCCAGATTTGCTATGGAGGACTGAAGCTTGTGAGTGGAGTTGTGTGTAGGAGTGGAGCGGACTGTGGGCGGTGGTGGATGATTGGAGATACTAGAGCTTAATCTTCCCTTTCTTCACTCCACCTCCCTACTGAAGCGCCCACGTCCTTATCTAGTATTAGGAGTAAAGCAGCGAATATAATCATTCATTCTTATCAGACACAAATCCTCTCATGTCCACACTTAAAAAGCCAAGGATTGGAGGTTCAGCCCTCCTGTCAAAAATCATCCATCTTCTCAGTTGGCTAGATGCAATTCATGTAGAAAAAATACTAACATTGACTTTTGCTGATGCAATATAATGCTAGCCACCGCAAAAAAGAACTGAAGCTAAATCGCACACTGTCACACTATGTAAAATGTAGGATAATAGTGCATATTTCCCTCCTTTCTGGGTTGCTAAATGTGGAATATGTGGCATGCTCCTTGCACAAATTACAACTAACTGGTGCTGTGTTGAGTTGCTGCACCAGCTGTAATCCTGATTATGGTGCAAACTCCTGTTTGAACTTCTGTTGAGCTTGAATTGCACTTACAAGGCCGAATGGAATGAGGGTGTCTGTGTTTCCACATGTTATATTCCATATAGGTACCCTATATAGGCGCAGGTAACATTGCAACCTTTCACCTATATTCTTCCCTACATTACATACATAACGGTTCTTAGGGACTGACCTTTTACCTAGATACGACACTGCATTCAGAACGCGGGTTTTTCCCTAGTTCGAATCTCATACATTATGCATGAGGTTTCTTGGAAGCACAGAGGACTACCATCTCCTGTATAATATCTCTGTATAAAGTTCAGGACCGACGTCATCCTTTAGGCAGACACAGTTATACAGCAAGGTAGGACCCCTGGGGAGACTATGGGTATATATACATCACATCTTGCTGGGAGGGACAGAGGAGACCGAGACTTCCCGGCTGACACACTGACCAGAGACGCTGAGGTTCCTGCATGCAGACACTCCAGCTCGCAGTGGTCTAACATCCCTCGCGGGGTGTCCAACTCGAGACCAGGATGGGGTCCCATATTCTCTCATTCTCAGGTAATGGGGCTGACTAGATCCTAGAGGGATTCTTGGCATAACACCTACACAGATGCTAGGTACATTTAGGTACATCTAGTTAGGGAGGCATCGTAGGAGTACGCACTTTTTACCATGTATTTTATGTACTTGTATATATTTATGATTACTGCAAAATGGTAGAACTGTTCCATCCTTTTACTTTCATAGTACTTCTAATCATATATCTCTGCTACAGTCTAATGGTTGTTGCAGCTCATCTATTCTACACTAGAATAACAACTGTTCAATAAATTCTTATTGACAAAACGCCCTGTATGTTTATTCTGTGTATCTCTGAGACAAACTAAGTAAGCACGAGGGACTGAGCGAAAGGTAGTATATTGTTTCCACGATTCTGAGGGATTTGGGTTGTCATGTTCTGAAGTTGCCAAAAACTATTCTCTCCCCGATAAGAGGAGATTCTAGTGGCACTGTGAGCTAGCTGATACAGACAGGCTAACATACCCGGAGGGGGTGCACGGAATCAGTCTGCCACCAATCCCAAGGTTTGTTATCCAAACGCGCAGATCCTGTATAGGTTATATAGGAACTACACGACATGGCGCCGCCAACGTTGGTTGGGTACTTATTTAACAATAGAATCTGAGTAGTTCAGTCGTGCTATTCTCAGAGACCCCTACTCACAAAACACCAGAGACGTCTGGAGTGGGTGGGCACAAACTCCGCCACAGCTGAGTAGGCGAAAAATCCTATTTATTGGCTGTTGGTTAATCAAGCTTGAAGGACACATTGTTCCTAAATTGTGCACAAACACCTTATCTTAGTTCCCTTGGAAAAACTTCTTCTTTACAAAAATGACTGAGGACAGAGATAACATAATACAAGATCTACACCTCTCAGCCGCCGCAGAAGAAGATGGAGACGCAATACACATTGCAGAAAATTTTAGAAATACAGTCACCCTGAAACTGCTAGAGCATGGTTTAACACCTAGGGGTGGTATAGTAGTATTCGTGATTGAGGCGCACGAATCATACAGAACAGAAGTATTTTATTCATGGGTTACATTCCCAGCAGCGAATGCAAGAACAAAAACATTTCACTCCTACACAGAAGGAGATGCACCAGCGGAATATTGTCCATTTGAGGACATTGAGGTTCCGCTCACGTACCAGGAACACTTATTCTGGTGTGGAAAAGTATGTCTGTTGTCTTGCCATTAGCTCAGCCATTTTGCGCTTCATCCTCCATTGCGACCTCTCTACAGGGGTCACAAATGCTCTGTGGCTTCACATCTTGATTCACCTCACCTCTGCATTGCCACCAACGCCCTGTTCCTGACCTGACCTGCCTGAACTCATGCTAAACCAGCCAAGCAGGACTGTCCGTGCCCTTGTTTGCCACAATCTGACTGAACTCTTGCTAACCCCAGTTGAACAGGACTGTTCGCCTGTGCTTACTGTCCTCACCCTGCCCTTCGCCCTGCAGGGCTTGACAGCTACCATCTTTGGACTTATCAGATTGTCCTCTGCTTGTTGTGTAATTATGATGTTCACCTACGCCCTGCAGGGGCCCAACAGTGACCATCTGCTAGCTTATCAGATTGACCTCTGCCTGTATAATTATGGTGTTCATTGTTTTACTGTACACGTCTCCCTTTGTATAATTATGGTGTTCATCGTTTTCTGTATACATCCCCCCCCTTTTCATAATCATGGTGTTCTTTCTTTACTATACACGCCTGGGGTGGGGATGAAGGGTATATAAGACGTGGAACCAAAGTGCTTGGCAGATTTGCCTCCTCAGACAAGCTGCGGGTGTCTGTTGCTGATGCTCTCTCTCCATCTCATGAGATTGTAATAAATATCCTTTCTCTCGGCGCTCCAGTGTTGGTCTCAGTTTGTATCCCGGACCCGTGGACTAAGGGTGGACCCTGCACCTTTGGGTGGTCTTCCAAGGAGACCCCCAAATCCACAATTGGCGCCCAAACGTGAGGCCCCATCAGTGACGCGGCTGCCCGGTCGAGGGGTCCCTACGAGGAAGTTTGAACGGACGGTGGTGGAGTATACCTACGCGAAAGAGACCCTCGTCTTCGTAGCCACCACCCGACCTTCGCTGCATCTGAAAAGACCCCCGCAAGTGGCACTGGTCCTGACTGGAGCCCCCGATAGACTTGGACAAGCTTTGCAGTAAAGAGACCGCCTGGAGAACGAGACAAAGGATTCTGGTAGGATCGCAAGTTGGCGATACCTTTTGTTTGTTTGGTTTTGGTTCTCTGTTTTTTTAATTTTTTTATTCACTCTTTGCAAAAAGTGAAGGTAAACGGGTAATGTGGACTTTTTGTCCGGCTTAGAAACTTGTGGAGACGCTTGGTAAGATAACATAGAAAAGCATGCCCATGTGTAGTAAATTTGCACAATGGTTTTGTTGCACATCTCGATCAAGGGTGCTGGAGGATAGTCAGCCGGCTCCTCCGGAAGGTACCCCTAGTAAGGACATGTACATAAAGTACGGTATTTCTCCCATAATGTAGAACTCATTGTGGCATAAATACACGTCTAAGGATACAGAGACTCAATGGCCTATGTACGGCTCTTTCGAACCCCAGAAGCTTGAGGCCGTAGAGGCACAACTTCATAGGAGGAGGTCCCAACAAGCAATGTTTGATGCCTTGGGTCAGTGGAAAAAGGAAGGGACTGAGAGGGTGAGAAGGGCTCAGGCTAGATTACAGAAAGAGGCTCGGAAAAGTGATAAACAGGCATTAGAGGAATTGCGACGTGAAAAGGTTGCTTCAAACATCGCGTGTGCAGATGGGGAATACAGGTTAAATGTGTCCGGTCAATACTCTGTACGTTACACTCGCTTGTCACGAACGGACCCCCAGGAGGAGGAGTTTCTCCTCCACCCATTGCCACCACTGTACCATGTCCCTCCCCATCCTATCCCACAGCCGGCCGGTGAGAATGCACCACCCCCTAACGCCCAACCTCCACCTCCCGACCACTCTGCCCCTCCTGCTCCATCTGATCCCGATTTAGCCCCCTCTGTTCGATCACACACCCCCCGCATTACACCTACAGAGAAACAGGCTCTGAATGATCTCGTTCGCACCTGCCTGAAGGATCTTTCCACATCAAACCAGATCCGTGCGATCTATGAAGCCTATGCACCACACTGCAAGGGCTACTTCCTACAGCAATTTGCTCATGAAATACTCTCTCTTTATGAGAAACGCCACGGAGTAACACCAGCAGGCCATATTACAGAATTGTATCGTAAGTTGACAGAGGGACTTGGAAGTGCTGAGGAAAGCCACAGCTTGTTAGCATTTACACTACAATGATGGAAAGTTTGAGGAGAGACCAGGAGGAAGAGGAAAAAGAACCAGTAGTGGAGGGAGCGATGGGAGGTCATATGGCACCAATAAGGGAAGCAGCTCCAGTTTTTGTCCCTGCTCGAGGACAGGGTACTGCTGAGGGATTAGATAGTCCGGATGCGAAGAGCAGGACGTTATATAATTGGGTGTACACTCCGTGGCTTCGAGCTGACATCTTAGATTTAAAAAGGACTTACCCGACCCCCGGAAGAATCCTATTGGATTCTACGAAGGGTTGGACACGGTTATTGCCACCTACACCATGACCTTAACAGACATAGATCAATTTTTTGGGCTAATACTGCCGCCAGACATCTGGAGACCAATAAGGAAAATAGACGATCAGACTGTATTCGGTCACAAGTGGGAAGATTTAGTAACAATGGATAAGGATAGAAAACCAGGGGAAAGGCCAGCGGAAGCTATTTTAGCACTACCAGGTCGCATAGTAACAAAGCTGAAGGCCACCATTCCGGCCAGAAAGGTTGACTGGACAGTCATTACTGCGTGTAAGCAAAAGTCTGAGGAAACAACGTCTGACTACTTCTCTCGACTCAGCCAGGTGTTTGTTGACTATAGTGGACAGGACACGACGACTGAGACAGGCCGACACTTACTAGTTCAGACTTTTGTTAAGGGATTGTTGCTACCGATCTCCACTAGGTTACAGAGTAGCGAAAGCACGTGGCCTGCGGCAACACCAGCGCAGATCCTGACAATGGCCCAATATTACGAACATCTGCAAAATAAAATAGAGGAGGAAAAAGACAGAAAAAGAAAAGACCTAAAAGAAAAGGTGATGCTTTCCCAGATAAGCACGGGAGGGGAGGAAACGGTAGGGGCCAACAGAACAATTATATGCCTGCGGCTGCTAGAACACACCAGCCCCCACGTCAACTGTCCCAGGACCAGTGTGCGTATTGTAAAGAAACAGGCCACTGGCGTGCAGATTGTCCACTTTTGCAGTGAAATACCATAGGGAGAGGGCGAGGAGCACCTAGAGGAAGAGGGAGAGGTCCTGCGCCACCCTTTGGCGGACAGCGTCCAAACGTCTTTGATAATTCCAGGCAGGCTGTTACCCAAGATTTTACCACTGATCAGTTCCCCGACAACGAGTATGCATGAGACAGCCAGGGACAGGGGAAGGAACCAGTAGAACTTCTTGTCGATCAAACAGGTCCCTATGTCACAGCTAAGGTGGTTGGTACGCAGGGCAAATTTTTGGTTGACACCGGGGCCTCTAGAAGTGCCCTATCAAAAGAACTGATTCCTAGGGCACCCCTGTCCGGCTTATCGATCACCTCCGTAGGATTTGACTGCACGCCCTCTACTAACCCCCTTTCTACTAAGGTACCCCTGGATATACAAGGGAACACAGCGATGGCCTCTTTTCTGCTCTCCCCAAATTGCCCAGATAACCTGATGGGCATTGATCTGTTAAAACACTACAGAGCCACCATTCGCTGTTCTCCCCAAAATGTCCGAATCATATTGTTTGACAATGATTGCCCCATCGGTTATGAATCACGTTTTTATTGTCTCACTGATTCCGAACAGCAGGATTTGTCCCAATTACCAGATACCCTGTGGGCTGTCACGGACACCGATGTGGGGGAGATTGTCATGGACACTGTCCAAATAACAGTAAAACAAAATGCACCTCTTCCCCGCCTACCTCAGTATAAAATTTCTGCAGAAGGAGAAAAGGCCCTCATGACTATAGTACAGGATATGATTACATCAGGGGTAGTTGAGGAAGTCCAGTCCAACATTTGCAATAGTCCTATCCTTCCAGTCCTGAAACACACGTCCACTTCTGAGAAAATATACTGTTTCGTCATTGACCTTCGCGCGATCAACAAAATAGTGGTCCCGCAATATCCTGTGGTCTCTGACATAACAACTATATTAACAATGATCCCTTCAACTGCTACCACCTTTACCGTGATAGACCTCAAGAATGCCTTTTTCTCCATACCAATACACCCTGATTCACGCTACCTTTTTGGCTTTACCATAAGAAACAGATCATACAGATTCTGCGGGGCTCCACAAGGGTACACAGAGTCCGAGCATATACAGCCAAGCCCTTAAACAACAGCTCGACCAGATACAGTTACCACCCGGCGCTGTCCTCATTCAGTATGTAGATGACATTCTTTTGGCTGCGGACACTCCGGCCCTGGCTCGCACTCCCTCTCTTACTACTTTACACTTTCTGGCGTCACAGGGCCATAAGGTGTCCAAGAATAAGTTACAGTATTGTAGACAGCAGGTGACCTACCTCGGCCATCTGCTGTCTAAGGAGGGACGTACACTCACACCTGACCGCATCCAGACAATACTACGCCTTTTTTCTCCTACTACCCAAAGAGATGTTCGTGCACTAATTGGCCTCACTTCTTTTTGTCGTCAATGGATTCCAAATTTTTCCCTCATAGTTAAGCCATTCCTTACTTTACTTACAAAAGACACACCCACACCCCTCCCTTGGACACATGAACATGACCAAGCCTTTGAAGACTTACGCCACGCTCTTTGTTCTGCACCAGTACTGGGCACACCTGACTACTCTAAACCCTTCTGCCTCTACACCCATGAACGCTCAGGATGCGCTCTCTCGGTCTTGACCCAAATTCACGGCACCAAACAACGCCTGTGCGCCTACTTTTCGGCCACTCTAGAGCCTGTGGCCCGAGGTCTGCCCTCTTGTCTTAAAGCGGTCGCGGCTGCGGCCGTCTCTATTCGACAAAGTGAGGGAATTGTTTTAGGATCTAAACTGACGGTGTTAGTTCCCCACGCAGTCGACATACTACTAAACCAGACAAAGACACAACACCTCACTAGTGCACGACTGACAGGATACGAACTTACGTTGTTAGCACCCCACATCACATTAAAGCGATGTACAACCTTGAACCCCGCCACACTCCTGCCCACACCAGATTCAGACACCACAGACACTCCACATGACTGCCTCTTCCAAACAGAAGAACAGACTAAGGGGCGGGTAGATTTGAAAGACATCCCTCTCACAGAACAGGATGGGCAATTATGGGTGGACGGGTCCTGTATTAAACTATCAGATGGTACCACATCTGCTGCCTATGACGTCACTACTACCAACACCATTGTTGAAACTGCACGCATACCTCAGAAATCGGCCCAGGCAGCAGAGCTTATAGCTCTCACCCGCGCTTGTATCCTTAGCCAGAGTCTAGCTGTCACCATTTACACGGACAGCCAATATGCCTTTGGAGTAGCACACAGTTTTGGTATTCTCTGGAAAGAGAGAGGATTCTTGACGTCACATGGTACGCCCATCCGGCATGGTGACTTAGTAACTGCATTACTCCAAGCCTTGACACTGCCCCGAACACTAGCTATTGTCAAATGCAATGCCCACAAGAAAATCACAGACGAAATAGGACTGGGAAATGCCTTAGCTGATGAGACAGCCCGAGCCACTGCACAAGAAAGAACACATACCGCCATGTACATAATAAAATCACAAGCAGAGAAGTGGCGTGACGTTAGACAACAGATCAGGGACATCCAGTCTACTGCCACTCCTGGAGAACTTCAACAATGGGAAAAGGAGGGCATGCGTGACGAGGAGAATTGTTGGCGGTCCAAGGACACAAAATTATGGAAATTGCCAAATGCCTATCTCCTCCCATTGTTGAACATGACTCATTTACCGACCCATACCGATGCTGCCACCATAACTAAAATCTTACAGTAGGTGTGGGATAACAACCAACTCCGGTATACCGCCACAAGGCTGGTACAGCAATGTTTAGTATGTCTCCGTTACAATGTAGGAAAAGGGACCCGGGTACCACGAGCTGGGTTTGCCATCCCCACGGCACCCTTCGAGGTCTTACAGATGGATTATATCCAGATGGAACGGTGCAACAACCTTAAATATGTCCTAGTGGTTGTTTGCGCATTCAGCAAATGGGTGGAAGCCTACCCGGTCAAAGACAACACTGCCCTAACAACCGCCAAGATGTTGTTGAAAGAATTCTTTCCCCGCTATGGCCTTTGCCGGGTACTCTGGAGTGACAGCGGGAGCCACTTCATTGGAGAGGTAGTCAAACACATATTAGCTGAACTAGAGGTCAAGCAAAAATTCCACGCAGTCTTTCACCCCCAGTCAGCAGGCCTGGTGGAAAGATACAATGCCACCATCAAATCAAAACTAGCCAAAATAGTGGAGACTACGGGGCTTAGATGGCCTGACGCATTGCCACTGGCCCTTCTATCAATAAGATCTGTCCCGCATTCTTGCACCTCGTTGACCCCATACGAGGTGGTTTTTGGACGCCCAATGAACATTTGGGGCGCGCCCCCTGCTACCACCTTGTCGGATTCTCTTTGTGAAATGCTGAGCGACTACTTGTCGGTACTTACACAAACTTTGTCTTCTATTAATCAGCAGGTTCAGGAAGCGTTGCCCGACCGATCCACGGGGCCAGGACACACCATCCGGCCAGGCGACTACATCCTGGTGAAGAACTTTGCTCGGAAACAAACGTTGGAGCCCCGGTGGAAAGGTCCTCTGCTAGTCCTGCTAACGACCCGAACAGCACTACGAGTGGAAGGCAAGAAATCGTGGGTGCATGCCGTTCATTGCCGGAAGGTCCCCAGTATCACACAGACTGACCCAACTCTGTCTGCCTACAAGGAAGTACTGGCACACCACCGCCCAGTGTATGGCCTCCAAGAACCAGAGCTCGAACTGTTCGAAGACCACACTGTGCCAGCCAAAGGAAGATACAACCTCCGTCCTCGCACGACCCCTGGGGCTCCAGCGACTGGACAGGAGGGCTG
Source organism: Calotriton arnoldi (assembly GCA_963921515.1). Lineage (NCBI taxonomy): Eukaryota > Metazoa > Chordata > Amphibia > Caudata > Salamandridae > Calotriton > Calotriton arnoldi. The sequence continues at coordinate 1,682,665 of CAWUFW010003211.1, read as the reverse complement.
AGCCAAAAGTCGCAGGGCGGTAGTACAGTCTGGTGGGGTGGATCGATACTCCTTATAGTGGGGTATTGAGAAGCCTAGCCAGTGAAGCAACTACCAGCTACCGGCGACGCATAGGGCTCAGTCTCCCTCTCTGACAGCTGTAGAGCCCAAAAGAAGATAGACTATGCCTAAAAACGCAGACCAGAAGAAGGCATTTCATAACAGACTGTATAATCTAAGGTCAATAGTGCTAACAGTATTTCTCTGCCTCACGATCATTCTTACCATCATCTTCTGGATTATAGAGGAAAAAAAGCCGGCAAAAGGTACCATATTGCCGACTGATGCCACACCTACTGAACACTCGCAGGTGTCCTTGCCCCCTTATCTCCAACACAGAAGACAAGACTTTTGGAACAACACTTTTATTCAAATGTTGCATCAACATAATATGGTCCTGAACAAAACGAACTGTTGGGTCTGTGGTCTCCTGCCTCAATCCACGGAAAACCCAATATCGCTTTTTCCTTACCCCTATTCTGTACATGCCTCTTGCCTTGCCTGGATGATGCTCATCATGGATGCCCAGCAGACTAGCAACATCGCTGATACCATTCTCCAGCAATTCCGGGACGAGTTATGGTGGAACAAGACAGGCAACACCATCAACCCTTTCTGTCCAACTAACAGTCCCATGAAAATATCGGAAGATGAGCAAGAGGAAATGCTGATCTTCAACACCACTGACCGTCTTCGCTTTTCTAGCTTCAAAAGAAGGCCCCCGCCAAGCGAACATTGCCCCTATCAGTTGTTCGCATTCCTGGACTTATATGCATCAAAGGCTTAGGTACTGAGTACGTTGGGGACAGCTCTTGTGCCATAACAGCAACTCTGAACATGACATTTCCACCACCGCTTGTTGCTTCCCCAAACACCTATTTCATGTGTGGGACAAAAGCATACACCTGGCTTCACAAAAACTGGGGAGGCACATGTTATATAGCGTTTCTGTCTTTGCATTCAATGTGGTCCCCCACTTTGCGGCCTCTGCGCAAGTGCTATCAAGCCAGTCCCTATAAATACTCATGTCAAGAACAATAAAATAATGATTGAACGTGAGATACAGCTATTGATGGACATTGCAATTGACTAAAAATGATTTCGCTTATGGCAAAAGGAGGGACTGTGGAAAAGTATGTCTGTTGTCTTGCCATTAGCTCAGCCATTTTGCGCTTCATCCTCCATTGCGACCTCTCTACAGGGGGTCACAAATGCTCTGTGGCTTCACATCTTGATTCACCTCACCTCTGCACTGCCACCAACGCCCTGTTCCTGACCTGACCTGCCTGAACTCATGCTAAACCAGCCAAGCAGAACTGTCCGTGCCCTTGTTTGCCACAATCTGACTGAACTCTTGCTAACCCCAGTTGAACAGGACTGTTCGCCTGTGCTTACTGTCCTCACCCTGCCCTTCGCCCTGCAGGGCTTGACAGCTACCATCTTCGGAGTTATCAGATTGTCCTCTGCTTGTTGTGTAATTATGGTGTTCACCTACGCCCTGCAGGGGCCCAACAGTGACCATCTGCTAGCTTATCAGATTGACCTCTGCCTGTATAATTATGGTGTTCATTGTTTTACTGTACATGTCTCCCTTTGTATAATTATGGTGTTCATCGTTTTCTGTATACATCCCCCCCTTTTCATAATCATGGTGTTCTTTCTTTACTATACACGCCTGGGGTGGGGATGAAGGGTATATAAGACGTGGAACCAAAGTGCTCGGCAGATTTGCCTCCTCAGACAAGCTGCGGGTGTCTGTTGCTGATGCTCTCTCTCCATCTCATGAGATTGTAATAAATATCCTTTCTCTCGGCGCTCCAGTGTTGGTCTCAGTTTGTATCCCGGACCCGTGGACTAAGGGTGGACCCTGCACCTTTGGGTGGTCTTCCAAGGAGACCCCCAAATCCACACTGGTTTAAAGGCACCCAACCCCACATAAGAAGAAGAGTGAGACTCGGCCCGCTCGGAAGAGAAGGGGCAACATGGCCAATATTAGCAGCCTACACACCACATCCGACATTGAAACAATGCCAGTAGGAGACTTACTCACACAACACAAAGAAGTGATAAAAATATAGAGACACTTGACGCAATTCGTCATGAGGAAACTGACAGTCCAACCAGCAATAGTTGCAACAAATGGAACTCAAGCTCAGGCTACAGCAACTAAAATCATACCACAAACATTACACGCAGTGATGGGCAAAATGCCCACAAAACGTGAACAAATGCCATTCTGGGTAGCTCAGAAAATAACACAGATAGAGGCAGTATTCCCGAATACTACCTCGTATGAAAAACACAGAATGCTAACAATCTGCTTGCCCATGGGGATAACACCACAAGTAGAAGATTGTACCACTTGGGGTACAGTCTTTGCTGCCATTTATACCAGGGCTGATGGTATTCCGTCATTAGCAGTGATACCAGATGTATTAAGACAAATACAAAACGAGTATGGAGCAGAGCCTGCTCTGAACTTAGGGATGAAGTTACTAGGTAACTATGCCCAGGTATCAGCCATAATATTAGCTAATATTAAAGGGGAAGCAGCGTCAGTGGCTATCGGCCAACGCCTAAGAGAGTTGAGTCCTTTAGAACAGGAACACGAACTACCAAAAATAATTGAAACTGCATATGCAGAATTAGGCAGAGACAGTTTGGGTGGGAAAGCTTTAAAACCACAACTAATGGGCAGTCCTGAAAAGGACACTTCCATGCAGACACCTGCTTCAACTAAAAAGAAGTGGGACAATAAAAAACAAAAAACTTTAAAGAAAACAGATCTCAATCCAAAGGTAGATCTCCTCCACAGGAGCCCTCCGAAAAGAGGTATAACCTTAGGAATAGGGATAATATTGGGAAACCCGACAGGTATCAGGATACTGATACACGTTCCTATCGTTCCTTTCAGGGTTCATCGAAAAACTCCGAGAGGGAAGGACGGTCAGACAGACCAAAAGAGCGTACAAAGTCCAGAGACAAGCAGCATGCTCAAGATTACACATCTAAAAAAGAAGAGAGACCAAAGCTAAAGCCACAGTTCAAAAAGAAGAAGGTTGCAGGTCTAAAGATCAGACAGGCCCAGAATTCTGAGGACTCGACTACTGAACGGGGAATGGGCTCTGACGATGCTAGACAGTGCGGCAGAAGTAACAATAGCTCACCAGAACCTGATGGAATTTCTGGTGATAGCGGACTTGAATGATTATATCACGGTAGAAACACCCGATACTAGGGTAAGTGTCCCACATAAAGTATATGAAATAACGCTCCAGATGGAGGGGGACAAATGTAGAACAGTGAAAGGTCTCTTTTGGGAGAACCTGACGTTTGGCTATGACATTTTGTTAGCTGAACGAGATTGGCCGCCAGCATTCGTCATGGATTGCCCTAAAGGGGAAACGGTAATTCTACCGGCATTCTCGGACCATATTCCCAGGCACCTAAAACACACTTATGCGCAGGAGTGGGCGGTAGCCCAGGCTCCAGCATTATACAAAAACCATGTTGGATGGGATGAGGATTCAACACACCACATAATTCCTTTAAAAAATACTCCAACTGCTCATAGGCAGTATCCAATAAAGCAAGAAGCTTAAAAACAGGTCAGGGAGATCTTAGATCAACTTGAATACCAAGGGGTGATCGAAAATTGCACCTCATCGATGAATAATCCTTTGTTTCCGGTCATGAAACCTGACAATTCATATCGTTTAGTTTTAGATTATAGACATCTAAACACTTGCACTAAGACATTTGCAGTCCAAAATGCACACAGTGCTGCATTAATGAATAACATTGTGCGGAAAAAATATAAAACACTTGATATCTGCAATGGATTTTTTTGCCAAAATATAGCGCCTGAAAGCAGGTATCTAACCGCATTCTCAGCGCTAGGGTCCCAGCGGCAATTTTGTCGACTCCCCCAAGGGTATAAGAACAGCCCGGGGTTGTTTTCGGCCAGAGTAACTGAGTTACTTCAAAATTTGGATGAAGAGGCATTGTCCTATGTGGATGATATTTATCTAACGAACGATGACCTAGAGGAGCACTTGAACGGAGTGAATACCATAATTTTGGGGTTTGCATCTGAGGGCTACAAATTCAACTTTAAAAAATCAAAAATTGCCCACCTCAGTGTCCTGTTTTTAGGATATGAGCTTTCAAGTGAAGGAAAAAGCCGGGCAGCCAATTTTGTGGAAAAATGCACACTGCTCTAACCTCCAAAATCATTAAAAAATTTACAATCAATCCTGGGATTCTTAAATTTTGGTAGAACATACATTTTGGACTATGCAGAAAGAGTGAAACCTTTCTACGATTTAATAAAACCTGACTTTTCAGTAAGACAATGGACACAGGAACACACAGATACACTTTGTTCCTTACAAGCTGACATGATAGCTTCCAAACACTTACAGACATGCGTAAACGTAAGCAACCTGGTGATCCGTATAGTTGCAGGTCAATCTGGGTACACCTATCTGACATATAATGAAGGTGAAACGATACCAATTGCACACAAATCACATTTGTACACATGCTGAGATGCGCTTCGCATCTACAGAAAAGATCCTGACAGCAGTACAGACTGCTGTAGTGAGAGAAAGATCACTGGCTCAGGGCAAATGAATAATAGTAGTGACTCCGGTTCCAGCCTTAGAGGCTGCGACAAAAGCAAGCGTTCCTAACGCTAAAGCCTTACATCCGAGATGGATACAATAGGCTAATTCTCTCACTGCAACAGATGTAGAATACAGGTACGACCCACATTTAAAGACACAAGCATTCCTGCAATACGAACAAGAATATCCTCTACCAAACGAAATAATGCCTCTAGATCAGTATGAATAAATAATTTACACTGACGGATCTGCTCAACTGGCCTTAGGAAGTAAGCAACAATATAGCGTGGGATGTGCAGTCGTTAAAGGTCGCATGCAGGATGGAAAGTTCCATCCAAGTTGCAGGAAAACGCAATCTCTAGGAGACTGCACGGCACAGCTGGCAGAGTTAAAAGCCTTGATACTGGCACTGGTAAATACGGATCGAGAATTCCCCACACTAATTGTGTGCGATTCGTTTTACTGTGTACAGTCATATAATGAATTCTTGCAACACTGGGTTCAAAACTGGTTCAAAGATGCAAAAGGTGGCACAATTAAGCATAAAATGCTATGGGAACAGGTAGTGGAGTTGAAAACCGAACTACCGAGGGCTCACGTGATACATACACTGAGTCATCAGCGTGATGGCGTTCACGTTGAAGGGAATTCATTGGCTGATGAAGCCACAAAGGGGCTGTACGTACGGCTTCTGTAGCTGCAATCACTCGTACCAAAACGAGAATAGACAGTGAGATTATGGTAGCTGTCATTGCCTCACGCAAAAACAGCAAAGCAGTACCAAAAAGATTTCCACTCAAGTACTCCTACAAGTTAGATGCCAATAACATTCCATTTGCTCAGATTCCTGGAGTGGGGGATAGAGTAATTCCAAACATGGATCGTAGGTTAAGTTTAATTCTAGCAGCACACGAAGGGATAGGTTCTGCACATGCAGGAGTTACGGCATCTGTTTCTTTATTGAAACAATGCTATTGGTGGCCTGGATTAACAAAGCACACCGTAACACGTCCAGTGCAGACACCATTATTAATATCTGACAAACCACTAGCGTGTGTTTACTTGGACCACTGCGGCCCCTTACAAAGAGATGGGGCTTACAGGCATATCATGGTTGCAGTGGATTCCTGCTCAAGATTTCTATGGGTGTCGCCCCAACGCTCGGCTGACGCTCGAACTGTTATAAAAGATTTGCGAGTCTTCATAGGGACATACGCAATTGGCACATTACATTCTGACCAGGGCCCTGCGTTTAGCTCTCGGGCTTACAAGGAGGCCATGCGAGGATTGGGTGTAGCATTGCGGTACTCCTCTTCGTACCATCCCGAGGGAAATTCGGTCGTGGAGAGGAAAAACCAAGACTTAAAGCAGTCTTTAACAGCTAGAGTATTAGGCACGGGTGAGAGCTGGGTAAAACATCTGTATGGAGTGCAGCGAGCTTTGAACAACATGCCAAGAAGTTCTCTATGGGGGGTCACTCCATATGAGGTCCTATTTGGGACAAGAATGTGGGTACCTGATCTTGATTGTGAAGGTGCAGTGGCGGATGAAAAACCTTTTGACATCCATGATCGTTTGGCTGTTTTACAGGATCTAAATGAATCCAGGACACAACAAAGTAATGTCCACCTGAAGCAGCCTGCCACTGGGGAAATCAAATCAGTCACGGCAAGACCTGTCTGTATCCCAAAAGTCGGGGATCTGGTCAGAGAGAAAATAGCGGAGAAGAAAGAATTTGGGCCATCATACAGAATGCCTGTACAGGTCCTAGCAGTTGAAGGAACAAGAACTGTACTTCTACCGCCTCTTTTTTTTTAAACATATTTTATTGGTTTTCTCCCAATTACATGCATATTTAGATACTTAACATTTCCCTGCTTATCGCAGTAATAGTTGCACATTGATTTGTTCGCACCTCGCATCTTCCATTGCAATGTCAGTATCATTTGCCGTTTCAATCCGCTCATATTGCATAGGCCGCCTGGATATTTGGTAGTTCTGGCGGATAATGTTTCGATCTTCCTAATCGTCCATCTCTCTCAATTCTGAATGCGAGCAATCTACTATTTTGTTTCTATGCATATATTCCCCCCTATCAACCCCCCCTCCCCAACCCTTGCCACCGGTGTGTTTAAGTGTCTTAGGTGTGCCTGCACATCTTCTACCGCCTCTTGCGGGGAAAAAAGAATAGATTTGTCTCAATCGACCTAATCAAACCACATTATGTGGCCGATACGGAGTAGTAGGCCACGTGGACCCCAAAGTAGCAGACGCCCTCCTCTTGCTACAATTCAAGAAGTTCAAATGGAAAGACTCATCACGTTCGAAGAGTCCCTTGTACGGAATGATGGACTATGCAATAATGCGACCAAATACAGATGTCTACATCAACATGCCTCAACTAGAGCAAACTACGATTTCCACAAATCCTGGTGCAATACCAACAATTGATCGAACTGCTTCTGGCTACTTCATAAACTTTGATATGTTTTCTTTGGATCCAAGTGAACATGAAACGATGCCAACCCAACAATCACGCAAGCAGCAAGTTAAAGACTTTCTGACTTTATTAAAAAGACTTACCTGGTGTCACCTTGGGTAGAACTATGGGTAATTACCGGGATACTTTTCTTTCTTTTCTGGTTAGGCTTAGTAATAGTTTTTAGCATGCTTATTAATGGAAAATACCTTCGACAAAGCTCTGCAGCCCAAAAGGTGAATTTAATTTTAAAACCACACCAATCATCTCATCGAGAACAAAGAGACTTGTCATCAGTGAACATTACAGAAGTTCCTATACCTGATGGTGTAGTTTGGGACAAGGTTGATTTCGATATATTTGGTCCGACCGAACTTTTAAGAATTCCTCATTTATTTAAAATATCGTTGAGTGATATCATTACCACAAGTACATTTTCCGATGATTGGGACTTTGAAACTGTAAATAACATGTTGTCTGATTTGGAAAAATCTGCTGCATTTTCTAATAGAGAAACATTGGAAAGCACACCAGATTTCGAAACGATGTATTGTTATCAACACTATGGTCATCACTTTCTGCATAAATCTGCTAATCCTAGAAATGTGTTCACATACCACCAGTGGGAACATTGTCCAACACCGCCGAAAGGCAGTTCAAAAACATTTACACAAAAGTTTCCATATTTCTCAGGGTTTAATATGTCTGACCCAGCCTCATATTATTATAAGGTTGCACCAACATCCGCACAGAAAAATATGTTAACAAACACCAAACAGATTTTCTCTGCTTCCTTTATTGCCCAGTTGTCTGAACAAGGTTACGACTTATGGAAAGACACCATAGACTTAAAATCAGTCTGGGGTACCAGAGAATGGCAAGTTCAGGGAACGGAAGCTTTGTTTAGAGCATGCCTTATCCCTCAACAGATCATGTTTTTGAACGAGACAGTGCAACAAACGTCTTTCCTTGGACTAGCCAAAACCAGGGACTTGAACACACCTCGGATGCCACCTCCATCACACACCGAGGGTAACGAAACATCACAAAAAGAGATTACAGTAGATGACATCATACAATACAATAGATCAGACCCCGATTGGAAGAAATGGTTGATTTGGCCCACTGACACCAATAGTTGTCAGGCAAGATTCATGGGTAAAACAATCCAAAGGCCAGATCCAGGTTATGTACAGAGAGAACATCCAGGGGTAGTGACATCCTACAGTGTTGGGAAGTTGTGCCTCAATTGGCTAAAAACCTCAACACTCACACAGGTGAAACAACACTTATCCTTACTGTCACAGGATGTGGATCTCAGGGATTTTGTACTAGGTCCCAGGAAGCCACGTCAGAAACGTTTCATTTATGCCGTCTACAATGAAATATGGAAAATATCCCAACAAGAGGCCGCAGAGAGATTACGTTAAATAGACCGTATAAATCTAGAAAAATCTCTAGCAGTGGTAGGCAATGGGTTAACTACATTGACCTCTAGGATATATTCCTTAGGCAACATTGTATCTTCTGCGATAGACATAGTAGAACAAGATTTGGCCATATTACAACACCGACAATCTCAATTACGTTCTATTATGTTGTTAAGCTGGACGCTGCAATCTTTGCGTGCAGGCTATGTGCCTTGGCATTATATTAACAGCACGTCTCTGTTCTCTGAATACAATCTAACAGATAAACAGATAGAAATGGCACAAAGGGGAGCAAAATATACAATGCTGCGTATCGAAAAACTGGATAGATTAGCATTTACAGTGGCAGAATCACCATCCGCAGAATGGCTAATCCATGGCCACATTGCTCTACCGGTCACCTCTTTTCAGTTTCAGTATTGCCTTGAACAAAAGCAACCAAGCAGGCAGATATGAAAAAATGGGTAAGGAATACATTAAGGAATCATGGGAATTACCATACAGATTTTGATGCCGGAGTGGGGATTGAGAAGTGTTTCTAAGCGGTACAAACTGTGAGGACACTAAGTGGATCACTCATATGCCAGGATATAATGCTGCACGGGGCTTGTAATGGTTCTGTAGCGAACTTGTCCTGTCATTTGAGGGGTGCCCCAGCTGCAGTGATTACTCCAGCATTCAGGTTACTTTCAAATGGGAGTTACTTGATGCTGAACAGTCAAGGCTGCTGCGGAATGCTCCCGGGCATCGCATATCTAGTAACCGTGAGCTCCAGGGTTACTTGTTGTATGCAAGTATTGTTTCCACCGACACATATAGTCAGGGAGGCGCCGCTATGACCTTCACTGAATGTTTATTTAATACGGTTTGATACTCTAAGCAGAATGAAAACCATGCTTTTACAGAAGTCTGTGTCCTTAACCTCCTCTTGAGAGACTTTCGATCTCCAGATCGCAAGGTCTTCGGCAGAGATACAGGCGCTTATCCATACAAACTGTCCTCTCCATTTCGCAGAAATGGTAATTCGTATCTTTAACATGTCGGTACGACGGGCATAGTCCACCTATTTAAGAACATAGGTTCTGGTCACCTTTCAGACGGTACTTGGAGTTATACCAAACTTCATACACTCCATATTTGGAAGCATCTTTGGAGGACTTCTGCTAATCCTGTTTCTAATAGCAGGTATCCTGATTGTTTTCTATCTGCTACGCAATGGACATCCCAGTCACCAAGGAGATGGAAAAAGCACTCCTGGAGCGTAAATACCATGACCGCATGGTACAACATCTAGGCACGCCTCGCCTAAGAGAACTAAGTGCATCTTGGTTCTTGTAATTTCAACCAGTCTGGGTGGACTGCATCTTACCTGTCCTCCGATGCCTGTTTTGCGGAGAAGAATGCGTGTTAGACCTTTGTTTGACACTCCCATCATGTGCGCAACCGGACGTAGATGCTCTACTGGACCCGATAACGGCCCATGTTCTGCAGTGTCCTCAGCGTATTCCGATGTTGATGGCGGCATTCCTTGAGCCACCGCAGGTAGTAACTGCACGTGTTGGTATGGACAACGGCTCCTACACTAACACTCAGGCTTTGGACGGCGCACAGGCTACCCCAGCACCGGCTGCGGACAGCGTGGAACATCATCTGTGCTCAATTGACGTACTCTGCGAGGTGCTACAGGGGCCGTCTACTGCGGAAGCAAGCAACGAAAATGTTGCGTCTACCAGCCAGGACACATAAACAATTGACTCATTTGGCTCGTCGTGTGCTGGAAGAAATTCGCCCTTTTTTAAAACAAACTCTCATTTGGAACTCTAAAACAAAATTGACATTCCTTTCATTTATTGGGCATGGCTTTCTAATGCTTATAGTGGTTCGGACTAGAGCTATGGACACTTTTAGAGCTATAGCTTGCAATCATTTCCTTTTAACATTTTTAAGTTTTTTAGAATTTTTAAAAAAAGTTTTAAACATTTTAGCAAAAACAAATGTTTTATGAACTTTGAGCGTACCTATATCTAGTTAGGCTAGTAGTACGGTAATAAGTTACATATGTCGTCCAGTCGAAAGAGGAGTGGGTGTTGCATTCCATATAGGTACCCTATATAGGCGCAGGTAACATTGCAACCATTCACCTATATTCTTCCCTACATTACATACATAACGGTTCTTAGGGACTGACCTTTTACCTAGATACGACACTGCATTCAGAACGCAGGTTTTTCCCTAGTTCGAATCTCATACATTATGCATGAGGTTTCTTGGAAGCACAGCAGGACTACCATCTCCTGTATAATATCTCTGTATAAAGTTCAGGCCCGACGTCATCCTTTAGGCCGACACAGTAACACAGCAAGGTAGGACCCCTGGGGAGACCTATGAGTATATATACATCACATCTTGCTTGAAAGGACAGAGGAGACAGAGACTTCCCGACTGACACACTGACCAGAGACGCTGAGGTTCCTGCATGCAGACACTCCACCTCGCGGGGTGTCCAACTCGAGACCAGGACGGGCTCCCTTATTCTCTCATTGTCAGGTAATGGGGTTGACTAGATCCTAGAGGGATTCTTAGCATAACACCTACACAGAAGCTAGGTACATTTAGGTACATTTAGGTACATCTAGTTAGGAAGGCATCGTAGGAGTACGCACTTTTTACCTTGTATTTTATGTACTTGTATATATTCATGATTACTGCAAAAATGGTAGAACACTGTACCATCCTTTTACTTTCATAGTACTTCTAATCATATATCTCTGCTACTGTCTAATGGTTGTTGCAGCTCATCTATTCTACACTAGAATAACAACTGTTCAATAAATTCTTATTGACAAAACGCCCAGTATGTTTATTCTGTGTATCTCTGAGACAAACTAAGTGAGCATGAGTGACTGAGCGAAAGGTAGTATATTGTTTCCACGATTCTGAGGGATCAGGGTTGTCATGTTCTGAGGTTGCCAAAAACTATTCTCTCCCCGATAAGAGGAGATTCTAGTGGCACTGTGAGCTAGCTGATACATACAGGCTAACATACCCGGTGGGGGTGCACGGAATCAGTCTGCCACCAATCCCACAGTTTGTTATCCAAACGTGCAGATCCTGTATAGGTTATATAGGAACTACACGACACACACTTTATTGACCTGTGTTTAACTTAGAAAAGTGTCTTTAACCATAGAAGCAGGCACAGCTGAGACGAGTGAGGTGCGATGTTTACGTTCATGGACAGGGCCGGCTTTAGCGTTGATGGTTCCCGGTGCGACAGTCTCTTTTGGCGCCTCCCTATATTACCACCTCTGATTCTCTCACTTCCACTCAGCAAAAGTCCCTCTCATCTCTCCATAGCCTCTCTCTCACATACATTTCATTTAATTTGTTTTAAAGTGCTGGTAAAGGCTGGCTTTACTAATCCACTCCGCTATCCACATAAAATACAGATATGTTCTTTTCAGCAGGCACATTAACCCTCTGCGCTACTTTATGGCGAGTCAAAACTGCCACTAGACAAAACTCCATCTCTCTCTCTGTCTCTTGCAGGAACATTAATCACAAGAGTTATCTTGACATTTTTATTGCTGCCTGAAAGCTTGGTGCACAAGGGGTTCTGCAGCAGGTGCTTTTAAATCGTAGGTCATTGCTAAACACAGCGCCCCCTGAGGTCAGCGCCCAGTGCGGCTGCACCGGTCACATCGCTCTAAAGCCGGCCCTGTTCATGGACGACCATTGATGATCTGTGGGTTGACTCCATTGTAGATGAACTAGCTATGCCACAAGGTGATCTAACTTGTGGTTAATGAAGGCTTCTCTGAAATCTCTGCATATACAGGGAAAGGAGGGAGAGATCAGCCTCATTAGCACACAGTGATCTAACTCCCCCGTCACTAGCCCTGGAGGAAGCCACGGGCTTCTCTTTCATGCTTGAGACCTGCTCGTAGGGGTGACGTGCTAAGGCTTCTAGCCAAGGTGACCTTCTACAGCACATATCCCGCTTCCCCACAACTTGAGTGAATAGGCGCAGGTCGCTTTGCATTAATTCCTGTGTAGTGAGCCGAGTTAATTTGTTCAGAATAGTACAGAAGAAAATGGCGTAGGAAGGCACTGTGAGCTGAATGTTTGCTGCTGACATCTGCAGTGTGTTGGAGGTCATGAATTTCAATCCCAGTTCGGCATAGGCAGGCCTTCATCCTTGCTAGCTGGGGGAACTAAGAACCATACATTGTGTAATAGTAAATTCTTTTATTTACTGTGCTTGCAAGTGCCGTGAGACCCTAACGGGTGAGTAGTCACGCTTTAAAAGAAACTTGATTGGTTGATTGATTGAAGTACATAAGTGTGGAATGTAGCATTATATAAAGAACAGGTATTACTGTTATGGTAACAATCATTTAAAGATACACTTTCCCAGGGGTGGCTAGGCACATAGCTTATGAAACTTCCATAAACTTCAAAAAGTATTATACATTCTGCAGAAAGAGCGAGGATTACAAACCCTATCTAAATTTGCACCAACAGCCCTCCGAGCGCAGATGTAGAAGACGAGCATTCCCAAGTTTTTTTTTTGCAAAGTAAGAAAAATGTCTTCCAACTGATCTACTCTTACCCACCCTAGGGATTTTCCGCAGGTAGCTAGTCATAGACTGAAGATGCGGAGCTGTAAGGACCAAGCTAAGAATTTTTAAAAGAATTTTCTTTGTAATCGGCAGCCAGTGCTCTTTATGCCAAAGGAATTTGGCATGAGTGGATTTTAAACATCCTAAAGCTAAGTGGCCAGCAGCATTTTGTATAACTAGAAGTACATTTAAGAGAAAGTTGGGTAATTACAGATAAATGGGCATAGACTAGTCAAGAGCATATTTAGGCCCCGACAGCTGTAAACCTACTTTCAAATGTAAGGCAAGGAGAGATTTTGCTGAGAATCCTTAGATGGTAAGCTGAAACCTTCACAAAAACTTGTTTAGACATGCACAGCTGAGCATCAATTATGACCTCCAAGCTTTTGACCAATGAGGTCATGACGCCCAGGCTTTTGACCAATGATGCCCTCGAAGGCAAGGCTCCCAATTCTGTTGGCAGGTAGGAATCTTGCTATAGATTCACGAACCATTATCAATGAATATTTCATTCTTCTCTGCATTTCTGCATTTAATATATACCTATTACTACACAGTTCTGTATGTAACACAAATACTGTTGGAACTTAGCTTTGGAAAAAGAGGCATCATTGTTATCAAGGCGCAGCACATTCTGGGTGTCATCGACATGCAAGACCAATCTTAGCTCCCATAGTTGGCACAGCTCTTCTATATGTGAGACCCTAGGTAGGTATTCTTTGTCATGGGTTTTGCTAGGTCTCTGCATGGCTTCGAGTCTTATTGCACCCTACTGCTTGGAGATGAAGGCATTTTCAACATACGAGACAGCCTGAGCATCACTGGACTTGGACAGAGTTAAGGAAATGGTCATGAAAAGGGAAAAGGTACTTGCCATAAGAAAAGAGAAGTGAACACTTAAACTTCACTGATGACATGCATTTCCTTCCTCCGGCTCTCTTCACGCTCCTAATACTCCTCTTCATAGAGACTCACATTTATTTTGCAAGGATTGACAAATCTTTTTCTGGCCTAAAGTTGAGCATGTTCACTGGCACTGTGTGGAATATATTATCTGGTACAATGAAGAACATGTTCTGTGGCACATAGCGGAGTGTCTTATCTGGCACAATGATGAGCACCTTCTATGACACTATGCGGAGTGTATATATTGTGCAGTGATGAGCATGTTCTGTGGTATTATGCAAAGTCAAGTTGGCACAATGAATGATGATGTTCAGTGGCACTATGTGAGTTTAATATCTGCTACAATGATAAACCTATTCAAAGGCCCTCTGAGAAGTGTATAGCGCGATGATGGACAAGTTCTATGGCACTATATTCCGGCGCTTCAACACCTTGTATGGGGTAGTTAGTGCTATATAAATACAACTTAGTTAGTTACAATTATATTGTCTGGTACAACCAATGAAGTGTAGGCATAGATGGTATTATATTCTGCATTAAACTATGACCTTTTTAATGGTATAAATAATAAGGTGTGTTCTCCAGCACCCCAGCTTCATAACCATCACCTTACAAAGCTACTCTAGCTGGAAAGTTGTACGAACAAGCCGAGTGGTTCATTCTTCCAACCACCAGAGTATTACTTCCCAAGGCTCCACTGTAGCACTGCTTGTGGTTGGAGTCAATGTGGTGCCATGTTCCAACCCCCCCCCCCCCCTCTTTGGCTAGTCTTCTCTGAAGAAAACAACCCATGTACACAACCCAAAATCCAACCAAGCAACACCATGGACTAATTCTGGGCGTTACTTGCTATCCTGCCGACTGCTTGGTAATCCCAAATCAAAAAACCTAAGGGGGAGGGACGGGTCTAGTTTGGGTGTACTCTTCTGCATCTGTCTTACCTGTCCTAGTTCTTCAGAGCTTCCTGTGATATGCAGGCCCGCAGCCACCACACATAGCTATAATAGAGGCCAGAGTAAGACTGGCATAGAAAATAGGCCCGGGCATCAAAATATAAGTGGCCCATGTCTTCAAATCCGGTCAGTTTTGAGCTTGTAAAGACACGCTGTATATGTGTTTTGCAAGGTATTGGCGACTGCATGAATTTGTGTTTGCTGCAGGCAATGTTTGCGGTAATATCAGAGAAATCAACAGTAAAAACTGTCCCACCAGACCATAAAACAGGCCCACAAACTGACCTGTCAAACCAGCCCTCTGAACACTGTCTGACTGCCCTACATGCCAGTTCGACTCTGATAGAGACCTTCGAATTTAGGGCATGGATTTGATGCTTATGAAAGCAGCCATCTTGAGAGTACTAAATCTTCCATGGCAATGCAAGCTGTTTCCTTTATTTGCTTATCACTGTGCAACAAAGTGCACCAGACAGGTGGAAAGCATCCTTGCCACGCAATGCTCTCGGTCCAACTTTAATGCAAGCAAAGAGGGCTCAGAAAGCATGTTCTACAACCACTCGCAAAAACGTTATACAGCCATTTTCAGGTCCTAGTTTTTTTTTAATCTCTTAAAAAAAACAAAAAACGTCAATAAGTAGTAATTGATGCACTGAATAATTCCTGCCTGTGTAATGGTGAGAACTCCAGTGGTGCCCCTCCTAAGTTTGTCTGTAGTGCCGAACTTTGACCTCGCTACAGTTGCCCTTTGACTTCTTGCCCCAGAACGGCAAATTGCGTGCCCCGTGACTCAGAGGCCAAGGGCCTGATATCCGCTTGTGTATATTTAGCTGAAACAGTGAGAAACACGCTCTTTTTCTGCTCATCCAATTCTTGGAAAACTGACCTCAAAGGCATCCGAAAACCCCCGTGTTAGGGTTGGAAAGCGAGCGCGCGCTGCAGAGCGCGTGAAGCCCTTTGTTGGGATTCTGCTGCCTGCACAGAATTCTGAGCCTCCAATTGTAAGGCCTCGGACGGGGCTGTGCAGCGCGCGCATTGTTCGTCGACGGAAGCAGCCTATTTTCAACACAAATTTCACTCTGACGCACAAACGCTTTGTATGTAGGCGCTGGAGTTTAAGCCCTTCCATTTCCTAAAGAAGTGCCGGACATTGGCTTTGTATTATTGCACCAAGCAAGCCCAGCAGGAGAGTCGGGCCCTTTTTGTCCTCTTTACCCTTTGCTTTTCCGATCTTCTCATTCCTGCAGCTTTCTCACTCATGTTTTTCTCCCAGTTCCATTCTGTCATTTTTCATGGACTTCCATCTCTTTTGCCTTTCACCACCCCCTTCTGCCACAGCAGCCCCCATGCACTGATTCCTCCAGGCCTGCCAACTTCAAGAAACGTTTTATAGCAAGAGAGGAGTGGCGTGGCGTGGCCTCAAGTCAATTACTGTAGGTGTGTATATATATATTGTAATTTTATTTAGATAGCGCTTACTACCCTTCATGAGGCATTGAAGCTCTTTACATCTGGTAGCACGCTGCTCTGGAACACAAGGTTAGCGGTTAATCCAGAGGTTATTGTGATTAGTCGTGAGCTCACAAGAAAAAAGTGCATGCATTTATTCCAGTGACTTAATGATAGATTGTATTAATACCAGTTAGGTGCGATCATTAGTGAGGTATGTGGTCCCAGGTGAATGTCTGGTGAGCTAGATAGGCTTGTAACATTTGGGATAGGATTTTAAAGAGGAGATGTTATGACCTATGAAATGAGGGACCAGCCAATTCCGAATTACAATAAGGAGGATTAAAGCATGCAAGCATGAGACGAGGCTGTACTCGGAGGGTCACTCTCTGACAAGAGAAAGGAGAGGAATCAAGTGGAAACAAGTCGAGGTCTATTTTTCTTGCAGGGTTTTAGGAGTATAGTGGGAAAAATCTTTCTGAGATAAGCAATTGGAGGATGTAAGCTGTGGAAGGAAACGACATTGTACGTAGTGGCCATATCCGGGGCAGACAACTTAAACCTGCGATTCCAAGTGTACACATCATTTAAACATCGGGAGCACTCTCCTGGTCTGTGCCAGTCTAGGACAGCCCTTTGAAACATGGTCTTAGGTATCCCAAAATTGGTACAGGCTCTGTATGCTGCACAAAGGGAATTGGCACTGAAAAAATGAAAGTTCTCGTTTAAAAATCTTCCCTCACTATACTGTAATTAAAGGTTTTTCACTTCCTCACAAAAAATGTAAATATTTGGAACTGGCTGAGTGTCTTGCCAGTGCACAGTCCGAGTTATATTCTGTTTTGTCATCTAATCCTATCCAAGCGTATGTTGTGCGAGTTTGTATATGTGACTAGTGTAGTATATGCATTGTACATATAAGTTAAGCAGAGTGATGGAGGCCTACGAGTTCCATTTTGAAAGCCCCTGGTCTGTTCCTGTGCACATGATGGGGGTGCTGCTGTTTTCCCAGACAGAGAAGTGTATCAGCAGAGATGCAGGAGGGAGGAGACCTAGACAGTGAAACCTCAGTTAGTCTCTCATCTTGTGATACTGGCTCGCCACCAAGTGACTGTCTGGAAGTGGCACTGCTATCGTGTGATACATGGTAGGGCTGTGTGAGTTGGCATTTTTGTTTGTCCTCTGCTCAGCTTTCAGCAGTTGTAGAGTATCCAGTGAGCATCTGCCAGCAGTCTCATTTTAAAAATTGTGGGGGACCTGGGGAAGACCTATTTGGAGAGCCCCTGTATGGAACACATTCAAATGTTATTACCCATTTCCTGATAATCTAAATTATGTTAAACTTTTTTTTAGCAGGGTCACAAAGAACAGCTGAAATGTGTCTTTCCCAGGACCCAAAAAATCCTTGAGATGATAGTGAGCCTTGGCTCCGCCCCCTCTGCGTCCATTCCATGTGCTGAGCAGGAAAGACTCGGCAGAGCTGAGACACCTTTCCCCTATAACTCTCAAGTGACCCTCATTTATACTCTGACCTCATTTTGCCCACTTCATCATTGACCTTCTTGATCCTTCCTGCTCCCCCCTCAAGGCCCTCAGCAGGCCTGTTTGTGGACTGTCTCTTCCCTAAGTACCCTCATCCCGCCTCAGCAGGCCTGTTTGTGGACTGTCTCCTCCCTAAGTACCCTCATCCCGCCTCTGCAGGCCTGTTTGTGGACTGTCTCCTCCCTAAGTACCCTCATCCCGCCTCAGCAGGCCTGTTTGTGGACTGTCTCCTCCCTAAGTACCCTCATCCCACCTCAGCAGGCCTGTTTGTGGACTGTCTCCTTGCTAAACAACCCCCATGCCCCCTCCCTCCCCTTCAGAAGGCCTTTTTCGTGCACTCTCTCACTTTTTGAACGGTAGGACCCCAGGCCTCCCAGTCAATCTCCCTTTCATCTTAGAAGATGTTTTCTGAATGGTGTCCCGCCAAACCCCTCGCACCACCACCTGGGTCTCTGTATTCTGTGTCCATCCCTGACCACCCCAGCGTCCTTACCTGCCCGACATCACCCACCTGTAGGTCTTTTGCAGACTGCCACCTTGGGAGCTTTCCTCAGACCATGAATGAATGAGTGAATGATAGATTTATAAAGCACACGGCTACTCCGAGGAGTGTCCAGGCGACCATTCCTTCCATGTGCCTAGAACACTCTAGAAGACAAGAGAGGAGGGGGCCCCGACGTTTTGTTCGAAATCTAAATTACTCTTCCAAGAATTGACCCGTTCCTTAGGACATCCTCAGATGTAGGAGGTTTGGCTATATTTCTTTCCTTTTATCCTTTGCTGCCGCGTGGCCTTTGATCTGCTCGGCTCTGATAAAAGGAGTGACTTGTTTGGACGAGGGGAGGCGTGCAGCAGTCCGGAGAGGCGGCTCCCTGGCATTGTCTGTGGGCTGAGAGTGCGCGCGAGCTTCCAGGCCTGGCGCGAGCGCCTCTCTTGGAATGCACTCGTTATCAGGTAGCCGTGTTTTTCTTCTCGAGGTCAGCCGTCGGCCGCACCAATTTATCAATTATCTGAGCTTCGGGAGTAAGCCGACTGGAATTGTTTTTCCCGCGTGTGACGAAATCCTGGAAACAATGTTGCATTCTGCTGAAATTACACGAATTGTTTTCGGCCTGCAGTATTTCATTTTATTGCTGTTAATGTTGGTAATAGAATCTTTCAGTTGGCTAGACAAGTGTTTGGCTTTAATGGCGGTGTTAAGCTACACCCAGCGCCCCTCTATGACAGCCGCTCCTGAGTCTAGTGAGGGACTGCAAGGGTAAAAATCCCGGTGGGGCTGGCTCAAGCTTTCATCATTCAGAGCATGATAAAATTAGTACCGAACTGTTTTATTAATTATACGTGTTGCTCATGTTCAATTTTAATTCAAATAATAATGATAAAGACTGTTGATAAACCCAGAGCACTGGTAGACCGCAGGATACCTCTTTTTCCATAAAGTTGGATATGCCCGGAGAGGGTTTGGCCCCTTGCTCTTGTTCATTTGCTTTGAGCCTAAGAATAACCCAGAAGTATGCAAAGTGACCTTTAAGCAGTGACGTAACGTAAAATTCTTAGGGGCTCAAAATTGGGGGCGCAAATTGCACAGCGCAGTAGTTGCCTTGCGCGCTGGCAATCCACGCTACGCCACTGCCTTTAGGTACTCCTCCACCTACTCTTGTATCCTGCTCAGATGGTCTCTCATAAGTGCTAGTCCCCAGTGCTCAATTTGCAAAAAAAAAATTCGTGCCTGGGCCTTCATCAGAAGGCCTCTGCAGATTGCAACACCCATTGCCCCTGCCAGCGCTGCCAGTGACAGTACGTACACAACTGCTAACCACAAGTGTGATAATTCAGACTATTCCAGGCCCCCAAAGCTATAACAATGGCTTGGGAGGCAGGTATTAGTCGTTTTTGATGTATATTGAATTAATGAACAACTGTTCTGTTCATCTCTAAATTTCTCAAACACCACCACCATGTGGCAGACTGTCATAAGTGCCGGTGTTAACAATTAAGTGCCGGTGCCAAGCACCGGTAACCACCGGTACAAATTAAGCACTGCTAGTAGTCCCTAGATTCCACAGCCATGGACCACAACACGCACCACGCATTCTAAGATTGTGGTTGGCGTTACATCATCGGTTTTTTGGTTCAGATGACTGCACAGTACCCATTGTAACATGGGACACAGAGAGTTGAGTTGTGTGAAGGATAGCTCCCACAGATCCCACACCGGTGTTGCTCTTATTTACATCTCCTCTTCCAGGAGGCTTGAAAGCGTGATATCCTCCATTTTAGATAACCAAAGGAATGGAGTCCCCAAATACATTGACAGTCTCTGGGATAAACATCTTTTGAGGGACCAAAGTGGGCTCCATTTGAAAGAACTTAAAGAAAGACTGCTCCAAGCACAATGGCAACCTCAGGATTAATCCCTCTATGAGGGACTAAAGTGATCTTAATTTTGGAGAGCTAATAGAATGAACACTCCAAGTGCATTATCAGCCTCTGGGCTAAACCGTGTACAATTGACAAATGTGGCCCCTTTTTAGGGAACAGAATGAAGCCTCCAAACTCATTAACAGCCTTTGAGGTAAACCCTGTATGTGGGACAAAGGTGGCCACCATGTAGGAACTACAAAGGGATGGAGGCTCCAAATGCGTTGGAGCTCTGTGGATTAAACACACCACAATCAACCAAGGTGTCCTCATTTTGGTGACCCAGAGGAATGGGGAACATACTCCTGTCCAGAACTACATGCCCACATTATGTGTTTTCACCCGGCTTTATCATGCTGCATTTATACACTACACACTAATAGACCCCCTGACAAAAAGCAAAGCCTCTAGAATGGAATTTACTGTCTTTCAATTCATTTATGGAAATTTGGGGGTGTTGGACTCCATTACTAACTATAATGTATGGACTCTATAAGCGCCAGAAATAAAATCCTCAGAGGGTAGTCAGATGGGAAAGGATGAGTATGAATTAGTAGTTTAAGGCAGCAACCTTTTTTTCTGTGGACCCCTGCCCACCCCTAGCTACCTCTTTAATACCACTTCCTCTGATATAAGGGTCTCCACCTAATGTTGGTACTGGAGCAGACAAATGACAACATCTGGGTTTCCCTCCCACGTTTCCCCCTAGTGTATATTCTGGTTCCTAATGCCTCCCATTCAAGGCGACCTACCCAAGCCATCCGTTGTAGTTTAATTCTCTCCTTGCTGAATGTTGGGTTTGTGCATGAACACTGGACTTTTTGCAGCAAAGACTTGGAACACCACTCATGAGTCCTTCGTCTCGCCTAATGTTTGTGTAAGCTTCAATCATTTCAAACCCAAGCTTCCGTGCACTTCTTCTAGAAAACCTCATGAGCTTTCTTTTTGTCTTGGTTGTTTTTAAACTGTTGAAAAAGCTTGCATGGACCACATTATCAGCTTATTGGACCATTCAGTCTTCTTTGGAATCTCCCTGTGGAAATGCATCCTCATCTAGAGCTGGTCATCTTTCCAATCCCAACAAGTCCACCCTTGGCTCTCTCTACTCCCTCTCTTTAAATGTCAGTGCAATGACCCATAAGAACAATATGAAATTGTGATGTTACCAGTGTTTGCTCCCTAAAGCCACATTGCAAAACCGATATTGGAGCAGTGCTGCTTGTCTTCTGCAATGTGTACCGCTGTAGTAGCCTTGTCATGCACACGCCTCTTTGTGTGCATGTTCCCCATGGTCCCCTTACCCTGTCTCACCATGTTTTGTGATCTACCACCAGATCACATAAACCAGTACAGCAGCAGCAGCCCCATCCAAAATAAAACCCCAATAGGATGTTAAATGCTTGTGGCTACCCTATGTGGCTCACAGGGTCGGTCATTTCTAAGTGTGGCAGACGTTCTGCTGGACACCTGCACTGAGGCCCATAGTCCCCAGCTTAGTTTTGTTTCCTCCCAGCATCCCCTGTTAATTTGTCTTTCTCCTGGCTCCCCGCACCACCCGGGGAGCCATCGGGGTGAGTACACCCCTATCTTCATCTACCATTGCAAGTGTGCCCTCAGCCTTCGCTGCTGTGCTCCTGCTGTGGTGAAACAGATCCCATTACTTTCTCTAACCCTCTCCACCCACCCTTTCCCCTTGGGTGGTTGTTTCTCTGCTTACTTGGAGCATCAGTGTATTCACTCATGGAGATCTTGAGATTGAGAGAACATTCTGCATTTTGTAGGTTTTGATAATATCTGAACATATAGGCGATGAGATGCAAGCACTAAGCCAGGCTGCAAACGGAAGACTATTATATGCTTTGTGTGCCGATTTGTTTTCGTGAAGACCCGCCAGGCGTAGCGCGCTGTAGTATGCCGACGAACACTTCGCTCACAAATGTGTTACTTCTTTCAGAAGTGCTACAAACCTAATTAGCAGTTGGATTGCATTAGAGCTTGATCATTCTGAATGTCTAGGTATGCCTATAGACTGTTGACAAACTGAAGCGTAGAACATATGGCTGCATTTGCAGTGGAAGTCAGTGTAACACATTTCTCGCCCCAGGTATAGCTATTTATAGACTCCAGATGTGTAGACGATCTCTGGGTGTGATGGTGGAGTAATCCTCATTTTATCCTGTACAACTGTAGGGCTCAGAGACTGTGTAACTAGTGTGTTTTTCTTCTGCTTTAGAAAAAAATTGTTTTTGCTTTATTGTGGGGATGTTGCACTTTATTGCGGGTGTTGACCACACAACCTTGTTGAACTTACCTCAAGAAAGAAGTTATGAGTGTGATATCAAATATGAATAGTTGCATTTTGGTTTAGAACTTCGATCACATGCCCTAGTGTGCTATAACTTTGCTGGTGCAACATTGATGTGTTGTTCTTTTCCTGATGCCAGATATGCAGTTTGTTGCTGGTGCGCAGTATGCCTGCCTTATGACCGAACAAGTTAATGAATATTCATTTGTATTGTCATGAACTTTTCTTTAGGTGACAGCCTTTTAGAGACATTGTATATATTGGAACAGATTGCAGTGCTCATTTACTGCTATCCCTCATCTTATTTCTTGGTGAGGCAAGAAGCAAAAAGATGAGGCATGGTGTGGTCTGCTGGACAGTTATTGTCTGCCCTGAACCTGAATTCCTGGTCTAGGATTTCTTGTGCAAAATGGAGGACTTCCACATTGCAAATGGTTACCACTTGCTTGGAGCCGTCATAACATTGCGAACCTTTATGAATAATATTGCAATCCATTAGCAGACGGAGATGTCCGTGTTCATTATAAGAGCACAGTGCGGATCTGTACTCTGCCACAACAGCTCCACGACCAGGAAGGGCCATTTTCATATTGCATGTGCCTACAACAGTATGTGAGTCAATCTGCACGCCATCAGTTGTGCAACTTTATTTTCTACTTCCATTATGCATGCAAGTCATGAGCCTTGTTCCCCAAGACCCAGTCCTATAGGCTGTTGCTCAAAGGAGTTGCATGGACAACAAGTCCTTAAACTGGACTCAAAATCATGGGATTAAGATCTCCCCAATAATTGAAATAACTTATGCCAGCATGCTAAAGTGCCTTTTATGGAAGACCCTATGAGTTCCAGTTCACTTTTTCATCGCCACTGTCTGTTCTGAGAGTGGGTGTGAGTTCTGTCCTCCATATTCTGAGTGCCGAATGCTCTGGAAGCCCTGAGTTTGGCTGATGCAGAGTTAACCCAAGCTTGCCCAGGCTCTGCAAGTAGTCTATAGTATGTTTGAGCCTGACCGTGTAACCCTAGGTAGGCTCACAGGCTTGGATAGGATGTACCTTCTCTCTCCTCCGTGACAGTCGAGGCTTGGTCTGCACAAAAGACTTCCTTCTACATAAAAGTTGTTCTGATGGAAAATGTCCATATTTAAGGTTTAACGATAGTGTCTCTAGTTCATCCACTTTGTGATGCTGCGACAAAAACGAACAAACTTTCGAAGAGTTCTGCAAGCGACATTGAACACTACAAGAAAGACTGCTTAATTTATTTCAAAAGTGTAGGGCTCCAAAGATTTTCAGGGTCCTGCGAAAGGTGCTGCCTCAAGGGCTGGGGCCGCCTGCTTACTCATGATTCTATCTCATGTCTCTTTCGTCCACCAGCCTACACTTCCTGTCTCTTTAGCTCACTCTTGCAGGTTCCTTTTCACCCCTGCTTTCTCCCTTTCTCACAATTTTCGGTCTTTCTTTTGCTCCTTCTTTTTCCCTTTTCTTATTTTCTGTCTCTTGTTCTGGTTAAAAGTCAGATGAAGGAAAGTAACTTGTTGCCCAATATGAGTGCTGGTGCCAGCCGCCTGCAGCCACTGACTCAAATAAAGCACTGGTGTTTGCTCTTCCAGAAGCAAATCGGCTGACTGCTTTGCACAGCCTGTGCATCATGAAGAGACAGGAAATATGCAAGCTGCGTGGTTCTGTTGGTTCTTCTCTGGCACTACATTATATATTTTTGTAACCTAGCTGGCCCTTGGTTAGAATCTAGTGTGATGTGTTTACGCCCTGCACATCAGTGCTTAATTTGTTAAAAATAATTAAATAAATAAAAAAAATAAGTGCCAGGGCTCTCGTCCGGAGGCCACTGCAGCTTGCACCACACATTGCCCCTGCCATGCAGCCAGTGATAGTAACAACACAACTACTAACCATCACACTCCAACAAGTGTGACAATTCAGACTATTTCAGGCCCGAAAGCTTGAAAATGGCTTGTGCGGCAGGTAATAGTTCTTTTTAACGTATATTGAATTAATAATAAACTGTTATTGTGGTCATCTCTAAATCAGCTAGACAGCCCCACATTGTGGCAGACTGTCACAAGCACTGGTGTTGACAATTAAGTGCTGGTGCCGAGCACCTGAAACCACCAGCTCAAATTAAGCACTGCCTCAGGTGCAGTGTTGTAGATTAATTTTTCCTGGACACTGTGCAGTGTTGTGATTTATATGGGGAGGTAGTTGTGGATCTCAACTGGGAAGATAACCTCACCTCTAATCTAGAACGTCAGGTCTAATTACATATATTATGGTGTGAAAACAATTAATTGGTTAGGTGATGGTCAAACAAGGAGGTGCTAATAACTCCAAGCACCCACTACCTAAGGTGCTATTTACACAGTACTAGCTGCTGTGTATACATTAGAATTAAAGAAAGGAGCTTGATTCAGCACTCTTCAATAACAATATGCAAATCCAATATGTAATGGATAAGTGTAACAAACACAAGTTTTACAATGTATTTGCTTCTTCAAATGTCATTTTTCGATAAGTCAATGATATCTTTACAGAAAGTACAATTAAGCACAAATAATCCATAGTTTTGTTGCTAGTTGGTTTTATTTCTTTCGATGTTCCCAGCATAGAATTTGCCAACACGTGTTTCGTCTAAACATAGACTTTTTCAAGGCAGTTCACACGTTTGCCGTTCTGACGTTTTCATCCCGAACAATCACGTAACCACACTATGAGGAGATGCCACGAGTAGAGTCTCCCAACGGGATTTGTATGCATGTGCAGAGCAATGTCCTCGAATTCATTCAGGTTCTCACTCCACTAGTCGCCCTCATATCCATCCCTTTTCTACTGTAGACTGCGCCCAGGTTTTGTATCGATTTAAGATGTCCGAATACTAGCAAGTATGTTCACAATAATCATTAGATATCCTTTCGTCTAATGTTCAAGGCAACAGCAAAAAGGCCCGTACTCCAAGTATAGATCAGTCCCTAGTTGGTATATCGTCCTAAGGAAAAAGTTAAGGAACTGATGTTTGTTGATAACATCAAAGGTTATCCCAGTACTCCCCTACTCAGGGCTGCCACTCAGCAATTACCTGATATGTAAGCAATGTGTCTATAAATATGTAATTAATTAAGCGCCAGCGTCCTGCAGGACGTGCAGACGGGAGGTTAGGCTGATAGACGCTATATTTTTTCTTGGAGGATACTTATCAGGGTTCCCCCGCGAGTGTTAATTCTCAGCTCCAATCATCATGAGCCTCAACGCGGTGACTGACGGCCTGGCGCTTAATTAATTACATATTTATAGACACATTGCTTACATATCAGGTAATTGCTGAGTGGCAGCCCTGAGTAGGGGAGTACTGGGATAACCTTTGATGTTATCAACAAACATCAGTTCCTTAACTTTTTCCGTAGGACGATATACCGACTAGGGACTGATCTATACTTGGAGTACGGGCCTTTTTGCTGTTCCCTTGAACATTAGACGAAAGGATATCTAATGATTATTGTGAACATACTTGCTAGTATTCGGACATCTTAAATCGATACAAAACCTGGGCGCAGTCTACAGTAGAAAAGGGATTGATAGGAGGGCGACTAGTGGATTGAGAACCTGAATGAATTCGAGGACATTGCTCTGCACATGCATACAAATCCCGTTGGGAGACTCTACTCGTGGCATCTCCTCATAGTGTGGTTACGTGATTGTTCGGGATAAAAACGTCAGAACGGCAAACGTGTGAACTGCCTTGAAAAAGTCTATGTTTAGACGAAACACGTGTTGGCAAATTCTATGCTGGGAACATCGAAAGAAATAAAACCAACTAGCAACAAAACTATGGATTATTTGTGCTTAATTGTACTTTCTGTAAAGATATCATTGACTTATTGAAAAATGACATTTGAAGAAGCAAATACATTGTAAAACTTGTTTTTTACACTTATCCATTACATATTGGATTTGCATATTGTTATTGGAGAGTGCTGAATCAAACTCCTTTCTTTAATTCTACTGTGCAGTGTTGGTTTTGGTCGTTCTGAAATTCACTGTAGTGCAGTAATGTCAGTAGGATGTAATGCAGTGTGGTTGGCTGGTATGCATAAAGTGATCTGCATTACGATGGGTTAGTCTCTCAACATGCACCACAGCATTTTGCGTCAGTATCACTAGGAGACATGGCATGGTAGCATGGTCCATTGGTATCCCTAGGAGTCCATGTGACATTTTAGTGCCCCTTGGCTTCAGTGTGGCTTGTTTGCAGCCCTAGAGGCAGTATGGTGGGTTAATGCCCCACGGGTGCAGTGCGGTGTGCTGGATAAGTATCCCAGAGGCTGCTGAGTAGTCAGTGAGGTAGTAAGATGAAACACAAGAGTTAAAACTCTTAGAATTCAGTGTCTTGAGGTGGTGTCCCCTGGCATGGGTCAATGGGCACCATTGCCCTGCATGGACCTCCTTTACAGAAAATTCCTTATATATACACCTTACTTTTGAAAATATCAGGTGAGATCTTGTTGTAGAACAACGATTAAACTTTGTGTCACGAGCATTAGCATTTACATTTTTTGTATTTTTTTGCTTGCCTTACTTTCCAGTGCTAGCCATTGTGTTCATTCAGAGCCCTATCAGTTGTATGTGTTGTGCGGGCAGAGAGGGCTACAGCATACCTCAAATATAAAACATGGCAGAGAAAGCTTGCATATTAAGTAAATGCAAGCCAGATGGGGAAACTGGTAAGCAAAGCGCTGATGATAATGAAAAATTCTTGAACTGGTTGTTTTAAAGCATGGTCGTCGAAGAGTTGTTACGGAAAAAGTGTAATGTTGAAAGAAATCCATTGGGATCCTGCCTTCCTATGAGGGGTGCTTGCTCTTCCGTGACCCTCAGTGCTTAATTTGAAAAAACAGAAGTGCCAGGGCCCTCGTCCGGAGGCCACTGCAGTTTGCACCACCCATTGCCCCCACCAGTGCTGCTGGTGACCATACAAAACACCTACTAGCATCACATTCCCACAAGTGCAGCACTTCATACTATTCCAGGCCCTCAGAGCTATAGGAATGGCTTTGGAGGCTGGTATAGTCCTTTTTAATGTATATTCAATTACTAAACAACTGTTGTTGTGTTCATCTCTAAATAAAACAAACTGCGCCACCATGTGGCACACTGTCATAACTGTCGGTGTTGGCAATTAAGTGCCGGTGGCGAGCACCGTTAACCACTGGCTCAAATTAAGCACTGGTGACCCTGCCTTTAAAAGGCTATCTTTACGTGGCTACTTTCTAAGTTTCTTCTGTAGTAGCAACATTCTTATTGTATCCAATAATGCCTTAGAGTGGGCTTTTATGTCTGTACCTTGCTCTTGAATGATTGGCTTGCTTGTCTACCCTAGTTTCCTGAACATTCGGTCTCACCGTGTTTTGATTGGGTGAGTTGTATCCCTCCACTACTGGTGTCTGGACCGAACATTCTGTGCGTGAGGGACTATTTTCGCTTCTCTTTGATTTCTCTTTGTGCTCCTCCTCTTGCACAGCCTTTACTTTTGTTTTAAGAAGAAGCATTTCACACATGAGGCGGCCACCGAGGGAGAAAAATAATTTGCAAACCTAACAAGTTAGCAGCCCACTGTCACAAGCGAGACCGAATGACTTTCCCAATACTTGTTCTAAAGTGATTATTTGACCATATAAAGGAATGCTATATGTTCTAGCAATGGTTGCGGTGCATTCTTTTTTGGACTGAGTGTTTGACTTTTATTTCTTTGGCTCATTCTTTCTGTTTTTAAGACCTAGATCTTTGAATTTCTGTAATGTGAGGGTGCAAGTCAAGACGCAAGAAATTGTACTTGTAACTGTGTATCATGAGCTCAATTTGGGAGTGTCTCCATGGTCAGTGTGTGTGGGTCCTGTCCCGCTCTCCTAAACTTTGGTGCACGTGATGCCAATGTTTACAGACTTCTGATGTTTGCAAATGAATAGAAATTCTCCCCA
Source organism: Calotriton arnoldi (assembly GCA_963921515.1). Lineage (NCBI taxonomy): Eukaryota > Metazoa > Chordata > Amphibia > Caudata > Salamandridae > Calotriton > Calotriton arnoldi. The sequence continues at coordinate 1,653,905 of CAWUFW010003211.1, read as the reverse complement.
TGGTGAGGCCTCGAATAGCTCCCCCCTCATCTGAATTAAACTTCACAGACAGCCTGTCGTTGTTTATTACTCTAACCACAACCTCTTCCTTCTCCTACCTACGCCTGACTCATGGCCGCCTTTCTTCCGCACGCTTCGCACACAGTACGCAGCGTAAGTCAATATTTGAGTGCCCCATGTTTTTTCCTGCAGCCCTTTTCCTCAACTTCTGTCTGGTGACTGGTAGTATTTCCGTAGTGACTACTGGCTTGTGCTGTGCTGTTAGTCACTCCATTAATGGGCCTCAATAAATTTAGTTCTGTAGCGAGGAGATGTGGTCTGAGGGCTTAGTTACTAGCCTTGTACTCTGCAGGCTCGGGGTTTAATGCTGTTTTTGATATTTCTGGCTAAATCTGTTCATATCACTCTGTATCAAATTGTAAATGTCTGCAAAGTAAACATAAAAAAAATACTGTGTCATCTTTAAGTTTTTATTATGTTATGTTTTTTTTGCAAAGCACTACCCATAGTTTGCATCCATCTTGGAAACACGTTGCAGGAAAGTGAGGTGCTACAGCTAGTGTGATTGCGGGTGTGTACTTAAAAGCAGATGGTGTAGTTCTGCACCTGCCTGTGAAGCAGGATGTGTGGGAGTTCATCAGGTGGTTGTATATGACACGGTAGAGTTGAACTACATCCTCACCGAATAGTCAGTGAGGCTACACGAGGTAGTAAATCCTTTGTGGGGAGAACTATGAAAATCAGTGCAGAGGTCAACGTGCTGGCAGATGACCTTGACTGAACTTGGATATCTGACAGCACACTAGTGTGTCCCTTGGTAATATACATGTTCCAACACACCGCTCCACATCCCATCCTGAATTGGGTAATCCAGACCTCAAGCACACAGCACCCTGCTCTAGCCCAGCCCCCACTCCTTGTGTTCAAGATGCTCCCACCACAATAACAAGCATTGGCAAAGCCAATAGGTCTGGCTTATGCAAGAGCTATTAGCTTTCCCAATCTGTTTTAGCCACATTGTACACCTGCGTGGCTGCTGTTCAGCAAGGTTAAAAGTTAGTGGTGTAGAGGCGAGCGACGTGAAGTGTTGTAGAGTGGAATGGTGAAGAGTGGATTGTCGTAGAGTGGAGTGGCATAGAGCATCCTATATTGGAGTGGCATAGATCGTCCTGTATTTGAGTGGTATAGAGTAGAGTTGTGTACAGTGGAGTGGCGTGGAGTGCATTGGCATAGTGTTGCAAAGTATAGTGGCGTAGAGTGCAGCTGCATAGAATTCAGCCGCGTAATGCAGCGTTGTAGAATGCAGTGGCATAGATTACATTGTTGCATAGTAGAGTGCAGTGGTGTAGACTACTACAGAGCAGAGTATAGTGCTGTAGAGTGCAGTGGCATAGAGTGGAGTGCTGCAGAGTACAGAGGCATAGAGTGGAGTTATCAGAGTAGAGTGGCATAAAGTTCAGTGTTGTTGAGTGCAGTGCCATACAGTAGAGTGGTGTTGAGTAGAATGCAGTGACAGAGTGCTGTGCCATAGAGTAGAGTGCAGTAGCACTCAGTGGAGTAGAGTGGATTGGTGTAGAAACCATTGGTGTAGTATTGCAGAGTATAGTGGTGTAGCGTGCAGTGGCATAGAATTCAGCAGCATACAGTGGAGCGTTGTAGAATGCAGTGTCTTAGATTAGAGTGGTGCATAGTAGAGTGGAGTGGCGAAGAGTGGCGTGGTGCAGAATAGAGTTTGAGTGCAGCGGCATAGAGTGAAGTGATGCATAGTAGAGTGGCGTAGTGTAGTGGCGTAGAGTGCATTGGCACAGAATGCAGTAGTGCAGAGTAGAGTGGCATAGAGTTCAGTGGTGCAGAGTTGTGTCATACAGTGCAGTGGTGTAGAGTGGCGCAGTGTGCATTAGCATAGAGAAGTGGCGTAGAGTGCAATGGTATGGCATAATGTGGAGTAGAGTGAAATGGCATTGAGTGCAGTAGTTTACAATAAAAAGGCATAGAGTGGAGTGGCGCAGAGTGGCATAGAGTACAGTGGATTGTTTTAAACAGAGTGGAGTGCTGCATGGTAGAGTGTAGTGGCGTAGAATAAGATGGCGCAGAGTGTAACGGCGTAGAGTGCAGTGGCATAGAGTGCAGTGGTGCAGACTAGATTAGAGTGGCCTACAGTGGATTGGCGTTGAGTTTATTGGCATGGAGTGCAGTGGCATAGAGTGCAGTGTTGTAGAATGGAGTGGCTTAGACTCCAGTGGTGTAGCGTGCAGTAGTGAAGAGTGCAGTGGTGTGAAGGAGAGTGCACTGCCATAGAGTAGAGTGGTGCAGAGTAGAGAAGAGTTGAGTGGCACAGAGTGGAGTAGAGCACAGTGGCACAGAGTGCAGTGGGGTGAAGTGGTGCAAAGTGGAGTGGTGTAGAGTGTAGTGGCTTTGAGTGGTGCAGAGTTGTATGGAATGGCGTAGAGTGGAGTATGCATGTTGTGGTAGCACACTGCCATTATAGACAACACATTTTCAATTGAAATGACCATTGCATTTGGACAGACATGCAGGTTTACTAATAAAACTATACCATTTACAAATACTTGAAAGAAACCCTTTCCTTACCCCCAGTATCCAGGAAGATTGTCACATAAATCCTCTCACTTTGGAGTCAGAGAAAGAAAGGTAAACACTAAGCTACCTCAGAAGACAAAGCCTGACATTTGACCTCTGTCTTTTAATGCACAGCAAATGTGACAAGAACAAGATTTACAGGCCTCTTTACAGAAAGGAGCACTTAAGGAAGAATACAAGGAGATGCAGTGTGAAAAGGCTTTGCTCCTTGGGAGGGACGAGCTTACTCTGGCGAGCCTAAAACAAAGCCAGCAAATAGAAAGCCAGAAAATGTGAGTTACAAATCACAAAGCCAATGGTAAGCAATGAGTGGAACGCATTCCCAGGGAAGCTCTCTGAATGTCCCCAAGATGTCTATAGCAAGGTCTGGTAGACTTCGACCGAAGAATATTCTTTATAAAGTGCTTAATTGCTGCTTGTTGCATTACTTTGAATGTACGACTTGTGTACGTTTGATGTGATGTTACATTAGTTGAACTCCAGCTTCCAGTAGAGAAACGCGCTGCTGCCAAGCCACAGTTTTGGCCACAGGACTGCTGAGTAAAGCAGGAACATTGTTGGAAAGGCTTTCTTTTATTTTGAACCATGTTGTTCTCTGGAGTAGGGATGTTATGAACTGTTTTTAGAGATCGCTTGCCAATGCTTGCTAAGCATGTCTCTGTCAGGTCGGTGCTTCCTGGACCACAGAAACCGAAATCTGTCATGCATGTGAGAATTGTGGTGCATTAAAGAAAACATGAAAATGGCACCTGTCCGCCATATGTGAACTGGAACCCTTTGTCCAAGCTGTAACACAAGCTGCAGCTTTGATGTTGCACTGCAGTGCATGTCACTGACCTGTGCCAATTTAACCATTTGTTTTTAATGTACAGTACATAGGCTTTTTCTCACTTTGGCACCCAAGACCATGTTATGTTAGATGGTTCACATTTGTGTAGCTCTTGCAACAATTTCGATGGCAGCCTAGTGCATTCTCCTACTGGGCAGCCTTTTTTGCAGACGAGTCAAAAACATAAATCGATTCTGTCTGATGTGCATTGTTTGAGATTATTAGAGTTTATGCAATGTTTTCTTTAGAAATAGTGTGTGTGCCTTAATGTTGACAAAAAAATTGAGGACGATCTTGGGAGATAGATAAGGGTGAGTGTGCTGAAGGACTCGTGTTTCTGTTGAATGCGAGCTGTTGCCCTTTGCTTGGCCTGCCAAGGGTATTCTCTCTATGGAAATCAATGTAATGCATCAAAAGCACTCAGTCTTTAGAGCAACGTCCCTGAGATGCGTAGTAATATGCAAGTAAACGTCAAGACTGGCACAAATTTGACGGCACGGGAGGCTCAAACAGTGGCACACTTACTTGTAAGATTTTAGCAAGAGGCAGCCTGTGCCACTACTGAGAAGTGCAAATTTTAGTCCAGGCTGAGGGTTGTCTGAAAATCCTAAATTGGAGGGGTCTAGAGTAGCATCACATGGGTACCACGGGCTCCAGGAAGGCCTTTCATAAAGGGCATGCACTGGGACCACAAGCCTCAGAGGCATGACGTTGGGTAGGTTCTTGTCCTTTTTCCATTGCTGTGTGTTGGCCTACGCAATGCTATGCCAGCACATGCTGATGAATGTGCGCTGCACTGCAAGTTGGAGTTGACTTTTCTACATTATCGGTAGCACTGCAATTTTGCACCAAGGGACACCCCTGTGCGAGTGCAAAACATCACAGTGCGCCACAGTGCGCATTCGGTACAAAGGCCGTGATACTGGTAAGATTGTTGTTCAACAAAAGCTTGGATCGGGACTACCAGCATTTTATGCCACGTATCCCAACATTTTCATGCAGCACCACTCACAGCCCTACCACATTTTTAATAAAATAAGCATTGGCACCCTGTGTATTTCCTTGTACTGAATATATACACCCAGTGGCATTTTTGTAGCAGGTGCAGCGGCACAGACCCTGGATCTGTGAGAGGACCACTGCACATGAGTTTTTACTGTCTTTTAGTGCCGAACCAAATTAGTTAAACAAAAAAAAACTGTTTGTGTTAAAGCCTATGGCACCCTCTGACATTCTTGGTACGAAACTACATATGTATACATTAACAAGAAAGGACTCGTATTGACCGAACTTAGGCTCTTAATCCAAGACTGCCTTTGCTGTTGTATAGTAACTCCTTACTAGTGCTCATGATTGTTAAATTTATATAGTACTTTTACATAAAGGCATACAAGTGATAGCGACACAGATTTACAAAAGGTGGCAGAAGGTGTGTGCCATGAAGAATCGAAACAGTAGAAATGAGGGTTTATTTATTTTTGGTGACGTTATCTTTCTGGGTTGCGTTGGGGCGGGGGTGGAAGATTGTTCGGCTGCTTGAGTCCCAGAAGCGACAACCACTTTCCTCTCATTTCCATTCCATAACACTGCAGAATGATTCTTAGGAACGACGTGCCCACATCATAAGCCCAATTCACTGCCTTGGATCTCATGGCTGTGGCTAGTGCTTAATTTGTACCAGTGTTTTAAACACTGGCACTTGTGTATGAGAGTAAACCTCATGGTGGCACTCTCAGCCTATTTAATGAGCACAGCACAAGTGTTTAGCAATTCGGTGTATTAAAAAAAGTGATAATTCCAGGCCTGTGAATAGGCCAACATGTCACACCTTTAAGTGTGATGGTTAGTACTTAATGCTGGCACTGCCATTCAGCAGCAATGGTGGCATCTGTGGGTGATGCCAGCTGCAGTGGCATACCTTGGGCCTTGGTGGTACCTATAATTTTGCAAATTAAGCATCAGCACATGACTTGGCGGTCTAAGTGTCTTTTTCCGTAAATCCTGTGTATGGCTGCGAAGCTCCAAATGAATGTTAAATTGAAATTCCTTTGTTTGATATTAAACCATCTGCTCCTCTTTCTATTCTAAGAAAATGTCATTTAAGTCAAGTGAGGAGATGCTCATTTGTCTATGCACCCAGTCAGGCAGTTCTTTGCCTTAATTGGAAGTGTCATTTTCTTCGAATGCGTCTTACAGGGAGCCATTAATTGATGTATTTCTAAGCAGGATTTCCTTCAAAGAGAGCCTTTTGAGTGTACCAAGACTGGTTCTGCTGGGTCATCTTGCCCTCTGCTGTATATACAATGCAGAGAACTCTATTATTTAAGTATTCAAACTCACAGACCTTCTGTAACGTTATCCTTGAGTGGTTTCTTGTAGAACTAATAAGGCCGGCAGAGGTTGTGAAAGCTTTCTTGTAGTGCTTTGTATCACGCCTTTGTCTGCAGGTACGTGATCTCCATTCGATGCTCCAGTTTTCACAAACTGGACCAGCCCTCCTGGAGGACAAACATGCTGTTCTTTAGCGGCGTGTAATTAAACATCATAACAAAATATACTTTAGTGCCTTACCACAGGCAGTGCTTGGTCTGTGTTGGTGGTTGCTGGTAGTGGGCATAAGAACTCATTTTTGAGGACCGGGTCTTCTTTTTCATCATAAAAATTTTAACCATGTGGAAGAAAGTTACAAAAGGGTGAAAGGGGGAGGAAGAGAAATGTAGGAAAACAGTGACAAAGGAAGAAAGCAGGAATAAAAACAACTTTAAAGAGTGAGATAAAGGAAATGTCGGGTGGTGGAAGAAAGAGACACGAAGTGGTATCAAAGCTATGAGCCGTGGCATTTAGCAGCTCCAGAATTTTGAAGGGGCAGGCGACTAAGAAAAGATTTGGACACCTCCACTTAATTTTTTATATAAATTGAGTACTGGCTCCAGGTTTAACACATGCAATACCTTTCTCTTGTAAAGATGGAGTTTTTAGCGTAGACAAGCAGGGGTATACACTACTTGAAGGGTGGAATTTTATCATCATCTATTGGGATGGAATTGTCCCCTCACTGGTTGTTGGGCATTTGCCCCAGCTCTGAGTGACCCAGTTTCATGTGCTATTTGATGCTTGGGTTTTTGTGCTAACTCGCATGCTAATCCAGCGTAGGACCTGAGGCCTAGGCTTGATACTTGACAAGGAGGTCCCATGCCTGCTTCTGACACCTAAAGGGACACACCAAGTGTGCTCTCTACCTGACATAGGACTCTACTGGCCTTATCTTGGGATGTTGACATTAGGCCGTGGTTCGCGTACCTTTTTGTATTAGTCTGGCACTCAACAGACCATTTTTCTCTGATTCAGAACAAATGTGGTGCCTACTTGCTTAATAGATGTGAAGCACCCAGACCCTTGTGCTGTTATACTGTGTGTTGCGAAAAGGATGCACAGTAGTAAAACTGTGTGTGGTTACGAGGTTGGAATTGCTGAGACTGATGGAATCCATTTTGGATTGCCTCAGTTTTACATGGCACAAGATGGAGGCGATGGTACAGCCTTCACAGATAGTGGAAGTGTGTTGCCTGCCTGTAGTGCATTCCTGAACTGACCGGTGTAATTCTAGAAACTGAATTGTAGGGGGTTGGAGACTGGGCCGCATTTAGCATTCTTTGATAACCTTTTTAGCGGGGTGTTGCTGATTGGTTCTTCCCGAGTACTGCCATTTGGGTTAATGATGGGAAATGAGGGCAAGTCAACAGATTCTGTTGTTAGAGAGAAGGAAGCTTTTAGGCTGGGTCTGCCCCTTTTTGTCTCCCCGAGTGCTGCTTCAGAAGACAGATGCAGAGGTTTTGCATGTCATTGTGATGAACCTACCTACCGGGAGCCAGCATTGTTGCTACCTGTTGTGGGAATCCTTACCTTGCACAAAGATTGTCTGTGGTGCAGAAAGAACATGAAATATAATAAGTAATAACCCCAAACCTGTTCCTGGGTTCAGACAGTGGGTTCAACATTCCCGGTTTGAGAAATGTATATAAAATTGGAACACAAAGTACCCCACTTGGTTCCAGTTCTTGGTTCTTCAGAAAAAAGGGAGGGAGTGCTCTACAGAGAACTCAAAGTGCTTCTGAAATCCTGGGATAGTGTCTTTTGGACAGATAGTCTCACACAAGTGAGGTAATATCACTTGAAATTTGCACATCTTTTTTTCTCTCAAATCTTTTTATTGGCATTTTAATATTATACACCTTCAGAGCAGAGACAATAATACCATCCTAAAATTACATGGGTCTCTCCACAGGACGACAAAAGTTACAATGCAAGGTGGCATAATGATTGCCTCCATAATTTACAACACTGAATGCCCCTAGAAGTTCTTAAAGTACAATGTAGTAAACTCAGTGAATCTACTTATATGAAGAACCCCACCACCCGTCTGCTGTCGCTCATTACAGGTACACATTCTGAAGGACAGTAGACATTACAACGTAACCCCGGGTGCACATCCCTCAGACCACCTCCAATTGCGGTCATCAGAACCCACACTCTATTTCATGAGAGCATTTCCCCATCATTCCCCGTGAACTCTACACCTGATCAGGCCTATCAGTCACACACTCCGTTGCCAGAGAGACTGCAGGTTGGCAGTATCAAGGTCATGGTTCATGTCACCACATGCCAGCAAGTCATCCGCTAGTTTATCATCTCGCCGTACCATTCTCATGTGCGCGTTTTCCACCCCAGCTCATTCAGTCATGTCTCGCAGCCAGTCTACAGTCAGTGGAGGTTTCGGGCTCTGTCAACGGATAGCAATACGGCGCTTGGGCAGGATCAACCTAAGCAGTGCAAATTTTTGACTGAGCTTTCTGTTCTCCCTAGCAGGTACAACCCTAACAAGCATTGCTTTAGGTCTCTAGGGATCACCCACCCGTAGCACTATGGTAATGTCTCAGTATATCATTCCAATAACAGTCTGTGGACAGCTCCATACAACGTGAAAGAAGTCCCCTGCTGTATATCCACATTGAGTGCATACCACACTCCTGGAGGGGTATATCGTGTGTAGGTGTTTAGGTTATAGGTATGAGATAAGTACTATATTATATTGAGTGAGTTTAAACCGTGTGTTGACAGAGACCTCATGCACCCCTCTATGAATCCTAACCCACGCTTCAGTCGTGATTGGGAACTTGCTAACCCGCTTCCAGCTTTCCTCCACCCTAAAGGGGGGGCGCCTGTGCCTGTCTGCCCGTAGGATGCGGTATATGTGGGTAATAAGTCTCCAATTGCCCCCCAACGTCAGCAGTACTACAAGCATCTGTGTAGGTTCTGGAGCAACAGGGAATCCCGGTCAAATTTCTCAAACTGTGGCCACCATTATGGCATACTGGAGGAATTAACCTGTGGCCAGTCCAAACATCTCTGATGCTTCCTGAATAGGGACAAATAGGCTGGTGGATATAAGTCCCCCAGAGTAAAGCAGCCCCCCTCATGCCAGCAGGCCATGGACATGGAATGTTTGATTTCCGAGAAGGGCTGGATTTTCCAAATCTTCAGCTCCGGTGCATAGGGCACCACCCTCTCCCAGAGTCGACATACCACCCTCAACACATGAGGCATTAACCCAGGCATTCTATTAACCCGCAGCAGCAGGGCCCCCAGGTCTCTCCCCACAGAGCCAGCCAGTAGGGTTTTCTCCCAATTGGGTTCGTCGTCCAACCAGTACACAGCATGCTGCAGATGAGACACAAGATAGTACAGTTTGAGGTCAGGGACCTCCATACCACCTCTATCTCAGCCCAGCCGCAGTGGTGTGAGCCCCACTCTGCATCGCTTCCCAGCCTATAGGAGATCCACCAGGAGCTTGTCCAGTTCCTGAAAGACACACTGAGATATCTCGTACATGGTTCCGTGCAACACATTAATTGGGGGAGCATCACCATCTTAATTAGGGCAATCTTTCTCAATAAGGACCTAAGAGTATTCCAGAATTTAATGGAAGGCCTAAGAGAAACGATCACCCGCCCCATATTTAAAGTATGGCGCTATTGTAGTCCCTGTGCCACATGCATGCCAAGGTAACGCACACTGTCCGTATTCCATGGCAGTTCTGACTCAAAAAGGCGAGTAGCCTCAATCCCCCTCAGCTGGCCCAGTGGAATCAAGACCCATTTTAATTGGCTAACATGCAGTCCCGAGAGCTCTCAAAATTCCCTCATGGCGTTCAACAGGATCGGGCCGAGATGTCTGGTAAGTGCAGATAAATCATGGAGTCATCTGCATAGAAAGACACGACATGGGTCACCTGACCCACTTGTATACCCCAGCCATGCAACACCTGTCTCCGGCTGCATACCACCGGCTCAACAACCCGGGCGAACAGCAAGGGGGAGAGGGGACATCCCGGTTGAGTTCCCCGCTGTAGCTGGATCACCTCCCACACTAGGCATCCCATACATTTGCGTGAAAATGGTTGAGCATATAACAGTTAAATCCAGGCAACAAATTTGGGCCCCAGCCCCATTCTTTACAGCACGTGCCATATATACTCCCAGCTAACCGAATCAAACGCTTTCTGTATATCTAGGAAAGCAAGGGCAAATTGATCCTTTTCCAAACGGGGCACGTGTAAGACTTGTGCCAACCTTCCCAGGTTGCAGAGCGTATTTCTACACATTTATAAGTGTCAGAAAGGGGTAAGAGCCTGCGCCCAGAAGATCTTACCTAGGTTTGGGTATTAACACTAAGTCAGCGCATCTTGCTAGAAAAACTGTTGGTCTGCCTGTGACCTGGGAGCCTGCTTGACCTGCTGAGATGGCGGAAGAAGTGAGTCTGGCCATGAAGGAGCTGACTGCATGAGGAAAGAGAAGTCCAGGTGCTGAGCCTGAAAGAGGGGCGACCCAGCGAGCGGACTGCTTTCAGTAGAGGAATAAAGTTTTAGTAAGCCAAGCTGTCCCAGCCCACTGACTCCACCCCCTCCCTAGTGCGCCCACTCTTGCAACTGCCACTGGTGACTTGGGGTTACTCTACCATCTGCATGTTGAGACCAGGAATCCGCACCACAGACTCAAGGACAGAAGCCAACCTCTGGGAGTACCGGGGCTTGCCTGATTGCAGCATTCAGGGTCACAAACGAGTCCGCTTGTCTGTGTGGCTACGGGCCATCAGACCCATTCTTAAACCTCACCAGTGCCCAGTACCTTAGGTAAGATCATCGCCTCCACTGAACATTGCCAACTTTACTACAGATTTATGTGGGATCCATCCTTTAACTGTAACCTGCTTAAATGGAACGGTCTAGTGAAGGAAAAATGGACTGACCTACGGGTCTCAAAAGCCAGGGAAGACGCTTATTTGCACCCATGGTGAGCTTGTGCTTTAATTTAGTCTATTGATTCCTGCGTTGATATGTCCTGTAGCATCCTACCTGAGAAGCCTTTGACTACTTTCCCTTTCTACTCCGAGTCAAGCTAGGAAAGGGTGTACATGGCTCATTTTGCAGAGCGGTGGTTGACGGGCGCCTGGACACCAGAGCAAAGGACCACAACCACTTTAGTTGTGGGTCAGTAGCCCAGTGCGTGCCCTGTCGTCCACCGAACAGGGTGTGGCACCATCATTAGCAGAAGGGTGCTGCTGCTGGTATAGGGCATTGAGATACACTAGGGGTGTGTAGTAAATCAGTGTCGGTCTTTGAGAACCAATGCTACTGGCAGTCCGCACCGAGGTGGTGTGGTCACTGTCTGTGGTCCCTGTTGGTGATGGAATACTACATGAGCGGTAGACATACAACTATCATATGTAGGCGAGGTAGTCCTCAGCCATGTTTCATAGCCAGCAGCTGCAGGGCTTGCACCTCCCATCCTAATACCAGCCATGTGATGATGCCAGAGCAAGGCACTGACTTATCTCCTGCTGGACTGGCTGGTTGGTGTATGGCCAAAACTGGGTTTTGTTGATTTTTCTTACTGTGCACTGAATAAAAGTCGTTTATATTGAAATGTGTCTATCCTTATACAGTAGTCAAATGTCTGTCAAGTAAATTAACACACAATTTGAATTGACACCGAAGCAATTTGGTGAATCCCAATCGCGTTCTTCATCCTTTGTCATCAAAACCTGCTTTCGAGGTCTGGCTGGACAAAGCAGTTATCTGAAAACTTATTGGTTCTAATTCTATAAAATATACATAAAGTGTGCTCTGGCACCACCTAACGTACTATACCCCTTTCATCTCAGGCCATTGTATATATGATGTTGTATTCTACCTTCCAGGAAGTGCTTCCATTGTAAAGCACGAGAGGATATTTAAAATCTGAAAAGTATTCTCAATTATCAGTTTGTCAGCTTCAATTCTTTCTCTGATGCATTCTTTTTTTTTAAATTATTCTTTTTATTAACACAAAAAGGGAGTGCATCACATGATAGTTATTTTGACGTACCATGAGCAATAAATTGTATACATTTGGTAATATTTACTTTCGTTTTTCTGGGTCGACTTCGTCTCTGAGCGTTGACCTGAGAAGGATTGCGGGGCAGTAGTCCATTATACATAGTATTAACAATTACTGACAATGTCAGGTGATTATGCAACACTTCTATCCTCCCTTCTGTACCATAGCATTAGGACCTATAATGTTGTATCGACAACGCGTGCTCTTGGGACCGTACATGGGCTGCCTATTCCATCTGCCCCACAGCCTCTCCCATTTCCTAGGGCAGCCCCTGCTCTCGTACGGCGATCTCGACGCCACCACGCACCACTCCATGTCTCCCTTCCAGTCGTTCAGGGAGTCTGATGCATTCTATACACAAAACGGACTTTTTGGGGTACATTTTCACCCAGCATTGGCAAAGTCCATATGGAAGGGTGGATGTGATAAATGGCATTTGTGCATGCAACACATGTAAATCACATGTATGAATGCCAGAGTTCACGTGTTAGCACATTAAAGCTACACATAGAAGGTTAATAGTATTTGTCCGTCTTGCAGTCATATCAACACCCCCCTAAACCCACCTCACCAATCCATCCACAGTATTCCCCTCAGATAGGCCATAATTCTGCCGGTGCCTCGTGCTGACCTTTGTAATTCAGTAAAGTGCTGCTATCCCCCCTACCTCTCACGGGAATTCTGGCTGCTTATTGGCTCCGTGACATTTATATTGGCATAAATTACATGGCGGTGACTTGAGATTGGCGGTAGTGAAGTCGTGGCGAACTCGTGTGAATAAACCCTTCGAGAGGCTCTTCATGTGGTTAAGTCGCTGTAGGTGCTCACAAGGAGCAGGCTGTAGATAGACCGCTGTTGGGCGCACTGGGAGCAGGGTGGTCATATGGAAAACACACAGTGTGGCCCAGGGAGCAGGCTGCTTATGTGAACAAACCGCTGTGGAACACGCGGGGACCAGGCCACTGTGAGGCACAGGGGAACCAGGCCACTGTGAAGCACAGGAGAACCAGGCCACCGTGAGGCACCAGGAGAACCAGGCCACCGTGAGGCACCAGGAGAACCAGGCCACCGTGAGGCACCAGGAGAACCAGGCCACCGTGAGGCACAGGGAGACCAGGCCACCGTGAGGCACAGGGAGACCAGGCCACCGTGAGGCACAGGGGAACCAGGCCACCGTGAGGCACACGGAGACCAGGCCACCGTGAGGCACAGGGGAACCAGGCCACCGTGAGGCACACGGAGACCAGGCCACCGTGAGGCACAGGAGAACCAGGCCACCGTGAGGCACCCGGGGAACCAGGCCACCGTGAGGCACCCGGGGAACCAGGCCACTGTGAGGCACAGGAGAACCAGGCCACTGTGAGGCACAGGAGAACCAGGCCACCGTGAGGCACCCGGGGAACAAGGCCACCGTGAGGCACACGGAGACCAGGCCACTGTGAGGCACAGGAGAACCAGGCCACTGTGAGGCACAGGAGAACCAGGCCACTGTGAGGCACAGGAGAACCAGGCCACTGTGAGGCACAGGAGAACCAGGCCACTGTGAGGCACCCGGGGAACCAGGCCACTGTGAGGCACAGGAGAACCAGGCCACCGTGAGGCACAGGGGAACCAGGCCACCGTGAGGCACACGGAGACCAGGCCACCGTGAGGCACAGGAGAACCAGGCCACTGTGCGGCACAAGGGAACCAGGCCACTGTGAGGCACAGTGGAACCAGGCCACAGTGAGGCACACGGAGACCAGGCCACCGTGAGGCACCCGGGGAACCAGGCCCCCGTGAGGCAGAGGGGAACCAGGCCCCCGTGAGGTACAAGGGAACCAGGCCACTGTGCGGCACAAGGGAACCAGGCCACTGTGAGGCACAGTGGAACCAGGCCACTGTGAGGCACAGGGGAACCAGGCCACCGTGAGGCACACGGAGACCAGGCGACTGTGAGGCACAGGAGAACCAGGCCACTGTGAGGCACCTGGGGAACCAGGCCACCGTGAGGCACCTGGGGAACCAGGCCACCGTGAGGCACCTGGGGAACCAGGCCCCCGTGAGGCACCTGGGAACTACGACACTGTGAGGCACCTGGGAACTACGACACTGTGAGGCACCTGGGAACTACGACACTGTGAGGCACAAGGGAACCAGGCCACTGTGAGGCACAGGGGAACCAGGCCACTGTGAGGCACAGGGGAACCAGGCCACTGTGAGGCCCAGGGGAACCAGGCCACTGTGAGGCACAGGGGGACCAGGCCACCGTGAGGCACAGGGGGACCAGGCCACCGTGAGGCACAGGGGGACCAGGCCACCGTGAGGCAGAGGGGGACCAGGCCACCGTGAGGCAGAGGGGGACCAGGCCACCGTGAGGCAGAGGGGGACCAGGCCACCGTGAGGCAGAGGGGGACCAGGCCACCGTGAGGCAGAGGGGAACCAGGCCACCGTGAGGCAGAGGGGAACCAGGCCACCGTGAGGCAGAGGGGAACCAGGCCACCGTGAGGCAGAGGGGAACCAGGCCACCGCGAGGCAGAGGGGAACCAGGCCACCGCGAGGCAGAGGGGAACCAGGCCACCGCGAGGCAGAGGGGAACCAGGCCCCCGCGAGGCCCACGGGGACCAGGCCCCCGCGAGGCCCACGGGGACCAGGCCCCCGCGAGGCCCACGGGGACCAGGCCCCCGCGAGGCCCACGGGGACCAGGCCCCCGCGAGGCCCACGGGACCAGGCCCCCGCGAGGCCCACGGGGACCAGGCCCCGCGAGGCCCACGGGGGCCAGGCCCCCGCGAGGCCCACGGGGGCCAGGCCCCGCGAGGCCCACGGGGCCAGGCCCCGCGAGGCCCACGGGGGCCAGGCCCCGCGAGGCCCACGGGGGCCAGGCCCCGCGAGGCCCACGGGAGCCAGGCCCCGCGAGGCCCACGGGAGCCAGGCCCCGCGAGGCCCACGGGAGCCAGGCCCCGCGAGGCCCACGGGAGCCAGGCCCCCGCGAGGCCCACGGGAGCCAGGCCCCCGCGAGGCAGGCCCCCGCGAGGCCCACGGGAGCCAGGCCCCCGCGAGGCCCACGGGAGCCAGGCCCCCGCGAGGCCCACGGGAGCCAGGCCCCCGCGAGGCCCACGGGGACCAGGCCCCCGCGAGGCACACGGGGAGTAGACTTATGCGGTACACACAGGGAGCATCTTGCTCACGTTGATAATCAACTGTGTGGCACAATGGGAGGGGCAACTGTAGGGCACATGGGGAGCATGATGCTCATGTGGGTGAACCACAGTGGGGGCACTTGTGAAAAACACTTGATAGTGGCAATATTGATTCAGTTTACTTGATCATCCATATTGCAAGTTAAAGGGATGCGCAATAGATGCCCATTGGAAAAAGACAATAATTCAACTATATAACCTTAAAACACACGGAAGAACAGCAGAACATGCTTACATTTCCGAATTGAACCTCTTTGTGCAAGGACACGGAGAGCTTCATGTAAAGATGGGTGGTAAATCCGGGGGTAATGCACGTATGCAGTGATAATGTTACCCTGATGGGGAGGTGTGTTCTCGCACTCTGATTTAGTC
The DNA here is from genome assembly GCA_963921515.1 of Calotriton arnoldi. NCBI lineage: Eukaryota > Metazoa > Chordata > Amphibia > Caudata > Salamandridae > Calotriton > Calotriton arnoldi. The sequence goes on along the minus strand of CAWUFW010003211.1, from coordinate 1,638,489 downwards.
CGTGTGCAATATATAACTGCATTAAAACACGCACATGTATTACACACTTTTTATGTATTTTTGTGTGTTAAGTTTCAGTGCTACCTGCAAAACTGAATCTGGAAATGGTACAAATATCCGTCGCTTATGATCTAGACGTTGGCACTTTCTTATTTCAGTCCATGATAGTAGTAGAAAACAAAAACATTTTTGAGCCCCCTTCTGCCCTACCACTGTTACCTGCATGGACCGCGGCTGCTCCAATGTCTTGTGTGATATGTTCAATTAGTCCTGATTTCATAGACAAACACTTTGCCTTGTGGGAACTGCAGTTTTGCTTTCCCCATGGCTACCCAGGGCCAACAAGTCACAACTTGCAAATTGTCAAAAGGCAAAAGAGCAAGGACTGACTAATGACCTCACACATGACTGTCAGCCATTTTAAAGTGATGGGATTAAATTTTGTTAAATAGGATAACATGAAGTACAATGCCACCTCGAGTGGTTGATGTCTGTCTGCACTTTCAAGTTTTACTATAAGACAGGAATATGGTACTGCTTATTAGTGATACCAAAAGCCAGCCCACTTAATTTTTTTTCTTCAATCAGTGGGGATCTGCGGCAAGGCTTCTTGGCAACAGTTCAATCAGCTATATCATTTAGTGTGAATTGTGAACTTGGGTAAAATTATTCCGTAAGCAAGTCTGGAAGCCCGCTGCTAATGGGAAGCCGAGTCCCCTGTGGCGGTGGATCCCAGATGCATTACCGCCCTATCTCAGTGCGTTATTACAGCGTGTCAATCTAAGGTTTCGACAGTTATGTATGCTCTTCTCTTAGCTGTTCAACTCATCAAGCCCTCACAGCACCATCAGACGTTCCCTCCCCATCCACTCTATCGTTAATAGGGCGACCAATTGTGTCCACATTTTCTGATTTGAAGGGCTAAAAAGCATATTTATTCCTAAATTTAATCCAAAATCCCTGGTGCGTAGTGCTCCGGTATGTCAGCGGAACATGACGTCTGACAGTGTTTGTGTTAATACATGACATCCACCTTATTCATTTTTTTCCTCTTTAGAGTTTCATTTTCCTGTTACTGGTTATTTTCTGAGGCCTTTTGTTTGTCAATTCAATTTTATTGATTTAGATCTCTTACGAGGTCAACAATTAAGCAAAATACATGATTTCATTGCTTTTTATAAAAAAAAATGTACAAACACATTTATAAAAATCTCATTTAAAACATGGATAAAACAGATTTCATTAATTTATACAATTTACAGCCTTTTGTTTGTTCTTATAACCATTTTTGACTTTTATAAAATGTTTTTTTCAACCATAATGGGGTAGACAACCCGTACTTGTCAAAGTGCTTCACATGTTTAGCTCAGGCTAAAACATGTATTAGAAATATTTATGAAACACTACATGTCATATGTTTATTACTTAGGAGCACTTAACATAGGGGTGAAATAATGAAGTAAGTGGTATAAAGGTGAGGTTCGAGTTCAGTCAAATTGGTTGGTGAGCAATATGTCCACGACCCTTCTTCAATATCAACATCTGTTCTCTGTTGACGTCAGCTGATGACAAGTCAGAATATTTATGTTTTAAGGAGCTTCCTCAACTAGTAATAGTTGGGTCCCGATCTCAAATTTAGACTGAGGGTGTTCCTGAGTTTAGGACCTTGTACACCCAATTTTACCAAATATGTGTTTGTTGATTCAATGTGTAGGTACTGAGAGCTGATGGAAAAAGCTTTGAATTTGATAATGGGTTCTCCTCCGAGCCATAGAATGCTTTAAGGGTGGATTTTATGTGGTCCTTTTTATGCAGATTGAGGCATAGTGTGGCCGCTTAGGACTGTGAATTCTTTAGAGTCTGACGATTAGCTTGGCATCTTGTACGATGACTTGTATATAAGATTTAGAAGAGTCTGTATTGCACACAACATGAAACAATAAGCCATCCCTTTTTCATGCCACAAGCCCACCCTACTTTACCAGTACTCGTATACCTTACCAGCATGTCGCTCAAAAAACATGCGTGCAATTTAGTAGGGCTGCGGCCAGTTCCTTTGTAGTGCGCTCTTGGTGGAAGCCGACCTCATACCCCTTTCACAAATATGGCCTGTACCTTAAACGATGCTGATACAATAGAAAATAATTTGTGTTAAGGATCTGAGTGGCAGTAGGGACGACCTAGGAATATGAAAGGTGAGTTTTCAAGCGTTCGCCAGCTACCAGGATGTTGATTATTGGGGTCTCAGGTAGAAAGGTAGAACTCCAAAGCCAGCCTCTTTGCTAGTCTGAGTTGCTCAACCTGTGAAGGCATAGCCCTTGGAAGGTGATGTGAAGGTTGAATCAATTTTTCTCTCGCTCTTGACCTCTCCCCCTCCCCTCAGACATGAATAAGTCTTTAATGAACACCATAAAATGTACGGAACAGCAAGAAGGAACATAGTGATGGTTGGCATAAGGCTGTAGTCCTTCCCACTTGCTTCAAATATTACTTTTAGGCTGGGCCCTCGTTCTCCTCTCCACAGACTGCTTCTGGGTACTGCGGTGTGGTTCGGTTCAGTAAAACAATTTTTATGGGATACTGATGCCCTGTTACATCCTATGAGAGTTCACCCCCACGGACCACTGTGGAGTGGTCAAGAATGTTGAAAATCTTTAATGATGCAGTCCATGGAGCTCATGAGGACTCACTATTGCCTCTCCACAAAGTGTTTATTCTGGTTATTTTAAGAAATAAGCAGGGCCTGAGTCGAATTTGTATGGAAACAAATCATGGTTGGCTAGAAGTCCAGTTGTCCTCTGAAACACAGTAAAATTGTTAAGATTCCTTCAGGATGCCAGATGTATTGCTTTCTCACATCTGGACTTTGAGGTCAGCATAGGCTCACAACCAATATCTCAAGACCAATTGGTTGTGGATGAAAAATCTTAATCTAACGGGGTAACTTGCTTAGACTTACCTTAAGATAGTTTAGAGACCTCAGAATATTAAAATGGTATATCTTGGTTAATGCAGTTTGTGGTCTGAAATGTCCAGAAACTTGATGCTGCAGTGGAACCTCTATGGTTAGTGACCCCCTGACCTTTAGGAACAGTTATTTTCAGCCACTTTGGTGACCGCTCTAAAGGGGTCATCAACCTCAGATTCAGGACAGTCTCTCTTTATGATGGTTCCAACCCTCAATGCAAGGCTGGATGGGCTTAATTTCACACATTGGACCTTTCATGGTCCTGGGCCACAAGATCTGGATCCAGGGCGCATTGGCCCTCTGGTTGCGTGACCGGTCTATTGCCCAGCAGGGTTATGGGGCACTTTTGAGTGGCTCCAAGGCACTTTTCCGACACCCAGGTTCAATGCTAGACGGCACAGTGACTGATGGTGCAAATGCTAAAGCACTGCGATGAGGCCACTGGTGACAGCTCTTTAGGTGAAGGGCCGGCAGTAGTGAATGGACTGCTAACAACCACTGGCACACAATCCAACCTTCTCACCCTCTCCCCCTATCTCTCCCCCTATCTCACCCTCTCCCCCTATCTCACCCTCTCCCCCTATCTCACCCTCTCCCCCTATCTCACCCTCTCCCCCTATCTCCCCCTCTCCCCCTATCTCACCCTCTCTCCCCACCTCACCCTCTCTCTCTGCCTCATTCTCTCGCCCTACCTCTACCCCTACCCCCCTCTCCCCTACCTCCCCCTACCGCACCCCTCCCCCTACCGCACCCTCTCCCCCTACCTCACCCTCTCCCCCTACCTCACCCTCTCCCCCTACCTCACCCTCTCCCCCTACCTCACCCTCTCCCCTACCTCACCCTCTCCCCCTCTCCCCCTACCTCACCCTCTCTCCCTGCCTCACCCTCTCTCCCTGCCTCACTCTCGCTCCCTGCCTCACTCTCGCTCCCGGCCTCACTCTCGCTCCCGGCCTCACTCTCGCTCCCTGCCTCACTCTCGCTCCCTGCCTCACTCTCGCTCCCGGCCTCACTCTCGCTCCCGGCCTCACTCTCGCTCCCGGCCTCACTCTCGCTCCCGGCCTCACTCTCGCTCCCGGCCTCACTCTCGCTCCCGGCCTCACTCTCGCTCCTCGCTCCCGGCCTCACTCTCGCTCCTCGCTCCCGGCCTCACTCCCGCTCCCTACCTCACCCTCTCTCCCCCTACCTCCCCCTCTCTCTCCCCCTACCTCATCCTCTCCCCCTACCTCATCCTCTCTCCCTACCTCACCTTCTCTCCCTACCTCACCTTCTCTCCCTACCTCACCTTCTCTCCCTACCTCACCTTCTCTCCCTACCTCACCCTCTCTCCCTACCTCTCCCCTTCTCTCCCTACCTCTCCCCTTCTCTCCCTACCTCTCCCCTTCTCTCCCTACCTCTCCCCTTCTCTCCCTACCTCTCCCCTTCTCTCCCTACCTCACCCTCTCTCCACCTCACCCTCGCTCCCTACCTCGTCCTCTATCCCTACTTCACCCTCTCTCCTTCCCTCTGCTCTCCTGGGTCCCTAAACCATCCTTTGTCACACAGAGAGCTATAATCTTTACTCTTTTAAGTTACATTTTTCTGTTACTAATACATTTCTGTGACCTTTTGTTTGTTGTTAGACATTATTTCGTTTATAAAACCATATTCTTTTCTGCTGTACTATGGTAGGAAACCTGTTTTTGTCCCAGTGCATCACATGTTTGGGACATGATCAAATATTTATTAGAAAAATGTGTGAAGCACTATATTCACAATGATCCCCTTTACAGGACGCTGTCATCTTTAGGGTAGAGCTCCACTAGTCCCGATAAGTGGTGAAAGCAGCCTTACATAAACATGTATACATGTTCACCCTGAAGGTTAGGTTGGTGCTGAAATAAGAGATGTTTATTGTTAACCAATTCCATGGTACCCCTTTTATCTACCTAAGATGGATGAAAGGCTGAGGGGACCCACCGGGATTCGAACATGTGACCACATGTCAAATGTAAATCCCTGGACTGACGCATTGGTCCACTGAGCCATATGACCCAGTGGCTCTCAATAAGGGAAAAAAAACTTTTAATCACAGACCATCCGGTAGCTTATCTGTGAGATGTTTGGGGTGCTCTCTCAAATAAGCAGTGTGGGGGGAATTTCTGTGCCCCTATTCTCCTAGCTGCCACAGGGGTTCCTGTTGAGCGCTGAAGTTAGTGGCTGGCAGGTTTCTTACAGTAGAGGCCTCCTGAGTGCTCAACAAAAAGAGGGAAGTAGACCGGTATGAACACCCCTGTAACAAAAATTCCCTATCTTCGTGTACTTTCCACAAAGAAGTGTTTTTGAAAGCTAGTGGTGGCGTGACAGATCTATTCAATAGGGCTTGAAATCGCTGTAGAGGTAACAAAGGCCCTTTTTATCTGAGACTTGAGTGTGAAAACCCCACATTAAGAAACCCATTCTTAGTAAAAGAGGAAGATAGCTATTTAATGCTTAGAAAGTTCTCAATACACCGCAAACATGGAGAAGAGACACACATGCCTTAGGAAAGAAGGCGAGCAAAGTAATGCAGTCATGACTAGGTAGACGAACATGTCACCAAGCAGAAGTTAAAGTGTATTTATTTTATTTAAGAGTTTTCAACAACGCAAAGAACTCTTCAGACTGCTACAATTTCTGTAGAGTGAATCTGGTGGGTAAGATGACCGTTCATGGCAGTTGTTGATGTCGGTTGTGAACTTAGGTTGTGTCCCTGCTCTGCCTGGTTCGTAGTTTGTGGTATTTGACGGTGTTGTGCAACAGGACACCATTCAATTGTTTTTTTGTGTGTATATTTTGATTGAGAAGTACATGTCAGTAAATAAACAATACATCAAAAATTGAATTAAACAATAAATCAAATTATGGCCACAGTGAAATACTATGAAATGTTAACTTCTCATATTTCTAAATACAATAAGCATAATACAGATAGCAATAGATACAATATCGGGCATTCAATGTTTTTTACCTTATAGTATGGCTGGGCGTCTCTTAAACCTAGGAGTGGTCTGTTAAGCCCCTATAGTGGCTGTATTAAGGCAGTTTTTTGTTTTGTCTTATATAGCCCAAACTCGACCCGAAGGTATCAGAGCGCTTTACATGAGCACCAGTTATGTTACAGACGGATGCAATTTATTTTGGTAGGCACAGGGAAATTAAGTGATTTGCCCAGAATCACAGGATGTTGAACGTCCCTGCTGAGACTCAAACCCGGTTCCCCAGCTTCGAGGTCAACCGCTCTAGCCCCACTTAGGCAATATATTCTAAGCTAATAATTATTGAGGAGGGTAGAAAGGACTAGGGATCCATGCAAGTCTATTTTGGCCCAAAAGGCAAGGTATTAAGTGCTGGCTTTTAAGAGAGATGTTGATTTGACCTCCTTTGAGTGTATGGTTTTGTCTTCACAAAAGTCAGTTCACTTAGTGTTGTACTTAAGAAAGAATTTAGAGAGCCTTGCGTGCATGAATTATTAAACCTAATTTAATGTGAAATAAGGAGTTTGGAAAGCACATCGATCTGGTTTACTAAGAATAGGCCATATGCATTTTGATATTTTCATTTGTTTGTTAAAGGGATTTTTGAATATTTCTGTATATAAATCTCAATGAATCCTAAATATACAATCAGTTACAATTTCTTGACATGGGCCCATTTTTATATGCTTGTGTGACCACTGTCCTTATGGCAGGTGTTCTCCTACTACTATGAAGTGAAACACAAAGACAACGAGGCAACAAAATAAGAACCCAAGAGTCTTTTCCTGGTTTCTTCAAATGTAATTCGTACGTCCATGTTATTCATATGTTAATCCTTGAAGTGTTATTAATGTTGACTAAAATCAATGCGCCTTGTGCTTTTATTGTCCCTGGTTTCAGCGTTTGCCAAATACTTTTATTAGCTTCAGAGGCTGGAGTATATTGAAGCATAATTGAACTTTTTTCAATCGTAATTTGCGTGCCCCTTTCTATGCTATATTGTAATGTATTGGTTGCATTTATGTAGAGCGTCATACCCCTGTCAAAGCCTGAAAATGCTTTGTATGTGCGTGCGTGTGTGTGTGTGTGTGTGTGTGTGTTTGTGTGTAGTCACTAAAAAAAAAAACAGGTTAAAATGGAGTCATACATTGGCCTTCTAATAATGAAAAAAGTTTAAAAACAAAAAAAACACTGAAATCCACCATTCGTTAATGACCGAAGTATAATTTGCCTCACCATAGATTTGAAATTGTATTGTATTGTAATTGCATTTATATAGCGCTTACTACCCCTGACGAGGCGTCGAAGCGCTTTTTCGGCGAGTAGCACGCTACTCCGGAACCCATAAAGGATTAGTGTTGAATTAGTATAGTGAAATATGAAAGTAATTTAAGTGGTGGATAGGTTAGTCAGTTATTTGGATTCGGAAGGATAGCAGAAGGATAGAAGAGGAAATTCCATCAGTGATGTAATATGTGAGGCCCTAAGCAGTGCATCATAGCAGTACAAGTTTTTCTTCTGCCCCACAACTCACAGGTAGCCAACCACCTGCTGTATTTAACCTTTGGCTGTGTGCGGTTAGCCGCAGGGCCTTGCCTGTGGCTAGGGCCTGCATCCAACCCCCGCAGGCAGTCAAACCCCCACGAGTGGCCAATTGGCTGTGGACCGCCACCCCACACTCTTCCTTTTCTTAATTTTATTTTCCAGTCCCGCAGGAGCATATGGGTTCCGCTGACTCCTGCGGGAGTCCTGTGGAATCACACTGGAGGCGTGCTGGGTCCTGCTGAACTTCCGCAGCATTTGTTAAAATCTCCTTTGAGAGTATTGCAAGACTGGCAGGTTGAATATATTTTTATTTATTTATTGGTCTTTTTGGCCCCAAGGGGTCCCTCTGGGACTGCTCTATAGGGCCCGTGAGTCAGGGTACCTCTAGCCTGGCCACTAGAACGTAATATATATATTTTTTTAAGTTTCAGGAAAAGGGGTACTGGGTCTTCGTGTCCTGTAATGACAGCAGCAACATTTTCATTCAGGTTGCGGGCAGCCACCGATATTGCTATTTCTTTTTATTTTAATTTGCGGTCCTGCAGGACCAACCCAAGCACTCTTTATATAATTTTTAACCTTAATTTCTCCAAAACGCTGAACAGATTTATGCCAAAGTTAAAAAAAACCAACAAAAAAAAACACGGTTTCTGGGTAAAGATGTTGCTTTCTGCTGAATTTGGTGTTACTCTGTTCTGCTGTTTTCTCTGTATCACTGATAAATTGAATAGGGAAATAGCATTTTGGGACCCATCTTTTTTCTTGGGCCCCCTCTTGACAGGTTTCCCCGAAACTTTCCAGGAAGGTGGTGAGGTGGATTCACTTTTTTTTGGAAAGTTTCGTGAAGATTCATTATAAATAGTAACTCTACACTTACCCAGTGGTTAATTTGATCCGGTGCTTTCCGGTGCTGAGCACCGGCACTTAATTGGTTTACGGTGCTTGGCACCGGCACCTAATTGTCAACACGGGTAGTCTGCCACAAGGTGGCGCTGCTCATGTATTTTAGAGATGAGCAGTATAACAGTTGTTTAGGAAAACAATATACATTAAAACATTGCTAATACATGCCTCCCCAGCCATTCCTTTAGCTTTGGGGACCTGGAATAATCTGAACTGTCGCATTTACATGCGAGAGATGGTTAGTAGTTGTTTTGGCAGCGATGACAGGGGCGATGGGTGGTGCAAGCTCCAGTGGCCTCCTGGTCAGAGCCCTGGCACTTAATATTTTACAAATTAAGCACTGCACTTACCTGTACTAAGCATGGCTATTTAGTGGTTTTTCAATATTGTGCAGTCAATGTTGTTTCAACTTCGATAATTCGCCCTTGGTAGTATATAGGAGAAAATGCACTGCTGCTTCCCATTCTATACCTGTTGTGTTTTGGGGGAGGTGGGTGGTGGTTGTGGGTGTGTGTGTCTGTCTTTCCATTTGTGTTCGTTCTGACCGTACCATCACTGTGCAAGAGGGAAGTTTGCAGTCCTGCTGTCTATGCTTTTCTTATTTCTACACTTTATGCGCATCATAGATAAAGTGATTGACATGTTGAAGGCACAGCTGCACGTTGCTCGTGTTGCACTATTGGTGCATATATCGCTGTGTTTGATTGTGATGAAAGAATAGAAAATAGGTAAGATGCCCATTCAGCTGTATGCTGGGCACCTTTTAATGGTATTGCCGTTGGGATTTGATATTGAGCGGCAATCTGCCATATTTAAAACCTATCTTTTCAGTCTTGCCTGCTGACAGTCTGTTTTCGAAGACCTGCTGTCTGCAGTCAAGTACATATTGTAGGCTTTGAGTCAGACCTTTGCAAATGATTGGATGTTTTTTCTTGTCTATTTTAATTTAATGCTTCTGATTTGATGACTTTGCTTCAGTGGTTAATTTGTAAAAATAAAATAAAAAAAGCAGAGGCTTTCCTCAGGAGGCAGCTTCCACCAGCCCATTTCTCCTGTTAGCGCCACCTAAAACAGAACCAACTACTAACCCTGAAAGTGGGGAGAGGATGTGGCGTAATGACCAGAGCTGCCGACTTAGGAGCTGGGGAACAAGGTTTGAGTCTGCTTCGTCTCAACATCCTGTGATTCTGGGCAAATCACTTAATCTCCACTTAAATGAATGTGTCCTTAACTGGTGCTCATGAAAAGCACCGGTGTTGATGATTAGGTGCCGGTGCTGAGCAACGAAACCACAGGCTCAAATTAAGCACTGCTTTGCTCCCTAACTTTGCTTTTGACTCTCCTCTGGAGGATTGCTTCATTAACCTCGTTTTGTTTCGATGAGTTGTATCCTTCAAATGCTGACATTGGGGAACAATTTTTTTATTTGCGGTTTAGCACTCAATGGGAGCACACGGCTTCCCTACTTGGCCTGAGAGTAGTAAACGGTAGAACAACTGACGACTTTCCACCAAAACACACCTTTCACGGAGGAAAGTCACGATCAAGACTAGATTATACTGCTATCTCAGTAACACTGATGCCATTTCTAGCTCACTTCTCCATAGAATACACAACCAGGAGCGACCACTCGTATCAGCAAATACAATTCAGGCTAAAAATTCCCAAACATGAAGTGAATATGATTATAGAAGGAAGCACCTACACAACAGACCTAAAACGCCTGAAATGGTCAAACGATACAATGGATGTACTTCAGACCAAATTAAAGACGATGTTAATAGTGAGCGAACTTGAGACCACGAATAAAATCCAAGCCTGGGTAAAATTCACCTCGGAGCTCACATCACTAATGTCTGGCAGTCAACAGCGAAACAAAAATCACAATTTTTTTTTTGAGACAAACCAAAGATCATCGGCCGAGTTGAGTGCCTTGAAAAAAGATCTCAAGAAAGCAATAAGGAGGCTAAAAGCGACTGAGCATGACAATACAGCTTGGGACAAAGTTCGGCAGCTGAGGAAAACCTATAAAAAAGTACTTTGGGAAGAAAACAGAGCTAGGAGCGAAAGATTTTGGGCTGAATTGCTCTATAGTGCTAAGATCTCCGACTCAAAGAAATTTTGGGAAATCATAAATACACTACAAAGGCCGGTGAACATGCTATCATCTAACATCCAAAAACACGAATGGGTCAAATTTTTAACCATTAAATTTACAGAAAACGTAGCTCAGGACAGTCTAGAAGTGAGTACTATAGGACAGCCAGTGGTGACAATTCCTCCGGAATCCAACGCACAATGGGCAAGTGACATACACAACCTGAGAGAGGCCAATTGGCGGAACGAAAAATGGATAACGGACCTCGGTGGCAAGCAAACAGAGGAAAAAAACAAAAGGCATGAGATAACTGGCTATGGAGAACCAAATAGAACAACAAATCAGATCCTTATGCGAGTAGATGGAGTAATAAGGATAATCAAGAAAGGCAGAGGAAGCGGCGCTCCAGGACCTAATGATATTCCACAAGCAGTTTTTAAATATGATCCATCCTTCTGGAGTGAGCACTTACTCAAGTTATATAGAGACATAGAGCTTCTACACATCATACCATCAAATTGGCAAGGATCGATATTTACACCCATTTTTAAAGGAGGAAATAGATCGACCCCATCCAACTACAGGTTAATAGCACTCCTGGATGTTGAGGCTAAATACCACGCTTCACTAATTTTGGAAGATCTGAATGAATGGTCTGATAATCTCAAACTCATTCCAGTCAACCAGACAGGCTTCAGGCAAGGCATAGGGACTATATCGAATGTCCTAGCATTATCTTTAATAGCAAGTAAATGTAAGCAGAGGAGTTGTCAACTATACCTCTGCTTCATTGACCTAAAGGCAGCCTTTGACAGTGTAGACCGTCACCTCTTGTGGAAAAAATTGCAAACTTGGAACATACCGAAAAGATTATTAAATGGAATATTGTTATTTTACTCCAATACATGGATAAGAATTAAGTTAGGAGACGGCACCAGATTATCGAGAAAGCTGACCACGAACAAAGGCCTTAAACAAGGCTGTGTATTGGCCCCGCTTTTGTTTAACCTGTTTGTCGGATCTTGCACAGAGGCTAGACTGCATCAACTCTCATCCGCCGAAACTTGGAAAGCTAGTACTTACACACCTTTCGTACGCTGACGATGTGGTGTTAATGAGCCAAACAAAGATCGGTCTTAAAAGAGCTATAAACGAAATGTCTGGTTACATTGCGGAGAACAAGTTAGAAATAAACATCTCTAAAACTAAAATAATGGTGACTGGCAGCCAGCGGAGAAGAAAGCAGATCATTTGGCTCAATGGTAAGCAAGTAGAAGAAGTACAGAACTACAAATACTTGGGATTCTACATAGACAATCTGTTAAATCACAAAGAGCAAAAAAAGTACATGACCGCGAGAACTAGCGTCCTCATATTTGCCTTCAGTCAACTAGCTAAGAAGTTAAAAGGGCCATCGTATAAACCTTTGTTAGAGGTAATGGCGGCGAAAATCTTGCCCACAATAACATACGCCAGTCCAGCTCTCCACGGCAAGGATGCGGAGCTTCTAAATCAATTAACATCTTCCATCTACAAGAAAGTGTTCCAGCTACAACGGTCAGCTTCTCCAGCTCAGGTTCGACTTGAATTCGGCCTAAAAAATGAAATCATAGGGAGAATGTACACAACAGTAAAGCTTTGGCATCGGCTGAAATCGAGTGCAGCGACATCACCAATTAATGATGCTCTCTGGAAGGAATTAGAAGAAGACAAAAAATCACCTTATAATCAATATTTTAATAAATTATTAAAAGAAACTAGTACAAAAGAACTATGGAATAAAATCTTGCCTTACCAGGCCTTTAAACAGGCATTAAATAAGGCAGCAAAAATTCACTCATCGCTATTCGATAAAAACATCTTCAGGCTAAGGTCTCATGCGTGGATGGTGATAAAAAATTACAAGACACTTGCACCAGCCCATTACCTGAACATGACAATCTATCTGAAAAACAAATTAATGGCAATACGCTTTGGAAAATTTCCATCACTAGCAGGCCAGCCTACATGGGTGTATAAAGGCCCAAAATCATGTCGACTCTGCGGATACTATAAGGAAGATTTCAGCCATATAATTTGCATATGAAATAAACTCCAAAATGCACGAGCCACTTTACTCAGACATTCTTTTAAAGAAAGAGGCAGTAGAACTTGTAGAGCTGCAATATGTGCTTGTCTAAACCCACTAGATCCTCAACTGAACTGTAAATTGATCAAATTCCTGAAAGCTTTCGACCAGGCACATAAACAGACTATAAAAAAAAGCAGCCTAGTCGAAGAGTAACAATTTTAATTGGATTTTAAGGGCTTTTAGAGATGGGAAACTGATTTATGACTCTTCTCTTTTAAAATATTTAATGTATTTGTACATGTGTTTATTTTTTTAACATTGTTAAGGTTTTAATTGACCAAACAATAAAAATTTACTTACTTACTTACTTACTGCAGTACCACATCCACTGTCTTTCTGCTGCTTCCCACCACCTTCCTCCTTGAGGAACAGTCTGCCCATAATTGTTTCCTTTATTGCTTTTGCTGAGGAGATTGAATTAGCAGACACAATGCAGGACTGTGCAGGTGCATCCTCAATCTTTGTGTGCCCCATGGAGAACTGGTTGAAAAAAAGGGGGCTACTTTCGACTGGTGATCTGCCAAGTTCTAAAATAAGAGTAAATATTATTCTAATGTATTAGGCACTCTGTATATACTTGAGTATATCACTTGATTTTATTATATTCACAAGCATTTGCAGAGCAGTCTGTGATGGGATTAGTTTGAAAAGAAAGCATTTTAATGATGGCGTCTGCCACAAGCTTTTGTGTACGAAACCTGCAAGTAGTTCTGCCTTGAGAATCCCGGCAGGACGTGCAATTAATCACACTTTGCATGCTTGGTTTGAACATCAGGGCAGCTTTCTCGATTGATAATTAGGTCTAGCTCTATCTTTCATCAGAACCCTGCCTGACTCCCGGCCCTGGTGGCATACAGACAGGGATCTTCATAGTGAAAGAAGGGATGTGCATAGTGAAAGAAGGGATGTGCATAGTGAAAGAAGGGATGTGCATAGTTAAAGAACAGATCTTCATAGTGAAAGAAGGGATCTTCATAGTGAAAGATGGGATGTGCATAGTGAAAGAAGGGATGTGCATAGTGAAAGAAGGGATGTGCATAGTGAAAGAAGGGATGTGCATTGATAAAGAACAGATCTGCATAGTGAAAGAACTTTCAGTAAAATAGACCTTGTGCACCGCCTGATGGTGCCGTAAGTGGAGACCTATCTCAGTGGAGCTGGAAAGGGTGGCTTACCTCCACATCCTCTGCAGGAAGCTGAGGTGATTGTCAGCTCCAAAATATGAGGTGGCTGGCCATTAGCTAGCCTACTACCACATGCTAGATCCTCCTGCCAACCTCTATTTCTTTGTGTTGTCCAGAGTTGCGGAAAGGTGGCAGTATCAGAGTCTACCAGTCAAGTAGCTCTCGGAATAGTAGTTTCCGAAAGCTTATGCCGCCTATAACTGCACTCTAAATAGTGGCTGAGTGTGCCGCTTGAATGTTATTCTGTTGTGTGTTGTAGTGTAAATTGAGTGTTCTTGTTCCTCATTTGTCTGTCACCTGGGCCATTGTTGAAGAGCCTGTGTCCTGTGCCTACAACACTGTATACTAAAAGAAAATTGATAACAGATTTGAACTCTATTTATATTTTGACCTTAGTTATCCAAATCGCGAGGAGTAAAGACCCTCTTCTCCAGACACTTCTGGTGGAGAGATCTTTGGTTTGGCGGTAATCTAGGACTGTTTCTTTGTTTCACCTTTGTGGTGGGCTGGAACTTTGATAACTAGTGCCTTCAGGTCAATGCAGAACACTAGTCTCTCCAATGACCACCGAAAATGATTAAAAGTTTGAAACCGATAACCAAAGTATAAGACTCCTTCTCATCAGGGTGTGAAATGCTTATGACTTTGATCATTTTTATAACAAGGCCGGATGTATGAAATTCAAAATAAAGAATCATCTAAATTCTTTAAGTTTTTAATAAAATTTACAGACCTTTAGCCAAATTCTCAAAGCTTTTTCTAGGGACCTATATTCGGTTTGTGGGCACCAAAACATCAAAATCCTGATTCACATAATCTGGATCGGCAGATGGTTTCCTTGGAAAATGGGATTTGTGAATACAGAAATTCCGCCAGAGTGGTGGAATTTCTGTAACTATAAACCTAAGTTGAGGGGCGGGTTTGTGGGCATTTCTTCGGTGGCCCTGCTTGCTAAATTAGAAGTGTATCCACAAATGGGCAGGTTGGTGGGCAGTCGAATATCACATGCTGGTAGTTTGCCTGCTCTTGCAATGGTTGTATATTTCCTCCTGTCACAGAAAGTAGCATGCTTCTTTAAGATTGGAATGGTCAGTCAACAACCCAGTGATTTAGGTAAATGCAAAGAATTTCTCCATGAGGAAAACATTTTCCCTGTGGGAAAAAATTTGAAAACGTTTAAAAGTGTGTACGCACACTTATGCCAGATTTCCATATGCAGAATATTTCACTTGATAGAAAATCAATATTAGTACATCTTACACATAAATTATTCCTCTAAGACTATGACTATTATAGTTTTTCAAGAGTGCTTCAGGGATTCTTCTTGAATCCCATAAAAAAAAATTAAATTTGCTCCTAAAGTATTACCCTTATAGGAGCAAAATTTCAAATATTTTCCCCTAACTTGTGAGAATCGGGCCAAGCCAGTTTACCTTTTAATAATTTCAGCCCATATGTCATTCAAGACTGCTTATCTTTCACTTTAGTCTGTAATATTAAATGTAAAAACAAATGTGTTAATTGAACCCTGCACTTTTTGCATCTGGGGAAATGTTTACTATACCAAGACCTAAGCTGTTTAGTGTACGTGTCTGTTCTGTCATTGAGAAAAGGAGAGAATAAAACAACTTATTTGTATATTGTATTTATTTTTACAAAGTTATGAAATGGACCTCATATTTTGGGGTAAATGGCTAACGGGATGGTGGTTGTTTACCGTTTCAAACCTGTTGAGTAGCAACATGTGCAATAGAGTGATTTACCTAAAATATTTTATAGTTGTGCTCATCCACTTTGGGGTATTGGGGAAACACGGTCTTCACCGACACGTCCAACCATTTAACTGAGTCGTTGATTTGAAGTACTGTATAAATATCTTTCCTTATTTTCATCAAAATATCCCAAACTTGCAGGAACATTTCTGGAAAAATTACGACTTTCTTGGCTTTGCATTGGACGCCTGCAATCTTATTCTAAGATAATGCAATATATCTTATTCTTTTAATTTAAATCAGACATAAAATATGTTGTGTGTTTAGGATTTTGTAGCATCTGCTCTTGCTGCTGGGCTTCTGGTACTTTGATGGAGCCCAGTTGTAATGACAGCATCCCTCTGCTTCTTGTCAACGGCGGCCATTTGCATTTCATCTCATGCGCATCAAAAGTCAACAAGTTCGGTGTTAAAGAAGCATGAAAATGCGCCTCTGAGATACATACAAGGCTTCTTATTGAGTTTATAAATGCTCTTGTAAGGAAAAACAGTGACCGAAGATGCAAACTAGGCAGCCTTCACTACTCAAGATGCTCTCATCTCCATAGGCGAGGCGGCTTCCTAATTAACGCCTCCCTTGACTTTGATTGAAAATGCGCTTCAGCGGTTAATGCGACTCCAGCCCTCTGGGTACCAGATCTTGCTATTATTAGAAATCTATCAGTCTTGAGTGCTGCTAAATGTGCCGTGGTTGTGAATTGTGTAATGCCTTCGAGGAGATGTAATGGTTATGGCACAAGGAAAACAACTCAGCTGTTGAAAACAACAATCTACTTAGCATTTTTAGACTCAATGAAAATAAATACCCACCTACGCTGTTCATTTGCTCCATGCTCCAATCAGTTTGAAAAACACAGGCTTTTGAGCCAGTCTTTAACCCTTAAAGCTCAGGTTTACAAGACTCTTTGAGAGTGTTATTCCTGTCTACAACTAGCGCGTTTGGCACGGTCCAGTTTAGGCTTGCTTGAACATCAGAATTGGTAAAGTGAGATTGGGTGTTTTTGAACCAGATGTGAGCAAATGTATTGAGAAACACTTACTCAGCAAAAATGATTCCTCCAAGGATAAGGTGACTTAGTGAGAGATTGTGTTGAACAGAATCATCCCCCGTGGAAAGGTTAATGTAACATTATAGTTTGGTCAACATTTCAGTGTCAACCTAACGTTTTAAACAAACAAAAACCCACTGAAATTCACCAGTTATAATTATTTCAAGTAACTATAACTCATGCCCTAAAGTAACTATAATTCACGCCCGCCATGCACAGTCTTGTCATCAATTATGGCATTTCAGATGTTAGTGATGTTATCAGTGATGTCATAGATCATGTCGTAAGTGATGTAATATGTTTGGTAATTAGCAGTGCATGGCGAGGGCACAAGATATACTTACTTTTGGGCACGAGTTATAGTTACTTGAAAAAACAATACCTGATGCGGACATGACCTGCGTCCAACCCCTTGGGGCAACCAGTCCACACCATGTGTCATGTGGGGTTGGCTACAGGGTGTGGTCTGCGGCAAGGGCATGGCCTGTGGCCAACCACTCTTAGGCAAGCAATCCACGCCACGCATGGCCTTTGGCATTGCACAGCATGGAATTGGGAACAGGGCCTGGCCTGTGGCAAGGACCTCGCCCATCACTCTGCAAGCACCCTACCGCCCTCCCCCACATGCAGCTTTTGTCAAAGAGTCACTGCACCAAAATGTAAAAAGCGGTCCTATTGGCCTTATTAAGGAGTGAGATTATCAGTATATATAAAGCAGATCTATCATCTATGTCTAAAAATCTTCAATATTTTTAATCAAGTGTATATTTCAGTAATCCAAACAATGCAATATTTAATAACACTGACTATTACAAAAAAAATGAATAAAGTTTGAATTAATGAAAATAAAATCAATAACTGTGAGTCTTTCTTTTAACTGTTTTTATGATTGGATTTTGTGAGCTGAAGAATGTTAAAACAAAGTCTCTGAGATATGTCATCCACCTCAACTTCTTCTGGGAAGGTTTTGGGGTGATTCGTCAAGCAGGGAATGAGAAAAAGGGGGTGTTCCAAAACACGTTTTCTCCATGCAAATTTACATAGGAAAATTTTACACAGCTACAGCTGACCGGAATTGCACCAAATTTTTCAGAAAGCTAGATCTTTATCCAGAAAGCTTGCTTTTTTTGATTTAGTGTAAATACGTTCAATAGTTTTTGAGAAATGAAGTTTGAAAATCTATGGATATTTCATGACGTGCGGGATCCATAGAGGCAAAAGATCAAAAGATTAGATCAGATTGATTGCCACAACATCAACAAAGATGTTGCGTCAGCCATTTTAAGACTCGGGAATTCAGTACCTGTGTCCTGAAAAAATAAACATATAGGGGGCGGCATAAGGGGATACCCTGACCCTCTAGGCCTGGTTGGGGAGGTGGCACAAAAACATTTTTTTTTTTAATGGTACAACAGATCCCCAGGGGATCAACGGTACAATGAAAAAAATAAATTAAAAAATGTCAACACATTTCAAATAAAATCCCCCCGGGGTTGGCCACGGGCTGATGCAAGCATCCTTTTTGGGGTGATGGGCATGCAGCCCCCCCTCCCTGAACCATTTTAAGGCCTCAGGGACTCCATCCCACAGGGCTGATTTGATTTTTATGGGGAGGGGGCATGTGCCCCCCCTTCCTGAACCATTAAATATTACAAAGAAATGTGTGTGTATGTGTACAGAGATAGCTGTGTATATATAGAGAGAAAGAAAGAAAGAAAGATATTCACTGAAAAACCAAAGGTTTAAATGAAGTTTTGTTTAGCTTTGGTTATAATACTTGAACGTAGGTTTAAAAAAAAAAAAACAGTAGCCAGGCCCTGCACCCAGCCTGCTGTGAATGGCCAGGCACTGCTTCAAAGCTGTATTGTACAGCTTTCCTTTATTTACGTAACTTTTTTTTTTTTTTTCTTTTTTCATTTGTTTTCCGAATTTGCTCATCCTGTATCAGATTTGTGAATCCTGAAACCCAAGGAAGACCCGCAGGACCCTAGGAGGCATCTTTTTTGTGTTGACCTTGGTTTGTTGGTAGGAAACTGAACTGGTAGATGGGGGATGGGTAAGTGGTCCGTCCAGTTCAAGGGTCATGGTGTTTTGCATTAGATTGCTGGTGATGTTGAGAAGACAAGTTTGAGGATGTGGGCTTCGTAGTGTGTTGGTTGTGTGACATGCTGTACCAGGTTGAGTGTATCAATGAGGTTGAAGAGGGTGTTTCTTGGCTTTTTTGAGATTGTGTTTGCGAGGTTTAGTGTTGTTTGGGAGGTTTAAGTCACCTAAGAGGTTGGTGTGGGAATGTGAGATGGATAGGGTGGTGAGGAAAACCAAGAATTCATCTGTGTCCTGCCCAGCAGGCCTATAAATGAGATGGAAGGTGAGGGCCTGAGTTGCGGAGAGAGTGGGAAATGGCATCGCAGCAGCTCTATTGAGTTTAAGGTTACTAGATTGCCGAGGGTGCAGGATCAGGAGGACCTATGGATGACAGCAAGGCTCCTCACCTTCTTAAGTGCGTGGTCCACACGATGGATGCTCTACCCTGTAGTAAGAAGAAAGTCAAGGATGTGCGAAGATCTGGGTGTGAACCATGTTTCTGTGATGAAGACTGCATCAAGTTTATGATATGTGACATGGTCTGCGATATCTGCTATATGGAGTACTGTAGAGCAAGCATTAATGATGGCAGTAGGATAAACGTCCTGTAGGTCCACCTAGACCCCACAGAGAAGCCCTCTTTAGGCGCTGGTTACAATTAGGACTATTGCAATTCAAGGTGCTCTTTTGAGTTTGGAGAGAGTTGGAAACCTATCAATATTGAAGATTAAGATAATTTTATGTGGTAGCATACACTTTTGCCAGTATTCTGCTGTGGTACTTGGTGCACATTTTCCTTTCATTTAGGAGTGTAGGCAAGGGAGGGAGGGGTGAATACGGGAGGAGAGGACCACATCCTGGCACTTCAGAATTTCCAGCCATGGTTAGTTCCCTGTCACATATTGATACTGTTGTTGTAGAATTACCACCACAACATGATGTGCAGAACCGTCAATCCAGTAATCTAAAGAAAACGTTATTATCTCTCTTCCAGAGCACCTGAAAAGCCTGATGTATTGTTTCTCGACAATATTTAAGTCATCTGTTGCAGAAGTTAGGAGGAAGGTAAATCTTGCTGTGCCATCAATAGTACACTGTTGCCAATTACAATCTGAAACCAGCATTGGCATAGCCAATAGGTCTCGCTTTTGGGACCTTATAAGTATTTAGTTATGCAACTGTTGCATGGCTAAACACTTATAAGGTCCCAAAAGCGAGACCTATTGGCTATGCCAATGCTTGTTACTTATAGCTATTGACAGTACTACAGTCCTCCACAGTGCTGCGACACCCTCAGTGAGTGGACAGTGTCTGCATCTCTTACCGGGGCTGCGACACCTTAGGCAGAAAAGTACCAGCACTTCTCACCAGGGCTGCCAACCCTCATACAGAACAGTACCGGCACTTCTCACCAGGGCTGCAACACCTTATACTGAAAAAGTACCAGCACTTCACCAAGGCTGCCACCCCTTACACAGAATAGTACCAGCACAGCACTTCTCACCAGGACTGCCAGCCCTTATACAGAACAGTACCAGCACTTCTCACCAGGGCTGCCAACCCTCATACAGAACAGTACCAGCACTTCTCACCAGGGCTGCTACACCTTATACTGAAAAAGTACCAGCACTTCACCAAGGCTGCCACCCCTTACACAGAATAGTACCAGCACAGCATTTCTCACCAGGACTGCCAGCCCTTATACAGAACAGTACCAGCACTTCCCACCAAGGCTGCTGCACCTTATAAAGAAGGGTACTGGTGCATCTTTTCAATGCCTGCTACTCCTCATACACCTAACATTTAGCCTTATCAAGGTCAGGAGAAATGTTTGTTTTCAAGAAGGAAATGGGGCGGGTACACTGTCAAAATTACTTGGGGTGTCAGAGATGGGAATTCTTTTTCCCCAGCCCAGGAACTTATATAAGACCCATAACCTCGCACCCAAAGACCAAACTAAGGGCCATATTATCAAGAACGGGTGATAACATTATCGCCGCTTTAGCAGCAGGAAACTGCCGCTAAAGCGACGATAAGGGGCTTGATAATATGCCCTATAGAATTCCAATAGAAGCCCAGGTTCTGGTGTGAAGGACATCAAACCTGGGCTTCTATTGGAATTCTATAGGGCATATTATCAAGCCCCTTATCGCCGCTTTAGCGGCAGTTTCCTGCCGCTAAAGCGGCGATATGTTCTCGCCCGTTCTTGATAATATGACCCAAGGTCTATTGACCCCAACACGCCAGATAACTGAGTCACCCAGAAGGGCCTGGAATGTGCTGGCTTGAGAGGAAAGCTCCACCCATGGCTGCAACAGAAAGGTTGTGGAGCATTGGGCAGAGAAACTCAACTGATTTTGTTTTATGTTGAGTGGACTTAGTGAATGCTGTGGGCCTCATTTATGATGTTTTACCGTAGGGCAGCGCCGCCGGCCTTCCTTCTGCGCTGCCCTACGGCCAAAGAGAAGGGCAGGAATGCGCCGTATCTATCAGATACGGCACATTCCTGTCCTTTTCCCCTGTGCACAAAAACAATCACAAAGGCTTTTTCCTCTTTCTATGTGTGCTGCAGACTGCAGCACACATAGAACAAGTGAGAAGAAAAAAAATAGGAAACTTAAAGATTAAAATAGGTGAAATCCCCTCCTCCCCATACATATGAACAGGTCAAGCACGGACCTTCATTGCCCTGTTTACAGAGGGACGGTTGTTGGCCTTCTCAGGGCACCTTTAAGGCAGTCTGGGCTGCAAACAAACCCAGGCGATGAAAGCCATCGCTCGCCCACCTTCCTAAGGATGGGGTGCCAAATTCCGTCTAATGGCCACTCTCTCCTCATCCCGTCTGAGAGGAGTCTGGAGCAAAGGTCTGCAGGCCTCATTCAAGGGCTCTCAGCTAAAAAGCGTTGTATTTTAGACAAAAGTAGGGGTTTCAAAGGGCCCAGACACATTTCTTTCACAGAGGGAGGTAGAAATCATTTCACGTTGTCACCCTACAACCCACTCCGCCTCCAGCACCCTTAAGAGCCTCCAGGCGCAGAGAGGACGTAGGCAGTGCGACGCGGTGCAGGGGGAGCCTGAGAATTGGAGTCCCAGCCTCGGCTCTACCCCCGGTGTTGCCGGTATTGCCAGGCGCGTCCCCATAATATATATTCAAAGAAACCTTTTTTCTTCTAGAGCGATGGAAAAATATTGCTAAACAATGGACTGTGATGAGGTTCCTGGCTCTGGCTGCTCTTTCGGAAACTTGTCAGCTCCTCTTCGATCTTCTCAAGATGCCAACTTGTATGTTTGCTTTAGTTGATTCCCCCCAAAAATGAAAAATCAATTACATTGCATCTTTAGGAAATAGCACAGTTTATCCAGGTGCATTTTTCTCCCCTTCTCTGAGAAGTAAACTTCATGTCCTCAGGTAATAGTTTTGTACATTATGCTTTGATATATCAACAATAGTTACTCGGGGAGGAGAGTGTGAATCCAAGAGAAGGGCCCAGCCATCTCTGGCCGTGGACCTTGGGTACCACCTTCCCAGACCAAGTTACATAATTATGTGCACGTTGTCACCCTTCACCCCACTCCGCACCAGTGGTGGTATTTAACCCTGTTACGTTGAAACTACGTACCCTGCAGCTCTCACCTGCACAGCACCATCCCTACTTACGAGATATGGTCAGTAACGGACACGCGCTATGCAATGCAATAGGTGTTGCTTTTGGTATTGTAAATAACAATGGCTTTTAATTTTTTTTAAAGGCATTGCCATTTACAATGCCAATAGCTCCAAAATTCGCAGTTGCGAGACCTATTGCATTGTAAATGCTTTTTTTTTTAAAGATGCACCTATTGCTTCAATTCCTCCCAACTTCTTTAAAAGTTGTGCAAAACCAAACATACAGTTAAAATACTGATCAACGCAGAGCCATATATCAATCAGACTGACTCTTCTAATGTCTCCCAATTCGAACTATGTCATCTGTGACAAATTCTCCCAGACAAGAGTTTTTATTACACCGGCACATTGCATGCAGACAGATGCAGTTTCGCTTTGAAGAATGGGGTATGATCTCTAAAATCCGGCTTATTGTAAGGATACGTTCACGTCCCCCTTTTTATGACGTGATTCATTCAATGCATATAAACTGAAGCTGAGAGTGGTTAAAACAAGACCTCCAGACAACCTATAACGTTAGAAGGTAAGAGCCGCGGTCAATTGTAGTAGCACGAAGATTCAATAGGTGAGATGAGGAAGGCAGGTACTCACTGTCTGTTCCTGTAGTCCGCCACAAGCCACTCTATTGTTTACAGAGCATCCCAGTCGTGCGCGCGTTTCCGGTCCGCAATCCACGATAAACAGCAGAGTAAAAATTGAACAAGCCGGGCCTCTGTCGGGAACGGAAAGCGAGAGGCCAAAATTCTAAGGGGACTATGTCGGCGTGTGACACCAGGACCTGCGATCCGTGCTCCGTCGTAGAAGAAGGACTAAAAAAGGATAGAAGCCTTTCGAGGCTGGTTAAGGCTAAACAGGGCGGCCATCTTACAAAGACACAGTTGTGGATGGAGTGGACGAGAAGCGGACCTACTGCATAATATCTTCTTTAATTTTTGTAAATAGATTCTTTTTCTGAATTGAAAAAACGAACTAACTTGTATACATCTTTTTGTACTGTCTCAATTTTCGTACTTAGTGAGAATGCTTTAGTTTCACATTGAAAAAAAAATGAAGAAATTAAAGACGGACGCTTCATACCTAACCAGACGGGGAAGGGATTCGTCAGTGTTTATATTACTTTGTAGGTGTATTTATATAGTAGTCAGTGCAGTAAGCGATATGAAAAAATGGCGGCCGCGCGGTAAAAAAAAAAAAAAAATAAACAGAGGTGCGCGCGCACCACAGAGGAGCGGAGGGGGGGGAGGAGGGAGCGCGGCAGCCTGCTCAGCTGACCAGACGCTCGTGCGTCATGGCCTTTTGCCGGCATGTGTTTACAATTATCGCGCCCGCGTCTGGGCACGATAATTGGAAACACATGTTTGCCGCGCGTACCCATCCCAAAAAGGCCAGCCACGACGCACGAGCGTTTTTGGGACTGCTTTTCAAACTCGCTTACTAAAAGTCTTCGCCTCTAAGCAGCGCTTGCGCGCTACTCGAGGCTCGACCTAAAAAGGAGTTAATTAATTTGATAGTTAGAAAAATATTCCTACATTTTACCTGGATTGGCTGATCAGCCAACAAAAAAGCATGTTTTGCAAGTTACTTTTTACACGTATCTAAGGTACACCTATTTACGAACTTAGAGAACATGCAATTGTAACTTAAGTATGTGATACCTGTAAGGCATGTATGATGAATAAGTAAGGCCTTTGAATATTTTAGTTACCTATGTCCATTTTCTAACAATGCAATTGTAAACCGTACGATATGCACACAGTTAGAAAAATGCCAATATTCTGTATTTATTTTTACTTATTATTTCTCTCCATAGTCATAATTTTTTTTTGCCCCAAATGCCACTCTGTCCCACGCACATCATGTAAATACTGCCTGGATTGGCCCACTTTACCAGACTTCATTGACAACATGCACCGGTGTGGTAGACTATACTTGCTCACATATGTAGCAGCTGAGAGCCCATACTTTTCTGGATACCAAAAGCAATACTCCTGTGTGCATACATCAAACTTGCAATTCATATCCCTTGTCTCATCACCTCATAATGCAGTCACTTTGCACTAACATTTGTACGATTAGTGTATGTTTGTAACCTAAGCGTGGGTGCATTCATTACACACCCAGAACACACGTGCATTGGTGCACAGATTCTTAAAAAGTTCATACATTTAGAATCACTCCCATTTCCTGCAAGCTATGCCTGAAAGACGATTACAGTGATTGGAAAGGCCAAGCAGGTCCTATGTTTCCAAGACGTGCTTCTTAGAAGAAATGTGAATATATTCTGCTGATTTGTGTTCTAAACACGGTGCCCACTTAGCTCATTAATAATTTCACGAAGAAAGATGTATAAAAGAGTAAACTCCACCAAATGCCATTTATAAGGTGAGCGTTTTATAATCCCACTGAGAGACATGGCGAGTATCTGTAAAAAATGGTAGGTCTGAACGCTCCCTTCTTCTCCTTCATAAACAAGGCAGCTTACTTTGGAGATGTTCCCTTAAATCGGTAGAACCAATTAAAATGTGTCGCGCAGCTGTGTTTACACACCAGGTTTAATAAGTAACATACATTCATTTTTTGTTCAGTACAAGCCCTGACTTATAACTTCTCAGTAAAGTTAACATTCGGGTACACTTTGGTAGCAAATGTCCCTTAGTGATGGCTATTTTAT
The DNA here is from genome assembly GCA_963921515.1 of Calotriton arnoldi. Classification (NCBI taxonomy): domain Eukaryota; kingdom Metazoa; phylum Chordata; class Amphibia; order Caudata; family Salamandridae; genus Calotriton; species Calotriton arnoldi. Next base: position 1,613,424 of record CAWUFW010003211.1, on the reverse strand, counting down.
TTAATTAACCTGTGAAATTAATTAACTCGGTAATTCTATTACTTCCTACACAGCCTGTGTGGAAGGGGTGGGGTATAATGCTAGAGTAAATTTGTTGTTACACGTGTGACAAGTGTGTGTTTTAGTGGCACAGAGCACAGCTGTTTTTTCCATCGCCTCTTGGTCATTAGTGGCTTAAAGCTTTATTATGTTTGCTGCCATCTTGTTAATGGCCATGTCTAGCACTTTGATGAGAACCAGAGGACCTGTCTTTTGAAACCCTGTCTGAGTTGCTGTATTTTCTGAGGAGAGGGGATGTTTTGAATAGAGCAAACAAAGAACCAATCCACCACCCTCCAACGGTTCACAAATAGAAATGGTAATTGCTAAAAATTGAGAAGATAGCTTAAAAATATGTCTGCAAGGCAGCCCAAAAAAAAAAAAAAACTTTAATCAGAAGTGAAGCCTGCACGTGGTGGTGTAGAATTTTGTTTTGTCGTATTTTGAACATCGATTAGACCTTGCAGACCCCATCATATATTTGTTTGGCAGTGCACAAACCCTGGCGAAGTTAAGCCTTAGGTTAAAAGTGAGTGATTGCCTATATGTTTTTGGGTGAACAGCAACATTTATAATGTGTTCTATGCACTTTGAATGACCCCAGATAATTAACAGAGAAGCAGGGCTCTCAGATAGACTGCTCTTCAGAAGGAGGAGGTGCCTAGGCTGCAAAACGATTGCTGTTTGCTTAGATTGTAGGCCGGCCATTTTGTTTTTAGAGGAGTCATGAAAGCCTGTGGTCACCCACACCAATAACTGTTGGCCTGTCTCTGTTTTCAAATACTCCTCTCTGAAGTCGCATTTATGTCGAAGGTTTGGCTCTTACTGATGTTTAGGAACTGAAAAAGCCCCATGTTTCGGCCACCCGTGTCGCGCACTTCTGTACAAAAGATGACATAACTGTATGGGCGTTTTCATGTCACATGTTCTTTATCACAGGGTAGACATTGAAGAAGAGGCGGATGACCCATCTGCCCTCTTTAATGGATGTAAAGGCCCTATACACTCTGAATGCGGATGATGGGACGTGCTGCTTTTTGGTACATGCCCCACACCCAGCAAACTCTAGAATAGGTCTCTAGTCTCCAACAGTCGGGTCCTGAGTGTGAGGACTGTTGTTAAAGGTCAGTTCCACCGGAATTATGCAATATGCTTGGCCAATTTATGTGGCATTATGTGGCAAATTCAATGGTATTAGTATTTCACTGTTTTGACATTTTCAATCAAAGTTTGCACTCTCAGAGCAGGACTGTTAAATGTTTTAATGCCTGGTTACAGTAAGCAACAGTTGAGAGGTGACATCTAACTTTTGCAAGTGATTGGCGAGGTACAACACGAGGTGTTGCACCGCATGTACAGCATTATTGATAACTTTTGATCTGCTTTAACTAGACTGTTAAATTGTGCAAGTTATGCATTAAATGTTGGATTATGTGGCGAGTATGCGAATTCATAATGATACAAACAAATGCGGCGGGCACACAATTTAGTTTTTCCAGTGGCTCTGGTAGTGGTGTGGATTGATTTGCCAGCTATCATCATTATTTGAACAATCCCCTTGGTTTAATCTTTAAGGAAATACGCTGTTCGAAGAAGACTAAAATGTGGTTTCTTCTCTAGGCGTTCCTGCACCGAATTAGACAAAATGCAGTGGACAAAGCAGAAAAGTATATTACAGAAGAAAACGTTAAGGTATGTAGTCTACAGTTGTAAATCCTGTGTAGGAATGTGCATTACTGTTTTTTCAGTCGGAATTATTGCTCTGGAAAACGTATCTGCAGTGTTTTATGCCAGTTTGCTTTTAACAGTTTGCTGTTTACTTTTGATCGCAGTCACATGCACTATTCGATCTGTTACAATAATCTGGCCAATTCAGCTTTGGCGGAGAATGCCTAAAATGAAACCAGGACATAAGCATTCAAAGTCTTGTCAGTAAGGATCTGTTTCACTGTAAGCATTAGGCGGGAATGCAATTAAATATCGTTGCAAGGGAAACTATTTACAGAAATGCACGTCTCCTCCAATGATTCTCATACCTGTAGCATGTCGGTGACGTAAGGTATAATTTGAAGAGATGACATCCATGCACCTGCATCCAGTTAATTTTATTTACAGATCCCTCCCATGTCGAGAGACAGATATTGGATGTCTTCTTTCACATGTTAAAAATATTTCACAGTGTTACAAATAGTATTGTGGTTTGTCAACAGCAGAGCAGAAACAACTGACGTAAATTGGTCTAGGCATTTCCTCATGGTTTTATGTTTTTTTTGGTGTGTTTTTAATCCATGCCGTTTAGAATAAACGTGCCCTATGTTATTTGAAAGAAGTATACTACTAAACATAGATTCACACGTTTATTACCACAGTAAAACTAACTGGCTTGAGAAAACACTGGTTAATATCCCACACATTACAATGCAGAATCACTTTACAAAAGAAAACAACTGTGGCCATAGTCACTAGTTACTGTCTGTTGGATTTGACCCTTTCTCCAGAGTCATCCCCAAAACCTTTGCCATCACCCTTCTGTTTTATGAACACGTTTTTGTTGGCCTTTGACACAGCTAACCAGTGCTAAAGTTCTTGTGCTCTCTCCTTAAAACATGGTGAAATTGGCTTACACCCAATTGCTACTTTTAACTTACTTGCAGGTTCCTAGTAAAGTGGTATTACATGTACCCAGGGCCTGCAAATTAAATGCTACTAGTGGGCCTGCAATACTCATTTAAGTAGCCCTTTAACCCTGTGTTAGACATGCCATTGTAGCCTCTGTGTGCAGTCTTAAACTGCCAATTCGACCTGGCAAGACAAACCTCTTGAGACAAAGGGAAGATAGGTGTTGGCAGGATCGCCCGCTCTGAATTAATGAGGGAGAGGCGCTGTTCCCGAACTTGCACATCACAATGGTCCTGCCTGCACACTCTCACAAAGGGCTTGACACTGGTATCTTCTGACCCCAGACAAGCTGGTGCCAGTGGGAGTAAGGGGATGCCTGACACCTCAGGAGGGTGGAACCCTCTAGAAGCTTCCTCTACTTCAAAGTGGGTACCAGGTATAAATATTGGACCTTAGACCCTAACTCTTCAGTACACTTCTGGACCTGTGGACTCTGCCAGGAAGAAGGACTTCTGTGCTGCTGAAAGGACTGCCACTCTGCTGGACTGCTGCTCTGAAGGACTGCTGCCCTGCTGTGCTGCCCTCATGCCTGGGTGAGAAGGACTGGACCTGCAACTATAAACCCAGGACCCCTGAGTGACTCCAAGGGCTCATTGGCTGGCCTCCTGATTAGTAGGCTCCGGGACAAAACCGGCTTCAAACAACCTTTAAGCCAGCACCTGGACTCTGCCATCTGTGAGTACTGCCCTCCCAAGTGGTGCCACCCCAGTCCTGGCCCCTGAAAGTGGGCCTGAAGGTGCTCTTCTAGCCCATCTGCGCATTCAGCAGAACCGACGCATCTTCTCCGCGGCACACCACCGTCGTAACCGACACATCGTCCCTGCCGGCTCGGACCTCCCCGATGCAAGGGCTACACATTGCCTAGCGCAGTCCATTGGAACCACCACTGTGCAATGCGTCTTCACGCAGAGAATTGATGCGACGCGACTGTAGTAAGTGTAACATGGCGCTGCACTGCAGCAAGGCACCTCCACGCAAGGACATCACATCCCCTCTGCTGCGTGACACATCCTCGACAAGTGACTCCGTATCTCTTTGCAACCAGGATTTAAGGCATGGTGTTGAGATGACCTAAGTAGGTCCCTGTAGCTGGCCCGTGTGCCATCGCAGTCGGCCTGCACTTGTGACTGCCCGGTCTAGAGCGACCGGCTATTGTGTTTTCACTTTATTACTGTTTGAAGTGCTGCATAAACATTTTACAAATTGCCTTTAAGTTAAGCCTAACTGCGCTGTGCCAAGCTACCAGAGGGTTTAGCACAGGCTAATTTTAGGTTTGCTCGTGACTTCACCCTGACAAGGATTGTGGTCGCTGCTTGAGTAGGGTTTCACCCCTGTCAAGCAGTAGCCCAGTTTCTTATACTGTCATTTTATCTCGCGGTACAGATCTAACCCCTGGTGCTCCGATCATCGGTTATTAACTTTGCTTAATACTATTGCACTTGAACAAACACCATGGTATAAAGCAGACATATGCAGAGTGGAATAATTTATTGTTGAAGGATGGGATTGGAATCATTACTAACTCGAGGCTTCACCTTTCCTTAATCATGGACCCTCCCAGTGCTTAGCAATGGTAATAAATATTATAGTACTTTCTCGCTCAATGTATATTCCACAATAGTGATGCTATAGTTACTGGTTGAAAATGTCTTTTTTGATTTGGTAATAACCATGGTGCTTTTTGACTAATCTGCATAAAATTGCAACCCAGCTAATGGATTTGGAAAAGTTTTGTTATGTCAATGTGCAGAACCACCCAGGTATTTCACAAAACACCAGAAACAATCATGACAAAGTTCTGGAATTGAACCAGTTAAGTTGGTAAAAAGGTTTTAATAGAGTGCAGGTTTATGGTGGAGATTCTACAATCTCCTAGAGGATTCTGCAAAGTAAACCAATCCACACCACTTATCCCTTTTCCTGTTCCACTGTTAAACTGAAGGAGTGAGTTCAGTATTTTAGCGACATAATCAGTCATTCTAAAATGCATACAAATGATAAATATATTAGATACTGATATTAAAACTTACACCTCATGTAGACTTAGTACCTGTTGTATAGGTACACTAAAGTACTCTTGCCACAATTTGAGCCTACCTAATCTTTGTCCTATTCCAGAGAGAAACTCCACGAGTAACTTGTTGCTAATTTTACTTTGTCACTTGATCTCCTGCAGTGGATACTGAATGACCATAGTTTGACACAACATGCAATATAAAATGAATAATTCAAAAATGTAATTTTCCAACAGATGGGTAAAAAACCTAAAGCTTGACATTTCGGAGCAAGGTCAATTGTTAAATATTAATACAAACCTGATAAATGTTCATGTTGTTTTCAAACCTGACTTGTAATGTTAGCTATATCAGGCTTGAACTTTAAATGTCAGGGAAAGGAGTTTGTTGTAGAGTTCACCTTCGACAAAGTGGTAGCAGAAAATCACCATAATGCCATTGAGTTTCAGCAACTCTTTACCAATGGAGGAAATTAGAAACTAGTTTTATTTGACGTTTCATGACTTTACCTCTGCAAACTCTTCAGAGTTTTAGCGAAACGTTTGCAAATGTCACATCTAAGTTGTATAGTACCTTGCTTTGGGAATCATCTGCAAAATAGTTTTTTTAAGTTTGGGGGGTATGAAAATACATGAACGTATATTTAGCAGGGTGAGTCGATGCAGTGTGAGAAACTATAAAATTGTGTTTTTATTCCTGCATACACAGGCACTCACCGTTTACTTTTTTTTTCTAAATGTATAGTTATGAATATGATTTCACAAAGCCATTTTAAGATTTTAGGAAAACACTGATTACTTGATTATTTTACTGTGGATATACAGTTTTACTTTAGTTCAAAGGGTTATAGATTTGAACAACAATAATCTCTTTATTGTGTATGGTTAGTTAAAACCTTTACAATATGCAATGCAGTATAAACCAGTCCATGTTATAAAAGCAAATAATCTTAGATGGTATAAAGACTAATTAAAGGGTCATCAATATGAGCAGGCACAGCACTTTCTAGTCAGTGTCAATTTCTGGATGTTGAGGTGAACCCTGGTGTCTTTGACGAGGTGAACCCTGGTGTCTTTGACGAGGCCAGAAATAAGGATGATGTCCCGCAGTAGAGACGTTGCTGAGCATGACCCAAAAACACGTGGAAGGAAAAGGCTACCTCCAACTGGAGGAAAAAGCCACAAGATAGGAAAAACCTCCAGGGTCTGCAAAGAAAAGATATATTTGAGTAAGGACTCTTGTACCAAAAAACCCAAGCGGGCTCCAAAAAGGGCCCTGCTCTCCGAGAGGGAAGAGAGACCTTCAATATATAAGATGGGGGTACGCTTTCCCTAGTCAAACCAATACAACACAAATGAGTATCCCCTGCCTGGTCCTTATACTTGCAAAGGTTTGCCTTACAAAAAACACCCCAAATTATTATTTTTTCTTTTGTTAGACCCTTACCCACTCTAGTAGTGGCATGGTTCATCATCGGGTCTCATCCTGGTCCCTTCAAAACAGTATGGATGCGACCATATTTCAGGGATCGCTTTGAATATTTTCAGCTGGGGTACCTAAAAAGATCAAAATACCTCAAACCAACCTCAGTATCCCTTTATTAATGGTTGTATGGTTATAGCTCAAAGAAGTTTCTAAAGTGGGGCAAGGATGCAACATTTGTGTTTTATTTGAGTAAGGAGTTCCTGGAGCAACTGGAAAACTCAAGAGGAAGGATGGTTAAAGGATGGTAGGCACCCACAGCTCCGAGGAATAGCAACAGACCTGAAAAGAACCCACAAAGCTAGAGCACAGGTACAAAAGCTAAGAACTCATTGAGAAGAAGAACTGTGTTGTGAAGCAGAGAAGTGCCGTTCCAGGTCTCCTTTTATAGTGTGTAATAGAAAACATCTAGGGGAAGTGTATAATGGGAAGTATGGCTATAGACTTGGTGTTTATAAGGAGACTAGATCTAGCAGGATAGATATACAGAACTAAACAAGAAGCACACTTTTTATTTGTGACCTCTGGCAGAGATACTGGCCTGCTATAATTCTTTCATTTAAAAAAAAAAAACGGGGGTGTGGTTTGCAGCGCAAGGGAGATGGCGGCAGGAGCCCGCAGCACCATCTTGGAGGAATGCGCTTTTCACCGTTTCGCCATCTATGGAATTCTACGCCCTGAGAACCGTCTACGGAATTGTACGCCCTGAGAAACGAGCAGCTCATGCTCACTAAAAGAGGGAAGAATATGCAGTATCAATGAGAGTCTTCAAATGCGGCATTTTGACACCGAATCAGTGCACCACAGGCCGAGTCACGTGACCAAGCTCCGCAATACGCCACAAACAAGGAGGTCTGCCTCCAGAAGCAAAAACGGAACTGCGGAGATCAGGCTTTACGGAAGAGACAAGTGAGACTCTTACCTCATCCCGTCATCCGATAGTATTAAGGAGCCGTTAACACTTCTTGAGACTGAGACCGCAAGGGTGCCGCATGGTGTGTCTGACTCCAATGTGGCGCTTAGTGCAAATGTCCTACGTGATTACTTTTTTTTTTATTTTTTATTTTTTATTTCAAAATACTTTATTGATTTTCACAAGGTATACAGAAAGCATATATCAGGGTAACCATAATGTATCGCAGTTAAATTTTACATGTGATTACACGATTGAGGGAAATGCGACTTTATGGCTTCCGTGAGAATAAACACGTCAAGCAGTGATCGAAAGGAAAGAAGAAGGAAGGACAGACAAAAGAAAGGAAAAGTGAGAGCGAAGGGAAGGAAGAGCCCGGGTGGGCTAGTTGGATCAATGCTTTTACATTACTGTGCGTCTGTTGGCACGTGGTCTTGGAGGCTTACATAGTATAACAGCCTAGTACAGGTTACAATGAGCATATACATACATTCATACCGTTATATCTTGGGGTGAAAAGATCACAAGATAAGATCCGTGGTAACCCCTTTGTTCATGGAGGTTCGTAAGAGTCTAGAAACGCGTCCAGAGAGTTCCACAACTTCCTGGAGGATGGTTTCCAAGGGGAGCTTTGCAATGCTATGTTGTCTGCCCCTCTGAGGTGGATGATCCAGTTTATCCAGCTTTTATATGATGTCTTACTCGTGTCTTTCCAGTTGGGAAGGACCATTTTCACTGCGGAGGTAAGTAGCAGGTCCAGTAGGTCTACGTCGGCCTCAGATCTCAAGTTTGTATTAATGCAGGCCGTGGGTAGATTGAAGGAGTCTCTGTCCATAGTACATTTAAACAAGTCAGTTATAAAGGCAAAGATTCTGTCCCAGAACGTCTTGAGTATGGTGCACTGAAAGATAAGGTGAGTTAAATCCCCCGTCTCTCTATTACAATTCCAGCATGTTGCGTCATTACGCAGCCCTAAAGCGAGTAACCGGGAGGGGGTCCAGAATGCCTTTTGTAATAGCCAGTATTTAGTTTGGGCGAATACAGGGGAGATCTTATTTCGTGAGACTGATCGCCAAAGTAAGGACCATTCCTGTTCCTCCGGTGGGGCTGGGGCCAGTTGTCCCCAGAAAGCTATAGTCTTCTCATTAAGTTTAGTCGTTTTGGGGCGGAGGAGTTTGTATATATGTGAGACCCGGTGTCCCACTTTGTTAATGTTTGTCACGAACGAGGCTATTGATGGTTGGGTGGAGGATAGTTTGGCTTTTGTAAGGGCCGATCTGATTTTCAGGAAGTTGTAGAATTCGATGTCGGCTAGGCTATACTTCGATTGGAGGTCTGTGAATGTAATTGGGTATGTGTTATTTTCTAATTGTTAGGGGAAGAGGATTCCTTTCTTAATCCATGGGTCAAGGGCTAGACTTTTGCCTTTGTACATTATCTTTCTATTCGCCCAGAGTGATTCCATTTTAGACCCTTTAATACTATTCTCCAGTTTTTTATCAACCCTAGGTAGAGCAATTTTTGTATTTTTAAAAATGGACTTGGAAGTATGTGGTTATAGCTTGATTGTTGTTAAGAGCGCAAGGGGGCTTAGGTTATTGAGGGTGGCCTTCTCTACCTCTAGCCATGCCGGGGTGTAGCCGGTAGGTGGCGCTAACCAGTATGAGCCTTGTTTCGCCAGGAAAGCCAGCTGATATAGTCTGAAATCCGCTAGGTTTACCCCGCCTAGTGTTTTGTCCAGTCTTAATTTTTTGATACTGATCCTTGCTTTCTTCCCGCGCCAGAGGAATTTAGAGATGAGGATATCTAGTTTGCGGTGGAAGTCGTCTGTGAGGAGGAGCGGGAGCATGCTGATTAGATAGTTAACCATCGGGGTGATCATCATTTTAATGGTCTCGATTCTGCCCCACCGCGTAATGAATTTTGGTGACCAGGAGTCTTTATCTTCTCTAGTAGTATTTTCTCATTTTGTTGTAGGGTATCTATTAAGTTGCTAGCAAATTCTATCCCTAAGTATTTGATATAGCCTGATTGCCATGTCAGCCCCGACTCTCCTAGGATATCCCTCGTACAGTGGATGTTTAGTGGTTTGAGTTCTGATTTCTCTCTGTTTAGTTTGTACCCTGAAAAGTCGGAGTATCTTGTTATTGTGTCCATTAGGGCAGCAACTGATGTTCTCGGTTGTTCTGTTACGATTAGTATGTCGTCTGCATAGGTGGCTAATTTTATTTGGGTACCATTGATATCCACCCCTTTGATATTAGAGTTTGTTTTGACGTCCCGGATCAGGGGCTCCAGTGCCAGTAGGAATAAGGACGGGGAGAGTGGGCATCCCTGTCTCGTACCCTGTTATAATATGAAGGGTTCGGAGAGTGACCCATTGACGACAATACGGGCTGATGGGTTGGTGTAGAGGGCCATAACCATACGTATATAGTCCTCTCCTAGATTGAAGGATTGCATGCAACGTTCCAAAAAGCACCAGGAAACCTTATCAAAGGCCTTCTCGGCGTCTAGGGTGATCGCTACTATCGGCTCATTTTTAATGGCAGCATGCTCTATAATGTGGCACAATAGTCTGGTATTGTCATTAGACATGCGGGTACGGATGAAGCCTACTTGGGAGTTACTTATTAATTTTGGTAGGGTTGAGTTGAGTCTGGTCGCTAGTATCTTGGCATATATTTTGCAGTCTACGTTAATCAAAGATATGGGCCTGTAGTTTTTCGGTGAGAGGTGGTCCTTTCCCTCCTTTGTAATGACAATTATGTCAGCTTCCGACATAGTGTGTGGCGTGGTCCCTTTAGCTGCTGTGTGGTTAAAAACTTGTTTCATGGTTGGTTTTAGCTGGTTTAAGAAGGTCTTGTAGAAGGAGGCTGTGAAGCCGTCTGGGCCAGGGGCCTTGTTGTCTTTTAGAGATTTGGCTGCCTTTTCAATCTCTGCGCATTTAAATTCTTGCCCTAGCTTGGCTTTCTCCTCACTACTTAGTTGCGGTAAGTTGAGTTTTCCTAGGTATTTGGTACAGTCCTCTAGATTTAGGGTCTGATCGTTTTTATAGAGTTCCTGATAGAATTCTTTAAAAGTCTTGAGGATGTCTTTATGTTTGGTATGGGTTTTATTGTTAGGGTCCTTAATGGATGAGATGATAGACTGGTTCTGTTTGTGTTTGAGATAGGACGCCAGAATTTTCCCCGCTTTGTTAGCTTCGCATAGATTAAGAGCTTTATACTTGTTGATCCATAGCCCCGCCCTCTCACTTAAGATTTTGTTGTATTCATACTTTTTTTTTGTTAGTAAAGCTAGGAGCTTGCAATCGTGTAGCGAAGTAGCGTGGGCCTGTTCTAGATTTTTAATCTCCTGTTCTAGCTGGGTTAGTCTCATATTGGCCCCCTTGTTGATTCTTGTCTTGATTTCAATTATTGTGCCCCTGATGGTTGCTTTCAGCGCATCCCAGAGTGTGTTAGTGTTAGTCTCCGGAGTGTCGTTATGTTTGAGGTAGTCTATTATAGCCTCCTCTATCTTTTTTTATCAGCAGCTATTAAAGCGCCATCTCTTTGGCACCGACTCATTGTGGCACCCAGCTAGTTTTAGGCTGATACACGAGTGGTCTGACACTAGTCTTGGTGCTATGTCTGTGTGTTAGATTAGCCGTGTGTGGGCGCCGGAGATGAGGATATAATCTATCCTGGTGTATGAGTTGTGGGGATTGGAGTAGAAGGTGTAGTCTCTGGTGTCTGGGTGTCTGGGTGTTGAAGTCGCCATGCGTCTTTAAGGTTAAATTTGGAGCATATATTTTGTAGGACCGCATGTGAGCTCGTGGGGCGGTATTGACAGGTGGATTGTCTATCTGTTATGTGGTCTAATGGGATGTTGAAGTCCCCTGCTACCACCGTGAGGTCATTTTGGGGAAACCCTTCCAATGTGTTGGACACTTCAGCCCAAAAGGCCGGGTCGTCCGTGTTGGGTCCGTATATGTTTGCTACATGTATTAGCTCCTCCCCTCTTCTCAGGTGCGTGACCAGGAGTCTACCTTCGTTATCGTAAGACTGGGATTCTAGAGAGATGTTGGATCTTTTTGATATTAGGGTGATTACCCCTCGTTTCTTTCTATCCGCAGGGGAGCAAGCCATCCGTGAGATCCAGTTACCTCTGATGAGTTTGGCATCGTCCAAAGACAGCTTTGTTTCTTGTAGTAGGATTATATCCCCTTTAGTTTTGGCTAGGTAGTCTAGAATTTTCCGGCGTTTGATTGGGTGATTAAGACCTTTGACATTTAGGGACACTATATTGAGGTCAGTTGCCAGGGTGAGTGTGCTGTTTCTGGCCATCAGTCAGGGTGATATGCGGTAGATACATCAATTATATTCTTTATATTCTTTAATGGGCCACACCTAGCTGCCTGGACCCAGAGGGGGAGAGACGGCAGTAGCCTGACGTCCCCCCTCCCATCTAGGCCCAGTGCAGACGCTTTTCCCACATACCTCGAATACAGACTAAATAGGCTGTCTGGGTACAGTTGCATGCTAGAAATCGCTACTCGGTAAAACAATAAGAAGTGCCAAACACCGTTTCTAGAAGAAGAAAAAGAGATGAAAAGGGAAAAAGAAGCTGGAAAATAGAGAAAGCAAGTACTAAGAAACCAGTCAATACATGGAGCATTCTGCAACCTCTGGGGTTCCACATACCCTCCCTCCCCTTCCACCCCCCCCGCCCCTCCCCCCCCCATCCCATCTCTGCAAACCTCGTATGTCGGAGGTGCGACGGCAGGATAGTCGTTCTGTCTTTCCGGAGATCTACTGCTTACAAAGAACTGTCTCGTGAGTCACCTTATGAGTATATTTGTCTTGGGCAACTGCAATGCGTTGAACGGGAAATAGGGCCATGAGGTCTCGATGTTTGAGGCATCCCGTCGCTGTCTTGGTTATCTGCCATGCGTTGAAAGGGAGATAGGGCCTCTGGCCATGAGATCTAGTTGTTTGTAGTTGTTCGAGGCTTCTCGTCGCTCTCGCCTTGGCCCTAGACAGATTCCCCCTGTTTAGGTTTTTTAGGGTACGAGTGAACGAGTGTAGGGCCATAGATGTTTGGTATCTTCCCTAGTCGTGGGAATTGCCTCGTATAATGGTTGACAGCACGAGGTAGATAATGCGGTATATATTGAGGTAGCTAGCGAGGTAGATATTGGTTGATGGTTGATGGATGACAGTGCGAGGTAGATAATGAGGTAGATAATAAGGTAGCTAATGAGGTAGATATTGGTTGAATATTGGTTGAGATTCTTCCTTAGTAGTGATTATGATAGCTGCCAGGGTAAGTATAGACTGCCCGAGGAGGTGCTTGCTCCTTCATCAACCCGTGCCAGGTTCCGGAGAGGATCTTCTCTTGCTAGAGGCGGAATGGGAAGCCTCCATATCGTGAACTGTCTGGCCTTCCAGAAATGAAGCAAGATCCTTAGGGTCGCTGAAGTAGTGTTGCCTGCCTCCATCTGCTACCCTAAATTTGGTGGGGCCAACGAAGGAGACTGCATGCTCTTGCTTCTGAGTTTGTCTCGTAAGACAAGAAAACCCTTCCTGGTGTCAACCGTGGGTTTGGAGTAGTCTTGTGTGAAGATGATCTTATGACCGTTCCATATGATCTGGTGGGTTTTCCGTGTGTGGCTAAGGATAGCTTCCGTGTGTTGGGATCTCAATGGCTTGCAGATAATCGGTCGAGCAGCTTGTCTTGCCATGGGTTTAAAAGTGGGTACTCTGTGTGCCCTGTCAAGTTCAAACTGGCGATCAAACTTTACGTTGGTAAGCTTCGGTATCCAATCCTCAAGGAAGGCTAGACATGAGCCAGCTTGGTCCTCCGCGCCCTCCGGGACCCCCAGTATCCGGATGTTCCCCCGTCGATTTCGGTCTTCCAGCTCCGCTGTTTGGCGTTGAAGTGTTGAGGTAAGTCTTGCTAAGGCCTTCACTTCCTGACCTGAATTGATGGAGGTGTCCTCTATATCGCTGATTCTCTGTTCTGCCGCTGCTAGCCTATTATTCACTGTGTTGAGGTCAGCCCTGACAGCCGCAGTTTCAAGTTGGATCGCGTCAGTGGTTTGCTTTGTGGATTTCGCTAGATCGTGGACGTCTGCCAGCTTTTTTAATATCATGTCCAGGGTGCTGTTTATGTCCGGCTTCATTTTGATCGGGAAGTCTGAGCCTGCTGGCTCCCCCTTGCTCTTTTTTAGCTGTTGTTGGTGTAGCCTTGCTTCTCTGACCGACATATTTTCTACTGTGTAGTTTGTTTTATGCTTTTTCAGTGTACCTATGGTGCTCCCGGGCTCTCCCCCTATCTCTGCTGATTACTTCCTGCTGTTGACCTCCCCGTCAGATCCCTTGGACCCCCCTCGCGATGGTTAGAGTTCTAGCGTGGTTCCAGCCCACCCCTCTGTTATGCGCCGTCTTGTTTACCCCCCCTCGGTGCTGTCGTACTTGCGCGGTGCAGCAGCTTTGCTGTGATGTGCCCTCCCTGGTGCACGGTCGGTATGTAGAAGTATGTTCTCCCTTAGGTGCAAACAGCGGAGGTCAGATACCCGTGCACGAGGGGGCACGGAGCGCTCTCCACGCGTAGTTACCTTAGTAACGTACCTCAGTGTTAGCACGCCAGTGTGTTGAGTCTGCACTGCAGCAGTGATGGCAGGGGATCAGCCGGGCCTTTTGCGCTCGTGCGCTATTGCGCGGTTTACGTGCAGGATGGTGCAGGCTGTTATGCTAGAAGTACGGTCCTAACAAGCCGCTGTCTGGTAGGCGCTATTTCTAGTTTCCACCTCCTGATACCGTGTAGCTGTTTCGCTTTCGGTTTCAGTTATTCCTTTACTAGACGAATTTAGTTAGTCTTGAAAACATCTGACCCCTTGATCACCCAGGATTGCTTGTCTCCCTGTGTATATCCGCCTTTCCGCACCCCTCCGCAGCTTTCGTCCGCTATTATCAGCGTATTTCTGTGACTGTATCCCGGCGAGGGGCTCACCTAATCAAGCCGCCATTTTTTTTTGTGCGCCGTTATTCTCTTTCGGCTTGATTCAGGGTTACTTTGGCCTCTTTTCCGGGGTGCGCGCCAGCCTTCGCGAGGTAGTTCACCCCTTGGTGCGAGAGAAGGCTGCACTGATCGTTGATCGCTAACGCAGATTTGGCTTAAACACCCACGTCATTTCTTCCTCGCGCTCTGCAGCGTGCGTTATTTTCTGGCTGTGCCCTCGGTTCACAACAGCATCTTTTTAGGTTTCGGTTTCGTTCTACAGGCTTGGTAATGTTGGAACGCCATTTTTTTGTGCGCCGTTATTCTCTTCGGCTTGATTCAGGGTTACTTTGGGATGTAAGCCTCAGGGCACGCCTGGTATCACCTTGGAGGTCCTCTCCGTTGCCTCTTACTGCGTATGCCACTTTTTCCGGGGAGCGCGCTAACATTAGTGAGGTAGTTCACCCCTTGGTGCGAGAGAAGGCTGCACTGATCGCTGATCGCTAATGCAGAGTTTGGCTTAAGCACCCACGCCCTCTTGCTGAAAATCGGCCCTGTGGGGTGTAACGTACCATCTCTTTCTTCCTCGCGCTCTTCAGCGTGTGTTATTTTCTGGCTGTGCCCTCGGTTCACAACAGCATCTCCTTAGGTTTCGGTTTCAGTTTTCAGGCTTGATAATGCTGGTTCGCCATATTGCTTTGCAACTAGTTTCCCTTTTACACAGGAGCCGCCTCAATTTTCTCTTCCTTCTCCCCCACCGGAGGCTGGTACGATGGTGTCCGACTTGGCAGTGGGCTTTCCGGTGCTCAAATCTTGTGTTTGATGCTCTTCCTCGCTCACATACCCATCGGGATTGGCGTTCTTTTCCTCCGGTCCGACAGGATCAGGCAGCCATTAGGTCTGCCGTCCAAGCCACGCCCCCGTCCTACGTGATTACTACCTGCTGGTTGTGCGCTCAGTGATACTTCGAATAATTTCTGGCTATAACAAATGCGGAGACCAAGTACAGATTTGCTGGTAAAGTCTCTCCATAGATGTAACTAAATTGATACAAGGAATGGTTAATAAGGAGTGATTGAGAGTCATGACCGCCTGACTCTGTAATGGATGCCTGAGAGGACATTTAAGCGATCTCCACTGGTTCAAGAAGCCTATAGAAACTGATGCTCCACTAAGGGATATGTAAACTTGTAAACCCAGTGAACTAAGACTCGCACCAAGACTCTTACCATTAAGCTTAGCGTACACTATATCAGACTGGGTCGGGAGTCAAGAGGTTTCCAGAGTTTAACTATCCAATGATCCTAGCTCAGTTTTCCAGAGTAGTAAATTGCACTCCACAATAATACTACTGACGGCTTTAACAACTTTGAGAACTCTACCACTTTATGACACTGCACAAGAAGACCAAAGCATGGTAAGAAACAGGGAATCGGGACGCTGAGGTGCAGTGAGTCACTATTCTAATCTTGGTGGCAGTTAGATGGATCAAATGTTAGTATCACACTGATCTCATACGTTACGCTTAAGGACCATCTAACAGTCACATAAGTCTCTTGCGACCACCCACATAAGTCTTCCATGACAAGCTGCATCCAGGTTCATGCGAACCAGCCATACAGGGAAACACAAATACACAAAGATGGCTGAAAAAGAGAATAAAACAAACCTTAAGAGAGTGAAAGCTGATCTGCCGAATCCGGACGCACCGGTCAAAAACAAACAAGATATCAGCACCACGATGGAAACAGTCTTAAAGAAATTAGCTTCACGACTTGGCAAAATCCACCAAAAAGAACACTGATATCATGCAAAATGAGATATCTGCAATCCGTAAGGACATCAGAGAGACCAATAATAGAATTGCAGAGGCAGAAAGCAGAATAAGTCAACTAGAGGATGGGATATCTAAATCAAAAAAGACAGTAGCAAAACTCGATTCCACTACACACATGCTCTCCAAACAGATATCAGAATTGGAGGACAGGAACAGAAGAGGGAATCTATGCATTTTTGGCATACCGGAGGGGAGTGAAGCAGAAGCAGTATCACATATTACCTTCCTTGAAAAATGGCTGCCTCAAATTATCAGGCTGTCCTTTGAAAAACCTCTGGAATTTGATAGAGCCCACAGGGTCCCCCCAGGAGGCTGCCGAATCAAACTCACCCTAGACCCATTGTAGCAAACCTTTGAGATACCAACACGTTGAACTTATCCTGTCCTTTATGAGGAAGAACCAATATGTTCTTTGGTGCAACAACAAAATCTTCATAGCACAAGACTACTCCAAGGCAACAGTGGATACAAGGAAAGGCTTTCTTGCCCTCTGTCCCAGACTGAGGTCTTTAGGGTACCAATTCTCCTTTGCGGTACCTGCAAGGTATCGAGTAGTAATACAAGGCACTCCTCACCTCTTCTCAGAGTGTGATGCTCTCAAGAAATTTCTAGATGACACAGAAGATCATACAATGGATACTTCCGTACATAAGGACCTGGCTGTAAAACATAAACGCTGAACTTTATGAAGCTGGCTAGGGACACACATCTTCAAGTCTTCAAACCGGTTAATTGTCCATGATTAATGAGCGGATTCCCTTGGTGCATTGATGACATGAAGGATGCTAAGGAACTAAGGATGATAAGGAAGCTCTCTTTCGGTTTCTAACAGTACTAACCGTTCTAAAGTTGTTTATACTTGTTTATATTTGGTTATGTAACATGCTATACTCCGTGTTCTCGCATATCTCTAGGGGCAACATGCTCCCACACATTGAAATAGTTTGCAACAAAACTAACCGTGGTCCTGGGATATAAAACCTGCGCAATATTGTTATATGTCTAAATGCCCCTCTCTAGGAAATAGGTTGTACTGGTTATGCAAGTTATAAATGAAAGTTCAATTCAGCCGTACTAATGCAGTCCGGAAATGACAGGTAAGAGCAGATGTATGGTCTGTACTCTTGGTTTTTCGTAGAAACATGTTCTCATAGTCGTTATATGTTGTGTTTTAGCAAGTATAATTCACTTGAACTCAAACAGGCTTCTATCCACTACTACTACTAGTTTAGTTCCTTAGCAGTGCTAGTACTTTTTATTCCTAGCAGCGTCTCCGAGAGGAAGGCATATTCCTGCTATCGCCATGTCCAGTGCTTCTATTGGGGGGGAGGAAGGGAGGTATACAGGGGGAGAAGGTGAGGGGGAGGGTTTATATTTTTACTTTCCTGTTGTTTTTGCTTTAATTTTGGTTTAGTATGGTTTTTTTTCTCTTGTTTCCCTTTAAACAATGGCGCTCTAATCCAAAATGTACATACATAATATTGTCACACTATGGAGACTCCTCCGCAGTGGTTACCTACTTTGTATCTTCACTCTCACAAATCTCCCATGCGATACTCAGAATTAGGCGATACGAGGTTGATGGTACCTCACGTTCTGAAGTGGAGGCTATCTCGATTACACACTAAAGTTGACAAACCGATTAAATCACTAGTCGTAGATCTCGTACAACGACAATATGACATCTCAAACCCAACAAAATATTAAAATAATATCACTGAATGTTAAAGGCCTTATCCATTCAGTCAAAAGGATTTTTGACTACATCCATAAACAAAGGGCAGATATTACCCTCCTGCAAGAGACCAAACTAGACACCAACCTAGCCAACTCTCTTACAGCTCCCCAATCTACAGATGTGTGCTCCGCTGCAGCAGTTAAAAAAATGGAGTCCTATCAATGATATCCAGGAAAGCCAGGACAGAATTAATCCCACACACAGCTGACAAGCAAGGGAGATGGGTTATAACAGAATTAGCCAAACACAACTCTGATTTCTACATAGTTAACATTTATGCCCCCACAAATGTTGATCCGGAGTTTTGGGAGGACTTAGTAGAACAAATCAATTTGATCCCCGACACGCAAACACTCATTGGGGCGGGACTTTAACCTACCACTGGACCCCGACTTAGACAGGAACTCTACATGTCTTTTCAGACCGATGTTGCATTCAATTAATTTGTGAGATGTACTAGTTGGTCTAATATGAATTCAGTGTTAGGACCTACAGACGGTATTTCTACTGTTGCCCAAAGAAGGGCTTATTATCTGTCACTTGCGGACACCTTATTCACCTATTTTTTGTTATCATTTAGTGTCTTATTTTGGTTACAAGTCTGTATTATAAATTGACTGATTGTAATATTAATTAATGTGT
The DNA here is from genome assembly GCA_963921515.1 of Calotriton arnoldi. Taxonomy (NCBI): domain Eukaryota; kingdom Metazoa; phylum Chordata; class Amphibia; order Caudata; family Salamandridae; genus Calotriton; species Calotriton arnoldi. The sequence continues at coordinate 1,595,095 of CAWUFW010003211.1, read as the reverse complement.
TGTGACTCACCACCTGTTGCTTAGAAATACTATTTCAGTAATTAAAAAGCTTTGAAGAAGGAAGTCACCTTGAAGTTAGTGTCCTCCTTGGTCTTGTACAGCAATACTTTCACAAATTTCACTGATATATTTCATGTTCTTTTTTATTTTTTAAATGAAAGAATTATAGCAGGCGAGTATCTCCGCCAGAGGTCACAAATAAAACGTGTGCTTCTTGTTTAGTTCTCTATCTATTCTGCAAGAGCTAGTCTCCTTATTCACATGATTTGTGGTGTAGTCCAGGCTCTAGAGGGTTATATGGCTCCCCACCTTCTTTCTGTATACTTACAGACTGGTGTTGTCTGATAGGTATTAGAGGCCATCCTGTAATGGTTACTATTTGAAGTTGAAAATCATGGCCTGGAATTACTATGAGCTCTAATACACGTTCTCCAAGTCTGTCCTACTTCTCCCCTGTATCTTCCAGTATATAATCAACCACCAAAAGTAGCCCCACAAGCAGCAGTTTTCAGAGAGGCAGAGAACACCAAGGAGGGTGCCATCAGCCATTCTACTTTGGAAACTGAAAGCTGCCCTGTCTGAGACACAGGAAAGTTATGAGAGCAGTGTTCCTAGAATCTTCTGAAGTGGTGTCCTGCAGCAGCATCATGCCGTGCCACAAAGCTGCACCCAGCAGGCACAAGCCAAGATCTCTGCCCTGTGAGCACAATCCTCCAAATAGTGGAGGCAACAGTCAGTATGCCATTTCTACTCCCTGTTTTCCTTAGATTTCACAAATGTTGAAAGGGATGACCTTGAATTAGATGTCTTTGGAGGCATTTTTGGTCTGTAGGATGTTGCTTTCGGTTTTTGTCAAACAGGTTCTTTTTGATTGATAGAGAATACACATTTCTTTAGTAATGTTCAGCTTCTTTCAACTGCATTTGAACACATTATGCAGGGAGAGGAGACTGTGTTGGGATACTCAATATTTCTATTCCATTCATATGTACTTTTCTACAGTTGGTATGTTGCCTGGAACAAAAGAGCCCCTGGTCCTGCACACATATGGGTTCAGGACTGTTGAGGCTCATATGTCCTTTGTGTACTCGTGGGAGACGATGGTGGATTTCTGCAGGGTGATGGCCAATCGGTTATAGTTTTCTGATTTTTATATGTAGGTGGGGTTGGAAGGACTGTGGTAAGGAGGTAGCTTACCAATATTCGTTTTGTAGCGTTTAGTTCACTTTTTCTACAGTTGGTGGCATGAAGCTAAGAGATTGGCATGCTTGATCACGGGTGAGGGTACAGTCCTGACTTTTCCCTTGCAGGTCATGAAATCTTTTGGGTGGGATGATGGTAGTTTAGAAGCTATAGTACAGGTCTTGCTCTTGAGGGTTATCTTTGCCTTTGAATCTCTGGATGAGCAAGAGGATTAGACACTGGTGATTCTGAGGGTTAGTGCAAATAAAACTATCTTTTTGTTCTGTAGCCCCAGTTGCGTGTCTGCGTATCTAGTGTTTTTGACATCTGCAGGCTGCAACTCCCCGGGGTCCATCTACATGTTCTCTGTTTAAATTGACAATTGTATTCAAAATTAGTCGGAGCTGCCATTTTGGTAACTCATTTCCTGTACACAGTGTTCAAGTTGTACAAAGTACAGATGTTGGGCATAGGAGTGAAGGAAATAATTTCCCATTAGCACCTTAAAATAAATGATTTTGGAAGTCCATGTTTTCTGCAGTGAGGAAACCCCTAGACCTACAGGTGCAACTGTATATTGCTTGGGGACTGGGAAGCTTGGGGTATATAAGGTCAGGTGGTTCCAGCACTGACTGAACCACTGTTGGAATTGCAACCCCTGGCCAAAACCAAGCCACTATTAACTTGTTTTCACCTGAGATACTAAGCATTCCTGAGCAAAACGTTATCACATTATCCCAGATTTTTTGGGTGGAAGGAGGAAGCATTTTGTCCATAATGTCAGGTGCCTTGCGCACACATCCACTATCCATGTGTTTGGGCTTGGAATAAAAATGATATTGTAAAAGCACTGATGGAGGTGGCAGTGCACCCTTCACCTACTAATGGATGTGTGGAGCACTCAGCAGTTCTTAGGCTAAATGCCATTCGTTCAGACTGACCTAGAATCAAGGCATTTGGCTTAGAGGCCTTCACTGCCATACAGAGAATTGTTCAGCATGCAACGTTTGGTACATTAAGCATGGACACATGACAGAAAGCTTTGATCTTCCAAATTAACTTCAATAGCAACATTAATGTGTTGCATCTGACAATAGGAGTAGCATTGTATGTGCATTGGCAGATGGCAAGTACTTCTGCGTAGCTTGTTTTGCGCATTGACCGAGCTTCATTGTGCGGACCTTACTCATCAAAAAACAAACATAAGTTGGCAACAAAATAGTTTGTCTCAATGTGTGTGGGCATTTCAATAACCATTTTAAAGGCTACAAAGATCGTATGGCCTTTATATGAGTAGCATATCCCTGTGGAAAGGCCACACCCGGGGAGCTGGAACCTCCATCGTGAGGACAGCAGTAGAGCCAGCCCCCAGCACGCGCCAAACATGTTTCGGAATTACACTTCCTTGATCACTGGCAACAGAAGGACGTACACCTGCAATGAGTAGAACACCCCTCTTTATTTAAATAAAATCCCGCCCCAGTGGGCGTAGAGGTCTCGCCTAGTAGGCGTGTGCAATGTTGTACCCTGGTCTTTGTAGTCCAGGGTCTTTTCACTTAGAGACCCGGTCGGACCAGGGGGTACACAACTGTGAGTGACATTACTACTTGCAGTGGCGCCATGCTTGAACCCGTCAGCAAACCCACTGGGGTTAATATTGTTTTTAATGGGAGGCGTCCATCTGCACCCACTTGGATTTGATGAATGGGACTACAAAGACCATATATATATATATATATATATATATATATATATCACACCAAACTCCTGGATTGCTCACGTTCTCTGCAACATCAGGTATGGACCGCCATAGTTCTTTTTAAAGTGCTTTTATTTCGTGCAAACAGCATGACGCGTTTCGGCCGCGTCTCCACGGCCTTGATCACATGACACGCCGGGGTGAATTGTGGGTATATATAGTGCAGATAACCATAGAGAATCGGGACTTCCTTCCTTTTAAATTCATGAAGGTAAACAACATACTGCGGTTTATATATATATATATTACCTACTGGCGGTCGCCAGTAGGTAGTTATAGTTAGGACCTATTTTCCATAGGAAATTCACAACATTCTATTTCCAATAACTTTGGCGCAGGTTGATGAATTTTCGTGAAATTTTCAAAACTTGTGGGGCGCTCCGGTCCGCTCCTATCCTGAAAGTCTCGGGGTGATTCGTCAAGTGGGGGCCGAGAAAAAAGGGGGGTCCCAAAACATGTTTTCCCCATGCAATTTTCCATAGGAACCTTTAGTCGCAGCTACAGCCCGAACTGCTGAACGGAATTACACCAAATTTGGCAAAAGGTAGCCCTTGGTTCAGAGTCGTGCCTTTTGGTTAAATGGTGTAAATCCGTTCAGTAGTTCCTGAGAAATTTGAAAAGAAAACACATATATATCTGGGCGGAGCCTAACCACACATGTCATCGTGAGATCTGATTGACTGTCAGCACTTCATCCTTGAATTGCTGGAAGCCATCTTGGGACCAATATAAATGATAGGACCCCATTGAAATGCATTGTAGTGAATCGAAGATTTTGAGGGTTACCAAAAGGAGAACTATAAAGGGTGATAACAGACTTTAGTTACATTAGAATTCATTTGTTGATGGTACCATACTAATTTCAGGAATTGTGGTGTGTTCTAAGGTGATTTTACCCTGTGAAAAACCTTCTGCTGGGATATCATGAATCATGTTTGAGAGAAAACTATTTTCACATGCTTGTCCCATACAGTTTTGGAAGGTGCTCCAGAAGCTAAAATGAGAGCATATTTTCTGTAAATTCACATTATCTTTCTCAGTCATGTGAGAATGAAGTCTGACATTCTCAGTAAAACATGTACATCCAACAAGGGCAGAGACTGTCAGTTGATTCCTTTGTGTTGTACTGCAGCTTCCCAGAGTGTTCTAAAGAACAAATAGAGTGCTAACAGCCTTACTTATGACAAAAGTATGGCACACCTGAAGCCATCTTGATTGGAATAAACTGGCAACACTTAAAACATTTAATTTAAAAAGGAACAAAATGATGGGGTTCATTTTGTCATAGAAATTATGGTTAGTGCTGTAGAAAGAAAAATTAGGACATGTTTCAAGTGTGATCTCAAATATCTTCCTGTTATATTTCAACAGGAGCAGCCTGTCAGTTGATGCCTTTGTGTTCTACTGCAGCTTCCCAGAGTGTTCTAAAGAACAACTAGAGAGCTAACAGTCTTACTTATGACAAACGTATGGCACACCTGAAGCCATCTTGATTGGAATAAACTGGTAACACTTAAAACATTTAATTTAAAAAGGAACAAAATGAGGGGTTCATTTTGCCATAGAAATTATGGTTAGTGCTGCAGAAAGAAAATTTAGGGCATGTTTTAAGTGAGATCTCAAATCCTCTTCTATTTCATTAGAAAATTCTGACATGCAGACTGAAACAATCACTTTCAATACCAGCAGTAGACTTCCAGTTAACTCCCTGGTGAGCAGTAGCTTTACTACAGTGATCTAATGAACAACTAGAGTGCTAACATTCTGAATTTATGGCAAATGTGTGACACATCTGAATGCCTTCTTGATGGAATCAAAGTAAAAAACTGAAAGCATTTCCTACTGAGGAGACTGCAGTAAATGACGAAATTAGGAAACTTCATAACAAATAAGTCTCCCAAGATGGCCACCAGAGAAAAAAGAGCCCAAATGTAGCACAAATATCACCCAGATGTAGCCCACATATAGCCCAATGACAGAAGTTTTTTATTTTTTGTTTTTCTGCAGTTTTATATAGTGCAAACTGGTCAGGTATTGGAGCGTTACATCTTACTTGGACCACTTATTGCGTATTTTGCACGAAGTACATGAGATTGATCTTGCGAAACATTGAACTTTACGATTCTGTTAACCTGAAGTTGCTCTGAACCGGGCTTTGTAACACCCGTTTTTACCTACTGGTTTTAATTAATTCTCACTGTATTGTATTAGGAAAGAGGATTTACTGTTTTTATGTACACTTTTATGATCTATGTTTCTAAATCAGATCAAATAAAGTTTAATGAATTCAATGGCAGGACGGAGGCGAGAATTATGCATATCTTTCCTCACTTTATTTGCATAGCAGTTCAAAGAAAACGTAACACAACAATCATTAAACAAAAGATTACACAACCCATGAACCATTAGGGGGGTAGTCTCCAAGGCAACTATAGTCCAATCATATCACAGTCCATCATATATAATATCGTGACGTCCCTTCCGCTTCCTCTTTCTTCACTGCTCGTCATTTAAGTGCATTCCTTACATTCTTGGCTTAATCTGACGTTGTTGCTGTTTGTATAGCGGTTTCTTGTGCACGTTATTAGCATTATTGCCTTGGTATTGTTTAATATTCCCTGCGCAGCAGGCTCTTGCCCGAGCGCGTTCTCCCCCTCGCAGTTTCTCCCGCTGTGTGCTCTGCGCGTGGTGAGATCCTGTCAGGCGCGTCTGGTCCGAGCGAGGCAGTTCCGTTGAGCGCTCCCACTGGTCTTTTCGCGCGTTTGGGAATCCGGTCACTCCTTTAGTGTCTGCTTGATTCCCGACCAACCCTCGCCTAATTTTGACACCGCTACGCGGTGATTTCCCCACACGGCCACGTTCGTGACCAGCGCCACCTGGTGGTGGTAATTGGTATTGCGCCTCAGTCTGTTCTTATAACAGCTTCGGGGAAAGCCCAGCTGTTGGAGCACCGGCGAGGGGGCTGTCTTAAGGATTTTAAGGGCATTTGTTCTGTGCTCACACCCTCTGCTATCATGTCTTCTCCAGAAGACCATTTTTACTCCTCCTACCAGGAAGTGGAGGAGGAATGGCCCCCCAACTTCTCCCTCCAGCAGTGGATCAAGCCCTCTCTCTGGCTATTTCTAGGGCACTGGCTCCTCTTAGGGATCAGGTTGATAAGCTGGCAAAAAGCATCCCTGGGGTGTTCAGTGACCCAGATCTGGTGGTGGCGGGTCCAAGTAGCTCCCAGATGGGGAATAAAAGGGCCGTTAAGCATAACGCGGGGCACTTGGAAGGATTTGATAAACTTACGGAGACCTTCCTCAAGAGTGCGTGAACGCTAAAACATGCACCCTGCCTGGAGGAGGAGGGGCCCGGAGAAAATTGCGACACTGTCACCACTATTGTAGACCCCGGCGGCGGGTTTCCCTTAGAGGGAGAGGGTGTATCGGAGGACGATTTCTCCTCCGATGAGGATAAGGACTCGGGGCGTCCCTGGCGTCCAGAGTCCCACTCCTCTCAGTCCCCGGTTGGGGACGGGGCCCACTCGGACATGTTCGAGCCTACCCAAATTTACCATCCTAGGTCGGCAGAGTGGACACTTGACGCCAAAGTGGCATAGCATGTGGTGGGGAAAATCCATTAACCCCTTGAAAGGGAGGTCAGGAATAGGATGAGGGGAGAATGCCCCAGGCCCTCACTGAAGGGGAAGGTGGCACACACGCCTGAAATTGATGAGAAACTATGTACCTTTTTCTCCCAGTATATGAGGGATCCCAAGAAAGGAATTGATAGGTCTTGGACGTGGTAGGGCCCTTGACCCAAATTATTCAATTGACGGAGCGTTCCAAAGAGTCAGGATCCCCTTTGTCCACGGATATTGTGGCTGGTTGGACGCACTACCCTAAACCCTAAAACACTACCCCCTCCACTACCCAAACACCACTGCACTACCCTAAACCCTAAAACACTGCCCCCAGAACGACACCCTACACTACCCAAACATAACTGCACTACCCTAAACCCTAAAACACTACCACCAGCACGACTCCCTACACTACCCAAACACCACTGCACTACACTAAACCCTAAAACACTACCCCCAGCATGACCCCCTACACTACCCAAACACCACTGCACTACCCTAAACCCTAAAACACTAACCCCAGCATGACCCCCTACACTACCCAAACACCACTGCACTACCCTATACCCTAAAACACGACCCCCTACACTACACAAACACGACTGCACTACCCTAAACCCTATACCACTACCCACAGCATGACCCCCTTCACTACACAAACACCACTGCACTGCCCTAAACCCTAAAACACTACCCCAGCACTACCCCCCACACTACCCAAACACCACTGCACTAACATAAACCCTAAAACACTACCCCCAGCCAACCCCCTACACTACACAAACACCACTGCACTACCCTAAACCCTAAAACCCTACCCCCAGCACGACTCCCTACACTACCCAAACACCACTGCACTACCCTAAACCTACCCCCAGCACGACCCCCTACACTACCCAAACACCACTGCACTACCCTAAACCATAAAACACTACCCCCAACATGACCCCCTACACTACACAAACACCACTGCATTATCCTAAAACACTACCCCAGCACGACCCCCTACACTACCCATTCACCACTGCACTACCCTAAACCACTACCCCCAGCACGACCCCCTACACTACTGCACTACCCTAAACCCTAAAACACTACCCCAGCACGATCCCCTACACTACCCAAACACCACTGCACTACCCTAAACCCTAAAACACTAACCCCAGCACGACCCCCTACACCACCCAAACACCACTGCACTACCCTAAACCCTAGAAAAGAAACCCCCACCCCATGCCCAATCCCCCTTACATCTCACTCCTCATGGTTCCTCTCTCCTCGTGGTTCCTGCTTCACGTCATCTCTGAGGGGCGGTGCACGTCATTGTGAGGAAACAGAACAGCCTCTGTTTCCTTACAACGACATGGATCGTCTACATGTTTTTAGAACGCATGGTCATTTACCATACATACCTTTACAACAAAATTCGTTGTAAAGGCATGCGTGGTAAATGACCATGCGTTCTAAAAATGCGTAGTAATGACTTCGTGATGTACAACGCATGCGTTGTAATGGTATCGCAAAGTAAAAAAGTCGTTGTAACGTCTGTTTACCGATCGAAGCTGGCCCCTGTTCTTCAGTGAGACGTTTATTTGATTAATTAGGAGGAAGGAATGTGGTTTTTTTACCGAAAAGTGCATTCCCTGTTGTATTGTGAAAGTGTCCGCGTGGCCTGGTTTCACTTTCGGTGAGAAAGTGGAAGAGTCTGTTTGGATCTAAAGGAGTTCTGTTGTTGGACGGGGCCGGCGCGACATGTCATCAGAAAACATAGCTAATGGAAAGCGTCCTCCCTGAAGTGTGGAGCAGTGCCATGAGAGGTCAAGTGTGGCTCAATGGTTAGAGCGGCATACCCTGATGCAGAGATCTGGCCCGGGACCAGGGTTCAATTCCCGCCTCGGCGGGTCTTGGGCTCAATTTCCTCGGACCTGATAATTCTCGCCTCGGTGCCTATTCTAATCATGGGTCCCACTCTGCAACTCTGGGCAATAGCTTGCTTAATCTCCACAACGGCCCCAACAGCGCTGGGATGCCTGGCTTCACCTTGGGGGTGCCCAGGAGTGGACATTTCACAGGGAAAAGCCAGGAAGGGTTCCACAGCGGTATGCGTACAGCGCCGGGACACCCCTTTGGGGGTATAAGTGCGCTTTACAAGTACAAATTTCATTTCATTTCATTTCAACGAGTGTGCGTCCCACCGCAGTATGACCGTACCGCGTGACCCATGTGCCGCCTCCAGGGTACGGGAGGTAGAAGCGGCATCGCAGGTCCTCTTGAAGACCGTTGTAGCACTAATTCTACATTTTGGTACTAGGGCATTTTAACTTCGTTGTTCCTGCCAGATACAAAGAGAAGATCCTGTGTTATTCAGTGCCCTCGTTACCTTTTTTGTGGGTTGTGGTGCTTGTCATTTCGCTGCCCCGCCGGTGCACACGACTGGGCACCCCACCTCGTGTGCCATCTGCAGGGCCTCTGCCCTCGGATCACTGGTTTCGGTTTCTGGAGCGGCAACATAAACAGTTGCTCCCAAAGGACTAGCCTGAACACTTAGGTGAATATCCCCTGCACCAGCATTCCACGGAAATTCTTTCCTAGCTCTCTACCACGTCAACGAGCACGGCTCCGCTCGCGACACCGTATGACGTCATCGGAGCCATAAGAGGACCTAGTCGGCGTGCTGACGTCAGTTCCACCCATTTTTTCCATGCCACCGAGGCAAACAGGGGACCGAGACATTTTCACATGTATACATAGTATAATAAATATATATATATATTCACTGAAAAAAACATAGGTTTCAGGCACGTTATAGTTAGAAATTAGCATTTAAAAAACCTTAGAAATTCACTGAAAAAACCATAGGTTTCAGGCACGTTATAGTTAGAAATTAGCATTTAAAAAACCTTAGAAATTCGCTGAAAAAACTATAGGTTTCAGGGGCGTTATAGTTAGTTGGACATTTCACTCGTACAAAACCATAGAAATTCCCCCGTTATAGTTAGTTCAGCTAACTATAACTCGCTGCGCTCCATAATGCACTGCTGATGACGTCACATATTACATCACTCATGACATGGTCAGTGACATCACTCATGACATCACTGATGACATCTCAAATGACATCACTGATGACATCATCCAGTGAATGTGTGTGTTTTCTGAAAATTAAATATGTTTTATATATGTATATCTCAAGGTTGACGGAAGAATAAATGGGTATATAAGTGTCTAAATGGATGATTTTTTTGTAAAATTGATTGTATAACTGACTAAGTGTATCTTAGTGAATACATGGGTTAGTGAGTAATGTTTAAATATGAAAATATCTGTATCAGTCTCTCACTTTGTGTATAAGTGGCTGCATGGGTTGGGGAGTAGCTACATGAGTGTCTATATGGGTTATTAGTTGGTTTTTTGAGAAGCAGTATGAGTGTCTGAGTCTGTATGGTTCGGTGGGGGGTATTACTTAGTGCATAGATGCATGAATGAGTGACTCACTGTTTGTATGTGTTGAAGACAGCATGTGTGCAGGACTGTATAGGTGGATGAGTATGTGTATGGGTGTGTTAGTGAGTGAATGACTGTCTCAATAGTGTCTTTATGAGTAACTACATATGTTTTAAACTAGTATATGTGAGTATTGGTGTATATAAGTGAGTATATGTGAGAGATTGGAAGAGTTCCTGTACAAATAAGTAGGTGTTTCTATAAGTGATTGTTTAAGAGAGTAAGTATGTGTAAGTTTCTGTAGAAGTAAGTGTGGTAGTGTGTGTATAACTGTATATGCAAGTAAATGGATGTTTGATACTTTGTTTGCATGTGTGACTGTGTGTGAGTAACTCTATGGATGAGTGGCGGTGTGTAACAGGATGTATAGGTGGATGAGTACATATGATGAGTGAGTACATGTATGAGTGACTGTATAGGGACGGTTGGTGAATGAGTGGATGTGTGTGTAGATCTTGGAATTACTGAATAGGTGTGTTGTAACTGGTATGTCCATTGTTTTGAAAATGTTAGTTTGTATTTTTGAGTGTGTGTATCAAAGGTTATATTGGGGTGAGAGGAGGTCTGCCACTCTATCACAAGGATGATGTCTTCAGTGTTGTCATTTGAGATGTCATCAGTGATGTCATGAGTGATGTCACTGACCATGTCATGAGTGATGTAATATGTTACGTCATCAGCAGTGCATTGCGGGCACGCAGGTTATAGTTAGCTGAACTAACTATAACGGGGGAATTTCTATGGTTTTGTACGAGTGAAATGTCCAACTAACTATAACGCCCCTGAAACCTATGGTTTTTTCTGTGAATTTCTAAGGTTTTTTAAATGCTAATATCTAACTATAACGTGCCTGAAACCTATGGTTTTTTCAGTGAAAAAAAATAAATATATATATATATATAGTTCCACACAAAACGGCTCTTTTCTCGGCATTCGGTGCTCTTTGATGGCGCGAACAGTGGAAACGGCGGAGCCAGCCGTTATTCAATTATATCCAATATTTCTTCACAGAAATGTTCCACACGCACTCACTGGTAAGTATTTGTTGCAATCTCAGTTTTTATTTAGGCAGCAGCATTATTCCGACAAGTCCAAATAACCCTACGCGTTTCAGTCTGTTCACAGACCTTGCTTGTTTCGAACTAATTTGCAAAGTCAGTGGGTTCTGAACATGCTGCTGTTCTCCAAGGCTTCCAGTGATGGGTTGTTCCTTAGACATCACCTCTGAGAGCCAAACTCACTACAGTGGCTCACATCAATGAGCTGACCCTGAGGTTTCTGTGTATGTGGATGTCCCAATTGCACTGGAGCACTTGCTTAACACAGGAATGAAACAGTGGTGAATCAGCCTGCCCATTGCCTAGAAGAAGTTTTCAGATGCCAGCACCCTTGGTACAGCCCACCGCACTAGAGTTGAGTTAATCCTACTTGGAGCACATTTTTTTTTATTTTTAAATATCTTTAATAAAAAGATTTTCATTTTAAACCATAGCGTCAAATTCATGCCCAGAGTGCAGATTGTCATTACTTTCAGATTTGCATTACAACACATCTTTGTACCATTGTGCTACATGCATTAAAACACCTCTTTTAGGAGGCTGCTTTAGGAGCAGCACATTGCTCTTTTCATTACTCATTCTACCAATTGGTATCTTCTAGCGGTGTCAGTGTTTATACATTCAGGGTGGGTGTTCGTCAAGCGGGAGCTGCAAATTTCTCGTTCGTGCCCGCCGCACTTCTAGGTGGAGTGGGACTTAGAGGACGTGATGGAGTGGGACACGGAGCATGTTTGGCATTGCCCGAGCTCCTCAAGGTTCCTGATCTGGGGTTGGCACAGGGAAAAGTGGAAGGTGGTGGGGTAAACAGTCCTCTCTGACAAGGGGGAACTTTCCTGGTGTTTGGGTAGGACTTGACATCCTGGGATGTGATGGTGAGGCACCTGAAGAGTGACCGAATGTGAGGTGAGATAAGAGGCCTTCTCCCAGGGTTATCTAAGCGGGAAGTAGTACTCTTTTGAATGGAACTTGAGGTTCCTGGTGGTCCGATACTTGGGAAGCTGCGAATCCTAACCATAGTATGAGCAAAGGCTCAGGAGAGGAGTTTTACCAAGCCTTGAATGCTTGAATTCATGAAGGACAGAGCATTTTTGGAGGCTAGGGAAGCACCCTAAATAAGAAAAAAGGGTCATTAGAACATTGGCGTGTTGGAAGCTCCATTGAAAACAATGGAGTGTTCCGGGCTTCTAATGGCCGGTAGAAGCCTGGGGCTCCAATATTCCAATGTTTGTTCACAGCTGTTGCTGTGAACAAAGGCCTTAAGGAGCCCGAGGGGATTTCACTCCCCTCAGGCTCCGTGAGACCTTTGTTTTATCAATTTGAGCATTCTGCCCTGCAGGGGCAGAATGTTCTAATAGCCTTAGAGCCCTCCATAGCGGGCTATACTGGCCATTAAAGGCCCGCTTACTTGTTTAAGGCCTTCAGCTCGGGCCTTTAACGCTGGAGCAGGCCTTTAATGGCTGGTAGAGCCAGCTACAGCGGGCTCTAAGGCTATAATAGTTTAACTGCACAATCTTAATGTTATCAAGGTTGTGTAGTTTGGAGCAACCTCTACTTGCAGCTCCTGGCTTGGTATTTTAGTGAACACACGCACACGCACATGCTGGTAGGGTGCAAGTGATCTAGTGGAAAGCAACAGTGATTGGCGCTTGCCTATCACTGCAAGCTGCCAGGCAGTTTTACTGTACTCTATTTCACTATGAACTATAGCAGTGTTCTCTTTGCTGTTATATTGAATACTTGGTGTGGCAGTGCTTCTGGCCTCTAATCAGAAACTGCTTGCAATAACAATGGGCATGGTGGTTCCTGCTCCTGATTTGGTTTTCTTTCGGAGAAAAGGAATAACTAGTGTTACACTATAAACTGAACAGGACTTAGCAGTAAGTATGTGCCAGCTTACAAAAAAGCAGGATGTCGAAATGAGATGAGACAGCGTCAAACCCATCACTCTCAGGAAGGTTCTGCTTACCCCCTAAGCCCTGCACTTGACCTCCTATGAAACATCATGGCCTCCATACTCCTCATTGAATTTCAACTACAGCTTCTTTGCTGATGAGACACAATTCGTGTTCTCCTTTTTCACTTGACCCACCTGATGTCAAAGTGTCTCAGTGTTTATCTAGTTGCACTTGCAACCCTATACTCTGTTTCCAATTTGTGGTCTTTCTAAAAATGACAGCTTACATTTTTCTTGACTTTTCCAATTGGTGCAGGATCATGGTTGATTTACCTTTGGTTGCTACCTTGGTTGCTACCTGTCTGTAGCTGCATAGTTTGCAAAATCAAAGAGAATAATGGACTGGAATGTGCTCTACTGTAATTCCCAGTCGCTGAAAATAATTTGAAGCTTCCATCCATCACTTTTTTAGTCATTGTGATAGATGATATCTTTTTGTGTCTGGGAGCTGCTCAGAGTGCCCACTCTGTTGTTCATGGTACTTGAACTGCAGCTGGTTTCTAATTTTGCAGAGTGAGCCCTTGTATGAGAGAGACTGGCATCTTCAAAGAGTCTCAGAAGATAAGTTCAAGTATTAGCTTCACAAATCACACTAAATATTTTGTAAGATCCCTCTGACAAAACCCGGACGGTGAAGGCCAAGGTGCCCACATCAAGCAACATTTTCTTGGACTGCCACTCTTTCAGCTGCTCCTTCTAGACCCATCATTGTTAAGATGCACCTTCCCCATGACCGTCAGTAAAGGGATGCAGGGTGTTGGTTCACAAGCATGTACACTTCTTGACCACATCCACGAAACATAGAGAAGGGATGGATGTGTTAACAAGGAGCAGCTCAGGTCTGGGAGATCTTCCACAGACAAAACCTGGTGTCAGAACTATTTCATTTTTAGTCCAGGGCACCTCTGTCCATCCATGCTGTCTTTGTATACTTAGGTTTAAGTGTGTTTTATTGGCATTTGCATCAGAGGAAAAGGGGATATACAGACATTATGCAATAGAATTATACTCCTGCCACTAGTACATCTAGTTCTAAGTCGGTCCATACTGATCAGCTGTACCCTTCCGGGGACCCTGCGGCCCCGTGCCCCATTGAGGCCATGAGTGTGGTCACCTCCATTCCAGACCGTCTGATGAGAAGTAGAAATGTAATGGCGTTTATGAAAATGAACCAAAGGAACCCCCCCCATCCCAACTCCCCCCCCCCCCACCCTCCTTCCTCCCTTGAACTGGTGTGCTATGGGGGTGTGTTATAAAGAAAGGGGAATATCATGCAAAGGAAGCAATCAGGAGGTGTCTTACGGGGGCTGTGGTGTGGAGGCCCCTCCTGTAAGGAGGAGAAGACGGAGGTATTTAGGACATGTTATCTCATTCATCTCCGTGGACAGCAAAGAAAGCAGAGGCTGCCAGGTGTCTGGGAAGCTGGCCATAGCCCCGGAGAGGGAGGCCTGTATCCGTTCCATACCTATAATGTACCATAGCTTGTGCAGCCACCCTACCCGCGATGGCCTCGTGGGCGAACCCCAGTATGATAAGATGTGCCGAGTAGCTGCCCCAAGAGCTAACCCCATTTGTCTACCCCGCCTGGATCTAAGTGGGTAAGTTATGGGGTTGGGTAGCCGCAAAACCACATAAACAGGAAAGCGTGGTATTTCAGTGTCAAATTGGCGGTCTATATCGTCTAGGACGTCCCCCCAGAAAGCCTGCACCTCCCTGCATTCCCATAAGATGTGTACTAGGGTGCCCTCCTCCCCGCATCCTCGCCAGCACAGTGGACTACGCGCCGGATTTCCCTTGTGCAAGCGGGCCGGAGGGAGATGCCAATACATTGCCACTTTGACCGCCGACTCTCTACTAACAGTGTTACGCGCTGTGTGATTCGCTCTGTAATAGATGTCTGCCCATTCTTTACTTGTCAGGTCCCTCCCTAATTCTCTCTCCCACCTCCGTTGGTTAGCCGTGGATATTGCGGGGGTCTCGCTTCTGAGCATATCGTACATGTCCGAGATCAATGCTTTATCAGTGTTTCTGGTGTGTATCCACTTCTCAAATTTAGTGAGTTTCCTAGCTACGCCAGATTGGACGTCGGCGTGAAGGAGCCAGTGCCGAAGCTGAAAGTAATGGAAGCGCTCAGATTCCGGAACCCCGTAGCCTGCCTTGAGATCCTGGAAAGGAATAATACCCTCTGTAGAGAAGAGTTGGCCTGCCGATCGCCAGTCGGCTGCCTTCCAGAACGAGATTCCCTTGCATCCATACCCGGGGAGAACTCTGCATTATCAAAGAGGGGAGTCAAAGGAGATGGAAATGTCGTCAGGCCCCTGTTTACCGCCACCCCATCCCATGCCCTAAGAAGAGTCCTAGTAATAGGGGAACCCCGCAGGCCAGGAGGCCTATGCCCCTGTTTAAGGAAGGGAACCGTCCATAAGTCCAGTTGAGCCAACGCCCTATCCTGGAAGAGCAAGCTCTTCTCGGATTCGGGACGTTGCCACTCGACAAGGGACCGCAGCTGTGCTGCGCGGAAGTATTCAAGAACATTGGGAATACCCAGACCTCCCGCATCCAGTTTCATATAACTCAGATCTTTGCGCATCCGGGGTCGCTTCCCTCCCCATATAAATTGGTTGATGGCCTGTTGGAGAGCCTGTAGGGTACCGGGGGGTGGCCATACCGGGATTGTTTGGAAGAGGTACAGCGCTCGAGGCAGGAGGGACATCTTCACTGCCGCTACCCTACCTAATAGGGAGAGCGAATGGCGTTTCCACTCATTTAAATCTTTCGTGGTGCGCATGAGTAGTTTGGAATAATTGAGGTGTACCGTTTGAGAGACTGACGCTGCTAGCTCTATGCCCAGATAGGGGATAGAAGGGTGCATTGGAATCCCCGCATAGGTCTCACCCTCGGGGGGGGGGGGGGCGTGTGCTCAGCCTCAAGGAGCCTAAGGATCGAGGATTTCCCCTTGTTAACCCGCAGTCCCGAGACCCGGCCAAAATCTTCCAATTCTTTCAGGAAAGCCGGAACCGACCGGGCTGGAGATTCTAAAGAGGCAATTAAATCGCCCCCAAAAGGGATGCCCATAATCTCCGGATTATCCCTGATTTTCTGAGCCAGTGGCTCAATATACAGGGCGAAAAGAAGAGGTGACAGCGGGCAACCCTGTCTGGTCCCCCGCTGTATCTCGAAGGGCATGGAAGTCACCCCATTCACTCTGATCGTGGCCACGGGATTGGTGTAGCAGCTTGAGACCCACGCTCGAAACTTGTCCCCGATACCGAAGTGCGCCAGGGTCTTGTCAAGAAAACACCAATCCACCCGATCGAACGCTTTCTCCGCGTCCACGGACAGTAGGAGGGCGTCCATTTTGGTGCGGTGGGCTTTATCGATAAGGTGGAAGATGCGTTTAGTGTTATTGCTACTCTGCCGAGACTGTATAAAACAGGATTGGTCTGGGTCGATGATGCCGGGCATAAGGGGGCCCAACCGTGCCGCCAGTATACCAGTGAATAGTTTGAGGTCGACATTGAGCAACGATATTGGCCGGTAGGAACTGCATTTAGAGGCGTCCTTACCCGGTTTGGGTAGCACTACAATGGAAGCCTCTAGCATCTCCTGGGGTATAGTGCCGGGACCAGTGAAGGAATTAAAGAGCCTGGTAAGTATTGGGGCTAGAGCGGAATAGTACATCTTGTAAAACCCGGCGGAAAATCCGTCCGGGCCCGGGGATTTCAGGAGCTTGAGGCGGGAGATAGCCCCCACCACTTCCTCGATGCGAATGGGCCTGTCAAGTAGTTCTCCGTTGTGGTGGTTCAAAGCCGTCGTGTGTGTGCCTGTTAGGTACGCGTCTATTTGTGGGAGGGACGGGAGTCCCCGCGTATAACTCGGCATAGAAATCCCGAAAAGTCTGTGCTATGGCAATATCGTCAGTGCGCGGGACGCCCTCGGGGTTTGCAATTTCCTTTATTTTACCCTGCTGTGTCCGTGCCCTCAATCTACTGGCCAGCATCCGCCCCGTCTTATCCCCCCCTATATAATATGAGTGTTTAAGGCGGAGGGCCGCATATTCGGCCCTGTCTAAGTCGAGCCCCGCCAGCTGGGCCCGCGCGTTCTTCAGTTGCCGCCAAATTCGGGGGGCGTTGGTGCGGCTATGTATCCTCTCCAGCTCCATCACTTGGGCCGTGAGCTCCTTCCGTTTGGATTTGCGCTCCTTATTTTCTGCTGCCGAGAGAGCTATGAGCTCCCCCCGCACCACTGCCTTAAGTGCTCCCCATAGCGAGGTGATGGACGTATCGGGAATGTCCTTGATCTCAAGGTAATCAGTAATGCGTTTGAGGGTTGGTTCTGTACCGCTGGTTTATGGAGCATGGCCTCTCTCAACTTCCAGCTACCCACCCGCCGCGCCATGTGGGGGACCTCTAGGGTGACCACTACCGCATCGTGATCCGACAGGGCAGCCGCTGTGATAGAGATATCTGTGACCGCCGCCTGAGTCTCCGCAGAGCCAAGAAAGTGATCTAGTCTAGCATAGCTGTGGTGAGCATGAGAGTAGTAGGAGAACTGGGAGGTCCGGGGGTGGGCCGCTCTCCACAGATCTGCCAAACCTCTGTCCGCCAGCCACCGCTTGCCCTCGGCGGAGACCGCCCCTGCCTGAGAATACCTACTGCTAGACCTGTCTGCAGCCGTATCCATGACTAAGTTCAAATCGCCTCCCACTAGTAGAAAGTGATCACGGGATTCCAGGATCTCGGAGAGAGCCGATTGGAGGAAGGCCTCTTGACTCGAGCTTGGCACATAAATAGACCCGATTGTGAAAGCCAAGCCCGCCACCCAGAAGCGATATGCTAACAGTCTCCCTTTTATGTCCACTATTTTATCCCCCACTGACCCTCGAAAGTGCCTCGATACTAAAATGGCAACCCCCGCCTTCTTGTCGTGCATAGAGGAGAAGTATTGGTAAGGGAATGCCCGGGACTTCAATCTGTCCCAGTCACGAGCTCGCAGATGCGTCTCCTGAAGGAGGCAGATGTCCGCGCCCGAGTTCTCAAGGTCTGATAATATGGCGCGTCTCTTATTGGGGCTATTAAGACCCTTAACGTTAAGCGTGATGATGGTAAGTTCTGAACCAGGCATGATTAGGGGGACGGGCCACACGCTCCCAGACTAGCGCCACCGGCCTAAAGAGTAGATCCCCACCCCAGCCCACCCGGCCACTCTCCCCAAAGCACCCTCCTGTGAAGTTAGAGTCCCTGCTTGAGCACACCAGTTCCCCTCCCTCCCCTCCCTAACCCCATTTCCCAAACCCAAACCCATCCCCCCGTTAATCCCATGCACACTGAACCTAGCAGTGCACACGTGGTGTCGAAAGACTGTCCAGGGCATCCTGTGGCAGAGACGAAGCGGTCAAACCCTCCGTCTCCCCCCCCGCCCCCCACCCCCGAAGTCTCATTCTGCACCGAAGCCCCCTTTATCTCGTTCAGGACCCATCTTGGGAGGCCGTGTCGTTGGTGACTGCTTCAATCGCTGCTCTCCGTTCCTTCACCTGCATCTCCGGGTCGGGCCCTCCTGTAGCGCTGCCTAAGTGCTTGCCACCCACCAGCTGCCATCGCATTGGGGATTGGCGTTGGCTGGGCGGGCTCTCCGTTTCCGAGTGCCGAAGTGTCAGGCCCAAGAGTTTGGTTGCTTCCGGTAGGGAGCGTATTTGGTGCAGTCTGCCATGCCACTTAAATATAATCCGAAAAGGGTGTCCCCAGGAGTATGTTATGCCGGCTTCTCGCAAGTGCGCTGTGACCTCCTTGAAGTCTCTGCGTTTCTGAAGAGTGCTAGCCGCCAGATCCTGGTAGAGGGTAATGTTGTGGCCTTGATACTGAACGGGGTGTTTCACTCTGGCCTCCCGTATGATGCGCTCCTTTAGCGGTTAGTCCGGAAGGAAAGCCAGTATGTCGGGTGGCGGAGCATTGGCCCCTACGCCGCAGGCCCACCCGGTGAGCCCTATCAATGCGTATCTCCATCTCCGGAGGGCCAGCTAGAATGTCCCGAAAAAGGCCCTGCAGGAAGGAGGTGATATCAGTCCCTTCTGCATCTGATGGCACCCCTCGGACCCGAATGTTGTTCCGCCGAGAGCGGTTTTCCAGGTCCTCGGCATGGGCCTGCAGGTCAAGCTGTTGCTCAGTCAGGCGGATCACCTCCTGTTGTAGCTGTGTAACTTCCTCCTCTTTGGGCCGCTCTTGGTCTTCGATGGCCGCCACCCTATTGCCTAGGGTGTCCACTTCCCTCCGGAGCTCGCGTACCTCCCCCGCCACCTCTCCTTTTAGCGTGTGGAAGTCCTCCCTTAGGGTATTAAAGAGGGACTCCAAAAAAGCTTTAGTGATGGGAGTGTCCTCATCATCGTGGCTATCTTTGGCCTGGGGAGGTTTCGTCAGCATCTCCTTGAGCGTGCGCTCCTTCCGGCCCCTTTGGGTGGACATGTCTCTACGCGAGTCCCAGCCAGTGGGCCCAGTGCCCCGAGGGACGTGTAGGGGGTCCCCACAGCCGGCACGCGGGCCGCAGGCGCAGTACAGGGCGGCTGGGGCACAGCGGGCGCCCCTCAATGGAGATTTGCCAACAGAGTTGGTGCCGTTCTCTATGTCCCTTGCTGGGAATCCAGGAGCTGTGGGCCGTCACCACTGCAGGACTGACCTCCTACTGAGCAGAACCAAGCCCCTCACGGCTCCACCGCGCCTCCTCCGTGGTTAACATCGCAGAAGGGTCCGCCACCAGTAATCTGCGTTGTACTCCTGGAGCGCCAGCCGACCCGCCCTGGCCGATGCTCCGCGTCGCGCTGCTGTTCCTCTCCCTGCCTTCGTTTGCGCTAGGCCGCCGCTTCGCGCTCTCCCTCAGCCCCTCCACGCGCCGGAGCACCTAGGCCCAACTTGCCTGCAGTGTCCACACAGTCAACTGGACCGAGAAGCTGCGCAACGGGCCTTCCGCTCAGCGTCGGCCTCTTCTTACCGCTATCGCACCAGGCCGATAGCGCTCCGTTACTCCGCGACGCCCCCTCTGCCTTCTGAGTCTCCTTTGCTCCGCGTGGGGATATGCGGGGGGGCCCCCGGGCAGGATAAAGACGCAGCACCCACCGCCAGCTAGGATCGCCGGGAACAGCCGCTCTCGCCCCTCTGGATATCTCCGCGGCAGCGGCGCCGCGTCACGGGCTCTGTCCTCTGCCCGGTGCCACAGGATCGTCTCTGGGGGCCCGACCGTGGCCCACCACCAATGCGCCGGTCGCCGGAATCAGCAGAGGTGCACTCGATGCCTCCCCTCCGGCGGCTGGTCGCTCTCCGTCTCAGCTGACCCACGCCCCAGGCTCCGATTTCGCTCAGGGCCCGGCCGCCATTTTAGGCTCCCTCGGGCTCCGCCGTCCGTCGCCGAAGGAAACAAGGTAAAGGACAGCCCCCAGCCGCGAAATCCCTGCTGCTATGCGTCGCCTCGGCCGGGGGGCAGATCCGCCACCGTCTGGCCGCTGCTGGGGGAGTCAAACGCTATACTGGGGCCGATTAGGGCATCGGCGGGCGGGGAGACGCAGCAACACATGTCCTACCCGCTCGCCATCTTGGCCACGCCCCTCGTCTTTGTATACTTAGAGAGGTGACCCAGTAGAACACTACATTTCCAAGATCAAGACACTGCATAATGATGGGCAGTTATTTTCATCCCTGACTACGAAAACCTGGAACTCCCTTCTTTGATACCAGTTGTTTATTCATAACCATCTGTTGTTTCTGGAAAATTTTAAGTCTATTTTGTTCTTTTTTTATTAGATCTCTTAGGTCATTAATCTTGTAAGTTTAGTGTGAAGGCACTCCATCCCTCGGTAACAGGCACACACGTAGGCTATATATCCCTTCCGCTTTGGGCAGTAATGGTTTTTAAAGTCCCAAAATAAGTTATATGCCCAAGCTGGACTTTAATGCTATTAGAACCTTACACCCAAGGATAGTAGAATGCTCTAAACTAAACAGAAAGGCGAACATCTGAATGTTAGGTTGTACCTACACCATAAAATATGGGCCCTGAGGCACTTCATTTTCTTAAGCATTTTAGTGTTCTAAGCATTATAGCCTCCTGCCAAGAGAAATGGCTGTTGTTAAAGGCCCGGACCAAGTTATTGGCTCAAGTCGCAGACAAAGCCATATAACAAGGATGATGGCCATCAACAGCCATCATAAGTGGAGGCAGACGGGCCATAAAACTATTAGAACATTCCAGCACTGGAGGCAGAATGTTCTAAATTAAAAATAAAGACGAGCATTGGAATGCAGGTGTTTAAACCAGCCAGTAGTGGCCCTGAGCCTCCGTTGTCTTCAGTGGGACTCCTAACATTTCAATGTTCTAGTGGAATCTAAGCATCAGTCCCACTCCCAGGGCTGCTGAATGCTTTGCACCTTTCTAAGAGTTCTGAACAAATGGAGAGTCTCACGAAACTGCAGCCTCGATTGTACCGAATGTCAAGTATTTAACATATATTTAACCATGTCTCAATCATAAGAATATGTCTTCGAGAAGTGAATTCTTACTATTGCAAACCTACATCTCCAGAAGTCCAGATTGTGAAAGTAACGAGGACATTTTTAAACGGTACTGCAGTAAGTACTGCAGTGGAGCAGCCGGCCAAGCTCTCGATCCTATTCAGATGCCAATTTATTCATGAATTTAAATGTGCCCGAGAGAGATTGTGAAACATTTTAAATCACTTGTTCATGTTCAGAGATCCGTATGATTGGAGGGATCCCTGTTAGGTTCAAGTTAAAGTCGCCAAAACGGAATGTTCATAATCAAAATGCGTCCAGAAGAATTCTAACCCCTGAACTGCCGTCTTAAATAGTTCCCAAAAGACCAATAATACTTGTGATTTCAATTGGTTGAGGAGAACAGGAAATTGGAAGGCCAGGAATAACATCGGAACAGGAGGGCTCTGTAACATTACCAGATTGTGCCAAGCAAAACTCTGACTAACAGGCCCATTTAACACAGCCTGGCCATGCTGGAGATCTCATGTGCAGCAGACTGGTGGGCAACTCCTGCCTTCCAGTGATGTCACTCCACAGGCATAGCGTGCGCCATGCTGCTTCCGTCAGCTGTCACCTGCACTGCATCTGCTTCTTACAAAACAGCATTACGTGCCACTTTAATAGTAATCTTGTGTTACAGTCACGCTCGTTATCGGCCTTCAATTTCACATTCAGTTTTTGCAACAGGAACTTGACTCTTGAAGGAACTGATGCTGATCTTTCTATATGACTAGTTATGTTTTTTCCTCGGATCTAATTTGTTCTGGATTTAAAACAACAATGGTAATAATGTAGCATTATTGATTGTGGAACCGGTCTGTCATTAGTACGTAATGACTCATAGAAAATAAAAAGCACTGCCACCCCAGCCCTTCTTTCTTTCGTTGCGGCTGCTCCTTCTCGATCCAAAGAAAGGTGCGAGAAATTTCAACGCTCCACCAACGCGTTCTGTTACGGTAGCTTGCTAAATTGCTAATTTCAATAACGCTGTGGGGAGCTTGCTATAATCTTTTTCTATTGCGCCTGTACCATTTTTAATTGCTTTTAACTTAGTGTGCTTTCTTAAAAAATCTGACTGCTGCTATTTTCCCGCATTTTTGCACTTACCTCTTCTTGTTCGCTCGCGCCCCGCTCCACCACGGGTTTTCCCGCTTGATGTGGAGGGTGCGAGCGTTTCTACTGAACTCATTTCCGGTTGCTGTGGGCGGAGTTGGGAGGTTGACTTTCTAGTCTGCTGACTATTTATATCGGATGCCTTTCACGTCACGCAGCGGACGCGCGCAGCGGGCGCGCCGCCGGCGCGCCGAAGGCGCGCCAAAGGCAAGTCCGTCTGCGCCCGTCCGCGCCAAGACCGTGCTTTGTGCAGGGGAAGCTGTTGAATGTGCACCTGAACAGACTGCAACTGTGACTTACTTCAGGGAGGAGCTTCTGGACCTACGGCAGGGTGGAGGTTCTTGTTGTCATTCTGTTGACCCTGAGTTTTTAACTGCTAATTTTTATTTTGCCTGTCCCATGTGCAGTTTTACTCTAGCACAGGTAGGCGGTGATTGCGCCCTTCCGGAGGAAAGTAAATCTACCTCTTCTTCCCATGAGCAGATGCTCGTGGGATATCTTGTTAACACCAGATCACTAATTAAGAATAAAATTGCCTTTAGGGATTTTGTCTCACTTCGTAAACCTGACTGGATGTTTATCACAGAAACCTGGGCAAGGGACTGCTCTGATCTTGTGGAAGCAATCCCTTCTGGTTATAGACTGGATAGGGTGGGTAAAATGGGAGGAGGGCTGGGCATTCTTTATAGGGATGTTTATATCTGTCGCATTGAACCTCTTACCACACTTT
The DNA here is from genome assembly GCA_963921515.1 of Calotriton arnoldi. NCBI lineage: Eukaryota > Metazoa > Chordata > Amphibia > Caudata > Salamandridae > Calotriton > Calotriton arnoldi. The sequence goes on along the minus strand of CAWUFW010003211.1, from coordinate 1,571,633 downwards.
CTGACCAATACCAGGCACTATATTTCTCTATTAATACTCTTCCTACTGAAAGTTTCTCTGGGGTCTTATGTTATCGACCACCTGGATCCAGATCTTCTTTCAGTCAAGATTTTAGTAATCTTTTGGAACCTTACTTGTTAAGATCTAATTTCACTCTGCTGGGTGATTTTAATTTTAATTTAGATAAACTTCAGTGTAAAGATACCCACACTCTTCTGGAAACCTTAGGCTGCTGTGGTTTTTCACAATTGGTTACCAGTTCTACCCATACTGCAGGAAATATTTTGGATGGCATATTTTCTAACGATCCTAGGATCAAGGTGGGACTGCCCATACCTCTTTCCTGGTCGGACCACTTTGCTATCCCTTTTACTCTTTTGACTTCAGCATTAAGCATTGTCTCAGCTGGTAAAGGAGAGGGGAGGAAAAGAGAAATTTGAGCCAAATTAGTAATGTTTCTCTTGCTAATTATTTTAGGAACTTTCAGTTTTCTGAGCTTTCAGATGCTAATTTGGCTGCAGATGAACTGTCTAGAGGGTTGTTAGGAGCCATAGACACTTTGGCCCCCGTTAAAAAACACTATGTAGCGAGAAAAAAACCCTCTGCACCTTGGTACTCTGATAGACTTAGAAAGCTGAGACAATCCTGCCGTAAACAGGAAAGGATTTGCCGTATTGATCTTGCGCCGGCTGGTAGAGAGCTACACAAACAGTACCTGAGGGACTATAAAATGGCGATTATGGAGGAGAAAAGACTGTTTTATTCTAAGGCCACTGAATCTATAAAATCTTCTAGAGAGCTTTTTAAGGTTATTAACTCTGTCTCCCCTCCTGTTGCTGATTTATCTGACCTTTCCCAAGAACTCTGTGATAGAATGGCAGAGTTTTTCCGCATTAAGATTACAGACATATACTCCACCCTGGAGGATTTTAATGCTGGAAAGGATATATTTGCTCCCTCTAAAACTAACCTTGTTTTATCAGCTACTACGGTAGACGAACCTAGGCTTCTTACCTTCCCTTGTTTTTCTCCATGAAACTACTGGTCATCTTTTGGATGGAGTTACCTCGGGGTCTCCCCTGGATGCCTGCCCCCTTAAGGTCCTAAAAATAGGAAGGGAAGTTATTGTTCCCCTTCTCACTTCAGTACTAAATATAGCCATTACCAAGGGGCAGTATCCTATTCTTTGGAAAACTGCTGTTGTTAAACCGCTGTTAAAAAAGCCGGCTTTAGATCCTATTTCCTTGCTTCCGGTTCCAGCTAAGATTATGGAAAAATATTTGAATTCCCAACTTAGTTCCTATTTACTGGATCACCAGTTGCTTGATGGTTCTCAGCATGGCTTTAGGCGCCTTCATAGCACTGAATCAGCACTAACAGCTGTCTTTGATAACATCCGGGTCCAGGTTGATGCAGGGTATACGACCCTGCTGGTCCTTCTTGACCTTACAGCAGCTTTTGATACCCTGTCTCCACTAAGGTTGGTGGAACGCCTTATGGAGATAGGGATTGGGGGTTCGGCCCTTGAGCTTCTCTCCCCTTTCTTAGTGATAGGGCACAAATAGTGAAACTGGGCCAATTCTATTCTTCTCCCAACCCATTGATTTGTGGAGTTCCTCAGGGATCTTCCCTAAGCCCCACCCTTTTAATATCTATGTTGCCCCATTGGCGAGGGTGGTGAGGGCCTTTGGATTTGAGGTGTTGTCCTATGCCGACGACACTCAAATCATGGTATCTATTACTAACAGCATCAGTGAAGCTGCCGCAAATTTTAAAGATTGTATGCAGGCAGTCTCATCTTGGATGGGTGAGAATTACCTTAAATTGAATGGAGAAAAAACTGAGATCTTGATTTTTGGTAACCAACATGATATTTGGTCTAATGACTGGTGGCCTGATTCCATGGGCAGCTGTCCTTCTCCTCTTTCCCATGGGAAAAACCTGGGGGTTATGGTCGACACTTCGTTGTCCATGAACCTACAGGTTAGCAAAACAGTTTCCATCTGTTTTGGCATAATCAGGCTGCTTAGGAAAATTTCACAGTTCCTGTCGTTTTCATCACGAAAGCAGGCAGTGATTGCTCTGATATTGTCCAGACTCGATTATTGTAATGCCCTTTATTTGGGCATCAACAAGGGTCTGGTGAGACGGTTACAGATGGTACAGAACGCTGCAGCAAGGTTGGTGTTGGAGTTGCCAAAGTATCATTCTGTTTCGGCCTCCCTGATTTCGCTGCATTGGCTACCTCTGGATCGAAGAATCCTGTTCAAGACTTTGTGCTTGACTCATAATGCCTTCTATGGAGTTGGCCCTGATGCCATCAAAGCTATGTTTCAACGCTATATCCCGACCAAGCAGCTTAGGTCTGCCAGCAAGAACTTGCTGGTGGTTCCTAGGTTTAAGAAGGTCAGATGGGGAGGCAGAGCCTTCTCCACTGCTGCTGCTAGGCTGTGGAACTCTCTTCCGGACGGTCTATCGGGCCTTGAGTCATACTCTCTTTTTCGCAAGGCCTTGAAAACCTGGCTTTTTACTCAGACCTTGGCTTGAGCATTTTATCCGATTGAATGTTAGTCCTCTGCAGCGCCTTGATGCCCTTGGGCTAAGTTAGCGCTTTACAAATCGAATATTCATTCATTCATTCATTTGGCACCACAACAACAGAGCACACCATGGTTTTGCTTCCTCCTTTGGAAGTGTTGGACCTGGTCAGTGCTTAGATTGAGTGTAGTGTTTTTGGAGTCATACCCAGTCGCAGTTAATGCCACTATGGAGTGGCGGGGCGGCAGGGCAGAAGGAGCGTCAGACGGGGAGTGAGTGTGGGGGGGGGGGTGAATTCGAAAAATAAAAAAAAGCTAATCTGTTCTTGCGGCTCCTCACGCTTCAGTGCTCCTCCGTTCTGCTGCTCCTGGCAGCCCCTGGGACAACAGACTCCCCATCCAATCAAGATGCTGCTCTCATACTACGAGAGCAGCGTGGGGTTTGGTCGATACTGCTGAGGGAGTCTGTGCCTTTCTCTAACCTGGCTGTACGATACAGCCGGGTTAGAGAAACCTAACTGTGCATGTCTGTTTGGCCGGCGTGGGCCGGCCGGGCAAACAGACATGCGCACTTAGAAGTGCACAACACTCCTCCTCCCACCTCCCATAGCCAGGTCCGCCCCTCCCTCAGAGCCAGCAGCTGAAAAATAAAATTATAGTAAATTATTGTTTTATTTTTCAGCTGCTGGCTCTGAGCCAGTTGGATGACGCTCCTCCGCCATTGCGGAAGAGCCGCCGCTGGTCTTAACTCTGTAACTATAGATTGTTTTCTGAGAAATTTGATTGGATGAACCACTCTCAATAGGACGTTACTTGTGTTTATTAAGCTGAATTGACCTATGCACAGGGTGAAAACAGCTGTTAAAAGCCCAACTCCCAATTATGCGCTGTAGCTCAAGATGAGGTTGTATAATGATGAGAACAGTTAACTGCCATTTATATCCAATAGTCTGTAGGCATTAGGGCTTTTTAGCATCTAAAGGTCTACAAAATCTGTGTTGTTTCCTCTTGTGTAATTATGTGAAATATTGGGGAAATTACGTGAGAGACCGAATCTTGCATGTTAGCATGAACAGCGTCCTCACGTCCTTTTTGGAAATAAGGAAACATTTTGCTCTACAAAAAGTGCATAATCACACATAACAGCAGTTACTCACATTCTGTTAGTTAAATTTACTCTCATGCTCCCACATTATGATTTTTCCGGTGACCTAAGTATAAACCCGGCGTTATGGCATAATTATGGGCTTTTCGCAAAACAAGCTTAACACAAATGCCAGAAATTACATGCGGTTACGCCTCCGTAATGAAAACTTTGCCTGTGTCTAATTAATAACTTTGGTCCTACCCATATTCCTAAAAACAGACACACATGCGCACTCACTTTACTTTTTTGCTTCCTGTCCCCGCGGTCCCGTATAACTCCACTCTGGAACTCTTAGAAAGCAATGTACAACAAGCATTTGCAAGCATTTGCAATGCAATAGGCCTCGCATTTACGAGAGTTTGAGCTATTGACAATGCAATAGCTTAAACTCTCGCAAATGCGAGACCTATTACATTGCAAATATTTGTTTGTTTACTAGCGCCCATGCGGCGCGTTCACATTCCTGGAGGCCTCACCCCTTTCTTTAGACAAGCCGCGTCTAAAGAAAGGGGTGTTGCCGACATTAAAATGAAGCCGCCGCATGGGGCGCTTGGACAAAAAAAAGCATCTGTTTGTCAAGTTTTTTTGGGGGGAAAAGCGCCCATGCCGTGCTTTCACTTTAATAGCGGCAGCGCACCTTTCTTTAGAAGTGGCTTGTCTAAAGAATGGGGCGCAGCCTCCATGAATGTGAAAGCACCGCAAGTGCGCTAGTAAACAAAGAAAAAAAAAATAAGTAAGCGCGGCCGCTATACTTAAAGCGGACCACGCTGCTAAAATAAATAAAGAAAGAAACGCGACCGCTATAGTTAAAAAAAAAAAAACGATGGATTTAGGCCCAGATCTCTGTACTGGGGTGAATGTATGACATTGTTCTGCATTCTGTCCATCAATTGTTGTTTTTGCTTAGTTAAGCGGACAGTCATTAGTAAATAAAATAAAAGCGGGTGGTGTGCTGCGACGTAGTGGGTGGAATAGGGGCAAACCATTAAACAAAATAGTGCTCACACCCAAGATAAAGCAGGCCGTGCAACAAGACAAGTAAAAGATCCAGTCGTTATGGGAGGAAACAAATGCAGACAAGGCGGTACCAAGGAGGGACTAACAAGCCTAATAACGACTTGGAAGCCATCGTTTATGAAGGACGATGACACAAGCCAATTAAAAATATGGGCAGAAAGTGGGCTGGGCTTCAAAGCCATAGTCCAATACTGCATGCCTCGCTGCAGCACATGCACTGCCCAGGCTTGACCTAAAAAATGCAAGTAATGCCTACATTCATAGCTTTCCGAATTCGATGAACGGTTCTTTGGATTTCATAGATGTTAGCTGACTTTTGCTTTAACTCTGTTTACAACTGAATCTCTCACGCTATTGCCATCTACTACATCCAAACATTGGGCATGTGTCAACATTTTTTTGTTTGGAGTGTCTGAAGTTCCATTTCTCAAAGTTGATCAAATTTGCAGACTGTTTGTATGTAAGGCTCCCTGTTTTCTGTTTTTACAGATAATTACAGACAGCAAACTATTTATTTTCCTGTCTGTATTTGTTTTTAAAAGAGGATAAAAACGAAAAATAGATTGTTTTTTGAGTGAGTATAAATGCTGTCAGTCATGACTGCCAGATTAATAGCTGTGTGGATTGACGTGAAAGGGGTTAAAAAAAACAAAAAAACATTTTAGTAACGAGGCTTAAAAGCAGTAGATATGCACAAAGGTTGATATTAAAATTTGCATCTTTAATATAAGTGTACTGAATTAATATCTGTGGATGTTCATATTGAAACCTGTCAGGAATTCAAGTAAGAGTGTATATGTATTGGTTAAATAACTGTGGAACTATACTAGCTTCAGGATCATTTTTTTCACAAACCCAAAATAAATATGAATAAATACAGGTAAAATTAGCAAAATAAAAGTGTTGATAAATACAAATGGAAATGTAAAAAATACTATAAAACCGTGAGCCCTATTTCTTTGTTAACCTTGCGTGTTTAATGTCCTCCTTTTTAATTTTTTTATTTATTTAAGATTTTGTTCTCCAACATTGAAGACATACTTGAAGTTCACACGAAGTTCCTGGAAGCTCTGGAGTTTCACTTACAGCCTGAACCACACTCTCAGCACGAACTTGGAAATGTTTTCTTACAATTTGTAAGTACAATGCTTGAATGCTATCTCTCAGACCAGCTTCCTGGCAGCTAGCTCTCAATCAGGCCTGCAGAAGGCTGCCTGATCAGGGCCCACGCTTATCTGGAAGTGCCAGTTGCTTTTGTCACAGCAAAGTGTTGTGCTTGAAGGGAGCTGTATAGTGCTTCCAGGTTTGGTGGGAATGGCTTTGTAAATGTAGTAGAAACAATGAAGTCTGCCTCACTGCGTGAGCTGAAGAGTTCAGAAACAGTCACACCAGAAGATATGCTGAAAAGCTAGGCGTTTCGTTTTACATAAAATCAGTTCCCTTGCAGTAGTTTTTCATTCTTCTCTTTTAGGAAACTAGCAGGGTGTACTGCAAAATGTGTGGCAAGCACCACCCCACAAAGTACCTAGTGCAGTAAGGTAAAGAATTCCCATCATGCATTGCGTGTATGGTGGTCAAACAAAGCCCATTTTCCATAAGAAAGATAGACCGCAAAAAAGTGTAAAATGTTTGTAATGTGTGAATCAAAATCCAGGTCCAAGAGGCTACTGGCCATCAACAAATGCAAATACTATGAATTGGGAAGAGACCGGTCAAGAAAGGGCCAAGCCACCAAGGTCTTCACTCCATTCTTTGTACTTCAAAATGCAATAAACATTAAAACAAATGCAAGAAATGCATCATTTCAAACCACCAAGAACACGAAAATATAAATGAATACATAGCGTGTTACAATTCCCACTGTTTCCCTTTGCAGGAACAGGTCAGATGACGTCTCTGAAGTATTTTTTCTCCAGTATTCCTCTTTGGGTTACTTTTACTTGGTATATCTTGACCACTGATGATCAGCCCAAGATATACTGAGAACCAAGGGGATAGCCAGAAAAGAAAAATACTACCCACATGAACTACCTCTGACCACAACAAGCATGTAAAACGAACAAACCCAACCCTCCTTAGACCCGTTCTTGCATACTTCTATCCATCCACACATTCACACTTTCATCTATTCATCCACTCACTTGTCCCTCCCTTACCCTTTCCATCCACCTGCCCCATTGAATCATAATTTTTTCCATCCATTCATCCTCTCATGCATGCATCCATCTTTTTACACATTCACCAATCAATATATTAATGTATCTATTCATCCTCCACTCATCCATTGATTCACTCCTCTCCATCTGTCCATTGTTCAATCCTTCTATGCACCCTTTCACTTGGGGATCATATCACTCTTCCATCCAATGTTTTCCCTTCCATCTATCCATACTTTCACGCTTCCATCCATCCATTCATTCTTCACCTTTCTGACCTAACTTTTACCTTTTTTCTTCTGTCTGCCAAGTTTCCTTAATTGCTGTCACCTTTTTTCCTCCTGCCATTCTATGTTTCCCCTTTCTATCTACCCATCATTTTTGTCTCATCCTTGCTTTTTCTTTCTTACCTTTCTCTCACACCTTCATTTTTTTCTGCTTGTCCTTCTTCCTGTGTTTTATCCATATTTGCATCATTTCTCTTTGTCACTGTGCTTGTCGGCCCACACTCCTCTGTCATGATATTCCCGTATGTTAGTTAGAAGCATCTGTCTTCACTCCTACAGACAGAAGATAGAGGCCTGTCTAAAAATGGGCCGTCCTATTTGAAACAACAAAATCTTTGTTTATCCATGGATTATTGCTCCATGAACATTGCCTAAGCCTCTCGCAGTAAACGTTATGTTAGGCTCTGAATATTAATTAAAAAATATATATATTGCTAAAAGAAGTTGACCATAGACAGGTGGGGTCTTTGGTGTCTGTATTTTATGAATGCATGAATACTACTATGAGTTAATAAATATTGGTAAATAAATTATGGCCCCTATTCGGATACCTTTTTGATTTGGCCCTAGAAGCTCTTGTTCCTTTTGCGATTTGTACTAGTGTGGCACAACTGGAAACTCTAGGCCATGGGTTCTCACAAACCTTTTCTCAAGGGCCACAACGTTTGGTCTGTGATGTGACCGAGGGCCGCATCGATGCTACCAGTGTGGCTATCCGGGGTGGGAGGGCACTTTTGGTGCAAGATGGCTTTGAAAATGAAGGTGTTTCTAAAGTTAAGTGGTGCAGGACAGCCTAGTTAGTTCCTTTTTTTAACTTCAATTAGAATGGATGCTTTCCCCCTGCACACTTCAATGCTTGTTATTTATGCAGAACACAGCCAGGAAGAGTCATGTTTGTTTATTTTCACTGGCATTGTTCGTGCTGTTCTCGAAGCAATCTCTCTAGCTTGGTCACAAAACTGTATCTTATGGTAAGTTCCTTCCATTAGCTCACTGTACCCTATTCATTCATAATAGTTTGCTGTTGTTCAAGTATCTTCTTTTTCTACCATCTCCAGATGACATTATCATAGAGTGGGCAGAATCAATATTCATGTAATGGGATAGTGCTTAGATGCTAAGGTAATATGACGTAGAATAAAACTGCATTCTAGTTTAATAAGATGGTACATTTGTCTAGTGTTTGGCTTAGAGCACAGCTTTTCACCTGCTAGCATGTTGACTTACCCCTCTGCAGCCTCCTACTTCCCATACACTGCATACTTTTGATTCAAAGGAGGTAGACTGGGTCACAATTGCCAAAGATTCCCGGACATCCTCCAGAAGAAGGTGGCTGGTACGAGAACGTAGCCCTAGGCAACGGTGGATCATCTGCAACTTTAAGGTCACATTAAATTACTGTGATTTCTTTAAATAGGTGATGTCTTCTATGTAAGGGGAAGGAGGACTGTTTTGAGAGGCCTTCAATAAAGCGGTTTTCATAGTGCTGTCATGATGTGTGCGTGATGGAACTAATTAGGGCTATAGGATTTGGTGAAAGTCCTTTACTAGTAAGATGTGTTTAATTTTCTTCTGTTCGAACGTCTTCTCAGCAAGAATATACAAAGTGTGTGTGTCACAAATTGACTAGCTTCTTGCACGATGAATGATTTAAATCCAGCACGATGATCCTTATGCATTCTATATAGGACTTTATACCGACTTTTTCAGTCTTGTCTACAAAGTTTTACATGTTTGTCGTCAGCAGACATATTGTGTACAATACAATACTTACAGTAGGCTTTAGGTCAGCCCATTACTTATCATTGGTTTTCTTTTTTATCAGTCTCATTAGCTTGCTTCTTATTTTACGCTTCACGTAATTCTTCTGTTTGTCCTCCTCCTAGAGCATATCATCCTTCTGAATGGATGAGTTATATTCTTCCACAGCCTACATCCATGGAGCTACTTTTTTCTTTTTCTTTGAGCATGTCATGTGAATGCATATGTTGGTTTGCTCTTTCTTCCCTGTGGGCTGCTTTCTCCTCACATCCACACCTCGTGCCCTCATTGTTGCTCCTCCTACCATGGGGTTACTTCACCCACGTCTCCACATCCTACTTTACATTTTTTTAAATTAAAATCGCCCTCCCCAAGTACCACTGTTAATCCTCCTGCCCTTTGGTGCTCAACGATGCAGAGGCGTTTAGTTGCTCCCTCCCCATTCTGGTTGTTTTTTTGCTTTTTTAGGAGGTATGTCAGCCGAAATTTGCTACTGGTGGTTCCTTTTATCCTTAAAACTCCTTAGTACACTTTTCTTTATTTTTTTTAATTACTCACAATATAAATTATAGAATGCACACCTCTAACTTTTCAAAACGCTCAAGGCAAAATGTAACGATTTTTTCAAACTCTTTAAGGCAGAAATTGTTTTTAATTACCCCATCAAGACTGAATTTCACAATTTTCTAATTCTAAATTTAAAAAGAGTCTACCACAGCTTCATGACCCATACTTACTCATGACAGCAGAGTTCAGCATTAGACAAAGACATTGACAAACCCAAAAAGTCAGGTAACACCAAAAAGTCAGGTAACACCTTTTAAAGGCTTAAACTATTGGCTTTGCCAATGCTTGTTATTTTTCTGAATTCACTTGACAGATAAGGTAACTGAGGCACGGGGAGATGTTCTGTTATAGGAGGAACAATTTTTTAGGGGTTGATATTCCACCAGTTGGCTTTTGGAAGCCAAACACAGGTGCTGGCAGACACCTATTACTGTACGAACTCCCGGATCTGTTCTTAAAGAATGAACTGCCATGTCCAAGATGACACACTTTGCTCAAGTGAGGTAAGATATCATTAGAACCTTGGTCTTCTGATACAAGAACGTAAATGCCATGGAAGAATAATGGATTATGGGTATAGAAAAGGAATACACCTCTATATGTTCAAGCTGCGTCCTGCTGGAAACGATTGTAAATCCCGTGAAATAAAGAAATATAGATACTTTTTTTTTATATGAAACCTGCTATTCATCAACCACTGTTTTTAGGTCTAGTGTTAGCCAAGTGCTTTTGATTTTACTAAAATAATACGTAGTATAAACTTTCTAACAGGGTCTTTCAGCCAGCCTTCTTCAGCCATTGGTCTGTTATTGTGTCATTCACATGTTCCACCAAGCACAGCAAAGAGTATGGGGGCAGTGGGTCAGCCCACTTCAGCAATTGACCAACTTCCCTGTAAGTGACGGCGTTCTGCCTTTTCACAAGGAACATATCTACACAAAAATGAGTTCCCTTAAGTGTTAGGGACTACTATGGCAATGTGCACTTTTTGATACCAAAACAATATGTTTCCATTTTGTTTTGGTTTGATTGAAGAGGTCCTAGCTGCTTCACAAAATAAAATTTTGCAAAAACCATGACAAATCGAGCACTGGCAAAGCCGAAAGACTGGCGGGCTACGCGAGTGCCTGTGGCTTTGCCAATGCTTATTTTTAATTAGGCTTTTGCTGCTAGATTACGACTCCGCCCCAGAAAAGAAGTGAGTATCAACCGGTGGACTCTCCCTGCATTGCTACCTCCTCCACTGCTGGAGGTGAAACAAACACACCACACACACCCATTCACGGTCTATCAACCTGTTTGTCTCCTGTCTTTCTGTCTGTCTGTCTCTCTTTCATAATTCTTATGGCAGTAACTGGTATTTGGTTGCTTTGCCACTGTGACAGCCAGTGAGATAATTTGTGTGCAGGTTAATTTGCTGTCACATTCATTCACACAGACTGTGACTCGCTCTTGACAAGTTGATGAAATATTGTGGCCTCTATGAAGATTTACAGCGAGTTGATTTTCTTTTTACTACATCTGCTCCGTGAACAAAGGGTTTTTCTCTTGACATGCAAGAGATGTACATATTTTTAACTCGCATACATCCTCTCCGTGTCACCATGGCAGATGCAGACATCCTGTGTGAACAGAGAGGCATTTGTTTAGAGCACATAAGGGCAACTTCTCTGCTATTTCCAACCCTGATTTTTGTTGGGTGGAAACAGAGCAGGAAGTCTGCTGATAGCTCTCTTTGGTCACCCTTCTACAGTGCGAGGAGGGTGGGGCTGCTTAGAAACACTAGACATGTCTTCCTGCTAACCTAAATCATTCAGTGCCGACGGACAGCTGTCATGGGGTCTTCTAATTCTATTTTTTCCATGACCTCGCGTTGTGCATTTGACTAGTTACATAGGTTATTTGCTAATAAATGCTGTGTATCCGACAAGACCTTAAATAGGTTATTTGCCAATATATGCTGTATATCAGAGACAAGACCTAAAATAGATCGAGGGAGAAATTGGTTGAATTCTGTTTAGGGGACATCACAACCTAATTTTGTTGTTTTAACTTTGTTTACTATGAAGCTGGCAAATGTTAACACTCATTAACAATTCCAATATGTCTTGCTTGCATTTTGAGTCTTGATCAAATATATAAAAAAGCATGCTGCTGTGAAAAAACGGAAACAAAAAAACATTACTTCCTGTATGGAGTGCATCTGTGAGATAAAGAATTGAATGTGTGGTGATTCAGTGTGCTTTTGAGATCTTAAAAAGTCCCTCATGTATTGCAATGCAAGAATTATATAGGAGGCGCAATGATGCATCAGATCGCATGAGGTGAGAGGGAAGTACTCCTGGGTGGAGAAAAAACCCACTTAAGTTGTGTTTTAAAGAATAGACAATTGTTCTTGCAGGTACCTTCAGTGTCAAGCCAGACCTAGAAAAGGGGATGGGGTTGCAAAAAAACAAGAGGCCAAGTGCTGCAGCAGGACATTTCTAATGCTGCTCTTAACCGCAGTTTCAGCATTCGGCAGCATCTTACCATCCGCCTGCTGGCAACTCCATTTACCTTCCATTGAGCTTGAAGTCCACGGGTGGGACAGTGCGTGAAGGGAGATAACCAGCTGCTGAGAGGTGGTTATTGGGTTTCCCTAGTGCCAATCATGGCGTGGCAGCCCCGGCCACCTGAAGTGCCATCCTTATTGGATGGAACATCCAGCTGAGGGCAGTTGTTGTATAAAGTGAAACTTAACATCCAGCAGTGCTAGGAAACGGCTAAAGTTTTCCACTTTGCTCAAATTAGATAGAGTAAACTTTCACTTAGCCTACTCCTATTACTGATGTGCTTTTGAATATTAACAGGCATATATATACTGAGTATACTAAGCAATGCACCTGTGCTATGAATAGATTACCTTTCTAAGGAAAGTCTTAATACATAGATTGTGTTGCTATGAAACCTGATTTTAGCAGACCTATAGATTTCAGATCCTACTTTATCAAAAGCAGCAACTGGCAATGGCGGCTAGCGGTAACAAAGTATGGTGGGGCGCGAAGACGCGCAACTCACCATAAACTCGGCGGCAGCTCCCGCCCGGTGCAGCACTTCTCTGCTGGCGATCCTTGTGTCCATGAGCAGGAAAGGGAAGGACTTCCTTCCTGCTTGTGGAACATGTATCGAACGAATCCTGGAGCTGCTGTCATGCTGTTTTCAGCATGAGAGCAGCTCCATAATTGATTAGAGCAGGCTCACCCAGTGCTCATTTTGAGGCTAGGGCCTGTGCCAGCAATCTCCAGGCTGTATTACAGCCCTTAGATAGCTGGGTCCATAGTGAGCATGCCGGATAGGATGGCTGTAAACAGCTGGCCAATCTGACATGCGCACTGGCAGGAGCTGTAGTCATCTTGCATTCACAGAATTGAACCTCGCCCCCACCCTCGTACTGCAAGCCGGTGGAAAAATAAAATGGCATTGACATGCCATTTTATTTATTTGTGTTTGCCTGCTGACTTGCAGCAGGCGGGGCGACGCTCCTCCACCATTTAGGAGTCGCCGCCCCTGGTAACTGGGTCATCCCCAGAGAAAACTGAGTTGATCAATTACAGTTCTTTTTTTTTTCCCAATGGTACCACTCTGCCCCTCCTAACCTAAAAAGAACTTTTCTACATTTTAAGATATATATTTTCTGATAAAGAGCAGTTTTGTTTAGGCCGTATAGACCTTCTAAAGATACTCTTGCAAGCATTATTAACAGTGTAGATAATAAGAAATAGGATATCCATTTTATTTAATAACTTAACGTTAAAACTGAATATTCTGTTGTTTATATATTTAACTTTGTCGCTCTGGTCATATATTTGCTTCTCATGGGTGCCCTTGCCTTTGAAATGTCCACCTATCCCATGAAGACATTTTGTCTAGATCACAAAAGCCAAAGGATCAAATGGAAGCAGTACTATTTACATCTAGAAAGCTGTTTTGGGGGAAATGGGGCTTATCAGCTTACAGAGCTAAGCAGCATTTTCTGAAAAGTGTGAATTTCACCCACATCAGCTTACCTGCAATTTCATCACTGTAAAAAAAAAAATGCTTACAGATTAAACATTTATTATTACCCGTGCCTCAGTTAACATTGTATTAAGAATTGTTATTTGCAAAATCTGATTATTAAGAGATTTATAATAAGTGTTTTATATGGTGCTTCTACTGAACTTCATTGTTTCTAAGCGCTGTAAATAACAGATGAGCCAGCCTTGCCAGTATTCCAACTGACGACCTGCCAATCACTACGTTTCCGAGGTTCAGCTCACTGAGCCACACCAATGGCTTGCAAGCTAACTTCTGCTCAGTGATTTTAAGATGGGGCATTTGAATGCATCATTTCATAACCGACATGGCTGGCCCTTTCCACAAGCCAGTGCTTTTTTTTTTTTACTTCAGCTTCTGCTGCGGATTCTATTCTTGTGAGGAGATTGCTCCTTTTCCCATCACAATTGATTCTCCCTCCATTTTAACTTCGTGTTCACGGCTTGTCAAAGTTCGAGAGCAGACAGTTGTGTTAACCTTTGCCACGGTGCATCTCAGGAGAATAGACTTTTCTTCTGCAGAGTACTTCAGAGTCAGACAGAATAATCCTTTGGAGAGTTGTGAGCTATTTCAGTCCTTTATCTGCAAAAACCTGACAGCAGCTGAATAGAGATTTATGACTCAGTGCTTCCTCTTCTGTTAACCAGATTCTGCAGCAGGCATGCAAGGTAGAACAGCAGCTCTGAAGCTATAAAACATCTGAAGCTTGTACACAAAGCTCCCCAGAGTGCTTTTGTAGCACCACTGAAGGGTGTGGTACCCTCCTGTAAGGTTAGTATTTACTACAATAAGCACTAAAGATACGTGGTTATGGGAGAGAGAGCAGGTGTCCCATTGTCACCCAGTTTACACTCCTTGACGGTTCTCCAGCAGTTGGTGCATACTGGGAGTTGATGTCTTGGTTAATTTCGATCAGAACTTATAAAGCGCAGCTTATCACCCGTGAGGGTATCCAGGCTTTGGGTGGCTTAGCTGAAAAGCCAGTTCTTGAGTCTTTCTGATGCCCGTCACCGTGGGTGATGTTCTGAGGGGGAGGGCATTTCAGGACTTGGCGCATGGTGGGAGAAGGAGCGGCCTCTGCTGTGGCTACGGTGGATGCGTAGGGTCTGTGCGAGGGAGGCAGAGCAAAGGTTTCTGGATGGTTGGTGGAAGTTCAGGCAGTGGTTCATGTATGCTGGTCCTCGGTCCTGGGGCTTTGCAGATGTATTTCAATTGACCCAATTGCATTAACACGTTGGGGGGAAAGTACTCTGTGAAAGAAAGGTTGTGCCCTGGTGTCATGGAGTCCTTGGGCAAACTGGCTACAGAGGTCTTCAATAGTGTGAAAACCTTTTCTACAAAATGGAGCTGACTTAATGGTTTACTATTTCCCCTTCTATGAAGGATATTAGATATCCAGGCATTAAGTATATAAGAAAACTTGACAGTTAAATAGGAAAAACAATTGTCAAAGTTTTAAACTCTTCTGTATGTCATTCTGTCTCAACGCTTTGTGGATTAAGGCTTCTGCTGGGGAAAAGAGCTTATAATGGATCCAGTAAGTATCAAAATCTTGACTAAGGTTTATCATGGGTATCAGACACCGTTGAAGTGGCAACTGGGCAGGCTAGACCTGTCAGAAGCCTTTGACACCATATCTCCATCACTGTTGGTGCAGAGGCTGCGACAGGCCGGGCTGAAAGATGTGCCCCTCAAACTGTTGGAATCTTTCCTATGGGGCAGAACGATCACAGTCAGCTGCGTAGACTTCAGAGCAGCACCCTTTCAGCTCCCCTGTGGGGTTCCCCAAGGGTCTTCCTTATGTCCCACTCTATTTAACTTGTATGTCACCCCTCTAGCAAAACTGGTACGCACTTTTGGTTTCCAGGTATCTTCCTATGCGGACGATACCCAGATTATTGTGTCCATCTCCGATGACTGGGATGAGGCGGCAGACAGGTTCAGGGTTTTTATGGGGGAGATCAGGAGATGGATGAGGCAGAACTGGCTCAAAATGAATGGGGAAAACTAAGATCTTGTTGTTTGGAGCGAATAGCTCAATCTCGACAAACTGTTGGTGGCCAGAAACAGGTGGAATTCTACCCGCCCCAGCCGCTGCGGCCAAAAACCTGGGTGTGATTGTCTTTCGTCACCCAGATTAATAGAACAGTGAGTTCTTGCTTCTGGATGATTGGTATCTTGAAGAAAATACTTCCTTTTCTTCCCAAAGAGCTCAGAGTGGCAGTGGTCATTGCTCTTATCACCTCCTTCATAGACCACTGTAACTCCCTGTATCTGAATGTCAACCAATACTCCTTAAACAAGCTCCAAATGATCCAGAATGCTTCTGAACGCCTTTTTCTGGGAATACCCAAACTCTCCTCGGTCAGGGAAGGACTGCGATCCCTTCATTGACTGCCAGTAAGGAAGCGAGTGTCCTTTAAAGCACTGTGCTTGACGCACAAAGCCCTCCACTCTCGGGGTCAAGTTATCTCAGGACAACCCTCAATTGGCATGTCCCTAAGAGGCAACTGCATTTGGTTGGACAAAACAAGATGGCAGTACCTCAATTTAAGAAAGCTAGGTGGGTGGAACATGCCTTCACTGTGGCTGCTGGCAGGCTTTGGAATTCCCTTCCGGAGCACATCAGAAGCCTTAGTTCACACCTGATGTTCAGCAAACAAGTTAAAACTTGGCTTTTTGCAGATGAACCCACCTTTTGGGGGTAGTTTGGTGCGGATCCTGTTGTTCTGAGCTGCCACCTCCCTCACAGTTCTCTCCCCTGCATAGCGCTTTGATGCCTTTTTGGTCTAATGCGCTCTACAAATACTGGGCCACAACCTTTGGGGTTGAGGCATTTTAGCCACTGCTGACACTGCGTCTGCCCTACTATTGCACTGCAAACTGGGCCAAGGACAACCCTTTACTCACTTGACTCTCAGTAGTAGGGAGGGTGAGCAAATTACAGGCTTCTCATGAAGGTTAACATCAGGGGTTACACCAGCTCTATAATCAATGCCCTCCCTCAAGCAGTGCAATAAGATCAGTGCCCAGCCCAGTGCTTCTCTATGGAGCAAAACAAGTACTTTATTACTAAAAAAAATTATAGAATTTTGATATGCATTCAATAATGAACAAATACCCGCTTTATGGGTGCAAGGTTTGTGCCCTTAGTGGCCTCTGCTGACTAGGCCTCCACCTGTCTCTACTGGGTCATGCCTTCCCACTGAGTTTCCCCTTCCAGTATCAGAGTTCGAGACTGGTCTGCCAGTGCAGTTTGTGCACACAGTCTGGTTTTGTCTTAGTACTCTCAGGCAGAGGCTGGTGGTCTCTCACCGAGTTTGCTGGAGCAGCAATGGACTGCTTTGGGCCCTCCTGCTGCTGTGGGATCTCACTGGTAGAACGTAGCCTCCAGGTGGCATATGACTGTCTTCTCAGAAGCTGCGCAGCAGCCTGCTACACAGCGTGTTGCTCAAAGGGTCAAGTCAAGGGTGGAGGTTTCTGTCAGAGGCCCTTTTCCAGGCATCAGGCTGTAGATCATGGCTCAGTCTGGCACTCCAGTGGGTACGTGGTTCACTGTGCGGCTCATTCCAAAACTCCGGTCAGTACTTGACGCTTCTACTTTATTCTGATGGCTATATTCCCACAGATGACGATTCTTTGGTGCAGCAGACGCCAGACACTATCTTCAGCACACAGGACTGTGAGGAAATGACCCTCACGAAACCCAGCAAAAGACACACAAATGATGGACAGAATGCAGAGCAAATCAAACATTCCCCCAGTCAAGAGATCTGGGTTAAATCCATCGTTCTTTTGCTCACCATGCCACCCCAGTTTAGACCCAACCATATGCAAATCAGTCTTGACCCTGTGCCTCATGGGAACAGTCCAGCCCGAACTGCCAAGCCAGGTCCTCCCTGGACCAGAAACAAGCATCCTGGGACCGGTTTCGGGGCATCACCCCTCATCAGCCAGGCATGTGTGCCCGCTTTGCGCACCCCCGGGCACTTTGGTATTACAGAAGGGGCCACAGATGCTAGTGCGGCCTTTTCTGTAATACTGATAGCACTGGCGCTACATGTGCGCCAGTGCTATCACTAGAGGGTGTTCCCTCATTGGCAAGGGGGTGTGGGCCCATGCAAATAAGGGCATCCATTTGTCTCTGCACCTGCGCCGTATTATAGACGTGGGCGCAGAGGCAAAGAAGCTGTCAGGAGGTACACTAACACTGCATTGAACATAATGCGTTGTACTCTTGTTAGCGTCGAGCGCACCTTTTGAAAGTGCGCCATATTCTATAATATGACCCTAGGAGTCCCTGTCTTGGTGGGGGACTAGTGCTCTATTTAATTATATTTTTGAGTTTTTCAATAGCACCTTCACTGTTGAGGTGGAGGTGTCCGCATCTTATAGATAAGATAAAGTAACTGTCTTATATTTTGAAGAAAGACTGCAAAGGACACATCCCCCTCTTTGACCAGGAAGCTGGTATCCCCTATATTTTAGGGCTAATAGTTTATAGTTGCTTCACAGGTAGGACGCACCCGAGTATATTATTGATTTTTTAAGTTTCCTTGTTTTTCTTTTGCAACTCACAAGACCTAGGCATAGAGGCCGTCAGGAGATAGTTAAGGATCCCTGGCCTTGAAGAATGCTCCCGTCCAATGAGGGCAGAAACATGTTGGCCTAGATACTGAGACAGTGTGAGTCATTGTCTTCAACAACCGTCCCACTTGTTTTTAATCTTACCTACAGTTCCCATTTAACAAAGTTAATTCGCCAGGGAATCGTAAGGTATTTTTAACTCACTGATCTGGATCCCACTCTTATCTAGCAGTTTTTATCTAAGAACTCCCTCCTGCACCGAGTCCAATAGGAGGTCGAGTCCGCCCTGGTGGCACTGTCTTACCAGGGTGGGGAAAGGTTGCCGATGATGAAGCATGACACGATTATGTGTGTGATGCTTCCTCTTCCATAAGGATGACCTTCCCTATCCTTCACGTTTACACAGGAATTCTGTGAATGTCCTAAATGGACTTTCATCTGTCTATTTCAAGGTAGCAATACTGTAATTTGTATTCTACCTACAGCTGCCACACCTATTTGTGATAGTTGTGTCTTCATAGGAGGGCGTACTGTGGCTTACCGCCTCCTCTCCCTTGCTTGTTAAGAAACACGCAAAGAGTGTCACAAATATTTTACATAAGGTCAATTTCATAACCTTTATTTAGTGTGCCAATAAATTGGTAGAAATATATACTTTACCTCCATATAGAGGCATAATTCATGCATAGGCTTTAACAATGTTTTGTCAGCAATGCCACTTGGGGTGGGGAACTGATAGTTACTGCTTTTGTTGATGGTAAGTGGGGGTTTAAAACCATTGAGACACATTACACATTACTCCCACATCCACATTTACAGACCATGTTCCAGTATTTTTTAATAGTTCCTTACTGCAGTTCTAGCCGGGGGCACACACTACAATTAGTTCTCACTTTTCAAGATCATGCCTCAACCAGAGTATTGACACGTTTCAAGCCAATAGATTTGATTTGATACCTGTAGGAAATGGGTAGAAGTCCCATGCATGCCTAATGTGGTCGCTAAGTGGTGGATGAAGCATGAAGCCCACTATGTGCGGAATGGGGGTTTGGAACTCAGTGTAGAGGCATACAGCTCCAGGCCCATAGATGCCTGTAAGCAAAGCATAGCTTGCACCAGTTGAATGGCTCAGAGGCCCAAACTTTAAATTGAGTTTAACACATTCTCTGCTTTATAAGAAAAAAGGAGCTGCGTCTTACCGATGGCTGATAAAAGGTTACCTTGCTCTGGTGTAAGACCAGTCTCCAGGGTTCAACTCAGACCTGAAGTGCCCAACGCAAGTGAAGGCGGCGTGGAAGAAGGGATGAGAGAAAGGAAATGAGAATATAACACAAGCCTAGGTACATGTGAGAGGTAGGGAGAAACAACCACAAGGCTCAAATGAACCCCCCCAAAAATGGGAATAAAAATACCCTCATTCAGATAAGGAGAAATTATTAGCTATCCTCATGGAGGATACTGAGACACATAGCTGTCCAGACAGTATAGAGACCAAGAAAGACTTTCAGATGCCTCCTGCATTTCGGGACGCGCCTCAGACAGTCCATGAAGTTGTTTTTAAAGCAGTGTATGGCAGTGCTTTAAGTGGGCCGGTACTCACAGGTACTGGGTACCGGCACTTCTTATTTTTATCACTCTGAGTACCTGCACTTCTCTGCTGCCAAGGAGAGTACCGGTACTCATGATACGGTAGGCGCATTGGCTGCTAGTGCTGGTGACCTGTCTGACAGCCAAGGCACTTCTGTAGCAGTGACTGGTGAGCTGAGCCCCCGCTGAACTATTCAGCGTGGGGTCATTTGCATAACGTCTGGTGTTCACCATCATGTTGTGTTACAAACACAGGAATCGAGGCAGCCCGGCGACAGCAATTAAGAATGCCAAAGAAGGTAACGAGGTTAAAATGGCTTTAATCTTACCTGATTCTATTGCGTGAGTGTCTGCTTATGTTTGTCTGTTGCCTGTGGGCGTTTTTGTGAGTGGAAAAAAGTCAGAGAAAGGGGAGGAGAATCGAGACACTCTTGGGAGGTATATTAAAGGAAATGTGTGGAATGCTTTGTGTGTGCACGTCTGCTTGTTTCTTCCTGTGTGTGTGTGTGTGTGCACACTCGAGAATATATAGTATTGTGCCAAGCAACAGCAAATAACAGTATGGAAACTTCAAATATTATAAAACAAGGAAATGTTAAAACATCACCGCGTTTGGCTTTCGTTTTGTGTTGGGAGTTAACCTGTTTTGTTTATAGAAACGCATTTCTCTTGTGTTTTAGTATGTGCTGCAACTAGTACTGAAGGCACTAAGTATCAGCATGTATTGCTCTTAGCCCCGCCCCCAGCCCCGCCCACTCGCCCCATTTAAATGAGTACCTGCATTATTTTTTTCCTATTTAAAGCACTGGTGTCTGGTACAGACTCCCTGGACAATTCAGACTGTGTCTTCATTTAGGGTGAAGCAGAGATACAAATCCTGCTGGTACTACCAACACTAGCAAAAATATTGAAACCGACATCAAGGAAGACGAACATCCCAAAGAAAAAAAGAACATGAACCTGAAAAGTTGAGAAGCAACCTTTAATAATGAAATAATGTCAGAAAGCAGATGCCGAAAATATGATTAAGAGAAATAAATGTGAGTAAAGTAATATTTGCAGGAGGGCTTGGGTGAAACACGTAAGAAAATTGCATGTTTAAATTCCGCAGGTGACATACTTTCAGATCCTCTTAACCTTTGCAAAGCCCTCTAGAAAAGTGTACCAGGTTGGTTAATTCACTCTACCAAAATTCGAAGCAGGTAGGTGGAGTCTGTATCTCGCTATAGACCGCGATCATGCATGAAAGGTACAGCTTTTCCCTAAACCCTGAAGCCAAATCGTATGTAGAATAACTTACTGTCTAAAACATGGTAATTGAAGCAAAAGGCTGGTTGATTCGAAAAAATGAACAGTTGCTTGTGCTTGGGAGTTGTATATCTTCCATTTGCCCAACATTAAATCAAGTGAAAGACCGGGAGCAGAGGTCTTTAAGCATCTCATTAAATTTCTTTATAAGACTGGTGGGCAAAGCCTATTTGCATTGAAATTCTAATTTAACTACATGATAAATGGCAGAGGGAGAAGAGAAGTCAAAGTCGAAGAGAAAAAATAAGCGGGAAGGAGATTGAAGGAAGAAAAAAGGTGTAAAAAAATAATAGAAATCTAAAAAAATTTAAAAAACCAATTCGTCCTGTTCGCACAGAACATGAATAAGTAAACACAAACGGTGTAACTAAAAGGGGAAAACAATATCGGGAGAAGAATGTTATGTCTTCAGGTCTTCACTATCGCCTAGAACATAAGGTAAGATAGAAATGAAGACTTACGGAAGAAGTCAAAGAGGAAATTTAGGAAGGTACGACAAATGGAAAGATCAGAAATGAATAGCAACTTTAATATATTATGAAGTGGCCACGGTCTATGAAATTGGGCAAAAAAATTTAAATTAGTTACTTGGAATAAAAAAAAGAGAAAAATTACATCTATCTAATAAAGTCTTTTGGGGGAAGGGAGCTAGTAATGAGATATGGGTCAACTGGTTGAACACAGAGTATTTGATGTCCAAACATTCCCTGCAAGAGAGGCTGCAATATTAAGTGAACAATGGAGTGATATGTAGCTTACTAGAGCCCCAAAAGATTAAAATAAAAAATGGCTGGGATTTTAGTAGATTCCATGAAAGTAATAAATGACACAATCTAATCTCCTCCACATAAGACCCTGAAACTGGATGATAGCACTTGTTTACATTAGATTTCTGCAGCACGATCTAACTTACCGCCACCTTACATCATGGGACTTTACTAACAAATGAAATCCATCAACAGACAAGATATTAAAAAAAGGAATTAACAGGTTACCCAAAAATTGCAGCAAAAGGAATCTAACAATTTTAATTTTATGTGTGAACATAAACATTATTTAAGGAATTATTTATAGGTACGTTAATTAGTGGTGATTAATAACGTTGGGGATGTGAGGAGACAGGTGAGTGAGGGGGGAGAGGGCAAGGAAGTGTACCGGTGAAAGTGTAGGACTATGATGAAGGTGTTGGTATGTGAGGGACAGAGTTTAAGGGGAGAGGACGCATCGGTTAATAGTCAAGGTGCAGGGTTCACAGTCGCGGCCGGCTTGACTCGCGGGTGGGGGGCGGGGGTCGCAAGGTGGGGGGGGTTAATTTAAAAAAATAAAAAACTTACCTTCGGCGGTCCGGTCCCGTGTTGCGTTGTCCTCGCAGGAAGCAGCCGCAGGCAGCCTCCCTGCCCTAAGCCAATCACAACGCTGCAATGGCAGCGTTGTGATTGGCTGGGACGCCGACCACACAGGCGTCTATGGGGAGGCCGTTTTCTTCATGTAGGCTGCATGCAGCCTACATGGAGAAAAGGGAGAGTGTGCATGATTGGTTTGGTTGGCCCTGGGGCTGACCAAATATTGAGCGTCCACAACATTGGGATAGCCACTCCTCCCCTGGACAACAGCAGACCCGCCCGCCCCCTACCAAACCCTTCTGCTTTCTCGCAGTGCGAGAAGCAGAAACATAAAATGGTATTTATACCATTTTATGTTTCTGCTTCTCGCACTGCGAGAAAGCAGTGGGGCGACGCTCCTCCGCCCACATGGAGGAGCAGCCCCTGAGGGTTAAGATCTGTTTCGAGGCGGGTTCTTATCTAGAGATACAAGGGTTAACAGGACAAGGACCCAGAGCTGGATAAGAGACTATTTAAGCTGAACTGTCCAAAAACCTCAAAATAAGACCACAACACACTTAATGCATTCACTTATTCTAATTGCCTTACTTGCCATCCTTTTGAGAACTGGGAATAGTGTGCTGAGTATTTCTGGGTTAGAATTAGACTGACCAGCGGGCTCTATATCATCAAGACACCATTTTTCCATTCCTGGACTTTGTTTCTACATATCATTGTTATTGGGTGTTTTGGTCCAACTGGCTCTATTAAAACGAACCAAAACTACAACTCCCAGAATTTAGTGATATGTACAAGAAAAATCCAGGAATAGCAAAGTGGTGTTTTGGTGGCATGGAGCCATCTGGTCCCCCTCGCCACAGCCCAACACATTCTACCACCGATTCTAATGTACTTTGTCAGTAGTGGTGTTGCCATCTTCATAAAACCCTTGTGTGTTTGCGCGCAGTGAATGATGGTTTCCAAAAATAGGACCATGGACAGTCCCAAGAAATCTGTGGAGACAAATTAAAAAACGTAGCCCTCATTTCGGATTCCGGGCTTTCAGGTAGTAATTCTTTCTGTTAGTAACTTAATAGTTCTGTAGAGTATTTATTTATGTATGTATATATTTTTGTTTATTTTTTCACTCATGGTTTGAGCTCCTCCAGTACCCCCTATACACATACCTGTTTGGTTCATCAGAATTATGGCCACTTGAACGGCCCGTGAATGAGCAGGTGAATGGCTGCAAAATTGTTTCTACCCAGAATGATGTACATGACACAGAACTGTTTGTGATCTGACCAATACCGCCAACACATATAAATACCGCCAGCACATATAAATACCGCCAACACATATAAATACAGCCGACACAGGACTGGGTTCATCATTGGACTCCTGGTTATACAGGGCTCGATTTAACAAGCCCTTTTGAAAATATATATACATTCTAAGCCCTGGGCGATGTATATAGTGCCTGTACTTGGAAGCGTATGAACTTGAAAAAAGAGTCACGCTGCTGCCATCAAGTCCTAATAATACATTCTGAATTTGTTCATGTGGAAAGCTGTGAAGTGGTAAATCTTGCATTATTTAAAAAACAAAAACAAAAAAAAAACCTTCTGCTTGCGAATAATATGCACTGCAATCAATGCTCCCGAGTTTCGATTGTTTATTTTTGGGCTAATTAGGTAAAGCCAAGTCTCCGCGAAGCATTTAGCACATCAAAGCCGGTGCCAGGTTCGTGTGTTGTCTTTGAACGTCAACACTGGCCCGGTTGAAAGTATTGGGGCTTGTGAGGTGAGAGAGCCGAGTATTGTCAGTTGTGCAATTAGTACCGAGTATTCTTTTTTTGATTCCACCTCCTCTTTCCTGTTTTCCTTCCTCTTCTTCCCACAGCTGTGTACTTCACATCGGAGCTGGTTTGTCCGGAAGGAGAGGCGTACAATATGGCGCTCGACGTAAAGTCTTAGTCGGTGTGGGCTGCACTGTTAATGGTTCCCGGTTACAGGCTCGCTGTAGTTTCAGCTCGTGTCTTGTGCACTGAACACACTTTTCGCAGCTGAGACCTTTTTTTTGTTTTTATGTTATGTTTTTTGCCATTCCTGTCTGAATAGGTAAGAAGGCAGACTATTCATACACGTTTTCTTGATTTAGTTATACAGGTTCACAATTTTACACACTGCCTGTACAGTAGTTGCTCTGTTATGGCATTTGATGCCCAACACTGGAAGATTTTAAGGTTGACTTTACGCTCAGAGGTTTTAAAGTTAAGTTACTAGGGTTTTACTGTTTGTTTTTGGTTTAATTGGCAGTACTCTCATTTCCCCTAAAGGCATTGGGCGTATAAGGGGATAGATAGCACATGGACTTGTGGTTAGGGAACGAGATTTTAACTCTTAACCTGAGCATAATGTGAAAGATAATTTTATTTCAAAACTGCGCTCTCTTGCGAGATATATATATATATATATATATATATATATATATATATATATATATATATATATATATATATATATATATATATATATATATATATATATATATATATATATATATATATATATATTATCCTACTGGTGGTCACCAGTAGGCGGTTATAGTTAGGATGTAGCTTCCATAGGAAGAGCATTTTTTCCTTTTTCAATAACTTTGGCATCGTTTGACTCCTTGCAAAATTTTCAAAATTAGTTCGATGCTCACTTCCGCTGCTGTCTCGAAAGTTTCAAGGTGATCCATCAAGCGGGGGCCGAGAAAAAGGGGGGGGTCCTAAAACGCTGTTTCCCCATGTTAATTTCCATAGGAACTTTAGACAAGGCTACAGCCCAACTGCTGAACGGAATTACACCAAATTTGGCAGAAAGGAAGCTGGTGGTCCAAAATGCAACCTTTCTGTTAAATGGTGTAAATTTGTTCAGTAGTTGTGGAGTTTTTTTAAAGACTTTTTAAGTTGTGTATATACAGGGTTGCGGTGAATCAGCGACACTGCCCGACCTTGTACTGAGATCTGATTGGCTGCCAACACTTCAAACCGGGAAGTGTGGGCAGCCATCTTGTGCCTTGCTTGAACCTAGTCACAGAAAAATCATTAAAAAATAAAATAAAAGGGAGAAGGGTAGAAACACTCGGACCCCCTAAGGCTCTTTGGGGGAAGGGGGGCCCACGGGGACCCCACAGGGCCCAAAACGCATTTTTCTTTTTAATTTTGTACGGGAGTACCCTTGGCACCAGAAGGTTCTTGGTCGCCAACAAGCCCTCCTGTTACCTGCAGTAAGTCCCACAGAGCGCGACTGCTGAGAGGTGTTCGGAGGCCATGCCCCTTTCTCCACCACTCAGCAAACGTGCCTCCTGGCGCACTGCTGGTTGGGGGATGTAGTCCTCTTGGATACTGAGGGTTCTTGTTACCTACAGTAAGTCCGACATAGCAGGATTCCTGAGAGGTGGTCGGAGGCCCTCCCCCTTTCTCCACCGATCTGCAAACGCAATTACTAGTTAAAAAACGATATAAATTCACTTAAAACAAGCATTGGCATAGCCAATAGGTCTCGCCTTTGGGACCTTATAAGTGTTTAGCCATGCAACAGTTGATGTTGTTGCACCAAGGATATTGTGCTGCATAACTAAATACTTATAAGGTCCCAAAAGCGAGACCTATTGGCTATGCCAATGCTTGTTATATTATGCAACAGCTCAGCTGCAGCACACAGTTCAGGGGGGTCAATGAAGGATGCCCCTGTTGGCTGTAACATGTATAAACTACACACCCAGTCAGACATTTACCTTGGAGCTGGGAGTGCCAAGTAAACCTTCCATATTTGGCAGATTGTGAGGGTGGTACAGGTTTGTATTAGATTATGAAAGAGATCAGTTTGCAAAGTACCGTTCTGGGCCATTCATCCATTCCACACACTGAGGAAAGATATTTCCTTCTTGAGATGGCAGGCGGTAGGTAGAGTGCCACATAGTAGGGAATCCATTTATGCAAGCCCAAACATTATTCTGTGTTAGCGTAGGCCAATTTTTTTTTTTACAATATAACAATGCAACTGACGCATGAAGGAGTAGGATTTATCTAGATTGTAAAGCATATATGAATCGATTTGTGTCGGTCACAGTGAGATAGAAACTGCAGGGTCTGTGTTCATAAGATGAATTATGTAACTCCTTTCTAAAGACGGGCAGGTGGACAGATTCCAGAAGAAAGCGTGTTGCATTACGGTACCATCAGTAGTATGTGCCCAAGCACATTCAAATAAGAAAAAGTGTTGTTCTCAGCAGCACATAAAGGCCTCGCCTCCGCTGACATCAAAATGGCTTAAAACAACAGTTACGTGAAAAGTTTGCATAATAGCAAGCCCTGAAAGAATTTGGATGGTCTTAATGAAAAAATTAGCTTGACCCACGTATGCCACGTGTTGCCTACCAACTTAGGGTCTCCAGGCCAACGCTTCCTCAAACAAAAAAAAGGAGAACCACAAACGATTTCCGAGAGCCTATCGCTTACCACATAATGCTTGTTCACCTCCACAGGGAACACGAGAAAGGGCGACAATTAAAATTGTTTTTCCCAAAGAGTAAACGGTTTAAAAAAAACCTACAAGTGAGCCATTGAATATAAAACTCAGCACGTTTCACATAAAGCATCCATGAATCACATTTGTAGGACAACTATTTCTCAGCAAAAGCCGTGTGCAAGATGTTGCCGTCGTTACTGCTTGCGTGCCCGGCTTGTGTCAATAAATTGCACTCCTGATGAAGAGGTCCAACTATACAGAGCGAGTAACCGAGTTAGTTAGAAGAACAAATAGACACTCAGGGCCAGCGCCGGCTTTGGCATCGGATCTGTGAAGTTCTGTGTAGCAAGAGCGCAAAGGTCGGCGCAGAACGAGGAAAAGCAAAGTACGCCCTGCTCAGCGCAACTCTGGGGGTGGCCTAGGCGATCCACGGTAATAACTCAAATACCACGCTGGTGCCTCATAAAGATGGAGGAAATCATGCGAATATTATCGAAATCCACTTTTTCTTCATAAAACCCAAACTACTGTCAGTACCGGCGACCGCCATTAACATGGGCCAACAAAGGGTGCCCGAGACCAGATGGCAGCCGCCAGCTAATTTTAATTAACAAGAAAAAAAAAAGCACGAAAGAGACAGGCAAATGTAAACAAGCACGGCCACGCTAATTAGAAACAGATGGCCCCTGCGCGCCGCTGCTCGCTCCCGCAAGGTGGAAGCCGCCACACACACGAGTGTGAGGAAAAGTGCAGACCGATTCCAAAAGGTCATCTCCTAGAGCAGCGCATGCGCGCTGCGCTAGGCTCAACCTAAAAACCAAAGGTTACAGGGACATTATAGATAGGAAAAAGAATTTGAAAAACCTTAGAAATTCACTGAATAACCCAAAGGCTATCGGGTCCTTATATTGAGAAAATAGAATTAAAAAACATAGAAATTCACCCCAAAAAAAACGAGCAGCAGGCGTGACCACACGTTCGTGCACCATGGCCTTTTGCTTGCGGTTACCCGCACGGCCGCCGGGCGCGATAATTGAAAACACATGACGGCCGTGCGGGTAACCGCATGGAAAAGGCCATTGTGCACGAGCGTGTGGTCAGCTTTTGGAAGCCCCTTACATAAAGTCTCGCAGAGCAGCGCATGCGCGCTACTCTAGGCTCGATCTAAAAATGTTACAGGGACATTATAGTTAAGCTCAGATTTCACTCGTACAAAACCAGTGAAATTAGGCAGTTATAGTTACCTGAGCTAACTATAACTTACGCCCCCGCAATGCACTGCTTAGGACCTCACATATTACATCACTCACGACATGGTCAGTGACATCACTGATGACATCTCAAATGACATCACTGATGACATCTCAAATGGCATCACTGATGACGTCATCCACAGAACCACTTACACACCGATTGACACCCCCATACAATCTCTTGTACGCCCACTCCCACTCATATACCCATTCACAGACCCACACCAGTACTCACACATCCACTCACTCCTCCATAGGGGCACTCAAACACCCACTCACTCAGTTGTACAGTCACTCACACAACCATTCACCTACCCATAAAACCACTGATACAACCAGTCATTCACCCATACAGCCACTCACACACCCACTCACCCATACAGCCTCTCAACACAGCCACTCACTCACCCATACAAGCACTCACACACCCACACAACCACTTACATACCCATTTACACATACAAACACCCACACATCTGCTCACTCACCCATACAGCCATTCACATACACTTATTCTCCAATACAGCCACTCACACACCAACTCACTTAACCAAACACCCACTCAAAGAGCCACTCCCTCACCCATACAGCCACTTAGTTACTCACTCATACAGCCATTCAGACACCCATGCACTCACCCATACAGTCACTACACACCTACTTACTCACCCATAGAGCCACTCACACTGCCACTCACTCACCCATGCAGTCACTGACACACCCACTCACACAGCATTTCACTCACCCACACACACATTTATACACCCATACAGCCACTTACACACCCATGCACACAAGGAAACATACAGTCACACAGCATTTCACTTAATATATGTGACAAGTAGTATCACTCAGTAGTAGTGCACCTAGGATGCTACTTCAACTTTTGCAGTACCTTAGTATATATATTTAACAATCATAAACTCTTACAAAATACTTGCACTCACTTGATGAGTCATCAGTAATGTCACTGACCATGTCATGAGTGATGTAACATGTGAGGTCATAAGCAGTGAATTGCGGGGGCGTAAGTTATATTTAGCTCAAGTAACTAGAAATGCCGAATTTCACTGGTTTTGCACGTGTGAAACCTGAGCCTAACTAGAACGTCCCGGTAACCTTTGTTTTTTTTTCAGTGAATATATATATATATCTTTGTGTATATATGTATGCATATGTGTGTCTAGGTGTGTGTGTGTGTGTTTATGTATATATATAAATGCACGAGTGCAACATCACCCTGAGAGCAGCGGCATCTGAAGAAGGCTAATGAGCCGAAATGCATTATGCCCAATTTGTCCATTAAAAGGTCTTCCAAGCTTTCCCCGAGTGGCCTCTGACTTCTTTTGACCGGAGGGGTTTTGGCAAGAATTATCTGCGTTAGCCAGATGCGTGAAAGAGGCCCCGTTCTGCAAGCGGCCTGAGTGATGCTGGCATCAACTGTTCTTTTCGAGTCCAAGGTATTGGAAGGACTCCGGCCCGCCTCGAGTGCGTGCCAAGCCATGGATTGCTGTCAGGAGACAAGTGCATTGTAATTTTGTTTCATGATCCGGCGGGCACTTTTACAAGGGGCTGGAGCGTTAAAGGGGACCCGAGGAAGCCAGTGGACATACATTTTAACATGGACAATTCATTTGGACACTCTGCGCCTTTACCTAACAACAACTAATGCCTAAATCGGGCTCAGAACTACCATGCTTTCCCCACACAGTACTCACCTGGAAATGATATCTTCTGGGAACTGTAGTTTCAACCTGACTACAGTTATGTGATCACGTGCAAGCGGACTCCCACCAATGGGAGAGGGACATGAGATTTAAATGTGTGAGTGCAACATCGACCTGAGAGCAGCGGCATCTGAAGAAGGCTAATGAGCCGAAATGCATTATGCCCAATTTGTCCATTAAAAGGTCTTCCAAGCTTTCCCCGAGTGGCCTCTGACTTCTTTTGACCGGAGGGGTTTTGGCAAGATATATATATATATATATATATATATATATCTATCATACCAATATCCTCTCAGAGTTAGACCGGTGCATAATTTATGCAGAAAATGAAGTAGGGACCTCTGGGTATTCCCCAAATCTTAGGTAGAGAGCAGCTCCTTTATATGAAACACTCTACAACAACACCAACCCTCTAAAACTGCTTATCTCAAATGTATGTTTTTCTAGCAAAGTTTTTCAGCATGTAATTAGCATAGTACCATCCACCATGGGCGTCATTTAGGGGTCGCAGCTTTAACCCCTGGCTTGCCTTTTGCGATCCCTGGCCTCAGAGGTGGCAAAACCAGTACTAGGAAACAGTGTCAGCTCGCCCTTAAGGACATCATTTGGGTCTGCACTTTCAGTACCAGTACGTAGTTCTAGTTAGGACCTTGTTTCTATTCAAAAAGCATTTTTTCTTTTTCCAATATCTTTGGTGCCGTTTGAAGAATCTTCGCAAAATTTTCAAAACTAATGAGGCGGTCAGGTCAGCTCCTATGTTGAAAGTTTCAGGGTGATTCTTCAAGCAGGGCCGAGAAAAAGAGGGGGTCCCAAAATGCTTTTTCCATGTTAATTTCCATAGGAAACTTTAGACACGGCTACAGCCCGAACTGCTGAACAGAATTACACCAAATTTGGCAAAAAGGTAGCTCTTGGTTCAGAAAGCACTCTTTTTATTAAATAGTGTAAATCCGTTCAGTAGTTCCTTAGAAATGTAATAATTTCTCAGATATACAAATATCCCCTACCGAGTCACAAGAAAAAAGGATGAAAAACAAGAAAAGGAGGCAGGGTACAGGGACCCCCCAGGGCCAAAAAAAGCATTAGAAAAAAATCACTGGAATTCGCACACCCAGCGCAATTCCCGCCAAAAAACCAAAAAAAAACAAACAAAGCGCGGTCTCCCGCGCTTTGTTTCTTTTAAGCCCCCGGGTTGGCCAGGTCCCAGGGACATTGCCAGATTATGATGCAGGGGACCACCACCTCACCGCTATGTTAATAAAATGCAGGGGGCCACGCAAGCACCCCTGGGGACCGCCACCTCCCTGGGGCCTTATTTTTTTTGCAGAGTGGTGGAGAAAGGTGGCATGGCCTGCGACCACCTCTCAGCAATCCCACTGTATGGGGCTTACTAGAGGTAACAGGTAGGCTAGTTGGCCCCTAAGGACCCCCAGCAGCGAAGTGGACTTCATCACCCAACCAAGGAGGCACGTTTGCAGAGTGGTGGACAAAGGGGGCATGGCCTGGCATCAAAACTCAGAAATCCTGCTGTGTGGAACTTACTGGAGGTAATACCCCTCCTGTTACCTCCAGTAAGTCCCACACAGTGGGATTGCTAAGAGGTTTTCGGAGGCTGCGCCCCCTTTCCCCACTACTCTGCAAACGCGCCTCGTGACGCACTACTGGTTGGGGGATTAAGTCCACTTTACTCCTGAGGGACCTTGGGGACCAAGAAGTCCTCCTGGTACCTCCTGTAAGTCCTACGCAGTGGAATTCCTGAGTGCTCTTTCCAGTGACTGTGAATGTTTTTTAAAAGTTTGAGTGTTAAATATATATATCACGGTGTATTGGTGAATCAGTGGGTTTATGAGTGACTGTATGGATGACTGTGTGTGCGTGACTGACTGTATAAGTGAGCGATTAGGTGTCTCAGTGAATGCATGTGTGAGTGTCTGGTTGTATGAATGTGTGTATCTGTCTGTCAGTTAATGTCTAAGTGGGTGTATGAGTATGTTAGTGGGTATGTGAATGGCTATATGGGTGATTGATTGGTTGTTTGACTACGTCTATGGTTGTCTGGGTGTCTGTGTGTGGGTGAGGAGGTGTGTGACTGCCTGTATGGATCAGTGAGTGGGTGAGTCAGTGGCTGTATGGGGTACTGTTGCGTGTGTGAAACGTTGTATGAGTGATTGAGTGTCTGTATGGCTGTGTCGATGATTGAGTGCATGTGTCAGTATGGGTGAGTCACTGAGTATGTGAAAGGCAGTATACATGAGTGACGTGGTATATGAGTGACTGTATGCATAAGTGAGTGAATGTGAGAGTGGCTATATAGATGAGTGCATGCTTCTGTCAGTGACTATAGCTGAGTGAGTATGTGTTCCTATTTCTTTTAGTAAGTGGGTGGGTGTGTAACTGTTTGGGTGAGTAAGTGGCTGTATGATTGACTGCATGGGTGAGTGTCTAGGTGTGTGAGTAGTTTTATGGGTGACTCACTCAGTGTGTAGGCGCCTGTATGAGTGGATATGTCAATGGCTGTATTAGTGAGTGAGTGGTTCTCTGAGTGGCAGTATGGGTGAGCGAGTGTATGTGTATAGAACAATAAATCGGTGAGTGGGTGTGTAAGTACTGGTATGGCTTTGTGAATGTTTGTGTGGAAGCGGCAGTGGGTGTATAAAAGATTCTACAGTGGTGTGAGTGGGTGTGTCTTCGGAAACATGGTGAGACTTACAACAGTGACATGGGAAGGGTTGCTGTTTTATAACATTCTGAACAGTCAGTAAATAGTGAAGCTGCCAGAGAAAAGTGAGGTTTAAGACATGTTGGCAGAGGGATTAGGCTACTTCGTATGAGTCTCTGGAAAGGTATACTTGAAGTAGACCATATAAATGTAGGTGTCTGCTTGCAATGGGAAGTGCACTTTGTCAAGTTTAAAGGTCTGCGTGCTCTCGTGACTTAGGTATGTGTCTACTTGTACATGTATTCTGACACGTGCTGTGCGTCTGAAGATCTAGCTTAAAAAACTGGTAGCTTCTCATACAGGCGCACAAATCTTCTCAGTTCTGCTCTATCATTCGGTCGCAGAGGGAGACATGTCTTACCTATGTAGGTGTCACAGAACCCCTCAAATACACTGTTGAATACCCACGTGCCCTGTATTATGAGCAGAAAGGAATACATACACCTTCTTCTACAGAAACTTAGAGAGCATGTGGTGTGAAACACAGGTACTTTACTATTTCTAGGTTTCGTTTTATGTATCATGTCATTAGGAAAAGGCACAGACACGCATTGAAGCCTTCGGAAACATGGTGAGACTTCCAACAGTGACATGGGAAGGGTTACTGTTTCATATTTGGCTAGGCCCAACATTCTGAGCAGTCAGTGAAAAGTGAGCTACCAGAGAAAAGGCTCTACTATTACACTCATCCAATCACTCAGACACTACTGTTGTACTTAGTCATTCACTCAGGCACTATGCATACACTCCTGCATTCTCTCAGGTACTACCCATGCACTTGTACAGTCATCCGGGCACTTCTCATGCACTCATCCAATCACTCAGGCACTACCCATGCACTCATCAAAACACCCAGGCACTATCCTTGCAATCATCCTTTCACTCAGGCACTATACATACACTCCTACATTCTCTCACTTACTACCCATGTACTTATCCAATGACACAGACACTACTCTTGCACTCATCCATTCCCCCAGGCACTACCCATGCATTCATCCAATCATTCAAGCAGTATCCTTGCACTAAACCATTCACTCTGGCACTACCCATGCACTCATCCATTCTCTCAGGCAATACCCATGCACTCATCCATTCTCTCAGACAATACCCATGCACTCATCCAGTCACCCAGGCACTACCCATGCACTCATCCTATCACTAAACCACTATCCATGCACTCATCTAATTACTCAGGCACTACCCATGAACTCAAGCATTCACTCAGGCACTAACCATGAACTTATGCATTCTCTCAGGCACTATGCTTGCACTTATCCAATCACCCAGGCACTACGCATGCACTCATCCAATCACTCATACACTACCCATGCACTGATAAAATCACCCTGGCACTACCCATGCACTCATCCAATCACTCAGGCACTACTCTTGCAATCAATCATTCACTTAGGTACTACAGATGCACTCATCCAATCACTCATGCGCTATCCTTGCACTCAACCATTCACTCAGGCACTATGCATACACTCCTGCATTCTCTCAGGTACTACAGACGCACTTATCCAGTCACCCAGGCACTTCCCATGCACTCATCCAATTACTCAGGCACTACCCATGCACTCATCCAATCATTCCCCTGTATCCTGGCAAGGAAGCATCTTGCAGCCCATTTTTATATAAAAAAAAAACTATTTATTGCATATATATAAATTATATAAAAAATCTATATAAAAACATTAAAATATATTTAAAAAATCTTTTTTGTATATGTATATATTTATTCACTAAAAAAACAGGTTTCAGGGATGTTATAGCTAGCAATTAGCATTTAAAAAACCTTAGAAAGTCACTGAAAAAACCACAGGTTTCATGGACGTTATAGTTAGAAATTAGCATTTAAAAACCTTAGATATTCACAGAAAAAAACACAGGTTACAGGAACGTTCTAGTTAGGCTGAAATTTTACTCATACAAAACCAGAGCAATCCAGCCATTATAGTTAGCTGAGCTAACTATAACTCGCTCCCCGCAATGCACTGCTGATGACATCACATATTATATCACTCATGACATGGTCAGTGACATCATTGATGACATCTCAAATGACATCACTGATGTACTGATGCTAATTTCTAACTATAACGTCCCTGAAACCTGTGTTTTTTTCAGTGAATATATATATATAAAAATGGAGTTCAATTAGCTGAAATATGACCCTCCCTGGCAATTGAGGTAAGTAAAAAATGCTTTTAAATGTATGTTGTGTGCATGCTTGCGGGTGAGAGTGTTTATGTGAGAGAGAGAGTGTGTGTGTGTGAGCGTGAATGTGTGTGTAAGTGTGAATGAAAATGAAGGTCAAACGGTGTGTGATGTCACTTCCTCTACTGCTGCCATTTTGGTGAATTGACATGCATGCTATCCACACCACGCTAGAAAAATGACAAGGTCCTTTGTCATTTTTCAGCTAAGTCCTTAAGCATAGGATGATCTAGTGCCATCCACACCGAGCTGAAAAATGACAAAAACCTTTTACCACTCCAGGCACATTTTACACCGTTGGATTGATAAAATTTCATCCAAGGTTGGCTGCCACCTGGGGGGATGGGTTCAGGGCCTGGCTGCTAGGTAGGCCTTGCTTACAACCACACTCCGCGCCCGGCAATGGACATCTTACTTTACGTTAAAAAAAATAGACATTCACTGAAAAAAACAAAGGTTAGCGTGATGTTGTCATTAGGTATGGTAATAATATGTTACTTTGCATTTAAAAAAAAACAACTTTGGAAATTCCCTGAAAAAACAAAGGTTAAAGGCACTTTTTGGCTGGGTGAAAATATCAGTCGAAACATACAGTTTTAAACTAATAAAACCACTGACATTTACCAGTTATAGTTATCTCAAGTAACTATAACTCATGCCATAAAATAACTTTAATTTGGACCCCTGCCATCCACTGCTTATGACCTCATACATTACATCACTCATGACCTGTTCAATGACATCATTTATAATATCACTGCAACATTGGAAATGACCTCATTGATGACAAAACTGTGCATGGCGGGGGAGCAGGTTATAGTTCAAGGCACGAGTTCTAGTTGGTTGAGATAACTATAACTGACGAACTTCATTGGTTTTGTTTGTTTAAAAAGGTATGTTTTAAGTGACATTTCACCTAACTATAATGTCTCTCTAACCTTTATTTTTTTCAGTTTATTATATATATATATATGATAAAATAATATCATCCACCTGGGGAAATGAGTTACCTTCCTGCAAAGAATGATTACATCTTCGTTCCAAGTGATTACAATTAATAGGGCATCAACAGTAAAAGATAAGAGAGCATCTTTCCGTTTGTGAACTGCCTTGTGTACTGATAACAGGGGATTTCTCTCTGATATTCTGCCTGGGACAACTGCAAGCCTGGCTTAAGTACCAGTCGTATTAATTACATCTTGGCCTTTGACACTGGTTAGTGTTCTGATGCACTTGGAAAGTGACCATTCTGTCCTGTTTCTTTGGCCTCATTTGTACACTTCATCGAATACCATTAGAAATTAAGTTGGTGGATGCTCGCAACCATACCCAGGCCGGCTAGCTGCCTTTGCATCCAGTCCCTCACGGCACTGATTTGCCTATTCGCAGTTGAAGAGCAGTATTAGTTTACTGTTTCCGATCTCACAAGGGTGATGGGGTGACGTACTTGCACAGGTCCCATGATGTGGCAGGCACTCAGTTATTCCATGGTTGTTGCAGACTACCCATTGCTGTACTTCAAGCCTACCATTTGTGTAACTGAGCAGGTGGGTTGACTCAGCTGAGTCGTGGCAGCTGGCTACATGCAGTATGGCAGTCCCTGCAACACTAGCTTGGCTCTTTAGAGAGAGGGAATCCTGCCGTTGCCACTGATAGCCTAAGTTCCTTTGGGCAGCCCGCATTACCCACTGTCATCCAGTCCCAGGTGTTATCTGACTACCTTCACCTATCCATGCGTTGGAGCGCCCATGTGAGTTGTAGCCCATCACTTTTTATGGATGCTACCCTCTGTCTTAGCCAGGACTCCAGGACGAGATAGTTCATAAACTGTCAGGGGCTGAGTCTGGCTTGGTTGCTTGATGAACCAGCTGCTATGCTTTTGAGGGCCTCCATAGTTGATTGGTGACTTCTTCTGCCTCTTTTAACAGGCTGGCCTACCTGTAAGCTCTGCTGCCAGTGAGTCATGGAACCACTGCACGCCCTAGTTCTCAGTGGACATAGCTGCAATATGCTGGGTAAGGTGACAGTGACTTGGAGTTGGCAGAACTTAGATGGACTGGTGGCCGGGAGTGTACTCTGCACCATGCCGACACTGTTGTCTGCCATTGTTGCAAAGTCACCCTGTGCCCTGGGTACTCCCCATTTATTGCTGAGTGGTACTGATGGCAACTGACTCTGACTGTCCCTGGGCTCTGCCTAACCAGGACCAGTGCTTTACTGTAAACACATTTAGAATACAGTGCAAACGCCTACACACACTAGGGTACACTATGGGTTAGGGTACCCCTTTGATTAGCATAACCTCCCCACAATAGACTTTTGTGCTAGGAGCACTGTGGAGTAAGGATCTACAATATTATTTCATATTCAGAACCCCTAAAGTCTCCCCTAGGTGTTCCAAGGGTCGGGGATCCTGTAGGTATAAGCAGGGTCTTTATAAAAGATGTTTTATAGGCCTTGGTGTTGGAGAAATTGCCCAGTTCATTATCCCCATTGTAGATCCCCAGCCACATAGGTTAACATGGCCATAAGTTATTAATTAATAACTAATGCTAGGGATAATCGAAAGATATCATTCAAGGGCTTGGGAGAATGGTATTGATAAATCCAACAATATGCTATTTTTGAATTTATCCTAAAATGTACAGAAAAGAAGTTACTTGTCTGTAAGCCAAAATTCAGCCTTCTAGTGCAGTGGTTCCCAAACATTTGACTCCAGAGAAACCCCATTAAGTCACTACTAGAAGCCGGGGACCCCCAAGCAATTTGTACGGTTTAAATTTCAAACATTAAGACAGTAATTCAAAAATTATCAACACGCACGTGCTCACACCAAACAGATACTCAAATTACTAAAGATTTTGGTATTTTATATTGAAAAAATGTGCAAGCATTGAAAAATGTTAACGTACGTTTGGTGCTGCATCTCGGCTACTAACTTTTCAATGTTTGGGTTTATTTCGCAGTACGAGGCTCCTGCTCCTGCCAGGGCCGGACTTGAAACCCAAAGCAGCCCTGGGAAATGTTGTCAGACCAGACTCCGTATGGTGCAGACCAAGTGCAGAGAGTGAGCCTGACCACTGCAAAGGGGGCTTTGGGGGCCTCTCCCTAAAGAAAATTTGGGGGAAATGGTGCATTCTACAACACATTTGTCATTATATATTGAATTGTATTAGCTTTTAAAGCATAGTAAATGATTACCTTACTGTGCACCAGGATATGACAATCTTTGTTAGGGCTCTTCAATGATTCCCTCATTATCACCCTCCAAAGGTGCCTCTCATCTCTCCATAGCCGCTCTGTCACATGTATTTTATTTGTTTTATAGCACCTCTCATACCAGTGTAGGGTGTCAGAGCACTTTACATCTCACACACACAGAAAATGAATCATACATGTGTAAATCAGTGTATAGAAAATGTTACATAAGGCAAAGGGGACTACAATGTGTTGGATTCACATGTCATCCATACTGGTAGGCATTTTTTTAAAGTGCTTGGTCTGGAGAAGCACAAACTCAGGATTCAGAGCATAACACAGTGGTTAGCGTTGACTTTAATAATAAGAAATTATTTCTACCAAAACAGCATCAATATAATGAAAGACTGGAGGGAAAAAACCATAACTCACTAACTTGTACCGTGCAGTTTGCATGCAGCTGTTTGATGGCAGTTCATAGTTCACTGTGCTAGATTACGATTGTAACTGATGAACTGCACAGTAACAAAAGAATCTGTCACAAAAGCAGTATTTCACTGAGCGATGCACATAAAATGCTGTTTTTTGAAAGGCATGGTACTCATTCGTTGCAGCAGGCATATTAACCATCTGCACTCCCTTAGATGAGTCAAAGCTGCCACTGGACAAAACTCCCATCTTTCTCCAGCATGTAGATTATTCACCAGAGTTATCTCGACACTTTTATTGGTGCTCGAAAACTGCTGATTATTCAAGGAACTTTCTAGTGCTTTTAAAACTGCGGCCTGCAGACCCCTGGGAATGTGTCACGGACCCCCACTCTAGTGGTCTGCTCTGATTGGTCAGAGTTAAGTGGATTAGCCAGGCTGCTTTGATGAAGTGATAAGTGGCACCTGGGGTGAGGAGCTATCCTGGGAGGAGAGGGTACTGCTGCACATAAATGCCAGAGCAAGGGGGAGGGGTCATAAACCATGATCTTCAAAGGAAGAAGAGGACAGACAGAAGAAGCCAGTCCCAGATACACCCATGCCCTCTGAATCCAGCCAGATGGATGGATTAAGGAAGGAATGTGCAGATGCCAGGGGGAGGGAGACTATGGAGAAGAACCATCCTGGACTTTGGTTTAGCTATCTCTTGCCTCTCTGCTCAGACTTCAGCCATATTGAATTTTGAAGAATAGTGCTTTCTGGGAAACCATAGTGCCACACTTTGGAGGAAATGGTCATGCTCTGGGGTGTTGCTCTGCAACTCATTGGACAAGAGTGCCCTCCTGCTTGACTCAGAGAATACTGAATAGGTATACGAGAGGGGCAGAGCCTATTGAATCTGCTGCTTGAAACAAAGAGAAGAAGAATGGTCCCTGTTGGAAGTTTCATTTGCGCCAACCAGGCCCTGCTCTCTGAATGACTACACCAGCTGCACAATCTGGAATTACAGTCCTGTGGATCTACCTTGCTTCAAGAGGAATAAAGAGTGGACTCCCTGCAAGATACAGGTTAACAGAGCTCACCAGGATCATCACCACCAAGAATCCCCGGCCTGGAGTGCGTCCTGTGGATGTGTAAGTGTTTTGTCCAAGTGGACTGTGGGAACTGAAGTCCCAAATTTCAAGGACCATCTTGGAGCTTTCAGACCCTTGGAGTAAGTTTTGGACATTTTGGGACCCTCAGAGAAACTTCAGGAAGAAGTTCCAGGTGTTTGGAGAACTTTCGAGCAACTTTGGAAAAAAGGTCCATAAGTGGACCGACTCGACCTGGCCAGCCAAGCCGGCAACACTCAACCGCGATCCAGCCTGCCCTCCAGGTGTGTCCCATTGAAAAGCCCAGGAGCTCCGACTTCCAGAGTTTGACCGGTAGCTCGTCTAAAGTCAGGCCGGTGAACCCTCACTGTCCACAGCCTGGTGAAGAGCATTGAGGGACCCCTGGAGATAAAGCTCCGTAAAAGTTTCTAAGTCCAAAGGTAAAAGACTTCACCTGGACTATACGTGAGAGTCAAGCCGCCCACCTTCAACTGCGAGCTGGCCTGGATCCCTGGTTCATCCCACTGGAAAGCTCCGGAGGTCTGACTTCCATAGTTTGACCGGGAGCTCCTTGAAAGGCAAGCCAGTGAACCCTCATCGATCGCGGACTGGTGGAGAGCTTCGAGGTCCCTCAGAAGGAAAAGCTCCAGAAAAGTTTCTAATTCAGAAGGCCTACCGCGAGGGATCGCCGCACAGTTCTCCATCGCGTTCAGCCTGAAACGTAGACTTTGTCCCGGTCTAGCGCGACCAGATGTCCCAATAGGTGATATAGGTTTCTATGTGCTATATAGTGCTAAATCTTTAAAAAATAATATATCTGGTTCCCTACATTGGATCTTTTTCATTTTGGTGTCATTTTGATGATAAAAATATTTCCTATCTTTATAAATTGGTTTTGGAACTTTATTGTGTGTCGTGTCTCAATTATTTACTGGATTGGTGTTTTTAAATGCTTTCCATACCTGTCTCTGAAGTTAAGCCTTCCTGCTCTCAGTCAAGCTACCAAGGGTTGAGCATGGGAATTATTTTCTGAGACCGACTGTGTTAGTGGCTTTATTGCCAGTGGTAGATGCATATTTGCCACTACTAATAGTCCACTTTCCAACAGCTGGTCATCATCCGATTGATGATGGCAATGCAGTGTCTTGCCAATGACCGGTCCAGTCACCATTTTGCTCAGTCGACTCAGCAGTCAAGTAAAACTCAAGGTGAGGAAAGATTATCATGATTTTCGTTTTTTGTTTTTGTTTTGCAACCAGTCAATACTATTCGAGTAATTCCCTATCTGAATTATGTCGGCGAGGCCTCTGTTTGTGTGTACATTTGCTCAAGGGATCCATTAGAAGATAATTTCTTGACAACTTGACGAGGTTGTTTAAACATCTTTAAAATGAAAAGTAAATATGTACCATGTACATATATTCCTATATAAGATATTGTTTACCAGTCACACAGAGAACGTTGTCATTCTATCATGCATACAGGCATATTTTATATTTAAATGTAATTGGGGGAAATACCTGTATAAATTCATATATTCAAAATATTGCCGCTCAAATGGCACGAAATAATGGCAGTTCTCTGGGTTCTTCTTAGGTTTTTAATGCGGCACCATTTTTGAGAGGATGCATGTGAAGAATGTGCCGAGAGCACACCCCTGAGTGCAGTCTTTGAACCTCTGAATTTTTCAATGTGACCACCGAAAGTTGTCAAGATCGCAGCCGAAACCTCTAAGACTATAATAGCATCCATCCCCCTACTTGTGTCTTTGGGATTCTTTGGATTTATAAATGTGTTATACCTGCAGACTAAAATAATTTGTTTTCCCTGCAGAATAAAGGTATCTGTTATGTTACAATATCTGCTGTTATATGGTGCAGTATTAGTTCTAGCTTGACCTGTCGCCAGATCTTTTGTAATCAGCAAAAAAGAGTTTTAAGAAGCTGTACTGAAAGGGGGTTTTGACCAGTGGCTACTGGTGACATTTGAAAGTGGTGTGGGGGCGCAAAAGTTTGGTATGACTTTTATGTATTGATTCATTATGAAGGGCTTTAGAACAGTTAGCCCTGCGTCGTGCATCACAGTTCAGAAAGTTGATTTACTGCCTGGCTTCTGTCTCCTGCTTCAGAGCGAGGGGGGGTTGGCAGCTTGGGACATACAGCCCAGACTTTAATACATTGATTTGATTAGAGATACAATCGTATCTCTAAATAAATTGATCTATTTAATATTTGTACAGGAATGTGAAAGAAATAATTTTAGGGGGCCGCAGCCCCAGAGCCCTAATGTAGAATCCGCCCCTGGCTTTGACTCCGCCCACATATGTCTCCTGCTTAAGGAGGGACCATCCTTGGCGATGATAGCAACCACTGCCTGACCCCCAGAAATGAATGGGATCCCTGAGGCATAAAAAGGGCTTGCCTCAAGCAACACAGGCCTTCTTTGAGTCAGCTGGTTGCCAAGGCACCTGCGTGCTGGATCAAAGAAATAACAGCATGGTCAAAGACCAGACACTAATAAGGAATGTGCAGGGAATTCTCACCAGGCAAATTCACCACACACTTACACTTGTATATTACTTAGGCTGCCCTCTGAAAGTCGTGCAGAGGGCATCAGAAATGTTCATTGGGCTGTGTCTGCCTCCTTTGTTAATTTCTTCTCAGATTGGCACACAGGCAAGGTAAGCAGAAAGTCAGGCCAGCAGAGCATGAAGGACCTTCAGGGTTTGTTCCTACAAAGGTGGAAATAGACAACATGCAGTTCCACATTCTGGACTCATCAAAAGTAGCACCTAATTGAAAATAGATTCGGACTTTAGCAATAG
The DNA here is from genome assembly GCA_963921515.1 of Calotriton arnoldi. Taxonomy (NCBI): domain Eukaryota; kingdom Metazoa; phylum Chordata; class Amphibia; order Caudata; family Salamandridae; genus Calotriton; species Calotriton arnoldi. Next base: position 1,529,300 of record CAWUFW010003211.1, on the reverse strand, counting down.
GTGTTCAAAAGGTGGAGGAAAGCTCCAGTTTATATGTCCCAATTGAGGCTGCTGGGAGAAACCATTTAAAGCCAGTTTATCCTGAAGCTCAAAGGGCCCACCCAGCCAGCCAGACTGTAGTTGGCCCCCTCGGAATTGAACCTGGAAAGGGCCTTTCTCCAGAATGCAATGAAGTGCTCAGTGCCTGTGTAGATGACCCACAAACCTACCAGAAGGCTGCTCTGGAAACATTGTGTAATCCCTTCAGACAACCCTGTAAATCAAAGAACAGCTGAGGAAGGATTGGGGAATAGGGGTGACTTATGTAGGAAAAATGTTCCTCCATCTTGCAAGTATCATCGTGACAAATTAAAAATGTTTTCCAATGGCTCTGGGTAACTCCAACAACAGGTGCACTGATAGTCTCCTTTAAGGATTTACCATGTTTTGAAAATCCTAATCAGTTATCGCAAAAAGTTATGTTCTTAATGTTCACAAACCTAAAAATAATGACAAATAGATCCCCATCAACCTGAAGCCTCTAGATTTTATTTACAATAGGAGACCAGGAAGCAGTTCTGGTGGGTGCAGCTATGAACCCCAAAACTGCAAACATGCTGCCAAAAGCCAGGAAGGGAACTCTCTTGAGATTACATAGCGAGGAGGCCAGGTGGGGCCTCCGCTCTCAAGGTGAACCAACGGAGTGACTCCTTGGAGGGCAAATTTTCAGTTTGAGGGATCCATTGAGAACAGGGTCCCCACAAAATATTGCCAAAAAGTGAAAAGCACGGGAATCTTGCAGGCACAAAGGATACTTGATTGAATTGGCACACCTGCGCAAAGGGCTTTAAGTGGGCTGGGCCCCTCTGGGTCTCAGACCCAGTAGTAATTAAAAATGGACATTGAAACGAGTTCCTATTGAGTTCTAATTTCATGTCCTTAACTTTAATGGCATAAGCACTGATCAATTTCTGAACAATAAATGTAACATTTTTTAGGGTAAGCCATGTCATCAATTTTCTTTTCGTCTTATATTTCACGTTTTCCTTAATCTTATATTCCCTCAGTCTGCGGCGGCTCCTCCGCTATGGTGGAGGAGCGTCGCCCTCCCCCCCCTTGCTTAGAATGAAAAATAATTGGTTTTATTATCATTTTATTTTTCCCGTTTCCCTTTAGAACCAGCCAAGTCTGGGCGGTTCAGGGCTTGGCTGTCATCACAGCCAGCAGGGGAGGAGTAGTGCACACAGTAAGCGCGCATGACGGTTTGGCTAGCCGTCTTAGGCCGGCCAAACTGTCAGGCTCACTTAGGTTTCTCCAACCCGAGCTGTGCTGCGCAATCGGGTTGGAGAAACAGCACAGACTCCCAGGCACTACCTGAGCGGCAAACCAAGCCTCTCAGACCAATCCTGGAATTGCTCTCATGCTATTGAGAGCAGATCCGGGATTGGGTGGGGAGCCTGTGCTGGTGTCCCAAGGACTGCTGGGACACCATCAGGAGAGAAGAGGAGCACTGAGGTGGCCGGCAGCATCAGAAGAGGTAAGGCTTTTTAAAGTCATAATAATTTCCCTAATCCCCCGCCCTGTCCCCCCACTTGAGCTTTGCGGCGGCCGCCACTGCTTCGAGTATAAAGTGTTTCCAGGATGTTGCGTTTCTGTATTTTTTTCTGTGTGGCATATAACGCTTGTAAAGCGCATACTTAGACCTGGGTCATCTCCAGGTGTTTATAATGGGTCACGATTGAGAGCCCTGGAGTTGAGGCTAAATGCAGTGAGAGTTTCTCCCATTACCCATCAGTGTGTCATCACGGGGCTCAGAATACATGTGGTCATCCAGTCCTTGGCCTCTCTGCAGAGCGCACATGCCCAAGTCATGTTGAATTCAGTCTCTTACATTCAGAATTGAAAATTTTTTAACATTCATTATTTAGAAGAAAATCCTTGTTGTTACTCATTTATCTTACATCTAACAACCATTGGCTGGTTTTAGGTGTATGGCAGTCGGATAGCACACTTTGGGCATCTCAGAAATGTAGTCTACCTGTTTAAGCCGGAAATACAATTACATAGGCCACACCCCTTTTAGAAACCTCCCCCCGTCCCCCAGAATCCCCCCGTGAGAGCCCACGTGAGAGCCGGATCTTTAGTCCTCTGCAAAGATCACAAGTTCATTTAGTACATCAATATGTGCCACGACAAACACACAGTGTGTGGTTAGCATTTAATATGTTTTATGTTTGATTTTCTCTTTTCCTTCCTGGTTTTGTATTTATAGCTATAACCAGATGAGAAAGGTGAGTTGTTGAATCATGTGGAATATATCTGTTTATAATTTGTTGATATCTTGTCTTTCTTTCTGTATTAAAGCCGAAAGACATAACAATTCATATGCATAAAAAAAATGTATTTCCCTGCATTGGAACTCATTAACAACAAACAGGTGTTTAGATCTCTGCTTTGCCTTTTATTCTGAACAGAGCTTTTTCTTCTTGTACCGATTAAACGCTTCCGACACAATTCAAACATTTTAGGTCGAAGCCCACCAGACAGCACAGCTGTTTAGTTGGGAAAAGATATCTTGTGGGCTTTCTGAAATCTTACCTGGGAATGCATTCCGCCCATTGCTTGTCATTGGCTTTGCGGTGCATAACTCCCATTTGTCTTTCTGTTTGCTGGCTTTATTTGTTTTAGGCTGTACATCATGTCTCCATCTGTCCTGTGGAGCAAAGCTTGCTCACCATTGCTCCTTCTATTCTCCCACTTGTCTGCGCTTTCTGTAAACAGGGCTTTACATTTTGTTTTTATCTTGTCACATTTTCTGTGTGTTCACAGATAGAGGTCAAATGTCAGGCTCTGTCTTCAAAGGAGGGCTTGGTGTTTACTTTTCTTTCTCTGATTTCAAAGTGAGAGGATTTATGTGACAATCTTGCTGGGTACTAGGAAAGACATTTTTTTTTTCTAGCACACAACAAAATCTAAATGTCTGTAAATGAACTGTGCACATATTTCTCAATATATCAGAATTGGGAAAGCTCAAATGAAAAACATTTTTTTGTAATTTGGAAGTGTAATGGAAACAGATATTTTAATATGACCGAAACAAATCAGTACACTAGGTGACGTCAATTCCACACACTGTCATTTGTGCGCTGTATAGTTTTATTGGTAAAACTGTATGTGCAAATGTAATGGCCACTGTACTCTACACCACTCCACTCTACAACTCTCTACTACACTCTATGCCCCTCCACCATAAACCACTCCACGTCACTCTACTCAATAATACTCTACTCCACAACACTCCACTCCACGCCATGCCACTATACGCTACTTCACTTTAGGCCAATCTGTGACACTCCATGCCACTTTACTCCACTCTACGCTGTGTTACTCCACTCTACACCACTCCACTCTGATACTTTACTCCACTCTATGCCCCTCAACTGTACTCCTTTCCACTCTGACACTCTACTTTGCTCCACTCTATGCCACTCTGACACTCTATTCCACTCTATCCCACTCTGACACTCTACTCCGCTTTACTACAGTCCACGCCACTATATACCACTCTACCCTATGCCACTTTGCCCTACGCCACTCCTGCCTCTCTACGACAATCCACTCTGACACTTTATTCCACTCTACTATACTCTGCTCTACTCTATGCCACTCTGCACCCCTCTATGCCACTCCCCTCTATGCCACTCCCCTCTATGCCACTCCCCTCTGTCACTCCCCTCTGTCACTCCCCTCTGTCACTCCCCTCTGTCACTCCCCTCTGTCACTCCCCTCTGTCACTCCCCTCTGTCACTCCCCTCTGTCACTCCCCTCTGTCACTCCCCTCTGTCACTCCCCTCTATGCCACTCCCCTCTATGCCACTCCCCTCTATGCCACTCCCCTCTATGCCACTCCCCTCTATGCCACTCCCCTCTATGCCACTCCCCTCTATGCCACTCCACTCTATGCCACTCCACTCTATGCCACTCCACTCTATGCCACTCCACTCTATGCCACTCCACTCTATGCCACTCCACTCTATGCCACTCCACTCTATGCCACTCTACTCTATGCCACTCTACTCTATGCCACTCTACTCTATGCCACTCTACTCTATGCCACTCTACTCTATGCCACTCTACTCTATGCCACTCCACTCTACACCTCTCTCCTCTTCGCCACAAACACATAATCTTTCTTCAATTTCCAAAATCTGCAAAAGTCTTTTAATATATTGTTGTGGGCTGACGTGAACATAGTCCCGGTTACCAAGTCCGTCATATACTAACGCCTTTTGTCTGCGGCCTCGGGTCAAGACAGGGTTTGCAGTGCAGAGCAAAAAGCATTGCTTCCCATGGGCTGGCCAGCAAGAATTACAACATGTTTTCTTCCCCTTTTAAATGCCATTCGGTCATCTTATTTTACCTTGGAGTGGATGACGCCGTGCTACTTAAGACAGTACTCAATGTGTTATGTGCCTTCGTTGTACATTTGTTTGCCTGTTGTGGTGGTCTCCCTGCTCAGTAACTACAAGAACCAAAAATGCTGTTGCTGACATCTTGTATCTGCCCCTAAAGTTCAGATCAAATAAACACAAAATACGGCCACGGACCAGGTTGGTCCCACTCTGCTGGAAGCCAGTATGGATACGCCCCAAACACATGAAGCTGTGTCTAATCCAAACACAGTACTGTCACACGCTCATATTATAACTATAAATGGTATTTATGTAGTTCTTTCTCCCCTGACAAGGCATTGATGCTCTTTGCGGCGAGAACCCAAGATTAATATCTGATGGTCTTGTAGAAATTAGGTCCATGACTGAAAAGTAAACATAGGAAAACATGATGCTTACAAAGCACTTAAGTTTGTCTGATCCATGCGTGAGCAGCTCATCCAGTGTGGAATTTTGCTTTGCATTCTTGGATTTGTAGTCCAGTGTATTCCATTGTAAAATCTGGATGACATGTACCGAAATGAAAAGTAAACAAGCATTTGCAATGCATTTGTGAAAAATAGAGCTATTGGAGTTGAAAATTACAATGTTTTTTACTTAAGTTTTATTGTTTTCAGTGGAGTGATCATTTGGAGAAAAAAGTGCACGCTATACCATATTATAAGCTTTCACAGCAGCTGTACAGTAGAGCAGCTTTGGTTTGCATTGACTCGGACGCGCATATTTAACCCGCTAGCTTCTCCCGCAGCGCGGGACGCGCGTGGGCGAAGCCCGGGCCAAAGATGGGCCCGTCTGCGGCCGTTAGAGGCTGGGCTGGGCCACCCCCCTTTCATCTGTGAGGACCATTTTTCATGCAGTTTCCTATCCTGGTTCCTATGCGGATTAATGTGGAATACGCCAACGGCGCCCAGATGAGTGACAATCTCTGTTTAGATCTGCTTTTCTTTTACATTTAATCTTTTACCTTTTCCTTTAATGGAAGTATTTTAACAGAATAGAACAATTCTAAAGGGCTCGGTTTTGTTCTATATTTGTGTGATTTTTATAATGATATAAGGTTTTATATCTTGTATTTTGCACCTTGCACTTTGTTTATAGTTTTGCGCCCACTTGCGTATAACTGATTGTACTGTGTATTGTATTTTCCATTAATGTCCTAGTATTTAGCATTTAGCATTTTGACCCTAGCACATTGTACTTTTGCACCTGGCACTTTATAGCGATACTAAGTGATACTAAGTGTGTACTAGATCATAGAAGTCACTATGACCAGACGCAAGATTCAAAACGTTATACCTGATAATCCACGCACTCCAATTGACTCATTTCTAGTGAGAGCAGTTAGTGCAATCACCGATGAAATTGACAGGACAGAACGCCGTTTATCCCTGGGCCCCGGCACGATGGTTGGGGAACAGTTAGGTAATAGTAGCGGCCTCCAACAGGGAGAGACTACGCAATCTGTAGAAGCTGCCCCCACTGCGCCCAATGGAACACCAAGGCCCCATGGAAATGTATTAGAATCTGAACATGACTTGTTTATTCAACCTGATTCCCCCTCCTTGCATATATCTGATAGATCGCCATCCCCGAAGAGAAAGAGAGGCTGCAAGAAGAGACAAACAGTGGTGGGCAACCCTAAAGGAAAGAAAGGTCCTATGCAGACCTCTAAAGACCTGACATGTGATAGCCTAGACGGCCAAGGCATCATTGCCAACTCACAAACAACATTAATTATAGCCACAATTTTATCCAAGTTTGAGGAGCTGCTTAGGTCAGTTCACGAGAAAATTGATAAACTGTCTAGCGAGGTGACCAAGATCTGTGGCCTAATGAGGGACACTTGCACCAGCGCCGGGACAAAGAGGGATGTAATTAGGGGAGGGATAGATGCGCCTGCGTCTAAGATAATTACCCCTAGTGTTAATGGAATAAACAAAGGAACAGGCAGAGAACCTCCTGGGGGCAGAAATGACATGGCAAGCGCAGGGTTCACCAGTAGAACCAATGAATTAACAACCCATAAACCACCAAGACAGCAGGTCCTGATTAACCAACCCCGACTAGTCCGAGGGGCTAGGATGGATGGGATGGATATGGAACATCCTACTGCTACCTTAAACAAGTCAGGCCCCCAATACAACCCAAGAGAGGAGAGTAGATGCTCCCATCAACCTGCCCCCGGAATGCTGCCTATATGTCGTCGTTTTGGTGAACGTGCCTCCCCTGCAACCAGGACAAATGGAGAGCCATGATACCCTAAAGAATAGAATAGTACACTGGCTTGACAAGTATTGTGGCTTCCCAGTGATAGGAGCTAATCAGATCCTCATGACACGAAGAGTGGGATGGATTGGCCCCTTACAAAAGTGTCTCAAAGGAGACTCTATAATTATCAATTTTCGAAGTCCTAGTTGGGCCAGAAACACCTTAGTTAGAGCACCCCCATTGTCTCAATTTGATTCAACCATGACACTGTTACCACTTGGTTTCTTTTACAGGCACCTTGGGTTTAGACAACATAGGGATGATGACCAAAACCACTGGAGCACGAATTTAATTCTATCAACCCAATCTCACCAAGATTTACCAGTTTCAAATAGATTCCAGGCCCTGAGCTCTCTTCAAGAAAATGATTGACATAAGGGTACTAACCATCGTAGACAGGAGCCATATCCCACCGGAGACTGGGTTGATGATAAAGATGTAGGGGGCTTACCTCCAATCGACCCACCTCAGATTGAGCCCACTGTCATTACAGACACAGAGCCTATACCTATGGAGGCTCCATCTGTAAGTTTAGATAAAGGAGGTGATGCCAAGTACACTCGAGATAATCCTGAGAAAATACTTGAGAATGGTTATATAATTACCACCTGGAATGTCGCAGGCTTAAGGGGAAAACAGGATTCACCAGCTTGGCAAGATTTTATTACTATTGACCGTGATATAATTTGCCTGCAAGAGACCTGGTGCACCGAACCGATATATGTAGAAGGGTTTACATCATATTGGCTCCAGGCTGTGCCTTCGCCAGCTGGTAGAGCTTCTTAATTCACGTATGTTCTAAATGGCAAATGCCCAGTAGAAGCATGGAGTTGATAGGCTCAGCCCGGTGCCTAGCTGACACTTCATTGGAAGAGTTTGCATCTTCTCAGAACATACACTGTATAAAACCCAGATATGTAGGGCCACACGATTATCCCCAAAAAATGGATGTTCTGAGCCTCATGAAATGTAAGGAGAGGTTCAACAAGCCTAAGGTAATCAGGGAGGGAATACTACCTGGAACGAACAACCTCGTAGTGAAAAAGCACACAGAGAGACTAGCGAGTTTTTGTGCATAGATTTGCCTCACTTGCAATATAAAATATTGTCAGATTTCATAAATAGGTGACTGAAGCAGAATTTAACCATAATAGACCATAGTAATTTACAGTGTCCCTGATCAAATATTTCTGTGGCTCACTCATTAAAAAGAAGAGTGCTGCAGATATTGATGGTTTATTTAGACAACTAAAAAAAAACTCATGAATATGCCTCACAGCATCTCTACTTGGGATAAAGTCCTGTAGTTCATAATGGATGAATTGTGGAGTAATCTTGCCAAGGTTTAATTTGTGCCAGTAATTGTTATGTTATATTAATTTGTATAGCGCACTAATCACCCGAGAGGGTATCCAGGCAGCGGCACACACTTTTGGGGATTAGGATTTATCTTTCAGCCCCAGATTTTGATCCAGAACCAAGGCCAAAGGGAGCAAAGCAGGTACGAAATTTTGAACAAGAAAGGGAAGGGTAAGAAAAAGTGACAAAGAGAGTTGTCAAAGGCAAAAAGAAGAGATGGAAAAGACCATGCAAGAGTGAGATAAATAAACAAGAAGTGTAGGGTGGATGAAGAAAGAGGCATAGGTTGGAATTAAGACTGTGTAGCCTTGGTATTCTGCAACCTTAACAGTCAGGTGTGATGGGCTTCTACAAAAACCTGGAAAACATGGATTTATATAGCGCTATGTATACCCAAGGGTGTCTTGGCGCTGATAGCTAAGCATAGTAGAGAGGCATGGAGAGATGAGTAGATTGCAAGTTCAAAGCAATTTGCACAGCATGCGGCTTACCAGGCGGCTATAGTAGCACCAGACAATGTTATATTTTCCTCAGACTTTGACTATGTGTCAAAAATGTAAAGCAAATGTGACATACTCTTAGTTAATGCCAATAAAATGGTTCCTGAAAGAAAGAATGAAAAAACAAGAGGTCGCGATTGTCTTGCTTTGGAATTTTCCATATTTTTTACTATCACTGCTGAAACCACTAGGTGTCCTGTTTATGAAAGTTGAAGCCAACTTGAGCGCCTTGCATGAACTGTTTAGGTATGGGCATAGTAACTCCAGTATTAGTAAATATTTGGAATTTAGCTTAGAAAAGGTATACGTTTAATTTGCCCTCGTTATGGGTTTACATACAAATGGTGTTTTTTAGTAGTAAAAGTCCATTACTTTTGTCTTCTTCCTCATAGAAAGACAAGTTCTGCGTATATGAAGAGTATTGCAGCAACCACGAAAAGGCGCTCAGACTTCTAATGGAACTGAACAAAATCACGGAAGTCAGAGCATTCCTGTTGGTAAGTGATGTTAACAGGACTGTTTATCAAGCTTTCTCCGGGTCATTGGTTTGCAATGTGTACTGCTTGGACAGTGTGCTTGAAAGTGTTTTTTCACCTTATTCCATTTACCTACAGTTAAGCCGTGGGGTAGTGTGCTCTACCAATACTCTTGAGTGGGTGTATCATTTTGAGTTTGGGAAGAGGGGGCACCTGGGCTACATATGTTTTATTTTTAAAGCCAGACTCTACCACTATTGTGCCACAAGCTCTCTAAAAATAAGTCTGAGGTACTTCATTTCCAAGTTGTTGCCAATAAATATTGTAGTAACATGGGCAGGGTTAAGCACCCTATGCGTAGCTTGACCTACTGCCACCTGGGGCAGCCCCTAAGTTTGCCGCCCATTGTAGGTATGAGTGGGGGATGGAACCGACGGCCAACTTGTTCGGGGGGGGGCAGCCGGCGGATTACTTGTTCAAGGGGAGAGAGGGGAATGGGGGTAGAGGTGGCCGCCAGCGGATGACTTGTTCAAGGGGGCATGGTGGTAGTGGCGCCCTCAAAAAGAGTGCCACCCGGGGCGCTTCCACCCCTCCCTAGCTATGCCACTGCCCTATATTCTCCTTGTTTCAAAACGCAACTTCGGGCACACGTCAGGCTAGGAACAATGGTGAATCTACATAGGCTGCAGTCTATGAATCCTGGTGCTGGGCCTTTGGAGTTGGAAGATTTATCCTGTTCTTCCTAATCCAGGTGTGTGCCGTAGTCTGCCTTTTAGCACCCTTTAGGGCTTTTCCTCGAACCCTGATATATCATTCCGCACAGAAGACCAAGCACCTATAGATATCAGAGGGAGTATATCTAGTTACACCTCCCCACCACCCCCCTCTACTTTCACTCCCGCCAGCTCTTCCTTCATCTGCAGACCAGTGGGGTCGCAGGTAAACACACATTGTGGGAAGGAGAGAGAGAGGTGGTGACATCTCAGCCTTGATCCATCTAACTTTTCTCATTACCGCTAACATAACACAACTGATCTTTGTTGGTCCAAAGATGTATTCTTGATATTCCCAAACATTTCTAGTGCTGGCTTTACTCAGATCACCTCTCATGTTTGATTTGTGTACTACGACACCTAAGAATACTTCTTTTACCTTGGACCTGCTCTTTTCCGCCTTATTCCCAACTCTTAATATGAAATAATGTTGTCTTGTTTTTGGTAGCTTGACTTTCTTATTACATTGTGCATCATCATTACATGCGAGTCCTCCACATTGTGCAGGCAACTTTAAATTGGCCAGGTGAGGTGTTTTCTAAGTGGGCTGTATGTTGACACTTATATTACCAACATTCCTCCAGTGAAATGACAGCACAACTGCTGGGATTGAGAGTGTGGCTTATTTAGAGGATTCTGGGTGGAAACATCTGGGAATATGCAAAATAGGTCGTTGATGCCATTTTGTTCTCCATGAATCTTGAGGTGGAGAACCCTTTCTTTGCCTGGAACATTTAGCACTTGTACCTCTTATGCAGTGTAAGAAATACATTGCCGGCTTCAGGCGGTTGGGGGTTGGGGCGATAGGAAGGGTTCAGCAACCTACAAAGTTGCAGGTTTTTTCTCCATCAGTAGATCCTCTATGAACCACTAATACTACTTTAATTACACTACACTGAGTAGGATCAGAGAGCCTAGTGGTAACATCGTCCTGCCAGTAAAATTGAAAAGAGTAATATGTGGTGTTTCTGATAAGACCGACTGGCGTACTGGCTCCTCTTGGATAGCGATGGCTAGTCAGATGGATCTCTTGCCACTGAGTATTGTAAAGTAAATGGAGTTCATTGAAGTACATCGACAGGGCTCGAATATCCAGACTGGCTCAACCTCTGTCAAGAATCAGATTCTAGTGGTGCTTTAGGGTGAATGAGGAGAGCCTGGGATTCAAAAGCAGCTAACAGAATGACTGGATCGGCCAACAAAAGAGGCGTAAGGGCGGAGATCTTCATAGATTGGCCACAAATGAATGCTGCGTCGGGGGTGTAGCCACATTTATACAGGGAAAACACAGTATGTGTCAATCCCAGTGCCAGTGGTTGATCGAGTAAATCCTTTTTAGGTCTGCTGTTGGCCAAAACCTTTTGATGTTACTAAAATTAGATGTATAATATACCTTACTTATAGGGGGGTTTCAGAAGCCCTCTTAATCCATTAAACTATTCTCGGGTCATTCACATTTTTCTTCCGCCCACTCCAGCATAGGGCACTGGGACAGCCTGCTTCAGCCACTGGCTAACTTCACTGTGAGTGACACCATTCTGCCCTTTCACAAGGAACACATCCACACTCAAAGTAGTTGCCTTTAGTGCCAGAAACTACTATAGCAATGTGTGCTTTTTGGGACCAAAAATATTTTTGGTTTTAGAAAGTTTGATTTTTTTTTTTTTTTATAGGATTGATGAGGACCGGGCACCTTCCCTAAAAATAAAGGTTTGCAGAAACCGTGACAAAGATAAACAAGAATTGGCAAACCAAGAGGTCTCACCCATGTGAAAGCTATGGGCTTTGCCAATGTCTTTTACCCATGTTGTAGAGCAGCATAGCTGCTGTGCAGCATGGCTAAAAGTTAGAAAAAAGTTCTGTGACGCTGGCCGCATCATGGCGCTTTTTTGGTCGAGCCTAGCGCAGCGCTCATGCGCTGCTCTATGGGGAGGCCTCTTGGAATCACTCCAGACTGTCTCGAAACTTGTCCGTGTGGTTTTTCAACTTCCACACATTCTATTGGCCTTTGCGTGTGGCTTTCAAAAATGAAAGCACACAATTGGCCAAAGGCGGGTGCATGTCCCACCTTTTCTGTAAATGTTCACTCCCACTGCATCCAGCTGTCGGGAGCGAGCAGCGGCGCGCAGGGTGCCAGCTGCATTCCTCGTTGTGGATCATTAAACACAGTGGGCCACTTTCAGTTTAGCCGCTGTGCTTGTTTTTTTCACTCCCCACCTCACTCCCACGGCATCCAGCTGTCGGGAGCGAGCAGCGACGCGCAGGGTGCCAGCTGCATTCCTCGTCGTGGGTCATTAAACACAGCGCGGTCGCTTTCAGTTTAGCGGCCGCGCTTGTTTTTTTCACTCCCCACCTCTCTTCTCTGACCATGCCTCCCTCCTCCCGCCCCCGCAGCCTCTCGACCTTCTCCAGCAGTTTCACATCCGTATTCTCTCACTTCCACCTCTTTTCTCGGTTTGATTTCCCTTTACACCTTCAGTTAATGCCCCCATATGCCTTCCCCTCACCTCCCCTGCCCACTCATGTTAACTCAGTCTTTACTTCCGCTCACAAATTCCTACCTCGGCTCTGCCTTGCCCCCCCTCGGCTTCCCTCTATCCCCCTAAGTTCTCTCTCACCCCCACAGCCGTAGATGCTTTCCTCGCCCACTTCACAACCCCTAACTTCCCCTCCCACGTCGCTTCTACGAAACCACTCCGCACTACCCTTTTACCCCTCACCCTGAAAATGTATTCTAACTCCCTTCCACACATTCCATCCCGCACCCCCTTTCGCTGCCCTCCCGTACTCATTTGCCCCGACACTCCAATTCTTTGCTTGAGTCCTAACTTGCCTCCACAACCCTCACTGGGTCCCCATCTCACTTCCACGCCCCTCCCCTCATGCATTTACCCCCTCCATTTACTACCAGCCCCATCCTCACCACCCTACTTCGCCTCCCTCATTCCTCATCTCCTCTTTTACCACCGCCCCACATCCTTCATAGCCACGCCCATTCCTTCACTCACCTTCACCCTCTTTACTCTCCATTCCTTGTTCCACCAGCCATCAATCACCCCTTCTTGCCCTCGTTCATCCCCAGCTCTCTTCCACTAAGATCCACTCATCCCTTTCTCCCCCATCATACTAACTTACTCCACGCCCACTCATTCCTTCACCCATTCTGTGTCCTCGGCGTTGTACGTGTAGCACGTGCTCCGCGTTTACCTTGTATTGTGTGCTTAACTCTGTGTACTCTCTTCTACTGGTACTTGATTTACATGTACTCGGATGTTTCTATGTCTTTTCACCCTTTTAAACGCGCTACCACCACCTGAATGACTTCCATATCGACCTTGCATGCTGTACGTGTACTCTGTGCTGTGTGGCAGTCGTGTGCGCGTGCTTTGTGCTCGGCATGTTTTCTGTGCAATATACTACTACCTTGTGTTTTGTGGCCTGCCTTGTTCTGTGGTCTCGGTGCTGTACATCTACCGCCCTCTTACCTGGGTTTTACATGCACCCTTTCTACCCCGCGCTTTGCGTACACTAAGCTCTAAGTATGTATTGCCACAACAGGGCCCTACTGTGAACTCTGCTGTGCATATATTTTACAACATATTGCCATGTGCTCCATGTGTGGTGTATATTCTGTGTTCTACACTTACTCTGTGCTATACACACATTAACTGTGCTCAACTTACACCATGTTTCCTGGGTTTTACTTGTATTTGTGCTCACTGCAGGGGACTGTGTTCGACCTCATGGTCACAGGTCCAAATCCCGGCAAATTCACTCAGCCTTTCATCCTTTCTGAGGTTGAGAAAATTAGTACTATTGAGTTGGGTAACCAATAGACGTCTGTTATTCAGCGCCAAGATGCCCCTTTGCGGGTGAAAGTGTGCTTTACAAATACACATTATGTTACGTTGCTATGATGAACTGCCCCCACCTAACAATAAAAACTATAACAAAAAAGCATTAGAACAGGCAGGGAAAAATTGACAGCATTACATAAACAAAAAAAACAGAACACATTTTTGGTGTTAATTCTGGTTTTTATTAGGGTACTTCAGTTGTATATAATGTTTTCTAGGTTATATATAAGGTGACAAAAATGATTATAACACTTTTTTTTATTATAACTTATAACTTTTAAACGTGCTGCACAACATTCACAATGCTCTACAACACATATTAAAAACGTTAACAAAGCCAATAGCTCTGTCTAAACACTTATAAGGCCCCAAAGGCGAGACCTATTGGCTATGCCAATGCTTGTTTTTATGGTGAGTGGGCAACATGGACAATGAGTGGGAGAGAACAGGCAACATGAACACCAGGAGGGAGGGTGGGAGGGAACAGTCAAAGGAACATCTGCTTCTCTTCTAACAATCCCACCTATCACGAGATTAAGATGAGGAGGCCGTTCCTTTTCATATGCTGCATCAAAGATGTGGAATGCCTTACTAGTGCAGTTATGTTTAACCAATAATCATCTGACCTCCAGGAAACTATTAAAAAAATCACGTGCTCAAAAAATGGTTAACATAACTGTACAAGTGTGTGTGTGTGTGCGTGTGCGTGTGTGTGCGCGTGTGTGTGTGTGCGTGTGTGTGTATATATATATATAAATATATATAATATTTTGTACTTCTGCTAGAGCAAATATACCCTGAGTTTGTGAATTAGAGCGCTGGTGGTATGACTATCTATCTAGATATAGATGTATAGATAGATATATAGATATATATCTCTATCACATAAAGAGTCCAAATAATATGCACGCTCAGGAAATGCCACTCGGTGCAGGTTTATTAGCCAAGTGTGTGTGTATATATATATATATATATATCTATATATATATATATATATATATATATATATATATATATATTCATTCAAACACACGGTAGCCCAAGATGAGTTGCAGAAAAGGTTACCAGCCTTTAATATCAGGTATGGAAGTACTCCAATTGCGAGAACAATATACAGCTTCCCCTTTGAGCCTGACGCGTTTCAAGTTTCCTTTTCCTCAGAGGCTGTCGGGAAAGATCGTGCAGTGGCGGGCAAAGCAATCCCACAATTAAATACACAGTCACGCCTCCAATTGGCGAAAATACAAGAATTGTGGGAGTTGTAGTGCCCGAATATTCCCCTGTGATTACGGCGCACTTCTTATTGTAGTTTGATGAAGCCCTCAGTGAGCCCCCGCTAAAGTGTCCATCCTCAATCCTGTTCTGCCGCTCCACTTTAAGGATCGTGAATCAGTCCTCGTGGCCCCCTCAATGTTACAGGGTGGTGCAAACTCGGCGGATGAGCGTCCGCCCATAGATTCAAACACACGGTAGCCCAAGATGAGTTGCACTCGAGTCAGCAGAAAAGGTTACCAGCCTTTAATATCAGGTATGGAAGTACTCCAATTGCGAGAACAATATACAGCTTCCCCTTTGAGCCTGACGTGACTGTGTATTTAATAGTGGGATTGCTTTGCCCGCCACTGCGCGATCTTTCCCGACAGCCTCTGAGGAAAAGGAAACTTGAAACGAGTCAGGCTCAAAGGGGAAGCTGTATATTGTTCTCGCAATTGGAGTACTTCCATACCTGATATTAAAGGCTGGTAACCTTTTCTGCTGACTCGAGTGCAACTCATCTTGGGCTACCGTGTGTTTGAATATATATATATGTATATATATATATATATATATGTCCATCAAGTGTCCTGGGGTATGCTGGCTCTGTGACTGTTGTATCAAGGGATTGATTTATCCCAGGACCGCCGCAAGGACGAACCAGGCAAGTGGCCGCCGCCAGTGGTGGACTGTGACTTCACAGAGAAGTTAGCTCATTGTACTTGCTTCACGGCCCGGTTTGTGTCGATAATTGGGGCTGGACGTAGGGGACCTGAGGGAGCCCTTGGCACGCAAATACGGAATTCACCAGCTTCTACAAAGCCCCCCCTTTGCAAGGCACACACTCGAGCAATATCTGACCCCGCTTTGGTACTTGATCTGGTGCATGCTGGGAGCTGAAGTCAAACACAGGACTACAGCTATCCTGATTGAAGCAGGGTTTGCTGATCTCCCACCAATGGGAGCGCCGCAGCAAGTTTAAAGGAGGGAGGAGGTGAAAACCGGCTGCAAACGGCATCTGAAGAAGGCAACTAAGCCGAAATGCATCATGCCATATTTCAGCAGTGAAT
This sequence comes from Calotriton arnoldi, assembly GCA_963921515.1. Taxonomy (NCBI): domain Eukaryota; kingdom Metazoa; phylum Chordata; class Amphibia; order Caudata; family Salamandridae; genus Calotriton; species Calotriton arnoldi. The sequence goes on along the minus strand of CAWUFW010003211.1, from coordinate 1,513,313 downwards.
AAAAGGACTCTCTCATACTCCCCGCTGTGTCCTCGGATTACTTTTCATTAAGTGGTCGTTGTGGGGATATATATATATATATATATATATATATATATATATATATATATATTTACCTACTGGTAAATTTTCAATATTAGCTGCCACTCACTTCAGCTGCTGAGGTTTTGGGGTGATACGCCAAGCGGCAGCTGAGAAATATGGGGGGTCCTACGGTAACAATATCTCACGTCCTCGCCATGCACTGCTAATTACCCCACATATTACATCAGTCATAACATATTCTATGAAATGATTGATAATATCACTGATATCACTGCAACATTTACTGTAAAATTTAATCTGCCTGCCTTAAAACCATTTATGAATGTGAACCTGTGCGATTTAACTGGTGCTTCTGTAAGCGCCATATTACCTTCTAATTGGGCCGAGTTCGCACTACTTAAAAATGCGGAAACAAATCTCAGTGGGAGCAACAGACAGACATTAATTAAGTTAAATCAATCTATACTTGGTCCATGCTCCACACAAAGAGAAGGAACTCATGCAGGAAGTGATGCTTCATATGCACTGCTGAATTTGCAGGCAGCAAAGAAGAGTGATAATGATTGCAATGAATGATAAGTAATGGGCAGGCTGAAAGCCCCTTTTAGAGAGTTTTTTATTTTTTTTTATATAGACACAGCAGATCTTTGCCAAGTGACAGCGCATGCGTGCTGCTTGCAGGCTCGACCTAAAAAGTCTTGTCACAGTCAAAAGACTGTCAGAACTATTGGTTGTGCCAATAATTATTTAAAAGTGCTGATCCCTGAAGGGAGTTCTGCACTGGCTTGGCTTCAGGTGTTTGTAGAAGTCTATAGAGTTGTCGCGTTGGAGCAGTGCGGGACGGACTTCCCATGTATCCCACTGTGTCTGGCATTTCAGCAGTCTGTGTCCAGAGGTGGCAAGTGACCCTCCCTCAAGGATGCTTTGGAAGCCAAATGAAACCTATGAAAAGAATTATTCGGAAAATCTAACTATGCACAAAAGATGAGCACTGACCGAGAATGCCCAGGGTCTTATTGGATAAACCTTACACTTACAGCGCCCAGTTGTCACTCTGCTTACACAGAAGCACTGACCAACTCCCGACTGAATGAACATTGCTCCATAGGAAATAAGTGTGAAGTCAACTTTTCACCGCACGCGCATACTCTGTTACAGAGACGCTATTTTCCCAAATCCTTGCTCCAAAAGTCTCTCCTAGTCGCGTACTCCTTTTTCTTACACTTTTTAGCTGAAAAGTCACTCAGGCAGTAGCACAGCAAGGATGTCATGACCCCTTTGACTGCTAGTGGGGTAGGTCAGTTCATCAGTTATCAGTGATTCAGCACTATGAGCCGTGGTGCCACTGCACCTGCAGCACAAATGGTCGCCATCTTCCTGCACTTGGGGAGTGTTTAAGTCTTTTCCTTTCTTGTGCTGAAGTTCTGCTTCTTTCCTCCAACGTTCCTGTGACTGATCAGAAAGCTTTACCCACAGTGAAACAACCTGCCTCTGTTTCTGTACTTGATAGTTAACGTCTTACCAGTCAAGAAAGTATTTTTTAAAGACCCTTTGGGGAACTCCGAAAATGTGGAGCTGGCGGTTGTAGTGCTTAAGATATGAAGGTAAGCTGTGCAGAACAGCCCTGAGGGAAGGCAGGTTTTACTGTTTCCATGTGTCTACTTAATCAGATCAAATTACAAGTGTTTACAAAGTCAGTGTTCGAGGATGACTCGTTAAATATAGAATTCGATTTATTGTACAGTGAAAAGGGAGAAAGGGGACTGTGTTCAGATGTTAGCTGTAACATTTTTGATTTTGAAAAAGCCGAATCTGCCTTGCAGTAGCACAGCTCATTATATCACCAACACTTCTTCTTCTGAGCTTCCTGTTCCTGTTATAGGCTACTCCACTAAATTAGGATGTTCTGATTTCAGTTTGTAACCGCTTTATTAGGTCCTCGTGGTAGTATTAGATAAAAAAGCTCTACAAAGCTATTATAACGAAGTGCTTTAAAGAAAAGGTTGTAACATTTTTAAAGTTCTTTTAGCAAAGTGCTTTAAATGGTGTGCTGATGAGAACAAAATTAAAACTGTTTTAAATGGCACATGCTGCTTTTGGTTGCTATTGTTCATAGGGCTCTATTCACAATGGCATTTTGGAGTAAGTAAAGTATTAATCCTGTAGTACTCTTTTAGGTACTCTTAGATGCCCTTGTGAAACTGGAATAAAATGGTGGTTTCCAGGGAAGCTTCCTTTGCACTTCTGCTGATAGAGTTGGATGTTTTGGGGCTGAGCCAAAAAGGTTTGATTTTGTGACTCTGACTTGATGTCTGAGAAATCAACAATACATTGTGCTGCTGATGGTGCACAAGCTTAGGTGGTAAATGGCGTTGAAGTAAAGGCAATGCTGGGGGCTATTGAGAATAGGTAGCAGGGGTGGAAGCTTTCTTACATGATATAACATGAGTGTTGTGGGATGCAAAGGAATTGAAGAGCAGGAGGACAGTCTAGCATCCATTGTAGAGATCTTCATTCACATAGATGCTCTTAACAGACAGAATAGAGTTGGAAGTAAAAGTGCCCCAAGGTTTGATGCTAGCATCTGATTGGACACATGTCAAAATCACAGGTGTTGAAGGAAGATGATACAGAGAGAGAGATATATATATATATATATCTCAGCATGTCCTGGTGCTGTTTCCTATCCTTAACACAGTCCCTTAATATATGCAGCCACCATTTGGCCCTGGATGAAACCACACAAGAGGGTCTTCGTGGACCTTCATCTCAAGATCTGCTCTGGAGCACAGCATGTTTTTGCTACTTTAGATGGATGGCACTTTTTGGCGGTACATTTGAAACAACCAAATAGTTCTGCAATGACATGCATGACCCAGTTTGAGTCACCATGCTGTATGAATTATAACTTTGTTTATTTGAGTGGAGCTTTTTGTTTTTTGTAGTGTTTAAGAATGGTTCTTTAGGTCTTCTCTCTGAGTACCTGTTTTAGTTGCTCTGTGTTGCAATCACATCCATTGCATGTCTTGCTGCCTGTACAATATTGGCAGGGGCCAACTTTATCCAAAAAAGTCTTGGCCTTGCTCCAAAAGGAACAGTCTACACTGAACTACCAGGACAGGTCGCTTTTGAATAAGGCCTGTGATTCAAGCAGTTCGTCCATCATGTTGATCCTCCCTAAGTAGGAGGGGTATGGCAAGATGTAGGTCCTGAGTTCAACATGCAAACCTCTCAGGGGCACCACACTGATGAAGTCCCCAGAGTCGAGCCCTTTTTGGGAGTATTTGTTTCCTTTCACAATGGACCTTGCCTAGAGGTTTGGTCAGGACTGCCTCTGTTGGGTACAGCCAAAACTAATTTTGCATATGGTTGGTCCCTGTCTGTTATGGCACAGACGAGATAAAATTATTAATAGGAATTAATCTTAGAGTGAATACGAGTGTGCTGAGATCAAGTCAAGCATTTCATTCATCAGTTTTTTTGTGCTATGTTTTTTTTAGAATAATGCAGCATCTTTATGGTGGTTGTTTGAACTCCCATCCTTTGTTCCAAAAGCATTGAGGGAATTCTTTTGAATGAGATTTATTTCATGATCATCTTTGCATACCTTCATGCTTCCTTGGTTGGAAAAGTGTTGTATGACATTGAATTCTGGTGTGCTCTTTGAGTTTACTGGGACAGAACCAAGGATCTACCTTCTTCCGACCACCATTTAGTCACTGATGATGTCATGGATGAAAGGGAAGCTGCTCTCCAAACCACCAAAGCTAGATGGGCAACCTCCACTTCTCATGCCTACTCCTTACAAAGAGGTGTCTTTTTAGGATTGTAAAGTTTTTTTAAAGTTTCCATACAACATCCTTCGCCTACATCCACTGGCCGGCGAAGTAGCAAGATCAGAAAAATGGGGCGGGGGAATAGGAGACAAAACAGATAAATAAAGAAACATTACATGCACATGTCCATCTATAGGAGTTGTCACTCTTTTTCTGCTCCAAGTTCTGCAGTAGTGGTGGTAGGTGTTATCTGTAGTATACGCAAATATAAGGGGCACGTGAACTCTTGGTATACTCCGGAGAGGTGTTTTATGCAGGATCGCCATTGTTTTTCAAACTTGGGCAAGGAGTGATTGACCACTGCCGTTAACTTTTCCATACCCAACAAATCCCAAAGCTTATGGAGCCAGTCAGTGTGTGTTGGGACAATGTCCGTACCCCATTTTGACAATAAAACTTGTTTTGCCGCACATAACGCCAAAGTGATGGCCTTTCCCTTATTGGAGTGCAGTGGATAGGTTAGTGCGTTGGGTAGTCCCAAAATTACGTAGCTAGGGAAGCGCGGTATTTCTGTATCAAACATCTGGTCAATGTCTGCGACCACTGCCTCCCAGTACCTATGCAACTTAGGACAGTGCCACAACAGATGAACTAGTGTGCCTGACTGTGCACAGTGTCTCCAACATGTGTCCCCCCGACCCACTTGCTACTGAGCCAAACGGGCTGGGGTGTAGTACCAGTAGTGTGCCAACTTTAACAACGTCTCCAAGCCTGAGGCACTAGTGGCGGAAGTACGTGCACGGTGTAAGATGTCAGTCCATTCTTTGTCTGTGAAACGACGCTCACATTCGAGCTCCCACCTTCTTCTAGCCGGAGTTTGCAAAGGTGTAGTCTGTGTATTTAAGGAGGAGTATATATCGGATAGTATGCAGGAGTCGTCTTTTCTAGATAGAAGCCAACGTTCGAATAGTGTCAGTCGCCTACTGGCATGAGACCTAATTTCGGGGCTTGTCACCCAGTGCCTAATTGCTAAATAGTGCCAATATTCGGAGTCCGAAAGCCCGAAGTTCCGCTGCACCGCTTTAAAATCTAACAGGTCTGTCACGTCAAATAGGTCCCCGATTCGTTTACAGTTTGCCTCCTGCCAGCGTATGAATGTCTTCACTTGTGTGGCTTGTGGGAAGTCCGGGGTCCCTATAATTGGTGTGAGCGGGGAGATCTGCTTAAAAAGCTGCTTGGAGGAGAACACCCTATCCCAAACCCCCATTGTGGCTCAAACTACTGGTGAAATGTAGACCCCTGGTGGACGGTGTTTACATGGGAGCCAAGGGATCTTCCAGATGTGGACACCCGCCACTGCCTGATCCAGAAAACACCAATGCTTATCGGTCATTGGGTGCTGCCATTGAACCATGTAGCGCAATTGCGCAGCCTGGTAGTATTTCGTCAGGTTTGGAATCCCCAAGCCACCTTTGGCCATTGGTAGATAGGCCCGCTCTCTGGCCATTCGGGCCCGTCCCCCAGCCCATATGAAGGATTCAAGTGCCCTCTGCAGTTTTTTTTAGAGCAGTGGTGGGTGGCGCCAGTGGCATCACTTGCATAAGGTAAAGGATTTTGGACAGCAATGTCATTTTGACCGCAGCTATGCGGCCCACCCAGGAAATTGGACCCCCATGCCAAGATTGGATAAGTGACTGCACCGACTTGAGGATTTCTGAGTAATTGCGGGTCACTGTCTCCTCTATGGTTGGGAAAATCTAAATACCCAGATATGGGATTCCCTGCTGTGCCCAATGAAAAGGGAACTCAGATCTCAAGCGTTGTTGCTCTGCCTGTGGGATAGAGATGTTGAGCGCTTGGGTCTTAGAGGTGTTCACCTTGAAGCCCGAGACCTCCCTGAATGCCGCAAGTTCTTCCAGGAGAGGGGGCAGTGAGTGGCGTGGGTTTGTAACGGTCAGCAGCACGTCGTCGGCACATAAGGCTATTTTGTGTGATTGGCCTCCCATCCAAACTCCCTCTATCTGTGGGTGGTGATGGATGCGTTCCGCCAGAGGCTCCAAATAGAGCGCAAACTGCAGCGGTGACAGGGGGCATCCCTGACGAGTCCCTCTGGAGATAGCAAAGGTCGGGGACTGTGTGTTGTTCACCCGGACTTGTGCTGTAGGTCCCGCATACCCCGCCCAGATCCATCGTTGGAATCGAGGTCCGATACCCACCGCCTTCAGTACCGCTCTCAGGAATGGCCAATGGACACGGTCAAAGGCCTTCTCCGCGTCTATTGAGAGGAATAGGGTTGGTCTTTGAGAGCGCTGCGTCTTGTCAAGAAGATGGAAAAGCCTTTTGGAGTTGTCCCCACAGGTGCGTCTTGGTATGAAGCCAGACTGGTCTGGCTCAATCCGCCCCAGCATGTATCCACCCAGCCTAACTGCCAGGATCCCTGTGAAAATCTTTGCGTCCACATTCAGTAAGGAAATAGGACGGTAGGAGGCGCAGCGCTGGGCATCTTTACCTGGTTTGGGCTGCACCGTTATCTACGCTATGCGCAGTTTCGGGTAGTGCCCCAGTCTCACTGAAAGAGTTATATAATTGGGTTAGTATTGGGGACAATAAGGAGGCAAAATGTTTGTAAAAGGCTGGTGTGAACCCGTCCTGTCCTGGCGCCTTATCAGGTTGGAGTCTTCCGATCGCCTCCCGCACCTCCCGCTCCGATATGTCCTTCTCCAGAAGGTGGTCTGCAACCTTGTTATTGGGGCCTGCGTGACATAGGGGGTGCAGTCCTCTAATGATTTCCCCTCAGCCCTATAGAGGTCCGCATAAAAGCACCCAAACTCCACCGATGTCCTCGTCCCCTGTGACGAGCTCATCGTTGCCGTCTTTGAAGCTTTGCACGCGCCTGGTGTTTACCAGGGTGCGCAATCTGTGTGCCAGTAGTTTCCCTGCTTTGTTGCCCCAGAGGTGTCTTTTTTTACTGTATGTCAGTGCACACTCCACTAGAGACCAGGAAATTCCCCTTGAATTCTATAGGCAGGATACCTATAGGAGAAAGAGCTGCAGTGTGGCTACATGGGCCTCTTTGTGAGCATTCAGCAAGCTCTACAATGTTGAAGGTTTCTCATGAGCACGATGCACAATTTGGCTAACCATCCTTCAGTCATTGGCCGATCAATGCTGCCATTTATCCTTTTCCCTCTAGTCTGTTAGGTTTCTGTGGACTTTGTCCTCAATTTTGAAATAAGTGTGAGCCAATGATAGAAATGGGGTTTTGGGTTGGCTAAGGTATGCACCTTAGCTAGGTAGAACCCACCACTCTAGTCAGGGCACGTCAGTTACACACCAAAGATAATCGGTGCTCATCCTCTAGTAGCTTGGGACAAAGCAGGCAGGCTTATCATCAGAGGCAATGTGTAAAGCTTTTGTGCAACACACTCGCACAGCAACCAGGGCCGGACTGGGAACCGAAACCGGCTCTGGAAAAGAGCTCGACCGGCCAGAGTGGGTGGGGGGGATTTGTGCTAGTGGAAGGAAAGCTTCCGGCCCCCGGTAACAAAATCGCCCTCCCAGGGGTCTAAAACCGGCCCCCACCCTAGCGGCCCACTGGGGAAACGCCCAGTGCCCTCTACAGCAGTCCAGCTCTGACAGCAACACAATGAATACACCAAAAAAGATACTCCACACAGGATTATATACAAATATATAGTATATTGTATATGTAGCCAGACCAAAACGACATGAATCATAAATACTGTGCATACTATGCAATTACTCATATAGTACTCGTCATCCGGAACAAGGCAAGAATAAAAACGACATACATCAGTAAATACATAGGGCATGTAAACAGCAGAAAAGCACATGAATCACAGTAAGTAAACATGGGCACCGGAACCCCAGCACTCCTATTATCAAGGTTACAGTAATCACTATGGCCTGACTGAAATTAGTGCATTCACAAACAAAACATAGGTCGCAGGAGCATCTGCGCACCTACTAAACATTATATGGTAATTTCTGTGAAGTCTCACAGAAGTACTTTGTCAATTCAAACAGTGCCCAGAACTAGCAGTGCTAGCATGGGTGAAATAAGCAAAACGGACAGGTTTCAGGCACTCCTATGCGAAGTATCCACATCATCAGTCAAAAAGAACAGTGAGCCCAGTGCTAGCAGTGCTAGTGCGTGTCAGGAACAATTAATTGCTCCTTGGTGCAATGCTGCTAAACTTCAGGAACAAGCGACAGACCTCGCTCGGTCCCTCGATCCCAAATCCTGCTGCCCGCGAACGCGCTGTGCAGCTGCAGAGGTACAGTATCTTGATTCAAGAAGCAGGTGCAGGGTAGGTGGGCGCAGTGCTGCTTGGCAAGTCGACCACCCGGCTAGCGGGTTATCTTTGGTGGAGCCGGCCCAGACTGGGAAAGGCCAACGGGTACCTTATCTCCTTTTTTTTTTTTTTTTTGCACAAGGCGGGTTGAACAGGTCTCAACTCTAACACGAGAGGCCCCCAGACTCCCGCGCAATGTGTACTTCCTGCAGCACTGGTGTAGCGAGTGCGCTGGCTCGAGGGACTCGCTTGCCTCCCGGGCAACACGTTATGGAATGCGGCGCTGCTCACGCTGAGAAAGCCTTCCACGAGGCCGCCGGCAACAGGGAGGGGCATTGGGCCTCCAAGGATGGCCTTAAGTCACGCTACTTCTTCGGGGGGGCACTTCCTTCATGGAGTGAGAGGCTCCACTGCTCTGGGGATTTTCTAAAGCGCTCAGCATGCACTGACCTTTGGAGCAGGAGAACTGCTCCACACACTGGTTGCACAGCCATGCGCAGTCAATCACGGCTCCTGGGTTAGGACGCACTGCTGCTGGAATTATGGGCAACTGAGTCCCTTGGCAGTGGTGTGTAGGGGCAATCTTTGATGGCCCTAAGATTGCAAAAACAGGGGGAACTCCAACAAGCCCTTGGAGAACACTCAGGGGCACACTAGTAAGCAGCAATCAGCATGTCAGCACATCAAATTACTTTTGCCGAGTGGCAGTCCCTCCAGCAGCCCAGCAAGCAGCAGGCCAGCACAGCAAGGCAAGTAGTCCAAATGGTGGCTCCTTCTGGCAGCCCAGCAGTCCTCTGGCAATGTGCAGTTTGTAGAGCCAGCAGCGTCTGGTTACAAGTCCCACATACTGTCTGAAAACATGAGGTTGGAGCCCTGGTACTTATGCTAAAAAAATGTCTTTGATGAAGGGGTGACTTCAAAGGAATCCTTAGAAGGGCACAACAATCCCTTTCAGCCCAGCCCTGGCACCAGGCGATCAGTAGGGGGTAAACTAGTCCTCTGTGTGAGGGCAGAACACAACCTATACAAATGTTAAGCGTGAACCACCTCTCCCCCTCTTCCCAGCCCAGGAAGACTATCAGTATGCAGATGTATACCCTGTCTCACCCAGCCCTTTCTGTGTTGTGGCTGTCTAGAAAGTATGCACAAAGTGTAGCTGTCACCCAGTCCAGATATGTATTGGTGTCAGGCTGCAAAGCACAACGAGTCATAAGCACAGAAAAATGCCTGTTTTTCAAAAGTGGCATTTCTAAAATAGTAATGTAAATCCAACTACACGAGTAAGTAGCATATATCACCACTATTCTAAACATACCAAACATGGCAACGCCAATCCTTTCTGATCAAGAATTACCACTTAAACGTATATAAGGGAATTCCCAATGACAGCCTATGAGAGGAGTAGGCCTCACAGCAGTGAGAAACGAAATAGGCTGTTTGTCACTACCAGGACTTGCTACACAATAAAGGCACATGTTCTACCTTTTACTTACAGAGCACTCTGCCCACAGGCTACCTAGGGCCTATCGTAGGGGTGTCCTATGTGTAATAAAAGGGGAGTTTAAGGCTTGGCAAGTAGTTTTAAATGCCAAGTCAACATGACAATGAACTGTGCACACTGGCTCTGCAGTGGCAGGCCAGAGGCAGGTTTAAAAGGCTGCTTCTGTGGGTGGCATAAGCAGTGCTGCAGGCCCACTAGTAGCATTTAATTTATAGGCCCCGAGTATTTGGTATACCACTTTACAGGGGACTTATAAGTAAATCAAATGTACCAAACAGATGTAAACCAATCATACCATGTTTAAAGGAGAGAGTGCATGCACTTTATCACTGAGTAGCAGTGGTAAAGTGCCCAGAGTCCTAAAGCCAACAAAAAGGTCAGGAAAATAGGTGGAGGAAGGCAAAACATTTGGGGATAACCTTAAAAAAGGGCCAGGTCCAGCAGCTAAGCGTTATGAATATGTTAAAATATAGTTTTTTGTTACTCCTAGTCCTCAGTCCCTTTACTCTTGTCATCACTCTTTGCTTACCATCAGCCATCAGTGATGAAGATGGAACTGGTAAGAGTGAGTGGTAATTATCTGCGTGCTCATGCATGTGTGATGTTGGTCCAAACTGTGTAATACAACGTTTGATAATCTGTTTCTGGTCCTGTTGATGGTTGTCACGGTACCCCTCAGATTGGAAATTGGAGAGTCCGCCAGCTAAAAGTTGTCCTCAATGTAAATGTCAGCCAAAACTAGAAAATGTGGAAATCCATTATTTTTTGTTTTTGTAGCCTGTAGAGTCGATATCTTTACCTGAAGCAGTAAAGGTGTATCTTTGAAAACCAAAATTAAATATATGTCTCCTCTTCCTTGGGGACTGCAAGACTTTTCCGGATTCTACAGGCTTCCCTAATTTTCTTGATTGTTGTCAGACAATTCTGATAGGCCGCTTGACAGAGAGCAACTCGAACCGGTTGAAAGCTAGCCAGTAGTTTGGGAAGAAAGCAGCTTATGTCAGCAGTTATGGTTGGCCACGTTTTGACAAATGAGCTCTTGGGTTATACTATTCTGATTGGCTGCTGAGGTGTCATTCAAATATGTTAGTTTGCATCCCAACCACGTCTAGCTTTGAATATCAGTCAAAAATAAGATAATTATTTTAATTTGTTATGTAGGAGCAGAAATCACAGTTCGATTGCTCCTTGATGTGCTCTTGTGCAGAATAGGACTTTGCTAAATGTACTACAAACTGTTCGCCCTTCTTTTCTTTGTTTCTAAATAGCTGTTGTATTTCTTCTGTAAAAATAGTAACACAAATGGTATGGTGTGTGTGTGTGTGTTTAATGAAAAGTAAGATATTTATTATGGACAGTATATCAAAAAATAAATATTGAGATGTGTCAAGTAAAAAAAAGCACTAGTGTGAAAAGTAAGTCGTAATTATCTCCGCAGCAGGCTCTCTGTGACCTTAAATTGTATTATTCTTGCATTCAATATGAGCATTGAGCCAGTTTCTTATTTTTTCTAGAGTTGCATGCTCCTTGGAGGCAGAAAGACGACTGACATTCCCTTAGAGGGATATCTGCTGACTCCGATTCAGAGAATTTGCAAATACCCACTTCTCCTCAAGGTAATTCATACAATAACATTCTGCTTCTCTTAACTTCTTCCTTGCTTCAGAAAAATTCTAATGATTTGTAAGACCACCATCATAAACAGACAAACTGAATAACTGCTTCATCAAGGGAACTATCACATGTTTCTTTTTAGATCTGTTTCCACTTACATAGCACATTTGAACCCACACTTAAAATGAAGAAGAATACGGTAGGCAGGGTAAAAAAAAGTTGTCTCTGCCAATCAATACCCAACCTGTAAAATGAAAACAGAACAGTTTATAAGAGCGAACGTAACAAGAACAAGGATACAGGCAAACTCCTCTATGCAGATGGATCCAAGACCATATTGGAATACCAAACACTGGAGATTTTCTACCCATAGTTTACTGAATGGTTCTTCTACCATAAAATCTGTGTCACTTGCCCTATAGCTATCAGATTTCCCAACGGGTATCTGAATTTTTGGAATCCTTCACTCGCTATGTACACGGGTTCTCCATTAGCACACAGCATTCCATTGTTAATCCTATCTACTAAAAGCCAACTTTTATAAATGTTCAGCAGCTTGTGGAATCTTAGTGATCTACAACAAAAATAATCTGCTCAGTTTGCCTATGAGAACCATGAATGTCCCTGTAGTTTTGGATCTGGGCTGACCTCGCAGCCCAAGCTCAGCTAAGACCGCTTACGTACTGGGCTAGAACGTGGAGTTCGCCTTAATTGAAATGTTACGGAGCAGCTCGGGATGATGTGTTGCATCAGATGGCCAGGGGCGGCTCCTCCGTTAAGGTGGAGGAGTGTTGACCCCTCTGACCAATTTGCCCCCAGATGTTGAAAAATAAAATTGTAATAAAGTTAATTTATTGCCAGTTTATTTTTCCAAACCCCATCCTGAGCCGAGCGTCAAGACGAGGCGGGGTTTTCTGGTTTCTGCTGCTGCCAGTCAGGCGGCAGCAGAAAGCAGTGTTATGCAAGGCACTTAGGTTTAAAGTGTGCATGTCTTTTTGGCCGACTTTCTTGCCAGCCAGACATGCAAAGTTTAAACCTCTCTAACCCAGATGTCTATGACAGCTGGGTTAGAGACAGCATAGGGCTCCAGTGTCCTCAGGAGCTGCGAGAGAGACCGCTCCCTCCACTCCTGGCGCTGCTTTCATGCTGCGTGAAAGCAGTGCCAGGATTGGTTAAAGCAGGTTCGTGGTCCCGCGTTGGAGCTTGTCTGCTGAAGACTGGAGCCAGGATTAAAGGTAAGTGTAATTTCTTTTTAAATGTACTTATCATTTTTATTTTTTTCCCTCCTTATATGCCAGCCGCCACTGTTGATGGCTGGATGCGATAAAGGGTGGTACAGCCGCATATCTGATCTTTAAGGGATAGTAGCTCTTGAGAATGTGAATGTGGCATCAGGAGTGATTAGGCCAGGGACCACATGAACTGTTGAAATCCACCTATTGGATCAGGCTTAATTCAGGCTGTTGGAGCAACCAAGCCATCGGCAGGACCTTAAAGTACGTCTTAACGTTCAAGAGTGAGCCATTGGTTGAACGTTATTTAGAGAAAAATGATCATCCAATGCCAAAAACACTTTGCATTCAAATTTCTTTTCGGTATAGTCTACGTAGCTTTATTTACTCGTTTATAGGGAAGTCTCTATACAAGACTGGTTCCTCTTTAATTGTCAAGACTGCATTTTCTGTTCCCCTGTTCCTTGTGTGATATCCTGAGGTACAAGTGGTTCTAAAAAAATACTGTTTAATTATGCGGAGGGCATTCTCGAGAATATAATGGTAATTTGCAAATCTGACACTAATACTCAGATCGCCTTAGCCATATGGAACTTTTATTTGCTGCTTAGAAGTTTTGCTGCTGCTCACTTACATTTAGATCTTAAAGTTAATAACATTGTACTTTTGATTACCTGTATATAAAGGTCTTTTAGATCATGTGTTGTCATATCATTATAAAGGTGGTTATTATGTTTGTTCTCTAATGGTTATTTAATCTGAATTTAGGGTGACCAGATTTTAAGAACCAAAAACTGGAACAGGACCAAAATAAAAGTAGGACTGAAGCCTTTACTCTTACTTAAATATCTGGCCTGTCCAGGTTTTTGTGTAGCCTTGTAAATGTGTGTGCGCACACATTTACAAGGCTACATTTAATATTAGCTATGACAGCACCTCCACTCTGATTCCCCTGCCCTCCCCCCACCCCCCTTGTCTCCCTTCTGCTGGGAGTATGCAGCCGACCTCCTCCTGTGTTGCCATGCCAACAGAAACAGATACATTACTTTTTTTCAGTCTTCAGAGGCACCTGTGAAAGGAGAGCATACATTTCACTTATGCTTTGCTGAATTGCCTGACCTTTGTCCCAAAAACTGAGACATGTATTTAAAATGGAGAAAAGTGTCGGGACACCGAAAACCGCAACTGTCCTGTGAAATCCGGGATGTCTGGTCACCCTATTTGCACTAAACCTATTTGACTGACTGACTTCCACCGCTAAAAGGTAGTTAGAGGGCAGAGTATTCAGTGTCGATGAAACAGGAGCCACTTAGTCTTAGTTACAGGCAAAGCCCCTGTCAGGGTTCCATCCTCCCTCCAACTGCAATTATTGTCCAGCCCTCACCTAACCTAGCACATGGACTCAACACTCCCTGCACCATCACATACTCACCGCATCCTCCCTCAGCATTCTACAACCGACTCAGCTCATGCATCTTCAGACACCGCACGTCACTGCAGTCTGTCCTATTTCCCATAGCCCATCTATATCCCTACATTCTACAACATAGTTCACAGTGGCACTAGATCTGGGTTTTTCAAACAGTGCAGGTAAACGTGAATATTTCAACCTTGCTTCAGTGCTCCCTGCCTCTTTCAACAATTTTGTTCAGTGATTATGAGAATTATTGCACCAAGGTAAGCCGAGACTGCACCCAGAATGTGGTCGTCTACCCGTGCAATTGAGAGCCCTACATCAAAAATCTGGCTTATTTAGCTACATTGAGTGCCCAACAAGATCATGCTACAGACCTTGCTAGGCTGAGATTCTGGTACATCTATGGGTCTGTAATGCCAGCACTAGCCGGTGCAAAATTCAAATACCCTTGTCCACAGATGCAATAGGGCCATAGAGTCCAATCCTGGAAATTCTGTTGAGGGTTCATGTTTCATATCCGGAAAGGTATTAGAAGCCTTAATACACATTAAAATATAGGTAGGACTGTAACAAACCACCCAGTAAGTTCTAAGTAGGGGCAATAAATTGTTTGTTTTGTAACCAGTGGCACACCATAGATCCAGTGATAGTGTTTGAGTTGACTTTTATTAAAATCTGATAAGTAGGATGCCGCACTTTTGTAAAAATCTGTCTTTTTACCTTGTAGTCTGTCAAATAATACTTTCTAAGGCTCAGGATAATGGGTAACCCACCCGTTAGCCAGGTTGAGCATAATTAACATTTTGCATAATTATCTATTTGCATAATTACCTTTTCAGATAATTAACATTTAAAATAATTTGCGTTTCGCCTCATTAACATTTCAGATAATTAACCAGCGTAGCTGGGCCACTGGTAGTGAAGAGTCCTTGAGTGTCTAATTCTGTGGTCTGCATTTACACAGCTTGGTAACAAAAAGCCTGTTTGAAAGCTTTCTAAATGTTTCTGAGTTGGAAGACGAAGTTGATAACGTCAACTTCATCAGCTAAAACCCCTGCCTACTCCGAACTCAGGCTCGAAATGGAACAGAAAATAGTCCTGGGCACCAAAATAAGTCGGCCCCATTATTGAATCAGATGGCTAAAAAAAAGCACCCCCATTTGCAAATCGAGGCAGTTTTCAACTTGTAAGGACAGGCTGTGTTGGAGTTTTGCAAGGCATGGAGGAGACTGCATGCATTTGTGCTTTCTGCAGGCAATGTTTGTGGTAATATCAGGAAAATCAATAGTAAAAACCAGGGTAATTGACCATATCACAGGCCCAGAGACAGACAAAAAACCGGCCCACACACTGAGCTCAGACTAGCCCTGCCTGATATGACTAAAGGCCAGTCCAACCTTGTCCTAACATGCAGGCTTGCCGAATGATTCTTTTCTGAAGTTTGTATCTCCTATATTAGTTTCTGCCTACTGCGCGCATATGCCGTATGTGAAAGCTATTATTTCTTAAAATCTTAAAAGGGGCTTAGAGCCCGCCTGTTACTTACCTCTATTTACCCCTGGTTGAATCCCACGTCACTCGCGTTACTTTACTTACCATTGGTCAGCACCTCCTCCTCGCCTCAGCTTCCTCCTGGGGCTTCTCTGTTTGTCCATGCCGGGAAGCATGGCCCAAGTACAGCTTCCTGTGGCCTGTGTCCTTCCACCTGCCGCAGGCTCCTGCAGGTGCTCTTTTGTTACTTTTGAACATCCTCTCTGATTGAGTGCATGTCCAAAAGTAACTCTTCTTCATCCTGTCAGTATTTCCCCACAGTCCCCATCCTCCATTGCTTTTTCACCCACCTCTCGCCCTCCTCCCACTCTCCGATGTGTTCCCCCTCCCCTAAACACCCTTCACTGTTTTTTACATGTTGCACATTGGCTTAAAGGGAAAAAAGTGCTAGGATGCGGTCAATGCTGGCTGCATCATAGCATTTATTTATTTTCCTTTTCTTACCTCAAGTCATGTTGCACTGCAGTTCGTGCTGCTGTGCAACATGTAAATAAACATTGACAAATCCAATACATTTCTCATAGGCAAAGCCTTTTGGATTTGTCAATGCTTGTTTTGTTTTTTAGAAGAGGGGAGTTGGGGTTGGCACGCTACAAAGCTCCTTTCTTCACAATTGTCTGACTTTTTCCAAGAGAAGAGGGGCACCACTTTTCATCAGGCAGAAACACCTTTTTAGCAGCACATGCTAAATCTTGCACTTATCACCAGACCTTGTTGTTTATTGAGTCTGTGAATGTTAGGTATTAATGAGCTAAATATAAACGATTAGATGTTCAGGGTTTGTACTTTGATTTTTTAGGTGCTAGTTTTTACCTTAAACTTTAATAACTCCTGTTCTACTGATTGGATGCTTGTCATTTTGGTGTCAATTTATTAAGATTTACTCTATTTTTCTAAGTTGATGTGGGATTATTCTTGTGTTTATGTTTTCACTTTATTACTGTTTGTGTGCTGTATAAATAATTAACATTCTGTCTTAAAGTTAAGCCTGACTGCTTTTGTGCCAAGCTACCCAGGGTTAAGCGCAGATTAATTTAGTGACTTTTGTGGTTCAACCTGACAGAGATTGAGGTTGTTGCTTGAGCAGCGTTAATTCCCCACTCAGCCAACAACCCAATTCCTCACAGTACTGTTCTAGGTTTCACGCCGCTCAATCAATTTATCCTGTTGGAGAACTTTTATATGACTGCCCTGCAGAACGTTATCCCTCTGCTTCCCCATGGAGACATTATGATTAACCCTGGGCGAAGTGCTACGCTACGCTCGCGTAGTTTGCGAAGTTTGCGCTACTTCGCACAACGCGAATTGCACGTAGCACAGTGCAAACACGCGTAGCGCCGCAGTCATTTTTTGCTTGCTCGCGGTCCTCAACGTCAAGTTGGCGACCGCGAGCAAGCAAAATGACATCCCGGCGAGACTTTTTCCTCGT
Organism: Calotriton arnoldi; assembly: GCA_963921515.1. Classification (NCBI taxonomy): domain Eukaryota; kingdom Metazoa; phylum Chordata; class Amphibia; order Caudata; family Salamandridae; genus Calotriton; species Calotriton arnoldi. The sequence continues at coordinate 1,496,432 of CAWUFW010003211.1, read as the reverse complement.
TCGCGATCAGCAACATCAAGTTGCCGATCGCGAGCGTGGAAAATAAACCTCCCGGCGAGATTCTCAACGCGGGAAGGTCAGGTTTCTCATTGCGAGTGGTCGCGTATGCTCGCGACCGCTCGCGATGAGAAACTACCAGTCCGCGTTGAGAAAGCTGCCGCTCGAGTAAAAATCTACTCGAGCGGCAGTAAAAGACAGCTCGCACTGTGCAAGTTGCCGTTTTCAATGATTGCACAGTGCGGACAAGCATCCGGCACTGTGCAATCATTGCGAACAGTGCACTACGCAGTTCGCGTAGTGCTACGCGAAGCTCGCGTAGTGCGAACTGCACTTTGCGTAGCTTCGCGAAGCACTACTTCGCGAACTACGCCCACCCTTAATTATGATGGAGTTTTACTTTAAGGATGCCTACTTCTGCATACCCATCAACCCTGCATACCCTCAACCCAGTACCTCCGGTCCGTGGACAGCACTACAAGGGCTACCAGCACTACCATTAGGGGTCACAATGGCAGCGAGGGTCTTGACCAAGTGTCTGACGGTGGTGGACGATCATCTGTGGAGAGCACGTATCTATGTATTGCCTTATCTCGAAGAATTGTTGATCAAGAGCAGCAGTAGGCAGCAATGTCTAGCACATTCTCAGACTGCTCTAACCCATCTACAAATCCCACCTACAACTTCAACAGATCCAACCATTTCTAGGATCAGTGTTAAATGCTCTCACGTGGAAAGCATACCCCAAACAGCAGAGGCTGACGGCAGATGCCTCTTTTTCAGTCTACTTTCCCATTAACTGTAAGAATTGTAATGTTGCTGGCTATGATGGCATCTTGCATAGCAATCGTACCGTTTGGCAGATTACACACAAGCCCCCTTCAACAGTAGCTCGCAAGTCAAAGTCACAGGTGGAGGGTCAATGGGAAGATATGGTATTGCTAAAGTCCAGCACTCCGAGTTCTCTGCAAGGGTGAAACAACAACAATCTGTTGCTAGGCAGGCCTTTTTTGAACTCTCTTCCACAGGTGACTATTACCAAAGACTCATCACTGATAGGTTGGGGCGCACATCTTCACATTTCCTCACAGCCTTTTATTCACTTTTCCATGGGAAGCTAGTCCAAGTAAAGAGAACATGACCTAGATGTATTACACACAAAAGCAGGTAGGATCACACAATGCCCAAGCTGTCTACCCTTGCACAACGGATCTGGCACTGGTCTATCTGCCACAACATCCACCTCCTGGTGAAACACCTTTCAGAGAGCGCCAATGACATTGTGGACCTGCTAAGCAGGATGCATCAACAAGCCCACAAATGAAAACTCTATGCGCAAGCCCTAAAATGGTGCTTCCAGAGATATGGGAGCCCCAATCAACTTTTTCACCACTCCAAAAAAATAAAATGCTTGAGCTTCTCCTCCAGTCACCTACCTCACACTCCATGGGCATGGTAACTGGAGACGGTCCACCCCTATGGATGAACTGGTCAGGGATATTTACCTATGCTTTTCTGCCTCTCCCACTCTTTCTGTATGTGGTGAGAAGAATGAGGCTGGTCTTATCAACAGTGATGGATAGTCATCCTGAATAAGTACAGCTGTATTAGAAGTTATTTCAAGCCTAGATATTTAAAGTGTTTATGGACCTATTGAAAGGGAACAAAGCCTTCAAGCTTGATGCCCAGTCCTCTGGTACAGTCAGGGCCAGGATCTCCGACTTGTTCATTTCGAGTTTGTAACCTGAAAGCGCCTGAGAGATTTGAAGGGATGTTCAAAGCTGGGAGGGACACATCTGGATCTCCCAGAGTCTGGATGGTGCTGTCTGTGAATAGAGATAATTTATGCACATTTGACCCAAAGGGAATATAAATAGTTATTTTGTGTTTGGCGTCTGACTTTCCAGAGGTTCAGTAATTGGGTGAAACAGCATGGCAGACAATGGATAGTCTTCCCTTTCCTCCCTTCGTATGGACTCTGACAATAGTCGATTTACAGTTATGCTGACTCTAGGATTATGATAATTGGTCATTACCATATTAATAAACCTTGATCCCAGTTCAGGTTGTTTCATGACATGTACAGGAAGGACCAGTCCATACGATCTAAGGCTTTATTCAGCATCTAGGGGTATCACGTTTGCTGGCATTTTCTTTTCTTTAACCTTTGAACCCAAAGGATCACCCTCCTGACATTATCATAGGACTGTCCATTTTTGACGAAGGCAGATTAATCCAGATATATCCCGGTAGTAATGTTCCTAGTCTGAAAACCAGGATTCTAGTGTGCAAGTTTGCATTGATATTTAATGGGGAAACTAAACAAAGCAGTGTACTGGATTTTCAAAACCGTTTCACTCATGGAAGGTGATCTCCGTTATAGCCAATATAAATTCCTTGGATTTTGGAGTTGAGGATGCTTGGTTCTTAGTAGCTATCAAAAAAGTCTTATAATGTTTAAATAAAGTGTGGAGTATCTCATAGGAATTGTGCTCAGAGGTCTGGCTCCCTGGGAGTGCACAGTATGATGACTTGATTCCTCCGTCTCACCCGACTTCTGTCTCGGTCGAGACTGTATCTCCAACTCTACTCCCCCCTCCTCCCCGTTTGGATGATTCAGTGAGGCAGCCGGCATCAGGGAGAAGAAACGCAGGGCTTAGAACGAGAGCGGTAGCTGGGCGCCATGGCCAGAAACAATCCAACTACCTCCGGCTTTCCGATTGTGGGCGTACGGTGCTTCCTCCACTCCCTCGTTTGCCTCAGCCCAGATGAGCCCTGAGCAGCTTTGACCTCAGGGAGGAGGTAGTCGGAAGAGCCCGCAAACAGGCGTAGATCGCCAAGGCTACGGGCGGTGGTCCCTTTCATGCTCCATATTTCCTGGCATAGGATTGCCGATGCTGCTGCCTGGTCTCGCAGCTTCTGGGGCCAGCAGTAATTGGGAGAGCAGTAAAACCTGCCATTTCTGATGGAGGAAGATGTCTGCCCTCTGTTACAGCTACATTGTTGCAGGATTTTTCTCTAAACTAGTCTGCAACCTGATTAGCCTCCGGGCATTCACTCTGTGGATACTTTGTTGCACGCTGTTCCACTATTCACTGGTTCACCTCCTAGACAGCAGTGGATCAGGGCAGAGGCTGTACAGGCTATTAGGGAGGCTCTGCTACTATTTCTGGGGATTTTTAGAGCTGTGGACTATGCTCAAATCAATAAGCCAGCCAGAGGAGGACCAAGGAGAGGTGGGCGACCGGATGTAGCCTGCTCTCATATTTCCGCTAAGTTGGAGAAGAAGCTACTGTTACTTAGCAAACAGGGTAACAGTATTTATGGCAGATGCAGTGGGCTTAGGGGAGGCAAAAGCGCCAGACAACCTCCAGCTGCAGCCCCAAGTATCCAGGAGAAGGTGGGGGATACCCCTGATGTGGCTGGCCCAGATCTAGAGTCCGCAGAGAAGCTGTCTGGGGATGCTACCTCATTGGTGTCTGGTACCAGCGGGACGGGCGAGGTAACACGCTACCCCTCTCACAGCGAACATTGGATTCCTTCATGGCTCCGCTTCCATCCTTTGCCTTTGCTGCCTCGAGCGATGGCCCTGGCTCTGGGAATGAAATTAATGAAGCACAGCTGACAGGTCGGGTTCTTCCTTCCTCCTCTCCAGCACAGGCCCAACAGGCAGTAAGGAGTCTATCACTCTGACCGACATCTTTCCAGTTTAGCAGGGCCTGAACCAGGTGTTTAAGGTGGATGGGTATGCCTTCCAGGCAGAAGCAGGGATTTAGCAGGCTCCTACAGCACAATCGGCACAACCTCTTCAACCCTCCCAGTCTGTTCATCCAGATCGCTTGGAACTTGTCGCTGTGGGGGGCGACAGTCAGAAGGCATTCTTTTCCTTCTCGGACTTGCCCGACAGTGACTGGGATGAGGATGTGGATCAAGCAGTCCAATCAGTCTTAGCCGCCAAGGCCCACACCAACTGATTAGAGCTCTCAAGGAAGTCCTCTATGAGCTCAGATCTCTCTGCCATCACATCACTTCCCTCAAACAAAAGGAGTGGGTCCGGGGGATTGCCAATGAGCCAAGCTGAGAACTTTGTGTTGGTGACTTTTGAACATGGTGTAATCGATCCTGCCCCTTCGCTGGACGAGGCAGAGGAGCTACTATGGGATCCAGATGGGACCGAGCTGACACCTAGTAATCACTCTCCTCTGGTGTTGGTGCCCCCAGTTATCCCATCAACTGCTGATCAAATCTTAGTCAGTGACTAAGCTATGGGAGGGGACCTCACCTCCCTTTCAGGACCACAACCGCCAGGATTGGCACAGGATGCCCCCACTTTGGGTGCTATCTACTATCTCCTCTTGCAGCATGGGGAAGATTATCCGAAAGACTTGCTTGCATTCAAGGCCGCTTATCTGAAAACCCAAGCTGTTCTTCGCAAGCTGTCGAAAAATATGAATGTCATACAATTCCGCCTTGGGGCAGTGGAATCGTCCCAATCGGTCCTCCATAAGGCAGTGGAAGAAAATAGTTCGAAGACCGCCAAATATGATTCACAGCTTAGTACCCTCTCATTCAGGGTGGAAGATCTGGAGAACAGGTCACGCCAAAATAATTTGCGGGTTCTAGGTGTTCCTGAAGGCATGGAAGGTGATGACACTAGGGGATTTGATGTCTGCCTGTTCCAAGAGTCTTTTCCCTCTCTGAACGACTGGGATATGGATTGTATGATCCAGAGGGCACATCACTTTCCATTGAGACCTTCCAGTAAGCCTTCACACTATCCCCGGGCTATCCTTATTTATATTAGGAACTTTATCTTGCGACGAGAGATCTACTGAGCCGCCACTCCCAAGTTGTGTTTTAAAACTTCTGGCGTGGAATTTTTTGTCAGTTCTGATTTCTGCCACCAAGTTGTGGTGAGACGTTGGCGGCTCCGGGAGCATGTCCCGGCACTCCAAAAGCTTGGGGCATCTGTCTCTATTATGAAGCCCGCAAGTTTTCAGATATTGTTCTGAAGGGCCAAAAAGTTCAGGAGTTAACTAAATGGCAGCCGGGTGACTGAGAATGTTCTGTTTGCTGTCTGTCTTTTTCTGGTTTAACGATAATTCCCACTCTTCTAGGTATAAGGGTCTTAAAACAGGCTGGTGTCTACTGGGTCAGGTTTCTGGTTGGTGGGAAGGAGTTATTGTCTTAAGACGGCTAGGGTCTTTCTTTTTTGGAGGGTTGTTGGGTCAAAATGGTGGACTAGAAGTTTCTCTTCCTCCCCTATTATTTTTCTCTTTCTTTCTGGTCTCCATCTTTTTATTTTCATATGTTCTTTTCAATAGGGGAGTTTCATAGCTATGTATGGTTGTGTTTATTACTTTATGTGCATTCTGGGGAGGCGAGGGCCGTGGGCTGACTTCAGCAATGAGCCTCAATAAATGGCAAACTCTAATGGTGGGGGTAATGGCCCTTATTTTCCTAGGGCATAGCTTGGGGGGGTGGGTTAGTTCGCCCTTATGGGACCAGGGGTGTGGGGTGGGGGGTTGGAGATGTTTAGAGGCTGAGGATTGGGATTGGTTGTTCATTGCACAGAGCATAGGGGTGGAAATTGTAGGAAATGTGAGAAATTTGGCTAGGGGTGCAACAATGATGCCTATCTGTGTCTTGCAATACACTAAATGGAGCGTGTGTGCAGTAGTTTGTATGGTTGAAGGGTAGCTCTTGGATTTAGAGATACAATGTCAATAGTCTGTAATGGCGGGTGTCCTGGTCAGCAGCTGCATAAGTTCTCCTGAAATGTTAATGGAGTCAAGTCACCACACAAGCGCAAATTGGTATGGGAGGAACTGAATACCCATAAGCCTCAAATTGTATGTCTTCAGCAGACTCGTCTATCTCAGGCAGAGAGTTAACTGCTAAAGTAGCTTGGATATAGAGTCATATCTATCTCATGTTTGACCTCTGCTCAGGGGGCGGTTGCACTTTTGGCGCTGGACAGCAAATGGAGGTCTTGCGTCAGAGGACAGACTTGAGGGGGCTGCTGGCGACTATCCAGAAGGATAGTATTTCCTTTACCATCTTTCATTTATGGGTCAAATACGGACCTGAGGTATTTGGATTTTTGTTGACCGAGCTTCATCTCTGGCCACCACCCTATATCATCTGCGGTGATTTTAATGTGATGTTATGCCCTAACAGAGAATCTGCCTCTCACTCTCTGGCTTCTGATCAGGTCCATTATGGTTTGGCTCGTGGGGGTAAGTACCGACTAAGGGCGACTCTGAACCAATTAATTTCCTCATATGATTTGGTTGACCTCTGGTGTCCTGAGCGACCCAGTGATCTGGGATTTACATTTTACTCTGCTCCCCACAAAGCAATGTCGCAGTTGAACCTGTTTCTGGTCAGCAATACGTTGGCCTCATCTTCAAAACTGGCTTTCAATCGGAGGGTCTTATCTGACCCCAACTCTCTATCTTTGTTTATCCAACCCAGTGAGCCCATTCATACATCGGAACCATGCGGCTGGACATCTGAAAGCAAATTACTGCTTATGGATGGGTATGTCAGCTCCATGAACTCCCACCTACATGAGTTTCTGAAATTTAACATCGACCCAGCATCACTTTTGGTGGTCTGGGATGCCCTTAAGGCTTCGTGTTATGGACAAACTCTTCAATTTGCTTCCTGCCTATGAAGTATGGCAATGATAGAGGAAACTGTGGCTCTTCGGACTCTCAGTTCTTTAGAATCCAACTTGGTATAGTATCATTATTAAGGATGGGCTCCGGGTCGCATGCCTTCTGGAGCAGTCTATCGCCCTCCGGGCCTCTCTTAGAAAATGAATCTGAGATCGGGCGGTCAAAAACGGACGAGTCAGGCCAGCTTCGAATATAGCGTAGACATGGGGCAAATTCTCTTCTTTAGAGTAAGGGATAGCTCTAGCTTTAAAACCATTAAGCAGATTAGGGGTGAGAATGGGGAGCTCGTGGCCGATCCAGCTGCTATTAGAGATGTCTTTCGAGGGTTCTCTCAAGACCTCTATTGAGATGACTGCTCCTTCTCCGCCAAATATATTCTCCGATTCATTGGGTGGCACTTCCATTATAAGGTGAACCATATTCAGCATTTAAAACTAGAAGCACTCATAACTCTCTTGGAGGTGGAAAATGCCATTGTCTCCCTTGCCAAAGGGAGGCTTTCGGTCCCGATCAGATTCTGTTGTAGTTTTACGCCATCTTCTCGCAGATTCTGGCTCCGGTTCTTAAGGATCAATTTAACTCCTTCGATTTGTCTGATCGGGTTCCCGAGTCTTGGGGGGAGACCAATATTGTCATATTTCCAAAAAAGGGAAAGTTCCCACATTTTGCAGATCATATTGCCCAATCGCCTTAATCATTGTTGACTCCAAGATCTATACACAAGTTCTTGCTAATTGTATTGTAATTGCATTTGTATAGCGCTTACTACCCCTGATGAGGCGTCGAAGCGCTTTTTCGGCGAGTAGCACGCTACTCCGGGACCCATAGAGGATTAGTGTTGAATTAGTATAGTGAAACATGCAAGTAAATTGACTGTCCGTAATTATTTCAGAGCTGGTCGATCCAAACCAGCATGGCTTTATTCCAGGCCGTGATGCAACATTTCAAGACAACACGGCAATTACGGCCCTGGTGATGGCCTGTCTTGGCGGGGGGCCTGTGGGCATGATTCTTCTATACACTGAGAAGACCTTTGACCAGGTCTCCTGGACCTTCCTTTGGGGGATCATGGAGACTGTGAGTTTAGACTCTGTCTTTATCTCCAAAATCCGTAGCCTCTACTCTGGCCTTAAAGCAAGGATTTTTTGCTCGGGCTCGCTTTCAGATTCCATTTCCATCTCTTGTGATACCAGGCAGGGGTGCCTTCTCTCTCTTCAGCTATTTGCTTTATACATAGAGCCTTTCATTCAATCCCTTAAACTGTCAGAAGAGATCCAGCCCCTGAGAATACATTGGTACAAAGTTAAAGTTCTAGCTTACGCTGACGATGTGGCAGTTTTATGCCTCATCCAGATCAGTGGCGTATGTGCAGTAGTGGCAGCGGCTCAATCATTTGGGGATGTGTCTGGTTATATGCTGAAATCAGACAAGACTCGGGTCTTGTCTAACATCACCTCCAGGGTCAGGGTGAAAGTAGGTACATTCAGTGGTGTATTTAGGGGTAACTCCATCCGTACCTATTGTGGAGATTTTGGAGAACTATGGGAAGCTTTACCAACATACAGCTAATGTCTTTACTGAATGGAAAGATCTTCATTTGGATATGATCGTCCTCTGCAGTCTTATTAAGATGATCATTCTTCCACGTTATCTTTATCTCTTTCGTTGCATTCCTCTTTTTCTTCAAGTGGCCTTTTTTTTTTTTTTTTTAACTAAGATAGAGGCTTCAAGGCAGAGGTTTATTTGGTGGTTTAGGGTGCCTTGCTCTAAGATTCAGTTCCTACAGCAGCCTAAGTAGGTTGGTGGGGTTTCGCTTCCGGTTTTGCGGTTTTACTATCTGGCCTCATTCTTTTCACAACTTTGTTTGGTCTTGGTGTGGGGGCGTGTGTTCACTGATTTCCTGCCGCTGGCTAAATCAATTGCCCTCGGCGTCTGTTTTGTGGATACACTGTACTTCAAGAGAAATCGATTTAAGACTTTCAAAGTCTTCCATCTTATTTGGGGTTCCCTTAAGCGTATATTCTCTGGCATTACCCCGTTTAACCAGCTCACGTATTTAGGATTTAACCCCAATTTACCCTCATGTGTTCACGACAGCTTTTGGGAGAGGCCTAAACTTTTTATCTTAGGCCAGTTGTTTGAGGGTGATGTCCTTCTCTCTTTTGAGTTCTTGCAGCAACAATTCTCTCTAACTCACACCTGTTTTTATAGGTATTTGCTATTTCGACACTTCAATTCTAGTCTTAAGGAACAAGAAATAAGGTGTTCTGATAACTCCTTATTGGCGCTTATAGTGAAAGCTTCGAAAAAGAGAGACATTAAGCTAGTCTATAAGTTAATCTGTTTCTTCTTTCAAGATCACTCGGTTGACCCGTTTCAGTTAAGGACTAACAAGTGGAGCCAACTTCTCAATCCAGAAGTAACAGCCGGCGACTTGCGGCGTAGCAATATCTTGGTGCAATTGGCTGTGAATGTATTGCATATCAAGGTGCATCACTTTAAATGTATCAATGATCTGTACTATACTCCTCATCGTCTGTTTGTGATGAAGCTATGGTTGGTGGATCGTTGTTTTCGTTGTGGGCTTGAGGGGGCCAACGCGGTCCATGTTTTTGCATCTTGTCCTACTTTGCGTTTGTTTTGGGAATTTGTTTTTGGTAACATGTATGGCATATTAATCTTTTGGTCTCAATTGACTCAAAGCTGATTATGTTGGGACCGCCTTATATAGCGGGTCAATATTTCTTCTCAATTTCCCTGGCCAGATTGGCTCTGGCACATTCCTGGCTCTCCAGCGAGCCTCCCTATCCTTGGATCTGGTGGCGGGAATTTCTGAACATCAGTATGTTGGAAATGACGTTAGTAGAGAATAATCCACGGAGGAGTAGGTTGAGCCAGATTTGAGATCTAGTCCGGCTCTGGATGGCGGATGTGGCTGCTACCCAGGACACAGGCGTCTAGTTCTCGTCTTCCCACCACATTGCTCCCCTCAACTATTATTCTATATTATGCACAACGAATCTTTATTTGGGTTGCTAATATGTTCTACTGCTCTCTAGGACATATTTTTTGTTGAAGCCTTGCTCTCATTTTCTGCTGGACATGTAATCTATTTTGTTCCACAGTTCTGTTTTCTGGTTTTTTGTTTCTCAAAAAATAATAAAAAATTATTTAAAAACAAAAAGGAATTTTAGTATTGTTAATTTATTTATTCATAATTGTTTTTCTTATGTTAAATGATTGTAATATGTATCATTGTGTGTGTACTTTTATGGACAAATGTCTTAATAAACGTATTTCTAAACTAAAAAAAAACTAAGCTGAATAGGAGTGAAATTTTGCTAAAAAGTTAATTCTTTTTATTTGGTCATCGGGGCAGGGGTGATCTTGGGCCTACTCTGTGAACCTTGTCTAGCTTCACTTCAGAGTGATCATCTCCTAAAAGTTGAAGAGAACACCCCCACCGCAAAAGATTCAAGTTCATGATGTCCTCCTGGCGGGAATGATTTTTAAGCTCCTCGCATCTCTGAAGGACTGCTTACGTAGACGTTTTGAGCTTTCCCAATTCTATTGTTATGGTCAGCTTGGCAGAGCTGTATAGCTCCATGTTATTTTTCATTTCTATCATTCTCGCCCCAAATTAATCTACATCCCTTCTCAAGTTTTCCAATTTGGTACCAAACTAACACTTGGGTCTTGTGGGCATTTTGCCAGATCCTCCGCTAAGTCTGCTCAAAACTAATTTTTAAAGCTGATTAGGCTATCCAGGAGTGTACCTTTGTGATAACCATGTTCAGATTAGGTTTCTGTTTTAAGGCACAGCACCTGAGAGCATCAGATCTATGTGAGAAGCCACTAGGGTGGTGGTGAGTTCAATGAAATGCCTCCAAGATCTTTTTGAAATTTGTTTTTTGGTACCATTGACAATTAGAAAAGGGCTTGCATTTAGCACATAATGGCCTTGTTGATTCTCTGCTGACCTCCCTTTAAGGAGAGAGGTGTGCACAACAAAAATTATGGGGAGTGGTAAGGGGCTGCCTCTCAATGAAGGGCACCTCTTGAGACAGCCACCACAGGCAACAAGGTCTTAGTCCCTTACTGCCAAGTACAGATTTAATAGCCCATAACAGTCAGAGTCCCTACTGGCTGTTCTGCCATTGAATTCTGCTCACCCAATACTATTATCCTTGATAATGTTCCAACACAAGAGGCAAGTCAGTCTCTGAGGAGACTGTCATGTACCTAGGGTGAAGCAGCATCACCCACTGCTGGCTTTCTTCTGGTATCTTTCCTCCAGTTGCTGGATGACATCATGGGCCAGAGGAACCTCCCAGTGGAGCAGTGCCATGGTTTGCCAAAGGAAGTCTCCATGGCTTTTCCCTTGGCTTGTCTTCAGGTTCTCATGCTGCAATCTGGGAGAGCATATCCGGATAGCAAGAAGACCGCATACACATGCTTGGCCGCCTCTGCTCAGCTCATCCCCTCCTCTTCCTCTTGAAGCATGTCTGCGGTCCCATCTTGGACCATCGCAGGGAGGCTACATTTGCTCTGCTTTCTGATCTTCCCCGGTTGTTGTTACTCACCTCCCCCTTGTCCTTCTCCCTTTCCTGCAATAACAGTGCTGCCAGCCAGGACCATGCTCCAGGAACTTCAGGTTGGTTTGGCACCAGCAAGAACTGCCATGATTATGGTGGTGGGATTGTCGCAACCTGGACAAGCGCCCTATACAAGCGGAGACATGCCCCACCCTCTTGCTTAAATTTTAATACAACATCTTGAATGCTTTGTTGCAGGCAGGTGTACTTATAAAACCCAGAGAAACCCTTTTAGTTTAAATGCACATCACATGAAAACATCATTCTTATGGATGCAAAGAAAAGGTACCATTGGCTTTGAATTACTATTAACTAAAGTCACTGTTAAAACATACAAAGATGAGTAAAAAACATAGAGTAAGGATAAAGAATTGAAAAACGAGTACTGGCATATTAAAATACTGGCCTACCAACGCTGGCACTGAAGTGCACTTTTTTTTAAACGGATGTCTGCATGTGATCAGGCACAATGACATTGCGCAATGTGTGACGTAGCCTATGGCTGAAGTGAGATGATCCATTGCTCCATGCTGTATGCTGTGGTGGGTAGAAGCAACATGTGAATGACATTTGAACAGACCAATGCACGAAGATGGCTGACACAAGTATGTGTGGATTTAAGTATGCATTTTATTATTACTTTTTTTTTATTCATACGAGGCTGGTGCTACCGCTAAAGCTGTCTCTGGGCCAGACCTAAAGAGGGGGTGTTAGTGCCCACCACTTTCACCAACCAGAACTAATTAAGCACTATATATCCAAACGTCTTTTTAAAAAAATTCTTTTTTTTACAGAGTTTTATATAGTGCGAACTTGACCCGGTATCGGGTATCAGAGCGCTTTACATAGCACCAGTTGCGTTACATGAGGACACATTCATTTTTTGTTAGGCACGGGGAGATTAAGTGATTTGCCCAGAATCACAGGATGTTCAGCGTCATTGCCGAGACTCGAACCCGGTTCCCCAGATTCGAGGTCGACCGCCCTAGCCGTTAGACCAACTCTGTCTTTCTACTTCCTACAGCTCACCAGCACCCAGTGGCAGCTGGCAGGGAATGGGGGTGGCGGGTGGGGGGGGGCCACAATATATATATATTTTTTAAAACATATTCTCACGCCCGCCTGCATTTCTCCTCCGTCGTTGCTTCGCTGAGGAGTCCTGGAAGCACACAGGCTCCCTTATGTCAATCACAACGCTGCAATGCAGTGTTGTGATTGGTCTGAGCGCCGTGGTTCGGCACTCAGATGGGGACTGGGAATCTGGGCATGTTCACCACCCAGGTTGGTGTATTACAGCCCGGTGGAGAACATGCCAAGTGTGCATGATTGTTTGGCCGGCCCAAGTGCATGAACCACTCCTGCCCCTGTGGCACCAGCCCCGCCCGCCCCACCCTAACCCAGCAGCCCCGAAAAATAAAATGATAATAACGATGTTATTATCATTTTCTTTTTTCCTGCTCTGAGATCAGAGGGGCAACGCTCCTCCACCTTAGCGCTCCTCCACCTTAGCGGAGGAGCCGCCTCTGCGGCAGCACCACCAGAAACAGTAGCGCTGCTGCGAGCCAGGCCAGCGCTCGAATTTGCGTCATATGAATGCGAGTCACATAATTAAAAAAACAGCAAACAGAGGTTCAACAAAGTGGTTGGTTCGGCACTCTACCAAAGACATTCCTCGTGTTTAGGTTTCCTGTTTTCATGCAGATCTGGATTTCTTTACTGACTACAGCTGTGTTTGGTGGAAAATAGAACGCACTAGTACGCTTTGAAACTCCAACAGTATTCAAATGACTTGAAGAAAACACATGGTGACTTGTGGGCCTTGTTTTAATTTTCTCGGTAAATATGTCTGGACTGTAGCTTCTCTCACTGAACTAACTGAAGATGAGCCTGTCGCGCGCACTAATTGACCAAACATGTCGCCTGTATCATTCTGCTAAATTACTCTACAGTTTTCTTTGTGTATGGTACGTTTAGTTTTTGGCATTTTTTTTTTAACAAAAACATTTATTTGTTTTGTTTATTTTTTCCTACATTTGTTTTTTCAGGACGCATGCGATTGAGGTCTAGCCCAGCCTAACTCGACCCTGCATTTTTTGCCCTGACACTCCCTTCGACCACGTGGTCACACTTTTTCCTTTGAAGTCTTGTTAACAATTCTCTGAATTATGAAGGCGTGCGCGCAGAGGGTGTTTGTGTAACATACTGCTGCGGAAATATTGGCCCCTGCAGGGCAGTGCTTGCCATGCAGGGGGCCCATTTGATTCCAGAACTTTTTATTGCTGAGCCGGTCTGCCTGTACTTGTTGGGGAAGCAAGGCTCACTAGCTTTTTGATGGGGAACATATATTTTTTACGCCTTGTGCAGCATCCAGTGCTTAATTTGTAAAACAAACAAACACATAAGTGCAAGGGCCCTCATTCAAACAAAAGCTAGTACCGTCTCCTCACACGTGACATTAGAAAACTATGCACATGTTGATTCACTCTCTACTTTCAAAGGCAGGAGTAATCTCTAATTTAATTTTCATTTACTTTTTTGTTTCTTTATATTTTTCTAGTTCCTTTTGGTTTTTGCTCCTTTTTGTTATTGCATGTTGTTTTGTTCCACTACACGAATAAAAATGCCTAAGCAACCGTGTTTGTCTATGCTTGTGTATGAAAGCTCTGGCAAAAAGCTGTTCATTGTAAATAGAATTATTTTTCAGGAGCTAGCCCATTGATTTGTTCCTTCCTACTGGTGAAACTTTCACCGTCTAAATCACAGTTCATTTTTCGTTTAAAAATCTCCCCAAAAATAAACTTAAACCTAAACCAATTAACCTCATCCAAAACAGGACAAAATCTCTTCTGCTCTTTTTCCCTGTGAATCACTACTGCTTTTCCATTTTTTCCTTTTTTCTTTTACCGCCAATAACATTAAATCACCTGCTTCTTTACTTATGCCTTACCCTTTTTCCTGTCCTCCCTCAACTTTCTTTCCAAGTCGTGGTTCTTACTTTTCTGTCCTCACGTTATCCTTCTTCCAGCTTAGGTCCACTCACCCTCCCTTCTCGCCTCATGGCCTATTCTAGAACTATCCTAACTGAACTTCACACTGATACATGTTTGAATTTTTTAAATCGTTTTTTCTTTCATCCGGTCCTATGTAACTTGAAGCATGTCTTGCCTTGCTCTATGTACAGCACGCTCATACCTCGGTAAATGAGAATTAATAAATAAACAAAATAAATTGAGGATGTGGTCTGATCTAGACAGCGTTTCATCTCCGGTGTAATTCCAGGAAGCTACATGTCTCCACGTAGTAATATGTAATCTATTTTAGGAACTGCACAATTTATTGTAAGTAATCTTATATTTCTTTAAAAAGCAGTTCTATGGACTTGTACTCCAATGTTATATGATACTCAAGTGAACTGATATTGTAAATGTTATTGTACAATTGAGCTTAATGTAATGTAAGTATTAGGTAAGTATTAAGCATTTATATAAGGTTTTTATTTTAAAGGGTTTAGGATGGGCGTTTTTAGGGTTTGGGGTGGGCATGGGTTTTGGGGTGGCAAGGGTAATTTGAGGGATTAGGGTGGGTATTGGTTTTGGGGTGGCAAGGGAATTTTTACTGTTTGGGGTGGGTATGGGTTTTGGGGTGGTAATGGTCATTTTAGGGTTTAGAGTTGGTATGGGTTTTGGGGTGGCAAGGGAATTTTTAGTATTTAGGGTGGGTATGGGTTTTTGGGATGGCAAGGGTCATTTTAAGTTCAAGGGTGGGTATGGGTTTTTGGGATGGCAAGGGTAATTTTAGGGTGGGTATGGATTTTGGGGTGGCAAATGATTGTTTAGGGTGTGTATGGGTTGAGGGGGTTTTAAGGATATATATATATATATATATATATACATACACACACACATTCATATGCATTTATGCATGTGTAAATGTATACCCATGTATAAAAATATGTATACATCTATTAAACAAAATATATATATATATATATATTCACCAAAGTCTGCCACAAACGCCGTACGCCTGCCTTTAAGCGTTGGTGCCAGCAGTGGCGGCAGTCAGCCACGAAATATCCAAGATTCGCTCCACACTTTTTGTAGAAACTGCAGCACAGATGATGATTATGTCAGGGAAGCAAAGTGCATGAAACAACTTTTTAAACAACGAGGGTACTCTGAAAGGGTCCTTACACAAGCCAGTTAACAAGCTGTTAAATATGGCACAAACTGATGTTCTCTTTGCCCATAAGGAGACATCCAAAGAGAGAGATTCAGTGGTCATTCTACGTATGATAACCACATATAATGCCAGATCTAACAAACTGAGAAACATCATGGGGAAACATTGGGGCCTCATTAAATCTCATCCCACAATAGGCAAAATTGTGGGCAATTCTCCCGTAATAACTTATAGGAGACCCAAATCATTAAAGGACAAACTAGTCCAAAGTTACCAACAGCCTGAAACAGTTAAGTCCTGGATGCAAACCACACAAGGATTCCATAAATGCAATTCTTGTAATGCCTGTAAGTTCACACACAGCTGTAAAACCTACAAGATGTACAATGGAAAAGATAAGCGCATTAACAAATTTATTACTTGCACCACGGAATTCGTAGTGCATTTACTAGAATGTCCATGTGGATTACGCTACACAGGCAGCACAAAATTACCCCTAAAGAAACATATCTTAGAGCATCAGAGGGCTATTACCAACATGGATTTTAATTATTCTGTTGCGAGACATTTTTATAATTCTCACAACAGTGATAAAAATTGCTCAGTTTTTGTGGCATTGACAGGATCTTGAAACTCATCCGGGAGGGGGTGGGGGCGATAGGGGAGAAACAATTACGTATTCTCGAATCGAGATACATAATTGACCTCAACACAAGGACCCCCTATGGGTTGAACAGGGAGGAGGAACTTTGCACCCACATAGGTGTGCAATGACCCCTATGCTCACATATGTGTCCGCACATTAATCTATTATTGGACTTTAGGTCCTTTTAAAATGTTTCTTGAACAAACATTCTTTTCTTTTCCTTCTTTTTTCCTGTTTTCTTTATTGGGTAAGGTTTCTTACTCCAATTCTTTTTCAATTTTAACATTGGGTGCACTCTCACACATGACCAATAGGTTTTGGGCGATGGACCTCGGGCATTTGCCCTATACATTAACTCCGCAATACAGTGTATATGTAATATAACGACATATATAGTAATTGCCCCCTAGAAATATGGTTCATGTGGGCTTTACCTTTCAAGTACACTGGTACATATTTCATGAGCATGTAATCTAAGACAATCAGGCATTATTGGCTATCGCCCTCATATTGGTCTATATACATTGTCACATTTAAGACTGATCTGCACGTTAGTAAACTCACAGGAATTGTACATACACTCCTTATTACTGTTTTTCCAAGTATGTTGCCTGATATGCAATGAAGGATTTCATCCTAGATAATGTGTTATTTTTATATGCCAGGTACAAAGATGTCACATGATAACGATTACGAAATACTTCACGTAGTAGTATGGGTTTTGCCTTGTCCGCTTCTTTATTTCTACATTCAGTATTAATGGATGAAATTCTAAGGCTATTACTGCGGTTTGTGGTTCGTATTGACAAATGAATAATTCTAGCAAGTAGTTAACACGTGCATTTAATAAATCAAGGAATGTGTGAAACTGTACAAATTGTCTCTCCAAGAGTTTTTACGAAATCAGTTAGCATTTGCAATTGATGCAGTATGTAATATGTGACAATATACAAATTGTCTCTTGGAGAAGTGAGCGCAGTCTTATTTTTGACTTGTGCCCTCATTAACTGCAAGAATTGACCATTGAACCACTGAGTCAGTATTATCATATTGATGTAGATTTACAGCAATTTATTTTTATTTATTGTTTTGAAAACTTGAAGCTGGAACTTGGTCTTACTGTTCCTTATGAAATGAATCAGGATCTGCAATTGAAGTTACGTGAAGTCCCATGCAATTGTTAAGATGCTATGAATTTCTTTTGTTTCTATTACTTTAGTGGCAGTTTTGCATGTTTGTAATTATGCTTTACTGTTTTTTACCAAAACAGGTATTGAAGATTAATTATATTACATTTTATATGCATTACTGTTTTTCCTGAAATGGATTATAGAATCTTAAATCATTGATCTATATAGTTTAAGTCGCTATAACTCTTTTATGTCTATTGTGACGTCACTGGCATAAAATGGTGTTTCAGGATGTACTTGACAAAGGCCGTTTCTGGCTGAAACGCATTGTTGTTTTTGGCGAATAAATTATCTGACCTGGATTTGGTGTGCCGCCTCATTCTACAAAAAGTGTGGAGCGAATCTTGGATATATATATATATATAATATAAAACAAGTGTTTGTACCTACCTGTCCATTTTTTTCAGCAAGAACATGCTTTTGTCATGGATATGGAAGTATTTTACAGGAAAATAATATATATATGTATGGTGAATACTTACCTGTAAAACACGTATAATTGCTTGTAAAACCTTTACCACTCATATGGCTTTACCATTCATGCTTTTACAATGACATTTATTGTAAATGCATGTGTGGAAAAGGCATATATGTGATAAAGGCATGCATGGTAATGGCATTAACGTTGTAATGGCTGCATTGCAACAGAATGCGTGGTTCCATCATACATCCATGGGTAAATGCTTCTACCGCTGGTATGAGGGGGGGTTCCAAAGGAGAACTTCATGGTACCCTGCTGAATGAATGGCATGGTGAGTCTTCTAAAACACTGGACTAGACGAGGGAAATGGTGAAATATTTTATTAGAGGGTCATTGGTGTGTCAGAACTTCTACAGAGACATTATAGTGGTTCTCGTGACATGCTTCGTGCAGTTGGTCAGTGATGCTGTGATAAAGTCCTTCACTTAGTGAACTTGATGATTAATGTGTTTAAATACTGCGTAGTAACGAAATGGATGGTCCTTTTGGACATGGTATTGGAAACCTTTTCTTTTTCTTTGCTGCTTCAATTCAGAGACTGCTTGAGTGAAGTCAATCAAAGTTCATAACCACTTATCAGTTTTTTGTCTTGGTTATTGTTGTCACGCCCAGTGCCCTTCAGCATGAAAGTTAAAACGGACCTAATCCCATTGGGCCCAATCTTCTCTCTCTCCTCCAAGGGCAATGGTAAATGCAGATGGGTGGAGAGCATGGTGGAACCCTTTAATGCACCAGTAGGCACCAGCTTCTTCTTGTTGAGCTCCTCTCATCATTAACTCACGTCTGAAGGTTATTTACGACTCCGCAGGTGGGATAAGACAAAAGGCTTTATTTAGATTTGGGTTTATGCAGGACATCCTCCAAGAAGTGTCAGATGTCCTGTCCTCAATATTATGAGTGCATTGATGTCAAGGAAACTTTAAATATGGCAGGCGGTACATCCACCACGTTTTGGAGGAAGTCAGTCATTCTCTCCTTGATATTTACTACCAAGAACATCCATCTCTGAACCACTTACCTGTTTCTGTGGTTACAAATGTATCCCAGGTGGACGAGTATGTGGTTTGGGTGTGTGTTTTCCATAACGTGACTCTTCCTCCTCCTCTTTGTTTTACCAGAAGGTATTACAGCCTGTCTTTTGTTGGAGTACTTGATTTTTATAGTACCTGTCATTCCTTGTGTTGTGTTGGATTTCCTCAGTTATTGGGATCGATTGAAGAGCCGTGTTACGTACATATCATGCCTCCTGGAGGTTAATTCTGTCTTGTAAATGTATGCTGTCCAGGAAACATTAAGTACCCTTATGCTTATATTTATGGAAATTAAAGAGACCCCACAGAACACAGAAATGTTTGAAATCATAAGCTCATTCATTCAGTAGATAGCAACATCTTAAAATTGTATTAATACAGATTACAGAAGTTTATAACATCTATGTGGAAGAATAAGAGTACGTCAAACCAGTTATATATAATACATACACACACATCTTCAGAATTACATCGTTACATAATATAAAAAGTTGCTGGTTTTACTAACCTTATCAGAATTTATGTAATCTCTTCTTTGCACAAACAGTATCTAACACTGCTTTGGAAGCTCACTTATCTGGAGGCATCCACACATTACACACCACAATACGTACCTTACCCCCACATAAGGCTAAAAATCTAAATGGCACCAAAAGACAAAAAATAATAAAGTGAGCCTTCTCTGCTGAAACTCCAAGACTATTGAATGAACTACCTGCAAAATTCCTCTTTCTTTAATACTTTAGAGCAGCAGAGACAGATTATCCATATTTCTGGCTCCATTCATCTGAATGCCCCCTTCTGTATAAGGAGCCATCTCCCCTTTATGTAATTATATTTACATTTTCCAAGATCTGTGCAAACGTTTTTGTGTTGTCCGCAAACGCATGTCTGACCCACTCTGCAAAGAGATGTTATGCCTTTAGGAGCGAGATCTGCAGTATATAGAAAAGTTCCAAACAGAAATATGATGAGCGTAAATGCGCAGTTAAACTCCAACAGCAAGTCCTGACAGATATCCCACTCCCTAGGACAGGGCCTGTTGTCTTTCAATATCCACAGATGTGACCTCAAACTTGGTTACCCTAACTCTGATCTAGATCTCTCCATCCTAAGCATAGGTGGGCACCTGAAAAACTTCCCTATACGAAGACGGCCTGGATAAAACATACACCTCACTTTAAGAGCCGTATTAATAGAGAACAGCCCGAAGGATTTGTGACAGGAAAAGCCCCTAAGAAAATTACAAACCTGAGGGTGTTTAGCATCACTTCATACCCAATTGGTTGTCTCCTGGAAGGCAGGAGGATCTGCATGGTAGCTGAGGTACTTGTCTGCCTCCTGTGGCTTTCACTGGTGAATGCATAGTATAAGCGATGATTCTGTCATTTAGCATTGGAGTGCCAGAGCCGCAGGTGGTACTGCACTCTAGTTGAATAATCAACTTAACCTGTTTGTTGACATGACTTTCCATCAGTAAATAGGCTAAGCAGTCGTTTATTTCTCCAAGAGATGGTAGTATTTTTTTTTTGAATTTTTTTTTTTGTGTCCTCATTTATCAAATTATGCTCTAAGTTCAAAGAGGTAGGGCCTAGCCAAACCAGGGAAAGGCAGTAGAGTGCCCGGTCACTCCACAAGGGAGGAAGGATAGCTATTATCCCCGGGCCGAGCAAAGATTGTCTTCTGGATGGACAATGGCACGATCTCTTCTATATGCGGGTGCTGGAAATGGAGTGGCCCCGCCACTAAAGCAACCTGTGTAGCATATTGTTAATCATTGGACCATGGAACTCAAAACCGTATATCATACATAGACAAAAAATTAGAAAGAGGCGAAAAGGCAAAAGCAAGCTGGGAGGAAACACGTGTAGGAGCGAGAAAAAGGGAGACCCGAACCAGTATCTTGAAAGGAAAAAAGGGAAAGCTAAGTGAGGTTTGTGCTCCGTGAGATATATTGGAAACATACATCTCGAACGAAACGTCCCAAAGTTCCCAGAATTTCGTTTTCTTAACAAGCTTATTAGCACGATCAAGATGCGAGACCCTCTGTATGGAGCGAATCCATTCATCTTCAGTGGGGGAACAGGAGCTGGTAGTATGTTTAGAACTCAGAGAAAGTATTACCCATACTCTAAAATTATGTGAAGCTGTGGAATTTTCATTGTATTTATGTATTTGCATCGTTAATATTCACAAGTAGTGCATTTTTCTGCCATTTAGTGCTTGGGTATGGAATTGTCGCTTTCTTTTGTATTTCTTTTTCCTTTCAAGGGGCGTTGTCGACCATTTGGTGCCATGCCCCTCCTGTACTGACGTAATATGTCCGCCACGGAAGCTCCAAAGCGTGGTTGCCATCTTAAGATTCTTTTTTTCCAAGGTAGGATCTCGATGCAGAGGAGATAACTTCCTGAGGGAAAGAAGGAAAAATTTTGCGAAACAATTTTCATTTTTCTACAAGGCTGAACATAGAGCACTGAAGGACACGGTGGAAAATCACAATTTTTGACCTAGAACCTTGGGGCTTTCAACTCTAATAGCCCACAGCGTCATCGACCATGTGGACCACAGAATTCATTTGGGGCATGGACCACACACCTTTGAGGTTCAGCCCTAAATGCCATCACAAGTTCACACAAAAAGACAAACACCAGGTCTGTATCTTGATCCTACCTAAGGACCACATATCCGAGGGCTATGACGCCTCTGCTGAATTCCAGTCAGAGACTCAAGCCTAGAGAGAAACAAAGGTGGGCACATTATGCCATGGCGCATAGTCCCAAGAAACAGTCTGAGATCTATAGCAATGATGTGGCGCACAAAGACACTGAGATGGCACAGAGAAGGGACTTCGATGTCGAAAAGGACAAGACACTGAAAAGATAGATGACGAAGGAGCTGAGGGTTGCTAACAGAAGATAACATCCCAAGGGCAGTTGGGGAGAGAGCTGATAGGGTCGGACTCGAACACCCTAAGTCAACATTAACTTATGAATACAACAATGCTAGCAATCTAATGGGTACTTATTCCCAATAATATTCAGGAACATTTTTCTTAATAAAAACATTGTATAACGGTGCAGTGGGTGTGAGTGAAAAAACGTGCTCGATGCTCTGTCATCAATGATACACACATGTGACAATAGTGATCAAAAATGAGCATCTAAAAAGAAGAATAGCATGGCCCATTCTTGGCTAATCAACAGTATAGTTAAGGGTCCGTGAGGGAAGAGCACCAAGCTCGTTTTTCACTCACACCCACCCACTCCCCGTTATATAATGTTTTTATAAAGCAACATTTTACTGATAAGGTTTTTGGAATAAATAACTATTTGGTTGGTAGTATTGTTGCATTCATATGTCTCGGGCCATTGTTTTGTACTAAAATACCTTTGGCGTCAAACTAGAGGAAGAACAAGCAGAATCATGTTTTCTGCTGATTCCCTTCTGCCTACACAGCAAAAGATCCTATTCCTGCCCATGGTGCGTTGCGTGTTGGACCAGGCGAGAGAAGCTTTTAGGGAACCTGCAACAGCCAAAGCAGTGAGCGCAAGAGGTGGAAAGAAATCAAGACATTCCATTCAAGATCCCACATATATCAGGGGCAGTGACAGCGCTGACTCCATCAGCATGTTAATGCCACGAAAAAGGGCAAACACCCCAGTGGGACCCCCTGCCCGACAAGGAGAACATAGGGGTTGAAAGGGTGGGCAGTGGAGGATTGGAAACTCCAGCGCCCTCCTGAACAAGTACATTCACCAGCATTGGGAGGATATGAAGGGCCTTCTGCAACACCTCCCACAACAGTACCAAAAAAAGAGCAAAAACATCATTTATCAGCAATACTTGCTTAAAATCAGGCTTGACTGCAGTGGAGACTGCCAGCAGACTGCTCTGGACCACGGTATGAAGGAATGCCGGGCTGCGGGTGTCCAGCTTCAAACAAGGAGGAACAGGTAGCAATGGTACACATGCAATTCACTGGAGAAAGCTTTTTTAGTCCTATAGTTGATGACTCTCGGCAAAGGGTCAAGAAGGGCGTTGACTTTGCAAAGTCAATGAGGGACACTGCAATTCAAAGGACAACTCGGAGGCGGAGCCTTCCCAATGAATTGAATGACTATAAGAGGAGGATCAAAGCCAGTGATTTCTCAATCTCATTTTACGAGTGGCGGCTGCCACCAAGTAGCACGGGTGAGGTGGGTGCGGGGGGTGATTGAAAAATAAATTAAAACATGACTTACCTTGCTGCCGGACAGGTGGACCACCGCTTCGCGTTGTCCTCTGAAGCAGGAAGCACAGGCTCCCCTAAGCCTGTCACAACGCTGCAATCAGCGTTGTGATTGGTCTGAGGGACAGGGGAGCCTGTGCATGTTTCTCACCAGGCTGTGTAATGCAGCCTGGTGGGGAACATGCAAAGAGGGCTAGCCAAACAGTCATGCTCACTTAAGTGCCCACCATTCCTCCCCTTGCTGGCTGTGACGACAGCCAAGCCCCGCCCTGCCCCGTAAAGCTGCATGCTAAAGGGAAAATAAAATGATAATAACGTAGTTGGGTGGCGCTCCTTAGCCGAGGAGCCGCCACTGCATTTTAGCTATGACAACCAAATCGGAGCACTTCCACACAGTGGCAGTACCCCAGCACTCAAAGGCAGCTCTTTCGAGGGAGGGCTTGGGGAAGAGGTACAGCACGGAGAGGTGCTGGACAAACCGACAAGTAATTTAAGAAAGGAGGATCTACTGTTCATGGCAGTTCATCGTCAAATATACTAAATACCAGAATGCAATTCAGTGTTATAGGGAGTATTGTACTTCAATTTTAGCTCAATTATTCTACTATGTTGGTAATGATAAAATATATATATATATATATATATATATATATATATATATTCACTGAAAAAACCATAGGTTTCAGGGACGTTATAGTTACAAATTAGCATTTAAAAACCTTTGAAATTCACTGAAAAACCATAGGTTTTAGGGACAGTTATAGTTAGTTGGACATTGCACTCGTACAAAACCCGTGAAATTCCCCGTTATAGTTAGTCCAGCTAACTATAACTCGCGCCCCGCAATGCACTGCTGATGACGTCACATATTACATCACTCATGACATGGTCAGTGACATCACTGATGACATCACTGATGACATCTCAAATGACATCACTGATGACATCATCCAGTGACTGTGTTTCTGTAAAGTTTAAATATGTTTAATATATATAGGGAAAGGTGTATTGAAGAATGAGTGGGTGTATAAGTGTCTGAATGGATGATTTAGTACGTGAGTGACTGACTCTACAAATGAGTGATTAAACGTATCTTACTGAATGCATGGGTTAGTGACTAAACTGTGCGAATGTCTGTATCCGTCTGTTTGTTGGTGTGTAAGTGGATGCATGGATTTGCGACTAGCTACATGAGTGTCTATATGGGTTATTGATTGGTTCTCTGAGTATCTGTATGGCTGCCTGAGTGTTTGTGTGGGTGGGGTGTGTGTGACTCTATACATAGATGTGTGAGTGGGTGATTCACTGGGTGCATGATTTCAAGAGTGCATCTGTGATGGACTGCTTGGGTGGGTGAGTGTGTGTATGGGTGTGTTAGTGAGTGAATGTATATCTCAGTGGTACATGTGCGAGTAACTACATATGTAAAAGGCAGTATATATGTGTGTTAGAGTATTTAAATGGCTATAAGTGAGAGTGTGTTATTGTGAGAGTGGCTGTATGGATGCGTGTGTGCTTGTATCAGTTATTGTATCAGAGCGTAAGAATGTGCTAGTATTTGTATGAGTAAGTGAGCTGGTGTGTGTATAACTGTATAGGTGAGTAAATGGGTGTGTGAATAATTTTTTGCATGACTGACTAGGTGTGTGAGTACCTCTATGGATGAGTGGCGGTGTGTGAGTGTTTATATAGGTGTATGAGTGCATATGATAGTCCTGTACTGAGTGACTGTAAGTATGAGTGACTGTACAGGTGAGTGAGTGGATGTGTGTAGACCTAAGAATCAGTGAGTTGGTATGTAGTTTTTGGTGTTGGAGTGTCTATGGTTTTGCGAATGGCAGTCTGTAATTTAGAGTGGGTGTATCAAAAGTTATATTAGGTGTGAGAAGATGCATGAAATTATCACATGGATGATGTCATCAGTGATGTCATTTGAGATGTCATCAGTGATGTCATCAGTGATGTCACTGACCATGTCATGAGTGATGTAATATGTGACGTCATCAGCAGTGCATTGTGGGCGCGAGTTATAGTTAGCTGGACTAACTATAACGGGGAATTTCACGGTTTTGTACGAGTGCAATGTCCAACTAACTATAACTGTCCCTAAAACCTATGGTTTTTTCAGTGAATTTCAAAGGTTTTTTAAATGCTAATTTGTAACTATAACGTCCCTGAAACCTATGGTTTTTTCAGTGAATTTCAAAGGTTTTTTAAATGCTAATTTGTAACTATAACATGTCTGAAACCTACGGTTTTTTCAGTGAATTTCAAAGGTTTTGTAAATGACAATTTTTAAATGTATTAATTGTTATATAAATCTTTTTCATACTGATTTACTACATTTTTAGAAACAATTTTATTTACATATTTTATTTTTTAAATTACATTGTAATTACATTATACATTACATTACAAAAATACTTTCTCAGAATGAATTACTTTAGTTTAAATACTTTGCACATAGGCAATAGACTTTTAAGTACAGTAGTTACAGTTGTTGCAATGGGCAACACATTTTCAAACACAATGCAACATTCAGCTCAATGTGAATTTCTAGTTAAATGCAATTAGTTACTTTATGGATTACTTTTTCTAACCACAGGACTGGATCCTAGATTCAGTCCTGGGACATCTCCTGTAAACAGTTGAGTAAAAGCGTTTTGGTTACAGTCGTGATTTTTAAGGAATATTATTGTACTTTAAAAGTTCACACTTAGAAACTTTTTCTCATAGAATCACCAATGTTATCCTATGGAAGGAAATTCACTTAGAAGTTAAAAACTGTTATCGTTACTTTTTCTTACTCACTGTTGGATCCTGGATCCAGCACTGGTGCATCTCCTGTAAACAGTTGGAAAGAATGCGTTTAAGTCATACAGGCGATTTTTTAGGAATATTTGTAGTTTGTGAAAATCGACACAAACTTTTCTGCTGAAAACCAGACAATGGATTCCTATGGAAGAAAATATAAGTTACTGGTAAGTATGGTTAAAATTACTTTTCAGGGTCAGTGCTGGGCTAAAAGATGCAGCACTGGGTTCTCTCCTGATAACAGGTGAGTAAATTGGAATTTGTACTTTGGTTGATTTTAGAGGAATATTATAAAGTTCCAAAACTGCACACTTAGAAGAATTTCCAATTGAAACCAGTCAATGTTAGCCTATGAAGGAAATTCAAGTTACTGGTAAGTACGGTTAAAATTACTTTTCAGGATTAGTACTGGGCTGAAAGATGCAGCACTGAGGTCTCTCCTGATAACAGGTGAGTAAATCGGAATTCGTATTTTGGCTGATTTTAGATGAATATTTTAAAGTTCCAAAACTCCACACTTAGAAGAATTTCCAAGTGAAACCAGTCAATGTTAGCCTATGGAAGGAAATTCAAGTTACTGGTAAGTACGGTTAAAATTACTTTTCAGGACCAGTACTGGGCTGAAAGATACAGCACTGAGGTCTCTCCTTATAACAGGTGAGTAAATCGGAATTCGTATTTCGGCTTATTTTAGATGAATATTTTAAAGTTCCAAAACTCCACACTTAGAACAATTTCCAAGTGAAACCAGTCAATGTTAGCCTATGGAAGGAAATTCAAGTTACTGGTAAGTACGGTTAAAATTACTTTTCCGGACCAGTACTGGGCTGAAAGATACATCACTGAGGTCTCTCCTTATAACAGGTGAGTAAATCGGAATTCGTATTTCGGCTGATTTTAGAGGAATATTTGTATGTTTCAAAAATCAACACTTAGAAACTTTTTCAGCAAAAAGCAGGCAATGATATCCTATGGAAGGAAATTCAAGTTACTGGTAAGTACGGTTAAAATTACTTTTCAGGACCAGTACTGGACTGAAAGATGCAGCACTGAGGTCTCTCCTTATAACAGGTGAGTAAATCGTAATTCAGTATTTCGGATGATTTTTGAAGAATATTTGCACAATGGTGAAGTGAGGGGCGGTGCCTGAGGTGACATCTGTGCAAACGCTGCCCGTGGCGCGTTTTAAGTTGGGGGATTAAGTCCCCTTGAATCCTGAGGGTCCCTAGGGGCCAACTAGCCCACCAGGAACCTCCAATATGCGCCATGAGGCTGCGTTGCAGAGACGTGCAGAGAGGCCACACCTCTTTTACACCTCTCTGCAACGCAGCTCTGTGGCGCTTTCTGGATGTACCTGTTGGGCTAGTTGGCCCTCAGGGGCCCTCAGGATTGAAGGAGATTTAAACCCCATCTTAAAACGCCCCACGGGGCCTGTTTGCACACATGTCACCTGAAGCCCCGCCCCCTCCCTTCACCACTGTGCAAACACGCCCGTGGCGCGTTTTAAGTTGGGGGATTAAGTCCCCTTGAATCCTGAGGGTCCCCAGAGTCCAACTAGCCCACCATATACCTCCAAAGCGCCACAGAGCTGCGTTGCAGAGAGGTGTAAAGGGGCGTGGCCTCTGTACACCTCTCTGCAACGCAGCCCTGGCAGCATACTGGAGGTTCCTGGTGGGCTAGTTGGCCCCCAGGGACCCCCAGTATTCAAGGGATTGTTCTCCTCTGCAAACGCGCCAGGGGGCGCGTTTGCAGAGTGGTGAAGGAAGGGAGCGGGCCTGCGGGCCCGATCGTTTAAAAAAAAAAAAAAATGTTCTCCCTGAAGGAGGGCTCTGTGGCCCCCTTCTTTTTCAAATTCTTATGCCCTGGGGACCCCATCCCCCAGGGCCTTACCCCTTTTTTTAAATTAAATTTAACAAAATAAAAAAGGGAAGGGGGCCGCGTGGCCCCCCTTCCCTGGGCCTGTATTGGCCCCGGGGACCCCATCCCCCGGGGCATGGCCTCGTTTTTTTTTTTTTCAATGGAGGGGGGCTGCGTGGCCCCCCTCCTCAGGCCATTTAAGGCCCCGGGGACCCCATCCCCCGGGGCCGGCCTTTCCTTTTTTAAAAAAATAATTATTTATAATTTTATGGGGAGGGGGGCCGCGTGGCCCCCTCCCGGGCCACTACTTGCCCCGGGGACCCCATCCCCCGGGGCTTGCCCTCTCGTTGGGGACTGTGGGGGTCCCCAATCCCCCACAGTCCCGCCGGCTCCCCGCGTCCCTTGGGAGCCGCATTGCTTTCCACATGGGGAGCTGCTAAGATGCAGCTCCCCATGTGGAAAGCAATGTGCTTTGATATTGGAAGAGAGAGCAGGTTTCCTGCCTCTCTTCCAATATCCAAGCAGTTTGCAATGACAGGACGGGAGCCGCGAGGCTCCCGTCCTGTCATTGCAAACAGCAGTGTCCCGGGGTAGGCACCCCGGACACTGCAGGAGCCGGCCCTGGGGGGTGGTGGTCCCCAGGGCCATCAAGGGCTCCAGGAGGGCGGCCGTGCGGCCTCCCTCCCATCGTGTGCACAGCCCCGGGAGGTGGTGGTCCTCGGGCTCTGGGTCCGTAACGGACCCCCATATTTAAATGTTTAGTGCCCCGGGAGGTGGCGGTCTCGGGCGTGTGGGGGCTGGAGCCCCCACACAGGTTTTTTAATGTTTTAAAAAAAGCCCCGGGAGGTGGTGGTCTCGGGCTGCGGGAGGGCTCAGAGCCCTCCCGCACCATTTTTAAAAGCCCGGGGGTGGCGGTCCTCGGGGCTTGGGGGCCTTTGAGGCCCCCACACATTAAATTATCCCCCCATGCCCCCGGGACTTGGGCCACCCGCGGTCAATTAACATCGAAAGCGGGAGACCGCGCTCGATTTTTTTTTTTTCGGCAGGATTCGCGCACCCTGAGCGCATCCTGCCGATTTTTCCTTGTGGGACCCCCTGAGCAGACCTAGGGGGTCAGGGTGTTTCTACCCTGCCCCCTTTTTGCACTTTGCGCACTTTGCGCACTTGTTTCTGTCCCTCGGTTCTACCGAGGGACAAAATGGCTGCCAACACTTCCTGATTTGGAGTGTTGACAGCCAATTAGCATGCAGCTCGTGGATCGGGAGGGTGCGCGAATCCGACGCGGCCATAGATATATATGTACTTTTACTTTTGATTTTCTCAGCAACTACTGAACGGATTTACACCATTTAACAAAAGGGTTCTTTCTGAACCAAGAACTACCTCTTTGCCAAATTTGGTGTAATTCCGTTCAGCAGTTCGGGCTGTAGCCGTGTCTAAAGTTTCCTATGGAAAATGCATGGGGAAAACGCGTTTTGGGACCCCCTTTTTCTCGGCCCCGCTTGACGTATCCCCCGAGACTTTCAGGGTAGGAGCGGACCGGAGCGCCCCACGAAGTTTGAAAATTTCGCGAAGATACGTCAACCGGCAAGAGAGTTATTTCAAATAGAATGTCGCGGATTTCCTATGGATAATAGGTTGTAACTATAACTATCTACTGGCGACCGCCAGTAGATAATATATATATATATATATATATATATATATATATATATATTCCTGAATTTCATTTAATTATTTGGTTTTGTGGAATCTGAAAACTGATCAATCTGCATTCTCAATGTAGTAAGAGTTGGTTATATATCCTGCCTTTGATAGTCTTTCCACCAATTCCCACATCTGAAATTTTAATAGTGATACATTATGATTTTATTCTAAACGATGCTTGTCTAAATTCACACTTGTGCATCGCAAATATATTGTAGATTCGTGCTAATTTATTGTGGTTTTCAACTCCCTATATGTCCGAGCCACATATATTTTTCTGCAGGGACATTTTATATTTGTATTTTATGTTCTTCGACTTGCACGTTCCAAAGACTTTCTCTGGTACCTTTTACTGCTTTAAGTGTGCAAAATATCCTGTGGCTGTTTCACATGACAACTGTTATTGAATTACAAGTAGGGATATATTCCCCTTGTTTGTGTTGACAATGTTTGCTGTTTTACACCTCCCCTTTTCTTCCTGTCATATTCCTTAGTTTTTATTTTGCAATGTGTAGAGCCTGATCATTTCCCATCATATACAAGAGATACAGCCATGAAAGGGCTTTTGGAAAATTTCCTTGGTATGAAGCACTCTTCAAACAAGCATTTGCAATGCAATAGGTCTCGCATTTACGCGAGTTTGAGCTATTCGCATTGTAAATTACAATGTCTTTTATTTATGTTTTGGTTTTTAAAACAAATAAAAGACATTGTCATTTGTAATGCTAGTAGCTTAAACTCTCGCAAATGCGAGACCTATTGCATTGCAAATGCTTGTTATACTACCAAACCAAGGGACTGGGGACTTTTCCTTGTCTGCTTTAGGGCCTAAAACACCATAGCTGCGCTACTGGCTGTGTTCTGTTGACATTTGCCTGAGCAAATACGAGTCAGTCAAAACTTGGGGCTGTTCATGGAAATAAAAGTGTGCAACATTCCAAATGTCGCACCCCAACTTTTCAGAACCAGAGGCGTGAAAAAATTGCAGACGTCGCAGTCGGTAAAAGGAAGCATTGAGCAGCTCCTAACCTGGATACCAAGCTGGCGCGAAGAAGATGACTGCCATTAGAATACTAATGGGCAAACACAGGAAGAGGGGGACGCTTGGGCCCACGCGGCCGTCCTTCCCACAGTGCCATGCGATCTGTGTAATTATGATGTGAGGAGCAGGCTGTGCGGTACTTTGAGGCACTGTTTGTGGTGGTTAAAATGCTTTGTTCCACTTGGATGGCAAGCTGGCAGATGCGGATCGTAGCGCGCCAGGCGAAGTGAAGAGGAAGGAACCGGGGAGGGAGGAAGTCAGCAGCTGACACTCCGAAATGATGAAGGTGGAGGGAATCTGTTGAAACAATTATATGCGATGCAGAGGGGTAACGTGGAATGCTCCTGGTACCTAGCGACACGAGGGGGGATATTCAAGGTGTTGTACAGGCGATCGCTTGGTGCAAAATAACGCAAAGCGTTTTGTCGAGTTAGTTACCATTACAGATCTGCCAACTTGGAAAAGTACTTTGCCGTGTGCGAAGAAAGGGCGGGGTCTTGGAGGGAGGGGCGGGGCTTTGTGCCCAGCATAGCTTGAGGCACTGCTGCACACTCCCAACCAAAACAAGCATTGGCCGCGCGGCCGCAAAAGTGACGCGGCCGCGAAAGTGACGCGGCCGCGGGGCTGCGAAAGTGAAAGAAAACAAGCATGCGAGTGGTGCGTGCAGAGAAAGCCAGATGGCAGCTCTGGTGGGGGAGGGGGAGGGGCAAGCAAGACAGAGAGGCAGAGCGAGGCGCGCGCGGGAGCGTGAGAGGAAAGCCCGATGGCGCTCGTGCCTGTGCGCATAATCGCGCGCAGAATGCCACACAAAAAGCTGTGGTCGCATTTCTGAAAGCCCACTGACTAAATGTCTCGCCCAGACCAGCGCAAGCGCTGGCTCAGGGCGAGACCTAAAAATGGCATTTTCTTTTGGGTAGCATAAGGTAGAGGATTATTATGGAATGTTGCTCTGATGCAGCATAGGTTCTCGGGTCACCTTATATAACTGAGTTTGCCAGTACTACTAGGAAATTATGAAAATATTTTTATCCGCACTGGACATGTTTGGCATATTGTGTTTCGCTTATTTAGTGTAGAAGAGGCTTAAAAGTACTATTTTTTTTTTATCAGAAATTAGAAATCCTGCATCTTTGCTTTTTGGACAGAGGTCAGATGGTTCATATAACAGTTTACTCCTCATCATAAATTCACTGGGGTGGTTGCAACTGCGTAGAGCTTTGTCTGAGGAGTGGAGTTAATGCCATTTGATTTTGATATATGGTCTTCCCTCTGATCAGAAATTCCAAATGAGATGGTGTAAGAAGTGGGGTTTCTGGTTGAGGGGGGTAAAACCCTACTCAAGCAGAAAACACAATCCTTGTTAGGGTGAAGTCACAAGCAAACCCCAAATTAACCTGTGCTCAACCTTCTGGTAGATTGGCACAGAGCAGTCAGGCTTAACTTGGAGGCAATGTGTAAGATATTTGTGTAACACTTCAAACAGTACCACAGTGAAAACACACCACAAAAAGGATCCCACACCAGATTTAGAAAAATTGAGTAGATTTCAATATTAAACAAGCCCAAAACGACAAAAATCCAATCAGTAGAACTGAAGATATGCAGATTTAAAGATTTCAGTGAAAATAGTGCCAAAAAGCGCAAAGCACCAATTGTGGATATCTGGCCGTGCCAGTCTGGGACTAAGTCACAAATTCAGGCCAACTGTGATGGAGCGGGGGCCGGCTGCAGGGACACAGAGGCCCATTGAACAAGAGTACTGTGTTATGGAGCGTTGGGAGATTCTGCATTGAGGGCGCATCGCACAGCCAAGGCGAGTCCCTCTGCTGAGAGAACCTTCTCATTAGAGGCGATGCGTCAGTTCTGCTTGGAATTGCACTGTGCTGAGGAGATGCGTAGGTTCTGCTGGGCCCACAGATGGGCTTGCAGATCCCCTTCAGGCCAACTTCCAAGGGTCCAGGACGGGGGTGCCACCACCTGGCAGGGTAGCACTCACAGATGGCATACTCCAGGCACTGGGGCCAAGGTTGTTGGAGACTTCTGTTCCTGAGGCTCTAGACAGAAGGCCAGCCAACTACCCCTTGAAGTTGCTCTGGGGTCCGGGGTTTAAGAGATGCAGGTCCAGTCCTTCTCCCCCAGGCAATAGGGCAGCAGATCAGCACAGCAGGGCAGAAGTCCAGCAGAGTGGCAGTCCTTTCAGCAGCACAGCAGTCCTCCTTCCTGGTAGAGTATCCACAGGTCCAGAAGTGTACTGAAGAGTTGGGGTCTGAGGTCCAATATTTATACCTTTGCCTTCCCTTGAAGTAGTAGAAGCTTCTGGAGGCTTTGAAGTCCACATGCTTCCTGCTTCCCTGCCCTGGCTCCAGACTAACTATAGGAGGTATGCAGCTGTTTGTGTGGAGGCAGGACACAGCCTATTCAAGTGTAATTCGGGACCTGCCAAACTCTGCCCTCCCCCATCCTGCCAGTGATGGCCCATCCAGGAACACCCAAGCTCTCTATTGATGGCTGTCTAGGAGGAACACACAAAGCCCAACTTTCAGCTACACCCAGTCATGTGACCCAGAGACAGGCTACAAACACTAAATGGCCAGGCAGGAGAATGCCAACTTTCTAAAAGTGTAATTTTCAAAATTGTAATTTAAAATCCGACTTCACCATAAGAGAGGATTTTTCATTACAATTCCAAAGACACCAAAAATGAACTGGTCACCTGTTCCAATTTGGAAATTGTAGCTTATTAAATGTAATCAGGTACCTCCAATGTTATCCTATAGCAAGGTAGGCCTTGCAATAGTGAAAAACGAATTTAGGAGTTTTTCACTACCAGGACATGTAAAGCTTAAAGTTACCTGTCCAACGTTTTAAATACACTGCACCCTGCCTTCTGGGCTGTCCAGGGCCTACCCCGGGGTGACTTATATGTGTTAAAAAGCAATGGTGGGCCTGGCAAAAGGTTTATTTTGCCAAATTGACATGGCAGTTTAGAATGCACACAGGCTGCACAGGCAGGCCTGAGGCATGTGTAAAGGTCTACTTAAGTGGGTGGCACAATAAGTGTGGCAGTCCCAATAATAGTATTTAACTTACGGACCCTGGGCACATGTAGTATCACTTTACTAGGGGCATACGAGTAAGTTAAATATGCCGATTAGGTGTAAGCCAATTCTACCATGCTTAAAGGAGAGAACATAGGCACTTCAGCACTGGTTAGCAGTTGTAAAATGTGCAGAACCTAAAAGCAAAAAAAAAAAAAAGGGTTCAGAAAATAGGAGGGTGAAGGCAAAATGTTTGGGGATAACCCTACAGAAAGGGCCAAGTCCAACAGATAGTGTTTAAATACCTTACTAAAGAAGTGAAGGCCAGTGCCATGATGAAGCTGGTATTCACTGAGTTGGGCTGTCAAGTTGCTTTTCTATTACAAATTGCAATGAAAAATACAGGTGCGCTATCTCATTCAGTTTCCAGCTAGGACCAGATGTATGTCTCATAGGTAGCCTCATCCTACTCTCGGAGTTTCCTTACAGAGGCTGGGATTCCCTTGCACACATTGTGCCTTTGCAGGCAAGTGAACAGTTGGCTGCACCTAGCCATCTCGGCATCATGCACATTTTTCTCTGCTCAGCATGCGACCGCACAGCTCGAGTACAAACCTCAGACTACCTTGTCTCTCATCCCTCTTCCGGCACCAACCACAATCTCAGAATCAGGTCTGCCAGACATTGGGTAAGCGTAGCGACCCTAAACCAGGCCCACAAGGTCTCAACCCGCCAAAGAGGAATAACACATAGTTTGCTGGGCCTGCTTACTAGATGTATGAAGTCAGTGCCATTGATCTCAAGGAGAGGTTCGACACACATCCTCAAGCAGCCATCAATTACAAAGTCGCCACGCGCTGACATGGCCCGAGCCAAGTTCAGCTCTATATGCCTGATTTGACCCTTATTGACCATAAAACAAAGGTGCCCAATATTTCAGAATTCTCAAACTACAGTTGGGATAGACGATCCTGGTGTCTGGAATAATCACAAGTACATTGATAGGCAGGGCAACTGGAGCATCACTTTGCAACTGGGTCACCTTACATAACTCTGTTTAACTGATGGCTTACTCATTACCCATTAATTGATTGGAGAACTTTCATGTGGAGCAGGAAACGAAGACCTCAAGGATTTGGTGGTAATTCAAACAGGTTGGAAAGAATTGTATCTTCATCATGAAAATGTTTTATTTTACTCTTCACACAAAGTCTCGTTTAAATCACTGACTCTGTCCACAAAGTGACAGCTATTTAAGACTGCCCTTATACAGTAGAAGATTTCTAAGTATCCTGCATCTCTTTTGGAGGCCAGTGTCTAGAATCCTAGTACTTTATGGTGAGACAGCTATAATAAATATGAAAAGTATTCTATTGGTCTGTGGATTGTTCTTAATTGAAAGAGGTACTTCCATGGGGCTTACAGTGTGTAAACATGATAAACCTAAAACTGGTGATTAGTTTTAGAACACAACTGGGATGCAGGAGAAACTTGTGCATGTAGACTTATTTTCTGAAGTGCAGCTTTATCTACTTTATTCACCTACTTTGTATTTTGAGGCAGAAAGTGCAGGGTTGATAAAGTGGTGTTCTTGTGCTTCCATCCAATCCAAAGTCATTATTTGAATAGGACCTGCAAAATGTGTGTATTTTCTTTTCTTAGGTAACCTATGTTTTAATACCATCGGGATGCGTATATGTATCAATGTTTGTTAAAATGACAAAATAACTAGATCATAATGCCACTGGATTAGGTGCAAAACTTGCCTTTAATTGCATAATGTGCTTCATAGTTTGGCTTATCCTAGCATTTGGTCAACACTTATATATACATAATAGATGCATAGTTTGGCACTCCATTGACAGATAATTCCAGTGGCATTGATCCTAGTGTATGCAATGCATTCCATCTTTATAAAGACAAGATACATTAGGGACTACCACAGCACATCTTGAGATTCAGAAGTTTTCACTATCATAGACCCTTACTTTTCAGCCAAACCTATACGTTTTAAAATAGACTAGTCTTTTGGCATTCTGCGAAATTCAATTTGTTTTGCTAGTAAAATGCAGATTGTCATGGAAACATGTCTAAGTGTGAAGTGATTTGCTTCCTGGGAATTTCCCATCAAATCCTGATGGACCTACATCTACTAATCAGATTGTTCAATTATTTTCCTAAACCTCCTTTCCACCGTAAAACTCAATTTCATATCCTTTTCAAGCCAGCAACAAATTAATTGCAACCCAAACATCCCTGATGGTTATTGAAGCTTGTTGAGCCCAGTACTAAATGAACTTGTTCTGGCTCATGTTTTCTATTTCTTAATCATTTGCGCACATTCTACGTTAATCACAGACACAACGAGCTTCCTTCATGGAACAGCAATAGTGTTATACAAAATGCCAGACTGACATAAAGGCAAAAATGCCTTATTATCGAGGTCATGTGTCCAGAGTAGTGATTCGGTGTTCTTGAGCATTTGATTTTCAAAGATCTGGGTAGTTCTACGCTAATCTGGAAGCCACTAGAGAGATGATGATGCTCAGAAAGGACGTATTGTTTGTTAAATATTGTATTGTAATTGTATTTATATAGCGCTTCCTACCCCTGACGATGTATTTAAGCGCTTTTCGCCAGTAACATGCTACTCCGGAACCCAATAAGAATTTGTGGTGGATTAGTATAGTGAAATTTTTGTTAATTTGAGTGGTGGACATGTGAGTTTGTTAGTTGGATTGAAAAGGATAATGTCTCAAAGTGTACATTAACCCCCTTTTCTCTCAGACACATCTTACAATGTAGGTGAAAAGTCTAGTAAGTGTATTTAGTCCCCCTCCGGTTTTACATAACTCATGAATTGGTTAAGATCAAAAGGTCATCATGCCTGAAAGTCACCATTACTGAATCCATGTAGACCTCCTGTTAGCTCTTGTCTGTATAGTCAGATGTGGTTGGTAAAACAAACAAAAACACACTTAACTGATTGTCTTTTTTTTCCCATTGAGTTTTTCGCAACAAGCTTTAACAATACCAGAAGTGTTTTTTTGTTGAATATAACAAAACAGAAGACAATATTAGAACACATTGAATCTGCCCAATGTGGCAAGTAATTGATTAATAAATAGTAATAAACTATTAGAACAGTTGTATTGTTCCACAAATAACCAAGAAAAAGTTCAAGCAAAACTATAATGGAAAATGAGAAAATATTTGGATGGAATAACTAGAGGGTTATAGTTATCTTGTCAATTTCCTATATAAAGGAATGAGTAAGGTCAGAGAAGCAGGAAGCTTATATACTCCTGATGTGCACATACCAATGATCCAGAAACTGGCAAACATCTGGTCATGCAGATTTTATGAATGACACATAACAGTTTCAGTTTAAATATTTTGCAGAAATCAATGAATTAATTTTCACAGTGTGTTTATCTGAAGTTAATGCTGGACAAGAGTATTGGCCCTTGAAAACCCCTTCCTCCTTCCCAAAGATGCAACTTCCCCACGGGTAACCATTGTACTCCAAACCACTTTGACCCAGCCACAGCTTCCCTGCCCCTAATTATATTCAAATAAAGAATGAAAAGAACACATATCTCAACAAACTCTGTCTTTACAGTATGAGAGATTGCATATAAGTGTGGCTGAATGCTGTTGAAGCAAAAGAACATAAGAGGGAGAGAAGATAACGAGGGCCACAAGCATGTCTTTTTATTTTAATTATATTGAGTTCAGAGGAGGTTCTTCTTAGAAACACCAATTTATTGTGTGATACATTTCCCTATAACCGTTGATGTACAACGCACAATTAAGCCATTAAATAGTTAAATTGCATTATCTTCTCCTGCTTGTGTTGCTATTAAAGTGGCATCATTCTGACTGACTACAGTGTTTAGCTATTTACCACCCAATTTTATTCCTGTGGCTATCTGTCTCCAGTGATGAATCATGGGATCAAGGATACTCATTGTCTGCAGCCCCCAAGGGAGTGAAATCACTTAAAACTTTAGTGCATAATGAAATCAATGGCATCATGTTAATTAGAAGGTAATTGCTTTTCTTGTTTCTTTGCAGTAATTAAAAGTCATTTGTTTCATTCTTTTTTAGGAACTGGCAAAGAGAACCCATTCTAGGCACTCGGATAGCCAAGCAGTTCAGAATGCGTTACTAGCAATGAAGACTGTGTGTACCAACATCAATGAGACTAAAAGGCAGATGGAAAAGCTGGAAGCCCTGGAGCAGCTGCAGTCCCACATTGAAGGATGGGAGGTAGGTGTGCATTCCACTTGTTAGACAATGCCATAGTGGCTGACCTTTTACTTCACCATTAATTTATCACACCAAAGGTTGATCAACTTGATAGGCTGATGCAATCACTCAAAGGCTATATGCAAATGTTCTTCTGATTCATACATTGAAAAGAAACAGGATCACACCCAATATTGCACATTGATATAATGAGGCCCAAATTGAGCCAATAAAAGTAACCTTCAAAAGTCCAATGATTTTCTTAATGAAGGGTTTGGGATGCCATTCAATCTAGCAGTGTTTGAGTTCTTATGATTAATAATCCTTTGTAGTATACTTGAATGGGCAATGATACATTACTGTTACATGGCACTCATTATCCTGCTGCTTTGTTTACATTGTATTGTTCAGGTCATTATTTTACCCGTCACTCAGTCTTTCTTTTGTAACAGATTGACTCATCACTGATAGTTATTCATTTATTCACTGAAAGAAAAAGGCTGTTATTGTCTTCTATGTTTGATAATCACATGCATTACAACACAATTATTTTCTTTGATATTGCTTGTCTATTATACAAATTCATGATAGATTATTTTTTTCTCAGTTCCCATCACTGCCTCTTGTAAGGCACAAAGTTTAAACCCTCACTGATGTATGCATAAAGTAAGTTTTCTAGCACTTTTAGCTATGAAAGGAAACACTTTTAGCATGTGAAAGTTTGTGTGGTGACCTCAGTAGTACTCAATATAATCTTAATAAGTAATTTGTGAATATTGCCCCGAGTCACAGATGAGAACTTTACTACCTAATGAGTAATTTATTTTTATTTTTATAAAGCAAAACCTTTTCTTGCACCTCCAATGTAGATTAAACCTGTTGTCTACGCAGCCATGGCATGTTAAAACTATTTAATTGTTTAAACCCAAGCCACTCTATGGCCTTAGTCTCTGTTAATGTTTTAGACCCTGCTTTTCTTTTATAAACCAAAGGTAAGAATCACTGATTGTGGTAGCGATCATTCTGATCCCAATGTCTTAAAGTGAAGGAGGTGTGAAAAGCATAGTGGCACAAGAATGGAAATGTGCTCTAAATTATTTATATCCCAAAATTGGAATCGAAAGGACATCTTGTTGTTTGTTCGTAAGATGGTGACTGAGAGTTCAAAAACCTAAATAACACTAGTAATTCTTAGCGGCTTATTGCTTAAAAAACGTCCCTTCTCAAGGAATACTTCTTGAGGGGCAGTTCATATTATATACACATTTGCATATGTATGGGTGTATTTGTAAACTGTTAACCTAGCTTGGAAACAAACAAACCCCCTGCAGGTTAGGGGGACCTGCCCATGGCCTTATTCAATATTGTGTACACAATTAAAAGGGAGGAACTAGATTGGTCATTGGGAGTTGATAAGTTACTTCTTGAAGAGGTGGGTTTTACTTTCCGGATTGTAGGATTGATAGTGTGAAGCTGATATGAGAAGTTGCTTGTGTTTCAGGTATTCAGATCATAGAGCTTTCTAAGCTTGATTTCTGAATTTCTCCATGTTGAGCGGCTTGTTTTTTGGGCTCGCTCATGTCCTGCCTCCTACTATTGCTTAGGATAACCAAGGTGGTGAGGTTTTGTCGGTGTGAATCTACTAAAATGTATGTAAGATTGCCTCTCTTAGATCTTCGTGTGTCTATGCTGATAGCAAAAAAAATTACATTTGAACTTGTTCCAGTTAAGGTCCATCCAGTTGCAAGTGAAAGTAATGCAGGTCCTGTGTTATTTAATGTCATCGGTAGCTGAAACTTTCAGGTTAAGTTGTGCAGTACTGTGTATTGATAGTTTAATGTGTTCTCATTAAAAAGGTTCCAGAAGGACAGTGAGCTAAATTTCCTTTTTAATTAAACCATTATTACCAATAAGAGTCTTAAAACTCCAGTTAGCACCAACAAGTACATCCCTAACCTCCTCAAATTATAGGGCAAAGGACCATTGTTCACTGGCAATGAATACAAATGGACATTACCAAAATTTGTAACATACCTCGTTGAAGCTGCTAGGTAATGCAATAATGAAACCATGGTGCAAAATTCTGGTTTTGAGAGTGTTCACAGACAACATGCTTGGAGGAACATTGTGCCATGAATTGTACCTTTTTATCAATTTCTTTTGAGAAGCTAGCTACTGATTTCAGAAAATGTTCCATGATCGCACAATTACCAGTCATGATGTCATCATACCCTGGTCAGAGCTCTTTGACCCCTTAAGCATATTTGTGTATTGGTTTGGTCCCGGGCCTCCACTTTCCACGGTTTTCATCACAGATTGTTGAAGCTTACATGGTTATTTCCTAGCCTGGGTGATTGGACTCCGGTTTGAATTTTGCCTATCAATCAGGTTACCATGTGTTAAATGGAAATTTTAAGTGAGGCAGTTGTTTGAAAGTCACAATTTTATGAATGATGTGGAAACTCAAAATATTACCGGTGCTCTACTATGTTATTTTTGGATTCTTTGGCTTTCTCTAGTAATACCAAGATATGGCTGGCCACGGCATAAAGTTACGTAGACCCTAATCATTGTGGGGTCATGAGAGGTTTTTCAGGTGCTTTTGTGTTAAGGTTTTGCAGTGTCTTGTTAAATTGGAGATGTTAGAATGAGAAAGGTTCATACTGAAGCTAAAGTTACGGTTTCAGCAGGTCTTGGAAGGCCATGCAGTAGGTATATCGCATCCTTTTATTTGATTTATTTTTATCGCTTTTGCTCATGTGGTTATGCAGTATTGAAAAGTGTTGCAGGTTATTCGCTTTTCTGTGTTGTTAATAAAATTAGACTTTAAATCAAGTGCTTCTAAAAAATCTGGAGCACTGCATTTCCTGGTATGTATTGCTGATGTTCTCTTTTCATCCTTTTCTTGCAACTACGGTCTGATTTGTTTTGTTTTAATTCTGCTCTAAGTGTTTTTGTTGTACTGCATGTGAACTTCTCAACTCTGGAATCCATTTTCCTCTCCAATAAGGTAATTGGAGGACGGATCTCCAGAATATTTACTTTGATAACGCCCCCATATTCCATTTTTTGTGGCCAGAGTATGTATTTTGGCAGTCGGTGGACACATTTTATGAGGAAACAGATGAGGGATTTGGGTGCATGTGACAGACTAAAGAACACAGGAAGGGCTGCCAACTGCAACTTAGTAGAAGGAAGAACTCTTTACAGGGATCAAGACCATGTGCTTGTTCGCTGTTGGGTACATCCCTTCCGCTCACTCCCTTTCTCTTTTTCAAACATGTTCCTGGTGGAATTCGTGTATATTTTTGTACTGAATAAATGTTCTTGATATTTGGCTTAAAACTGGAGTCCTCCAGCTGTGATATATTTTGGGATGGCAAGTTAAGCAGAAAGCCCTCTAAAAATGTACAGTTCAAAAGAAGTAGTCACATACCTATTGTTG
This sequence comes from Calotriton arnoldi, assembly GCA_963921515.1. Taxonomy (NCBI): domain Eukaryota; kingdom Metazoa; phylum Chordata; class Amphibia; order Caudata; family Salamandridae; genus Calotriton; species Calotriton arnoldi. The sequence goes on along the minus strand of CAWUFW010003211.1, from coordinate 1,455,248 downwards.
CAAATAGGTGGAGCACATTTGACCTGCCAACTTTGGATCTAGCCGTCTAACCTCTCTCTCACTCACACATTCGCGCTCTCTCCCTCTTTTCCGTCTTTCACTCTCTCATTTTTCAGTGTGGCGGAAGGTCAAGATGTCCCTCCCCTCTCTCAAAAATTGTAATAATTAGCGTATTATACTCTGCGCATCTGCATATATGGTTTATGCCATGGCAATTTGTCATCCGTATTTGTTTTAACAGAAAGCTTATAACCAACCCCAGGATTCAAGCTGCTAAATTACACTGAAGAAAGTTTTCAAATAAGCCTTATTCGGTTTAAAAAACAAATCCATAAAAGCTCAGCTATTGACAGTGTAAAGAAAGTTATTTCCCCAGTAAAGTAATTATTACAGGCAGTTATTAGCAATTATTTTCTCATCTCAGTGATTTTCCATTGTCGGGGGGTGGGGGTGGTGTGTGTGTGTGTGTGTGTGTGTGTGTGTGTGTGTGTGTGTGTGTGTGTGTGTGTGTTTGTGTGTTTGTGTGTTTGTGTGTTTGTGTGTTTGTGTGTTTGTGTGTGTGTGTGTGTGTGTGTGTGTGTGTGTGTGTGTGTTTGTGTGTTTGTGTGTTTGTGTTTGTTTGTTTGTTGTGGCAGTCGCCAATAGGTAGCTATAGTTAGGGTCTGCTCTTCCATAGACTGATCGTTTTTTGGTTTGCTAATAACTTTGGCCCTGTTTGACGAATCGTCACAAAACTTTAAAATAAAAATTCATCTAGCTCCTTCCTGGAAAGTTTTGGGGTGATCCATCAAGAGGGAGCCGGGAAAAAAGAGGGGTCCAAAAATGCAAAATCCTCATGCATTTTCCTTAGACTTCTTTAGACAAGACTACAGCAAAAATTGCTGAACGGAATTTAACCAAATGCGGCAGGATTCTAGATTCGCAGGTTATGCTTTTTGTGATTTGGTGTTGATTCGGTCAATAGTTTATGAGATATTAAGAGTAAAAAATAGTTGTATACTTTGGCATTTGGGCTCGCAAAAGTCTCCAAGAGACTTGCGATAGCGCCAATTTAAAAATAGAGCGTTCTGATTGGCCCAGGGAGCTTTTTTTCCCCTTGGACCATCTCGCTCCCGCGGAAGTCTGACTCCTGCGAGCACTGTGATTGGTTAGCCAGCAACATGAGAACATTTTTGCTGTAAGCCATTAAAGGGCACGGGGACTTAGTCCCCTGTCCTGAAGTTCGTAAAAACAAAAAGATATATGGGGTAGTGTAGTGCGTCCCTGACCTTCTAGGCCCCATTGGGGGGGGGGGGACCCAGAGGGACCCACCCAGCCCCCTTCCCCTGGGGGCAGGGAAAAGAGAAAACAACAGCAAAAAATTAAGTGATCCCGCAAAACTCACAGGCCACATTTATTTAGTATAAGCCCCAGGGAGCCTGCCTCTGGAGGTGTGTATAGAAAAGAGGGGGGGGGGCTGGCCAGCCCACCTCCCCAAGCCATTAGAGGCCCCGGGGAGCCCACACCCGGGACCGATCTTATTATCTTTTATTTTTCATATTATTATTTATAGGGGGAGGCCCTGGGGAGTCCACCGCTGCGACTGAAAACGCACAAACTGGGGAGGCAGGCCGCGTTGCCCCCCTTTCTAAGCCTGAAAAGGCACTTGGAGCCCACCCCAAGGCAGACGTTAAGAGGGGTGCCACGCAGCCCCCTTCCCTGCACCACTAATGGCCCCAGGGAGCGCACCCACTGAGCCGGCTCAGAAGCTGGCACCCAGGGACATAGCAGTTTCCCTGCCCGCAGCGGTGCAAGCAGGGAAACCTGTGTTTTTTCTCGCTTGGCGGGAGCATTTTTAAATCTCACATCAAGCGGGAGCAAACACCAATTCCGCTCCCAGCTGGCGGGAGCTTCAAAATGCTCCTGCCCGCTAGGAGCAGACTTTAGATCAGTTTTCCTGCCTGCAGTGATGCGGGCAGGGAAAGAGATCTAAATATTGCTCCCACCCGCAGGGAGCAGCATTATTAGTTGCTCCCTGTGGGCTGGAGCAATACCAGCTCCTGCTAGATCCGGGGAGCTGGCTGGGGCCACGGAGCTCCCCCATAGCCCCCAGCGACATTATGGTGGGTGCCCTGGGTGGGCACCAGGGCATCCACCCTTTCTAGAGGTAGGGTCCCCTCACCCTTCAAAATTCTGCCTGGCACTGGGAGATGTGGTCCCCCGGGCTCAAAACAGCTAGGGGAAGGGGGCTGCGTGCCCCCCTACCCCTATAATGGTACTGGGTCCTGGGGGATGGGGTCCCTGGGGCTGAAATCAACCCGCGGAAGGGGGCCACATGCCCCCTTCAAACATACGGCCGGGCCCCAGGGGATGGGGTCCCCAGGGCCGAAATTGGCCTGGGGAGGGGGACAGCGTGCCTCTTTTCCCATAAAAATTGCAACTGGCTCCAATGATGTGGTCCCTGGGGCCGAAATTGGCCAGGGAAGGGGGGCAATACCCCAGGGCATGCCATAATGCAATGGGGGAGAAATGGTGCGTAAGTACAAATGTGAGTTTTAAGTATAACTTGTACATCTTTGTAAGTTGTCCTTGAATGATAAATTAAAGATATAACTATAATAGTAGAATATCTAATGCTTGTTTAGCTTAAGTTGGGTTTATTTACCAAACATAAAGAAAGTTTTCCTAACTGTAACTTAACTTTAACCTTTGTTTTTTTTGTGTGAATTTCAATGGTGTTTCTAATGTTAGTAACAAATGTGTAATATTGGGACAGTTTAGTGGTGTGGAGTCGAGTGTGGTAGAATTTAGTGGAGGATAGTGTTGTAAAGTGTACTGTGGTACAGTATATTTGGTATACTGGAGTGGAATAAATATAAATGATGTACACTGGAGTGGCGTACAATGGAATGGCATACAGCAGAGTGGCGTAGTGAAGCAGTATACTTAAAATTCAGATAACATGCGCACCTCAGTACACAGACTTCTCACATCACACACAACACTACATTAACTATGTCCCTCCCTATCACCCTCTATTGTCCTTCTGCTTGCCCCCTGCCCTCCCACCCTACATTATCCTTCTGCTTGTCCCCTGCCCTCCCACCCTACATTGTCCTTCTGCTTGTCCCCTGCCCTCCCACCCTACATTGTCCTTCTGCTTGTCCCCAGCCCCTTCTTCACAACCTGTGCTGTCTGTGTGCTCCCCCAGCTGCATCCTTGCCTCCTGCCCTTGGTGTTGCCTCCCTCCCTCTGTGTGCTTCTCTCTCTCTTTCCGTGTGCTTCCTTCTCTCTTTCCGTGTGCTTCCTTCCTTGGATTGGATTACTAATTTTCTTCAAGATCAGTCCTTCCAAGTCTTCCAGCAGCCGTTTAACTTTGAGACCCGATCTCTGCGGCAAGGTGTACCACAGGGCTCAGCATTTAGCCCGACTCTGTTCAATGTTTACAGGCGCCCTTTAGCGGATGTAGTAGCTAAACACGGGGTGAAGCTAGTATCTTATATCTGATAGAGACTACTAGCCGCAGATTCCTTAACGTAGAATTATCCCCAGACGTAAGACTGGACCGGGAAAACTTTCTTTGCCCCAGCATCTCTGCGCGCCGGGACCACGCGACTCAGCTCTGACGTCGTCCCCGGGCGTGACATCAGCGAGGTCACATAAGCCCCACCCCGGCGCGCTGACATCAGTTTCCTTCTTTTCCGCGTGCAACGCGGATCCGGAACCCTGTCCCTGGCCTGTTTTCAGGCCTTCTTTTCACGCTTTTGCGTTGTGGAACAGTGTGCGAATGCCTTCGGGCTTCAAGACGTGTTCTTGTGCGCGTCAGATGTCGGCGACGGACCCTCACCCTATTTGCATGTGGTGTTTGGGCGAGCACCATGATTCTACGGACTGCGACGCTTGCCAGCATCTGAAGCCAAAGTCCCGGCGGGAGCGCCGGATGAAACTCCTTTCGCCCGCTTGTCCAGATCGGTGTCGTCACCGCGTCCGTCCCCGCGGAAGGGTCCAAGAACCGCCGATTCCGGCTTCCGACATCGTCCTTCACCGAGGCCCCAGGGCGTCGCTCGCCCGCCGGTAAGTCTTATAGCTTGTCCCCGAGGCCTGGTCCCCGCTCTGCGGAGGGCTCGGGTTCTCCTCGGGACATGCGGGCCTCGCTCGTCGCCACCCTACCCGCCATTTCCTGGCGTTGAGGCGACAAGGGCCCAAATGGAGGCCTATGCTGCGGCTCTGCAGGCTTCCTTGGCCCCTCCTCCTCCTCTTCCTGAGACGTCCGCGGATCCCTGCCACGTGCGGGGCCTTCCTGCGGAGTCGCCGCGGGTTCGGCTCCAGGTTTTGGGGGTGTGGTGTCGTCGAGAGTGCGTGCCTCACGGGGTTCCCCTCTTCAGCCCACGGTGCCTCTGCCTCGCCGCAAACCCCGAGGGGTCCCTGTGGTGTCGCAGGAGGTCGCCGGGACTCGCGGTTCGTCTGCGAGTCCCCCTCGGTCCTCTGGGCAGGCGGCGGCCTTGCCGGGGGCCGAGTCGATGCCGCTCAGGCGCCGACGGCTGTCGGCCCTGGCGGCACCGCGGGTGCTGGCTAGGGGCCGGGGCGCTTCCCGGGTCCTCTCGGCCCTCCCGCGCAGGCGGCTGCCTCGTCGGAGGTCGAGTCGGCGCCTTTCGGCGCCGTTCTTAGCCGCCCCGGCTCCGACCCCGCCCCCATTCTCCCACGGGCGCCAGTGGTGGTGGGGGTCGACTCTGCGACCCGGTCACAGCACCGGGCGCCGGCCGACGCCGCACCGGCGCCTGTGGCGGACTCCACGGCGCCGTGCCGGCGCCGGGTCGTCGACTCGTCTCCAGAGGTCCCCTCCTCTCCCGGATGCTTGTCACCTTTTGTCTCCTCTTCCCCGGAGACGGACGCCGCTGTCGTTGCTTTTTCCCCGGCATCTTCCAGGAGGGCTCTTCGCCGTCCCCGCGATCTCGGCCTTCCCCAGAGGCACCTCAGGCCCCCACTCATCCGTGGATCCTCCGCCATTCAGGGGCTGGCCGCTTTTCCTCCAGCTGGACTCGGGGATGGCCGGCTTAGTTTACAGCCATCGCCCACGGAGGAATTGCTCTCTCCCACGACGCCCTACGGAGGCGGGTGCAGCTTTTGTCCGGGCCATTTCCACGGCCGCTGGCATTTTGCGCATGGGCGACCCCGGCACCCCATTCCCTACGGACCATTTGTTAGAGGTTCTCCATCAAAGGCTCTGGTGGACGGGAGCTGCTTCTTCCATTTGAAGCTTCGCTCCATACTTCTCTTCTGGGGGCCTGGGGGTGCCCTGCCACGGGTGATCCCGTGCCTCAGCCGCTCCTCCATCGCCATCGACCTGCTCCGCACGATCCAGTCTTTCCACCCTTCTACCCAGGGTCCTCTTCTGCAAACTGCTTTTCCTTCCTTGCCCTTGGTGTTGTTTCCTCCGTCACGGGAGGCCCGGTGGTTGGATTCGTGGGGGCGTAACATCTTCGCTTCCTCTAGTGCTGCTTTGCGAGCGCTCAACACACATTGTGTGTTGGCCAGGGCTACTTCCAGTCTGTGGGATTCTGTGGAGTCCCTTCTGTCTGGTGCCTCCCCCGAAGGTGTCCGCGCTGTTCTGCGGCCCCATGTGTTGGATGGCCGGGAGCTGGCCGAGTTTATTCTTCGTTCAGCCTTAGATGTTTCTGATGCTCTCGGCCGCGCTATGGCAAGTTAAGTAGCTCTCCGTCGCCATGCTTGGTTGAGGGATGGCGTTTTTCTGGAGAATATTAGGGAGAGTCTGGTTGACCTGCCTTTTTATGGGGTTCTTTTGTTTAACACCCATGCGGACTCCGCCATTCAGCGGCTTCCTGCGGGGCTTCGGCCTCCTCCCCCTCCGTAAACTTGGCTTGTCGGTCCTCTGGTGCTTTATGGGAGGCGTTATCCCACCTTTTTTGGGGGTCTAGTGCTTCAATTGGCCCGGTTGTGTGTTCCGTGCGGTTTGGCTTGCCTTCGGGGTCCTTCGGTTGGCCCCTCTGTACTGTTGGCTGCTGGTACAGCCCCCTTTTGGCTTTTGTGTTTTTTTGGCGGTTGGTAAATCCATATAGGTCCTCAGGTTGGGCCTTCTGTGTCTTTTTTGGCTGATTGGCAAGCCGTCTGTGGTTTTACCCGCAGGTCCTTTATGTTCTTGTCCTCTGCTGCGGAAATTCTTTCCTAAGAGGTGTTCCCATGTTTTCCTTGGGACGTATCATGCCGAAGGTGGGGTACTTGTATCTATTACATAGCTCTGTCCTGCGCTGGGGAGGTGTGGTTGCCCTTTTTCGGGTTCCTTGCCTTTCCTGGCATCACTGTATACCGCTGGTGCGGTAACTTTTGCCTTTGTCTTGGTGCAGCTTGCGCTGCTCCAGCGTCTGTCATTCTCAGTGTTCGCTACATCGCTAGACCAGCCTGGCATACTGTCTACGGCATCGTGTTGTGGCGTTTCCGCCTTCCTGTCCGGGCGTTTCGGCCTGGTCCTCTGTCTGGTGTTCCAGGGGGCTAGGTTTCTTCTGGTTTTCCTGTGTTCTGCTGCCGGCTGGTCCGTCCTCCGTGTCTCTCCTCTTTCTCTTCTGGCTGGTCCCACTTCTTTCGTGGGCCGTAGTGGTGTCTCTGGCACGGCCCTCTTTGGGGATTGTTCTGGATTTCTGGTCGCTGTCCTCGGCTTGCGCCTGGCTTGTTCTGGGTGCACTGCTCCATGGTGTGGCCAGCGCCGGCTGCGCATGTCTGCTCGTTCTGGTCCACCGCCGTGGCCCTTGGTGTGTTCCCTTGTGCCCTGCCTTTGTTCTGCTGGGGCTTTGCGCAACTGTGCCTTTCTTCTTCGCCTGCGCTTTTTGGCTGTGGAGCTGCTCCTGCCTTGTCCGCTGCCTTGAGGCTGATGACTGTTCAGCTGCCCCCTATCGCTGTGTCTGTGTTTTCCTGCGGCGGGCTCTGCCTCCGGTTCTACCTCTTCTCCCTGGAGTTTGGGGTGGTTCTTTCTTCCTTGGTGCTCCTCTGGCGCTGTCTGCTCTCTACGGGGTTTTCTGGCGATTGTACCTTGGATGGGCTTGATTCTCCTGGCCTTCCCTTTGCCTCGTTCTTGCTTACTTCTGCTTGCTGAGGGCTGGGCCGCCATTCTTGTCCCTGTGACACATCTCCTGCTGGGGCCCTGTGTTTCTTCCTACTGGGGAGGTTCTCTCGCTGGCCCTCCTCCCCCCTGGGTATGGCTAGGGTATCTATTCTACGTTAAGGAATCTGCGGCTAGTAGTCTCTATCAGATGTACAAGTTACTTACCTTCGGTAACGATGTATCTGGTAGACACGATTCTAGCCGCAGATTCCTTCACGACCCGCCCTTCCTCCCCGTTCTGCGAGGACCTTCAGTTTGGTTTTCTGCACTCTCCTCCCTCTGGGTGGCTTGTCTTCTGTGGGTATCTGCTTCGTCTCCTCCCGGACAGGATGCTTCGTTCTGCTGATTGTTCCACCCCTTCCTTTATGATACAAGGTCAGTTGGTTCATGTGTGCTTCTGCATCCCTCCACTCTGGTTTTTTCTCCAGTGTAGGGGCCTACTTTTACTCTTCTCCCTTTTACTTGCAGTTCTCTGCGTTGGGATTTTTTTTGCTTGTACCTCGGCTCTTTCGTTCCTTTCAGGGGTTACGGCCCCCTTGATGGTGTCGTCTGGGGTGAATTGCTGTTACTCCTCCGTTCCGGGCTTGTTGCCCTTCACTGTTGTGGATTGTGATTGCAGATTCTCTTCTTCTGCTATAGCGTTTTCACATGTGTTCTGCCTCCAGGGGATGTCGCCTTAGCTTGCAAGGTTGTTCCTCAGAGCGGTGCTCTGCTCTTTCCTGCTATGGCTTCGCTGCTATGGCTTTTTGGTACCTTAGTGCTTGGCACTTTTCCAATTGGTGCTGTTCCTCACCTTTCGGTTCTCTCTTCTCTTTTCACTGATTTTTCGCACACTGTTCCCATAATCTCCACAGTTTTGTTTGTGATGGCTCCGCGTTGTGGCGCGGAAAGTTCTCCGAAGAAAACTGATGTCAGCACGCCGGGGTGGGGCTTATGTGACCTCGCTGACGTCACGCCCGCGGACGACGTCAGGGCGGAGTCGCGTGGTACCGCCCCCCGGCGCGCAGAGATGCTGGGGCAAAGAAAGTTTTCCGGGTCCAGTCTCACGCTTGGGGATAATTCTACGTTAAGGAATCTGCGGCTAGAGTCGTCTCTACCAGATACATCGTTACCGAAGGTAAGTAACTTGTACGCCGATGATACTCAGCTGATTATCCCGCTGGACAGAATGAAGCTGAGGCTGCTCCTAAGCTTAGAGCTTGTCTACTAGATCTGGCCAACTGGATGAATTTCAATTGTCTGCAATTAAATGCAGGTAAAACCGACATTGTGGTAGTTGGCAAACAACCTTCCATTTGGTCTCATGTTTGGTGGCTGTCTGAATCAGGTCCGACCCCGGTTCCTAAACCCAAGATTAAATACTTAGGGGTGTGGTTTGATACCACACTATCGTTTGATGAACATATATCAGGCTTGGCCGGTACGTACTTTGGCTTATTGAAAATGCTCTCTAAAATCTTAGAACCGTACCTCTGGTAGCAAAAAAACCCATCATCCAGGCGTTGATTATCTCCCACTTGGATTACTGCAGTGTTCTATATCTAGGGGCTACTAAAGGCAGAAAGAGAATGCTGCAGAGAGTACAGAATGACGCAGCCCGTTTGTTACTGAACATCTCAAGGCGTGCCTCTGTTGGGGCGGCTCCCGCAGAACTACACTGGCTCCCGGTGCAGGACAGAGTGACTTTTAAAGCCCTATGCTTCTGTCATAGAATCTTAAATGAAAAAGGCCCTCGTTATCCGTTTCCCTTAATTACTCCTTATAAACCTATCGGGAATCTGAGGTCTGCGGCACTGCTAGGCTGAATATCCCAGAAGTGCAAAGAGCCGGGTTGGGAGGTAGATCGTTTGGCTTTTTAGCAGCAAAAATGTGGAACCAGCTGCCGCTGGATCTTAGGATGCAGCCTTCAGAAGTGCTGTTCCGTAGGAAGTTAAAAACTTGTTTTTTTTAGGTCATCCCAGGACGATTACTGTTGAGGCAGCGGATAGGGGTTTGCTTACTGATGAGAAGGAAGATTTCTTAGTGCGGGGACACTTCGTTGGAGTAACCAGGCGCTTTATAATCTGCCAATCTAATCTCCTTCCTTCCTTGTTACCTCAGGAGAGCAATAAAAAAGGGCTTTTTTTTTTTTTATTCCAACCCCGCACACGTCCTTGCCTCCTACCATCCCTCCCTCAGGGCTGCTTCCCGCCGTCCCTGTGTGTTACTTCTGGGGAGCAATGAAAAGCTGGTCTATTGCTTCCCTCACCTTTCCCTATCCTGCTCAGATTTCTTTTTTTAAATTAAGCACACTTACTGCTCTTTCATTGCTCCTGTTGGTTCTTGGAGTTTACTTCTCCCGCCTTCCCTGCACTGTTGTTCCCCCCGCCTGTCACGCTTTTTATATGAATGGTTTTTTTTCTTTTTTGGAAGGCATGACAGTTGCAATTTGCTGCTCAATCGGTTCTTAAAAAAGAAGAAAAAAATGTGCTTTGACACACTTTTAATATATTTTTTAATTTACTGATCCAAGATGGGCTTCTACTATGTTTGAACGGTAAATGAAAACATAATCAAAATGACAGCGGTATCATGAAGCATGTGTTATCATGCTATGATTGCCATAGCAACTGCGCACATATATTATCGCACTTTTTTTTGCCACTGCTGTTCAGCATCAGCAAATACCATTGTTTTTCTTTTTGCCAATGCTGAACAGAATGAACAAAAGCATTGGCAAAGCCAATTAAGTCTCCACTTGCAAATCTAAAAGAAGACACCTATTGGTTTTGCAAGTACTTGTTTCCTTATACCACTAAAAGAATAGATGAAAATTCAGCAAAGGATTTTCTGTTAATTAAAATTGTATCTGTGATTTACGTGATATTTTGTTTCTGTTCAAAACAACCTGAAAAGTGTTAGGTACAAGGTTGGGGCTGCAAGCTTGGTAACATTTATCAGACCCTTAAATGGACTCCCAATTCATTTTTAACTGTTCAGTGAAATTTGGTACTGAAAATGTAAAGCCACCACTATTAAAGATCTTCTAATTTTAAAAAAACGTTGTCAATATTCCTTGGTAAATGGAGCACAATTTAATTTAGTCTAATTTAACCTTAACGATGTTCTAAATGAGATTTACATGCATAGAGCTTCTGTTTGCAGCTTCATTCTGGGATGAAATGCTTAGGTAGAAAGGCTTCAGATGTCTAGATATTTTTCTGTGGGATGTGTCTTTTCTGCAGCTAAGTTGCTGACACCAATGCTTAAATTTGTGAAAATATAGAAAAATTAGAACTTTCAAAATTATTTCCCTTTAGGGTTCAAACTTGACTGACATCTGCACGCAGCTCCTACTCCAGGGGACCTTGTTAAAAATCTCAGCAGGCAACATTCAGGAGAGAACTTTTTTTCTGTTTGATAGCCTCCTTGTCTACTGCAAGAGGAAGTCCAGGTGAGTGTCTCACTTGTTTTTTTCGTGTGAATTACTGTGTATTTGCAATTTTCCATTCACAAGTTTAACTCTCATTTTACTTTTGCCATGCCCAATTACCTGTTTTTTTCCACTACATAATAAGCTGTTAGGGACTTAGCGTATTTATATATAGAGCAGTCATTTGCATTATTAGATTGGGTAGCATGTTTATTATTTTAATATGCTGATACGTTCAGTTTCTGTAGTTGAACTGGTTTATTGCTGTTATGCCTACTGTTGAAATATTAAAAATTCTTATTGTTTGAATAGGAGAAGAATGATCATTACCTTTTTTTAAATTAGATTTTACATTTTCATTGTCATTTAGCCAGCAAACGACCTTATCATGAATAAAACAAGTTTGATCAATTTTCCCATTTCAATGCATTAATAAAACAAATCAAATTAAAAAGGTATGAGAAGTAAACAGTGGGAATATCGTCAGATTAAATTCTGAAAAAAGGCAGCTATCAGACCGTATGTCGTGCCCATAGGATGGAGGAGAGCGTGGAAGTTTTTGTGTGTTGAGTTCAGTCCTCGCCTTTTAAGCTTGGCTTGTAGTAATGCACAATGTTTGCTGGTGCTGTTGATAGAGAAGTGTTAATGGTCAAGTGTTGACCGGCCAAGAGTGTTTGCAGCAGAAGAGGTCAATGCCAAAAAGGCAAACCGAGCTTCACAAAGACGAGAAGGAGCTGGCAGATGTCTGGTCGCTCCTCCGCCACTTTCTATATCCTTTATTTCTGCCATTCCAATTGTCTCTCTGCAGGGTTTAAGATTTTGCAATGCTCTCTGATTGGCCTCACTGTTTGCGCTACAGATAATTCTTTAATCCTTTGCAGCTCAAAGATTTGTAGGTGATGGAAAGCTCCCAATCTGCTTTCTCAACTTGTGTGGTCCTTTAATTCGTGGTTCCCTGTATCCCAATCGACGCTGCAAGCTTAATCCATCCCCGCCGTTCTTTGGCAAAGAAGAGACCTCGTTTTTAGCAAAACATTATTTAATTGAAAGCAATTTGTACATAGGAGCAAATGGCTCCATTCAAAGGTATTCACTTAGCCAAGTCTGTCCAGTTGGCTAGTTAATTGCTGGAGTTTCACATGCATACATTTGAAACGTGCATAGTTTCCATTAGTTCCTTCTATTGATGCATTCGACGTAGGCACACCTGCACATCTCCCAGCGACGACTTAACTTCTTGAGATGATCCGTAAGACCAGCATTGATCGTCTTTGGAGGGTTGGCAGTGGGGGCTTCTCAACTGGGGTGCACTCAGACGACCTTTAAGTATGTTTTAATCAGGGGTTTAACTCATTCCCCTGGGGGGGGAGGGCTGGGGGAGGGGGGTCTACCCAAGGCCAATTATTATTTGTGAAAAATGGGAAACGCATCACATTCTGCAGCGGTCCATCTCATTTCTCTATTGTTTTTTATATAATGGTTTTCAAAGAAGAAGCTTCACTGCACGTTGTTCTCTAAAGGTTCGTGCTGCATGAGCTTACACATGTATCAAGGATGCATGTTTCTCTAGAACTGGCGTGTAACCACCCACCTCATTAATATTACTGGGGCGATATAGGCTTGTGCGTTGATGCGGACAGCAGAACTGAGACTGCAAGTACTCACATTCCCAATGTACCAGCTTTGCTAATCCTTCCTTCTTAATGCTCAAGGGTTATAATCACACATAAAGTGACACACTATGACGGGGAAATTGGGAAGACGTAGCATGGGTTCGTTGGACACCTGTTTGCTCCTCCCAAAGCCTGCATGCGCATAATTGAAGCTGCCAGTTATTGACATCTTGCAGTTTGTAAATGTTCACCGATGTCTTCTGAGGTGGGTAACCACTCCATGTTTTGCGACTGCGTAGGAGGCCCCAAGAAATTGTGCATTCCATTGAAAGTGGGAAGAGGTGGAGACCACCCCTCCCCCGCCACCCCCTTCCACTTGACACTTTTCAAGGGTTTGTAATATGCGCATTGCGATGTTACGTCATTTTACACATCAGGCCTGCTGTTTCTAGTGTTGAACTGATATTGCAACATTTTCATGTCATATACGTCAAAGCTCATGTTGCTGTTGGCTCAATGTGTGATCTTGCACATGAAGCAACAAAGAACTATATGACAATCTGCGTGGGAAGAGTGAACTGCTACACATATATTTTACCCTAAATATTCATATTTTATGTGCATGGTGCATGGTGCAGGGTAATGCCAGACTCCCACGCCTTCTCCAAGCCATTCTTTAAATGTCATTTCTTAGTCTCTCTGTATTCCCCTGGCTCGCTCTGTGTCACCATCGTTAGTTAGGGACTCTTTTCACACTCCCCTGCCCTTCTTGGCTCCTCCCCAGTTATTCTTTACAGAATTATACCATCACTCCTCCTTTTTGGTGTAACCAATTTGAAACATACTGGTCCTACTCTGATTCCTGGGAATGCTTGGGAGGGAGGCAGATTGTTATACCCTCCTCCCTACACCAGATGAGTGAGGAAAGTGTGCTGGGAAAACGAATAGACAGAAGTGAAATTACAGGACCTTTGCTTAATACTGGATCTCTGAGCACATCGTATACTTCCTATAAGTGATCACTCATCACGACTTTGTACAAGTCTGTCACACTTCTTGCGTGTGCAGCAGCAATTGCTATACAAACATAAAACTCACCTCAGGGATAGGATAGTACTTATGAAACGCGCTTATACCCAAGGGTGTCAAAGCGCTATAGCGGACAGAGAGGAGACGGGCAAGAAGTGCAGCACAACAACCTAGGATGAAAAGAGCCAGGTTTTCAGTGTTTTTTTTTAAAACGGATAAGAGTCCGCGTTGGAGATAAAAGTGTGTAGGGAATTCCATAGCTTGGCAACCACTACCGAAAAGGAGCGGCCACCCCATGTGGTCCTACGAAATCTGGGAATCACAAGTTTTTTCTGTGAGGAGGATCTCAGGAGCCTCATGCCCTCCAAATGACCTCACGCATCAAAGATGACATCCTTGATGGTATTAGGTACGGAAATGCAGATGACCTTACATATTAAATGACCAACTAAGGTAGGAAGCAATATTTTGAAGCTGATCCTAATGAGCCACAACTGAATACGTTTTTTAAGATTCAGACTTTTTTTAGATTGCCTTTGTTGATGAGTCTCACTCTGCTGTTTGAATTGATCAGTGCTTAATTTGTAAAAACAAACAAACACCAGGGCTCTCGTCAGGAGGCCAGTGCAGCCTGCACCACATATTGCACCTGCCAGCGCTGCCAGTGACAGTATCAACACAACTACTAACCATCACACTACTCTAAGTGTGACAATTCGAAATATTTCAGGTCCCCAAAGCTATAAGAATGGCTTGGGATGCAGGTAATAGTCATTTTAATGTATATTTAATTTTTAGTTAACTGTTGTTGTGCTCCTTTCTAATTTAGCCACACAGTTTCCACCGTGTGGCAGACTGTCAAAAGAACTGGTGTTGACAATTAAGTGCCGGTGCCGAGTACCGGAAACCACCGGCTCCAATTAAGCACTGAGTGATGTTGGCAAATTGTTCTCTTACTCTTTAACTCGAGCCCGAGGCAACTGGGATTATGTGGCTGCAAAGTTTTCCACAAAATCATGGATTTGCAACACTTACCAGCATATGATGCATAGTTTGCAGATGTTGCCTAAAAAATTGTATCTAGCTGAAACATATCAAAAGTTACTAAACAGAAGTGCCAAAGGTATTTCTATGCCATGGTGCATAACTTGGAATGGCTTATTGGTCATTTTGGGGTACCTTATGCCTGTTTTCAGCTGTTAAACCAGTACTAATAATGTGCACTTTTGCCGAGACTGTATGTATAGTTTTTAAACCGATAACGTAACAAAATAATACTGCGACGTATTGTGACACGTTATGTCGCCTAATTTGGTTTTTCTTATTGCAGAATTTCAACAACCTTCTGTGTAATTTGGTCCCTCGCTACCACATAATTCAAGTGGCCCTGATTAAGCCCTGCTGTTGGGTTAGAGATGTTTTGCTTGGGAATTACCAGCATGGATTGGGACTTGTGTTACGTAACACAGCCATATGGTAGTTATGGTGGCGGCACAGTCCTTCGTAACAGGATTTAGGAAGCAATATCCGCATTCACCGGCTATCAGTGATTTTTAATGGAAAGTATCTGGTTCAAGATGCAGACTAAAGTGCTTGTTTGAGGAACATACTAGAAGCAGCTGTTGTTCGATAAACATTTTGTTGCTTAAATAAACGCAAGAGCTGGTGTTCTTAAGATCTGCACAGCACAGCCCCAATGCCTCTATCCTTCTTCCTCGTCACAGTCTTTTTTATTACATTTATTTTTACTTTATTTACAGATTCTTACAGTTATTTATCCACAAGAGGAGTATGTCGAGGAAACTAGGATTCAAAGTAATGAAGTAACGAAGATCTCTGATAAGTAATCAGTCCATTACCCTCTCGTCCGTCTTTGATGTCATACTAGGATTCAAAGTAATGAAGTATCAAAGATCTCTGATAAGTAATCAGTCCATTACCCTCTTATCCGTCTTTGATGTCGTAGTAGGATTTTGAGTAATGAAGATCTCTGATAAGTAATCAGCCCATTACCCTCTTATCCGTCTTTGATGTCGTAGTAGGATTTTGAGTAATGAAGATCTCTGATAAGTAATCAGTCCATTACCCTCTTATCCGTCTTTGATGTCGTAGTAGGATTTTGAGTAATGAAGATCTCTGATAAGTAATCAGCCCATTACCCTCTTATCCGTCTTTTGATGTCGTAGTAGGATTTTGAGTAATGAAGATCTCTGATAAGTAATCAGCCCATTACCCTCTTATCAGTCTTTGATGTCGTAGTAGGATTTTAAGTAATGAAGATCTCTGATAAGTAATCAGTCCATTATCCTCTTGTCCGTCTTTGCTGTCGAAGTAGGATTCAAAGTAATGAAGTAACAAAGATCTCTGATAAGTAATCAGCCCATTACCCCCTCGTCCGTCTTTGATGTCTTGCTAGTCTTATACGTAATGAAGTAACGAAGATCTCTGATAAGTAATCAGTCCATCACCCTCTTGTCCGTCTTTCATGTCATGCTAGGATTCAAAGTAATGAAGTAACGAAGATCTCTGATAAGTAATCAGTCCATCACACTCTCATCCGTCTTTGAATTCATAGTCTTTGCCAGAATTATAAAGTTATAACCACTGCAACAAGGAAGACTTGGATTCACAGTAATGAAGATTACCTGTGGATAATGATAGCCAGCTCATTGTTTTAACTACAAGTACATTGATTTTATTACATTCAGTAAACTTATTTTGCTCTCTGGCACTAGTATGGAGTGACCTGCATACCCGGAAGAAAAGTATTATAAAAACAAAATATTATGGATGGATGCTTGAGCGAATTCCTTCCTAACACTAGAAATTACACTGGATCCAAAGCTTTCTGGTCCTAGTAACTCAGCCGCTGTGGCAAAGATGGCACCTAAAATGGCTGAAAAGCTTCTGTAGGTGCTCGCAATGCTCTGCAGAGTGGACGTGGTCTATGGGGTTAGACTGGGCTTCTCCAGTAGTCATGGTCAAGACTGATGGTTGGCTTTGATGGGCTAAAAACGATGGAACTTAATGCATCGAGGACAAGCACTGCAGCAGGAAATTTTGGTCAGCGGTGTCAAAGGATCAACCAGATGAGACCTTTCATTATGATGCTTAGCATGAAGGGCTTTTCTGATGTTTGGGGATGCAGATTCTGGGCAACAGTGAGGGCAAAAACCAGGCTAAGTGTCACTTGGCAAGTTGCGATGCTCCACATGAGTGGACGCCCAGAGGCGCATCATGGCTATGTAGGGGAGGCTAGAAATGTTTGGAAGCTATAAACGGTATCTGAGTCAGCATT
The DNA here is from genome assembly GCA_963921515.1 of Calotriton arnoldi. NCBI lineage: Eukaryota > Metazoa > Chordata > Amphibia > Caudata > Salamandridae > Calotriton > Calotriton arnoldi. The sequence continues at coordinate 1,438,803 of CAWUFW010003211.1, read as the reverse complement.
CATTTTTTTCAGCAGATGAGTAGTAAATGTATATTTAGGTAACTGCAAGACTTCCTGGGTTGGAAGGGCGGTGTTTGGTGAGATTGGGTATAATAGCCAGCGCATAAGGTCCCAGATTTATCACTTTTCAGTGGTTTTTGGGAAGATAAACAGAATTTTTGTGACAATATTAGTTGCAGAGAAGTGTAAGATTGAGAAAAGGTGCATTTTTACTGCAAGTTTGCAACTTTAGCAATGCTGGCAATATTATTTGATAATATTGTTTTTGGTGGCTGATGAAGACAGTGGAGATCTTCTAAACTCGTTTCGTCATTGTGAACGGGGAGGGGTGCCTTGGTCTCACATTTTATGGTGAGAGTATGTTTTACGGCGGAGTGAATGCCATCGAAGGGTGTCCCGGGCTCAGCAGTAGTTTATAAATCTGGTATGGGGTCCACCTTCCTGGATGTGTAATGGCTCTTTTTTTTTTTTTTTAGAGGACAGACGTTTGCTCTTAATGGATTAAATTCATTTTCTTCAGCAGCCAGGTTGACATGATTAGCTTGTATCCTTTTTTTTCAGTTGTTTTGCATTTACTTTTCCTGTTTGTGAGGAGGAAGGCAAGGGGAGTGGGGCTTGACATCATCAACTTATAGCTTGCCTGATCATGGTTGACTGGGAAAGCCTGTTTATAGGAGAGGATCTGTCTGACATTACCTGTAGCATTGGTGGTTCCTTTTCAAGGACAAGACAAGGACGAGTAGTCATTAATGTGTGTGGCTCAAAGGGGAGGGGGTGTTTTGGAAAGAATATCTTTATTCAAAGAAAGTGTATACGAGATGGTGCAGCTTGCTTTAGATGCACGGCACAATCTGCTTGGAATAATATTTTAGAGGGCCATGAGATACAGTGTAGCGGACAGTCTGATGTAAGAAAGATATAATGTTGACTATTTATTTTAAGGGCAGGGGATGAAAATTTAGGGCACAGAGCTTTGTGGGACAACATCCAAATTTCCACTTGCATGGGAAAGTTTTTATTTGCAGTGTCGGCCATTCTTTAATTGTGTTGCTGTCTGCACCTTCCTCTTCTCTCCTGTTGCAGAAAGAGTGGTTTTCTTTAACGAGCCTCCAGGAAATATCCTTCTGATTGAATCTTTATTCTACTGCATTGACTGCTTCAGGCTCCTGCTGGTAGGCTCTTTGGTTAGAAGGAATGTCCTTACCTTGACATTGTGCCACATTTGAGGCAACTGAAATAGATATTAAGTTAAGATTTTTGGCTGTGTGGCAGACCATGTCGTTATCCCTCGAAGGGAGTTGGGCCTATTGATGTAAGGGAGCGCAATCTTGATCTAAGATAACTGCACCCAGGAGTACTTAGTCAAATTTCTAAGTTGTTTAAACATGTTTCAGAATATACTAGGACATATTTTACAGTATCAGGGTTCGAATTTTAATGTGTCCTCCGATGCCTGGTTCCTCGTCCATCAAGCATTCTTGCCCTACCCTTCTAATCACCTATGCTCCCCTCAGATGTCATCTTGAAGCCATCAGCTACTCCCACTTTACATGGGAGCTCTCCCTGCTTCTCCTAATGTATGCTAATTTTGTGCTCCAGTATAAACATGGCACACAGTACTGCAAATTAGTAAGTTCTGTTTTTTTAAAAGCTGGTGTACCATGGCAGTCTGGTTTTGTTGAGTATTTTTCAGCCACCATTTCAGAAGTAACTTTGTTATTGGTAGAGGTAGTGTCTATTGATGCCTTTTAGGTCTCGCCTACGCAGCGCGCATGCGCTGCATAGGAGGACCTTTACCCGTCGCTCTGCTCTTTTTGGAAGCACATACTCGTGCTTGTGGCGGCATCCACCTTGCGGGAGCGAGCAGCGGCGCGCATGCTAATTGGTTGCTGCTCGCTGCCGCAAGGCGGATGCCGCCACAAGCACGAGTGTGTTTGAAAACAGCTGCTGCTTCGCGCGCGTTCGGAAGCATTCCCAGGGCGTCTCTTGTTTACTTTCATTTATCTCAAGCCTCGCTTTCAGTTTCACCCCTGAGCTGCGTCTCTGAAAAGCAGTAAAAGCAGTAGGTCTTCCGGTCATGAGTTTGTTCTTTCAGCTGCATGATAGAGGAGTGCTTTCCACACAGCCGAACTCCAAGCTGTTCTTTGGGCCATTAATTGTATGTGATTTGATTATCTGCATCACTTCGCTGTCTGCCGGACTTCGAGGCAGCTGGTTATGTGATCACCGTGTGTATCCTCCCTCCCATCCTTCTCCCTCCCCTGCTTTCCCTTCATTCCTTGTCCCTGCTCTGCTTTCCCTTAAACTCTCTCGCACCCCCCTGCTGTCTCGCCCCCTTTTCCTCGCGTCTGGGTGAGGGAAAGCTCTCTTGCCTTCCAGGGTAATAACGACCTGCTTGTGTGTATGCCAGTTGTTGCTTATGCTTTCATCTGAGCTTTTCTTCCCTCATAAACCCAATACTTCATGCCATTAATGTATTGCATCAGAGTTACATGCCGAATACTAAGCGGTATGAGTATATGCACATCACCCACCTATGCCCCACTTGTTTCAATCCCTTTTCCTCAATTCCCTTTAAAAAAAGAAAAAAAAAATCCTTGTTATCAGTTGTATTCCCCAACGGGAATAAGTAAACCGCGCAAGACTACAACTCCCAGAATGCGCTAATTCCTTAAATGGAAAACCAGGACAGGAAACATCTTTTAGCTTGGCGTAAAGGCCAACTGCTGCGAATGCTCACTCATTGATGTTCCTGTTTGCTTTAAAACAGGACGATTGGATGAAACGCATGGAATTTACACAGTGAACCGCGTGCAGCTTAAAACTGTGCCAATTCATGTGAGACCTGCGCTTCTTTGCTCCTTTCGTGCTCCATGCCAATGTTTTCCTAGCAGAGTGGCAAAAAACGTTTCCCATCGCTTTTTACACGTGTGGATCTAATTAAAATATAAACTGTAACAGTCTCGTTGTGGAGACTCTTTTTTTTTTTTTGTGTTCGAACCGCTGCTGAAGTCAATATGTTTACAGAATTCCCTTTCCGTAAAGCTAGCCCCATTAGTGTTGGGAAACATCGCCTCTCGTTTCAAGATTAACATTTTTCGTGATTGTCCCTGACAAAGGTTTTACTTTCAGAGACTCTGCATGATGAAAAGCACACTCACCTAAAGGTAAGCTTTTAGTGTCTCCGTTTGTACTACATTCAGCAGTGCATTAAACAATATCATTAACCCCAATGTTTTCAATACACCAGTAAATTGCTATTGTGCAACTAAAAACAGGTTGCTCTTGAGAGTTCTTTAATACGAGTGGTCTGTAATGTTGGAATTTGATAAAGTGAATTCGGCTGAGGCCTCAATCCAGTGTGCCTCACTTATGGAGGAGCCAAAGTTGTTGCAGGTATTTCCCATTTTGCGCTCTTGCTGCTCATTCACGTTTCATTCGTGAGACACTGACATTCAAAGATTTCTCCACATTACACTGGTGACAACATCCCTCCAGCAACGCTCCAGGGATATATTGTGTCTTCGTTTGTGGCCTAATTTTCTGTGAACTCCCATTACTTAACAAGCATTGGCATAGTAATAGTCTCGCTTTGGGACCGTATAAGTGTTTAGCCATGCAACAGTTGATGTTGTTGCACCAAGGATATTGTGCTGCATAACTAAATACTTATAAGGTCCCAAAGGCGAGACCTATTGGCTATGCCAATGCTTGTTTTTTTTTTACTTTTACATTGGTGCTGTCTAGTTTTTACAGTTCACTTTTATAATTCTCCTCTTTTCACCCACAGCAGTAAAAATGTGGGCAGACCTTTTCTTTCACAAATATTCACAACCAGTTGTCACTTTTTTACTTTTCATTCGAAAAGAAGCAGACTGTCTCATTGGTCGATTCCTTCGGGTGCAAAGAGTATTTTGACTTTTCACTTCAGTTGATGCTGGTTTCAGTTGTATGCTGGGCCCTATTACACACCCCAGCAGTGGTGTTCTGCTTTGCATATGTAAAATGCTATCCGCGGTCTCTGTCTGGTGCTCTTAGTGTGGTTTCTGTCACTGCTCTGGAGGCGTGCCTACATTCTGCACCCTCAAATGACGCAAACCGATTTTATTTGCGTAAACTGCTTTCAGATCAGCATATGTTCTCCTCGGCTGTACGATCGGTGTATTTGTTACTCTTTAAATCCTGTATTTAATCGGTTTGTGCTATCGCTGTAGTCTTGATGCAGTTTCCCCTCCAGCACTAGGTCAGATGTCTAACTTTCCTGATCTATTTCAAACATGGGCGTTCTCGAGTGCGCTCTGATCGAGTTACCAGATGCCCCACAAACGAAGCCGGCCAGTCCCAGAATGCCTCACTTTGCTTTACTGTTTTACCAGTGACCTACATTTTATTACAGTGACGGATGTTAAACTAGTCTGCTAGGGGTGCTCCTCGGAAATCAGTGACAGTTTTAAGGAGTAGGGAGATCTGTGAATAAACGATAGCTGGTAAGATTGCTCAGTGAGTTAAATGCTGCTGAAATCTGTTCAAAGCCTGCAGATTACTGCATGACTGAACAAACTGTTCATCTTTCAGAGGTCGATAAAATGAGCACCATTGTTTTGGGTCGTGGTAACACTTCCAATTTAAGGTTCTGCAAAATGGGTACACTGTAATTGCAAGCACAATATAAGTTCATGTGTTAATATTACCACAATTAAACATTCTGAATTGGAAACCATTTTGCATCTAGAAGGTGACAGCTTTGTTTTCAGTATCTTAAAGATATCTATGAGCTCTGGAGCAGAAACCTGAGTTGTGTATTAAACTAAGCGAGTTATTAATACGTGAGAAAGGTTGATGTAGGGTCGCATGTAAACTATCAGTGAAAGGACCTGTTTCTTTTCTGCTTCCAGGGGCGCTGGTAAAAAAGCACCGAAGCGTACCAAGTCGGTCAACGGGACCCTATTTATATTTCGCGGAAGAATCAACACTGAAGTGATGGAGGTGGAGAACGTGGAAGATGGAACAGGTATGTTAATACTGATGCTGTTGTCACAGTTGTTTGTTTTTGACCCTGGAACTTTTTCAAGGCTAATGTGATGGTGGGCTTCCAACATTTGGGCAGTGTTAATGGGAGAGGCTTTTGGATCTGTCGTGTGGAGGGAAGGTTATGCCAGTGTGTGCCAGGGTTGCTTGTTGCAATGTGAAATTCATTGGTGAAGGGTATCACCTCCCGTAAACATATGTCGCTATCTGCACATACTGGTACAGCCCCTAACTGCTGCTTCATCTAAACATGAACAAATGACTATCAATAAATTTTAATAACCAACCAGGCCATACAAAGTCAGTAATGTCAGTGGCGTAGCAAAGGGGGGGTGGGGGTGGTCTGCCCCAAACAGGACGAGTTTTGGGGGCGGCGACCCCCCCTCCCCCCTCTCTTACCTGCGGCGTGCAGGGCGGCCGACGTGGGAATCGCTACCCCACCCCTGGCTCTTAGATGCGGCCGCTGGGTGGCAAATGCAGGGACCGCCACAGGCGGCACAACGGCTAGCTACGCCACTGAGTAATGGTGCCAAAAAAAGTAAATCTTATCCCCCAGCTCTATATTATTTTATATGTTGTGTTATTTCATTTTAATGACCAACACCCTCTTCACTCCACTTCTATAAGTTTTGGGTGTCTAGTTGTCAAGTTTGAGCTGTGAAGGACTTGCTGCTACTGCTAGAAGCTCAGATGGGCTATGAACCAACCCTGAGCATGCAAACCCTAACATGCAAAGCTCAAAGGTGGATCTCGAATAAAGGGGGAGCCCTCTCTGCACCACTGCTGCCCCTGTCTTATTACAGTATGGGGCCTTGAACCCTTACTCCCAGCTCCAAAAGGAAAGGAGTAGCTAGGTTCTTCATCTTCCCGGTGTGATGCTGTGACCCAGTAAGTTGCTGCTGGTCTTGCCCTCTTACTATAGTGTGGCTAGTCCGGCTTAGGCCTTGATTCATAATGGTTCTACCTTAATGTGTGCTGCTCTTAACCATTTCATGGGCCTTCGGTTCTTCCTCCCCTGTGCTTCTCTTTAATATTAGGGCTCAGGTAACATCTGCAACATAGGACTTTCATGCCATAAATTTGTTTCCAGGGTCGTAGCTTGTGAGCCGAAGATGGCGTACGCTTGAGCTTATTGCTCTTCGCTGGCCCGTCTTTTATCCTGCAGCATTCACCATCTGGTGATGCCACTGGCGCTTGCAGTGGAAGGGCTTTGGTGGCTGCTACTCCGGGACAGTGTACCTGGGCTGGGAAACTCCTGGGAGTCTGTGGAGGCCCCCGAACAACGAAGCGGTAACGAACCGGCCCCTAAGATGGCGACCGGCGCCTAGACAGTCCCTTCATTTGGAGCTCCAAGTGGCACCAGACGACCGGGGGTTGCAGGCGCTGCGGCTGCAGAGGAGCCATTGGGTGTGGTGGCTGCCAGCAGCGGAATTGGAGCAGTGCTGGGGAGCCCGCCTTGGGATGGAGACTGGGTTGCAGGGTCCCAAACAGAAGGTCATGCAAAGGGGGATTGGAGCACTTCGGGCCTGTATCGGGGCCTGACGCCTGCGGCTGTAGTTGGGAAGCAGCCTGGGGTCGACATGCTGAACTCCTTTACTCTGTGGTGGTGAGAGGTGCGGCTGCGCACTGAACAAGGACCTTGCGGGCCTGACATCTGTAATTTCCATGATGGGGGACTTGGAGGTTTGTGCCTGCTTCCCCAAACTCGCAGTGCTACGTTGCTTGAGGCACGGAGATATCCGTGAGTGCCTTCTCTGATGGATGTGTGGGGACCGGTCTCAGGGAGTCGAGGATGCAGACCGGAGCAGCTTGAGTAACCCAGGGCGCGTATCGGCGCCTGGTGTGGACCTGAGGGATCCTGGTAGAGCTGGGAGACCAGGAGAGAGCCAATCAGGTTGCCTGGCGACTGTTTTCCACATTTCCTTGGTGACCTACTGGGATGGGGTCACTTATCCGGGGCGGCGCATGCCAGTGAGGCACAGGAGTTTGTGAGTGTCCCCACTGCCCCCTTGCTGGTGGTAGGTGACCTCCACGGGCCTGCAGGGGGTGGACTGGAGGAGAGCGATACCGGTTGGTCCGGGCCACAGTGGAGGGCTGGACCCATTTTAAACATTGGGAAGACAAGGCCCCTGGGCACCCAAGCAGGGATGGGGGAGTCTTCCCAACCTACGCCTGTGGAGGCTGAGGGATCTGAACCCACACTGAACCCTATACAGCTTCAATTGGACAAGATTCTTGAAGCTATAACAGACACTTAGAGCACCCTCCAATAAGATGTTAGCGCTGGCATGGTGGGCCTGTAGCTCTTGTGGGCCGAATACCACAAACTTGCGAACAGGGTGAAAGATGTGGAGAACTCTGGGATAGAACTGCAACCAGGACATCAGATGCTCAATCGACAGTTTACAGACCTGACCGACGGGGTGCACATTCTGGAACTTCATGCAGCGGAGGGACTCAATCGTTGGAACAATATCTGTGTGGTGAGACTCCCCGAGGGAAAACAGAGGGGGGAGACACGGTGTCTTATCTTGAACATTGGCTGCGGAGTGAGGTTGCCCGGAATCACCGAACGCCCTTCTTCGCTTTGGAACGGGCCAACAGGGTACCAGCCAGACCGCTGGCACCGGGCCGCCCACCCCAGCCTGTAGTGGCTAAACTACTCCACTACAAAGACAGATATTTAATCCTACAAAAAGCACAGGCGGGCGGCTCTTTCACCGTGGACAATAGTAAAGTGTCTTTGTTCCCTGATTTCACTGCCGCCGTACAAGCTAAATGAACCTCCTTTCTAGAGGTGAAGAAGGCACTCTTTGAGGGAGGAATACAGTATTCCTTGATGTTACCGACCAGCTAGATGGCTCCACCCACTTCTGTGATGACCACCGATGCGGTTTGAGAATAGTTGAACGCTTACAATCAGGGTTGGCTCTGCCAGTGACCTGATCCGTGGCAGGTGCAATCAGATGTAGGCCCAGTAAGCACTCCCAGAGGAAAACACGTAGGGGGACACTGAAGAAACTGTTCAAATTTCAGACTGAGCAGGACCGGGCAGCTGCGCTCTAGACAACAGTTGAGATCACAGTGCTGCGCATGTCCGACTCTGGGACAGGTACCCCTTCAGACCGTCAGTCGGCAGATTCAGAGTCAGAGGGCGCGGTGGTGGATAGAGTTAGCCCTCTGGAGGTGACTCCACAAACTGTTGATGATCTGAGGGGAAAGAACGTTAGAACTTTGGTCCACTGGGCTGTGTTTTGCTGGGAAGCCCCCACCCTGCTGACTAGCGGTCTCCCAAGACCTCTGCTTGGGGCGGCTACCTCAGAGGGGCCCGACGTTCACTCATACCAGGCATAAAAATCCTTGTACAGGGGGATATCCACGATGTGAGACCTGGGATCCCCGAATGGGGATACATGAGACTATGTGAGTTGGTCATCAAAAGAATTGGAGCAACAGAGGGAATATAGCCAGGTCGCCCTCCACTCACAAAGTCCATAAACCAATGACCAGGTTATATAGAACACTATAACTCTTTTTAGTGTTATATCAAATGGGTATTATATACTCCTAGGTAAGGCCACACTCCTTTATTAGTCATGTTTTGAGTGTACTGGTTTGACGCTCAACCAGGGAATGGGGGCCTGAGCATGTTCTCCATGCAGGCTGTAGTGCAGCCTGCATGGAGAACCGGGAAAGTGCGCATGACTGGTTTGGGCGGCCCAAGAGGGCCGACCAAACAGTCATTGCGCACTTAGGAGTGGGCAAACCACTCCTCCCCTGCCCTGTTCGGAGAGCAGAGCAGCCCCGCCTGCCCGCAAAGCAGCATAAAACACTTAAAATGATAATAAGTGAAGGTTATTATCATTTTATGTTTTCTCTTCTCATACTGCTTAAAAGTAGTGGGGCGACGCTCCTACGCCATAGCTGAGGAGCCCCACTGATTAGCGCATTGGAGCAAGACACATGGGGACAACAGTAGCAGTGCATAGAAAGGGCTGTTTTTTCCAAGTAGTTCATCAGCAAGTTCAATGCCAGCACTCTGTGGAGGTGGAAGGATACACCCCAAAACTGTACTTTTTAGTTTTCTCCCTCTGAGTACCCAAACTTCTTGGGCAGGGAAAGTACTGGTACTCCAATTAGCAGCAGGGTTCAGGCTCTGAAGTAGGAGCACGTGCAGCGCATAAGCTGCTGAAAATGAGCCTTTCAGATGGCACATGTGTATATGCCGCTAACTAGTGTATTCCAGCGATGGGTTGTTACTGCAGTTTTACGCTCTAATTGGCATCCCAACAGGAATGAGCATATGGCCAGAGCTGCCGACTGGGGTACAAGGTTTTAATCCCATCGTCTGCTCATCATCATGTGATTCTGTGCACCAAACAAACCACCGGTGTTTTAAAAAAAAAAAATGCATGGTTTAATGTAATACTTGATTGTCTTGTAAAGCGCTCTGATTACCTTGGGTCAAATTCGCACTATATCAAACTGCCAAAAATTAGACCCTGCACATATGACTTGGAGGCTGATGGCTGCCATGTCTCACAACACACACAAAATCCAAATGTGCCTGTTGGGAGTTGTGTTCTGTGGCCTGGCTGAGTCAGGAGGCGGTGAGATGAGGTTCAGCATACATAAACGTGAGCGCAGCCACATTTATATAAAAAAAAAAAGCAAAAAATTATTGAAGGTTGGCTCAAGTGCTGATTTCAGTGTTTTTGAAAGTATGTGCCTGTCCCCCACTGTCACAGGCCCGCACGTAGTGGCAGAGCTGGAAAAGACAAGCTGGCACTTACTCCCACTCATGCTCAATTCCAGAAAGGGGGGGTTAGAATGTGGGTCTCATGGTGACACCGTTTACAACTATCCACAAGCAGGGCCGGACTGGGAACCGAAACCGGCCCTGGCAAACTGCTCGTACGGCCCCCTGCGGGGGGGGAGGTGGGGCCGAGCTGTTTGCTAGGGCCGGTTTCGGCCGATTTTGTTACAGGCGGCCGATTTTGCCGGCCCCCGGTAACAAAAATGGCCCCTGGGGGGCCCAAAACCGGTCCCCACCCTCGCGGCCCACCGGGGAAATGCCCGGTGCCCGCTACGGCCAGCCCGGCCCTGTCCACAAGATTACACCCTCTCAGCAAAGCTTCATCTTTTTGTTACGCTATACGATGTTTGTATGGTTCAACGATCACCAGCCTCTGATAGACGCCAAGAAAATGTTGAAATTGTTTAATGCCTGGCTCCCAGCCACGCCCCTAACTGCCCCTCAAGGCCCACCCAGTCTATTTAGTGAGTACCAGCACTTCTTTTTTCCAAATTAAAGCACTGATCTAAACAACCAATAGCATTACATGAAACATCAGTACTTGACTTGGCTGAGCTAAGATGTGATTGACAAAGTCTCCATCCAATGATGAAAAAGGCTGGTCGAAGAAAGCCAATCCTTGAAAGGGAAGGACCGAACGCCCACTCTTCCTATATTGTTAGTATGTTTGTTTGACAGCAGCACTGTCAAAACCCAGACATAGATGGCAGCATGTTTGCTACTTGGCATTTTAAACAATGAAAGGATGGACCTTGAACAGACTTTACAAGGTGTGACGTCTCTCCAAATAATGACTCGTATTTGTCAGTGGCCGCTCCTCCACTAGGGCAGAGGAGCGTTGCCCCACTGCTTTCTCGCAGTGCGAGAAAGCCAAAACATAAAATGGTAATAACTTTTGGTTATTACCATTTTATGTTTCTTTCCGCATTCCGCGGGTGGGCGGAGCTGGCAGGGCAGGAGTGGTTTACCCACTCCTGAGTACGTCATGCACACTCTGCACTTCTCCATGCAGGCTGCATTGCAGCCTACATGGAGAACATGCCATCCCCTACAGCCCCTGGCTGGGTGGCTCCACTGGAGCGTTGTGATTGGCTTAGGGGAGGGAGGCTGCCTGCTTCCTGTTCCTACCGGAGGCAGGAGAGCAGGAGCAGTGAAGACGCGGGACCCAGGCCGGCAGAAAGGTAGGTTTTATTTATTTTTTTATTATTGAACTCCCCGTGCGACCCTACCCCCGCACAACCCCTCGCCCGACCAACCCCCCTCCCCGGGAGCCATGCCAGCCGCTACTAATTCTGACACTGGTTTGGTGGAGATATGTCTTGTAACGTCATACGCGATATCTCACTGTTGACTCGTGTGCTTTGCTTCACCTGATTTTAAACTTATTTTACCAACCTTACTATGGCCGAAGAAAAACTATATTTGGCCTGACAGAAGCAGAAATGTTGGTAGTTTGAGGATTGCAAACTATGCCAACCATACCTGTCACATCTGATATTTCCTATTTTAGATTCCAAATACTGTTTAGCTTCATAAATACATTTTCATAGTTATTTGTTTGCTCGAGTTATGTATGTGAACATCACACGACGGTAAAGAAAAAAACATGCGGCTATTTCCCTAAATATCTCTCCTGCAAGTTTTGGCCTCTGATCACAAATACAACGTCTGCTTTTCATTAAATTAATTTAATTTCTTACTGCTCTCAGAGGAATGGAAGTCTGCCTCCATTCTTGCTGTTGGAAGCTCTGAGGGCCCGGCTCTGGCCTTGTTGTGGTTGTGCACTCTGCAACTGTTTGACATGTGCTTGTTTTGTGTGAATGCCTCCGCACTCCTTCTTTTAATATCTCCATTGCAATTGCAGCCACGAGGCATCATAATTGCATTATATGGGGCATTTTTTTCGGTTTACCCTTATTTTTCTATTTTAAAACAGTGTGTTTTGATGCTTTTTCGGAAAATATCTCCACTTAACAGATGCTGCAAGAACTGATGGAGCCATCTTGCGCTGTGGGCTACCGGGGAATGTACTTAGTCTGTTGTAGCCCCTAGAATCATCCTTTAACTTGTGTAATCACATACCTGCCAACTTGAAGAACAATCTCACCATGTGAGGAGGGGGCGGGGCCTCATGCCAAGAAGTACCTACGAGGCACTTTTGAACCGAACCCCCCCCAAATAACCCAGAAAGCTTGCTTAATGGGCGTCGGCTGTTCAGAGCCTCTGTAAACGAGCTGGAAAACCACTATATTCAGTGGTTTTCGGCTCGTTTTCTATGCCACCGTGTGATATTGGCTCCTCACCGGTAGACTGTGTGATGGGAGCCGAAATCGTCTATCTCACGGTGGCACCGTGTGAGTTGGCAGGTATGTAATCATCTGTGATCTGCGGTTTCCATCAAACGCAGCCCGTTAACAGATGTCTCTGGACCTCCTGACTATACAGACTCCACAGTTAAGGCTCCAAGTGTGAAAAGTGATTTCCAGTAAAATAGTAGGGAGACGACGCCCCTTTATCCAGCCTTAGCCGTTCACTTTAACTACACACCGAGTAAATGTGACAGCTGCTGGATGGTTTGTGTGGGTCCAAGTGTTGATGTAGTGCTCTAAGACACAACTCTATCACGTCTGCCCAATGCACTCCGTTTTTAGGTCTGGCTTGACAGTTCAGTTGCCTTGACACCTACTGTTATCAATTCTTTACAATAGACACAGTGTGCTTTGGTCCCAGCCATGGCGCTCTTGCATTGCCATGCATGTGGATCTGTTTTACATGTTAAAAAGCACACTGCATCACCACATGTTACATTTGTTATCTCAGAGATGCAATGTACACAGAAAACAGCTGGCTTTGATTTTTCACTGCTACAGGCTTTTTAAAAACGTTTAGTAAGAACTAAAAAAGCAAGCCAGAACTACTGGATGTGCCAATAGTTTGGGATATCAGTCATATTCTACTGCAAATTACAGAAAGTGCTGTGATCAGTCAATGCTCGGATATCGCACTGAGGTCACTGATTAGAAATTTTAAAATGATTTTTATTCATTTGTTCCATAGTAGGTTATGATCTACAGAAACCTGGTTGGCAAACAGGTTTGGCTTTTTTTATGTGCCCTTTTCTATGCAAATTTCTAGATGCTTTGCTTTGCGTTTGCCAAAACAGAAGCCGCAAAACTCTAATGATGGCAATGAAAGCCTAAAAAGCTAACTTTGGAGAAAGAGTTAATAAATCTGCTCCCTAACACAACACATCCGCTTCACAGATTATTTAGGTTTAAGAAACATAATCAAGACCACAGAGAATAGCTCTCCCTGTGGAAACTGCTACGTTGATACGGTGGGTTTTTGGTTTAGGCGCTTTATAGGTAAATGAAGGAATTAAGAAATATGGAGCAACAAATGAGTTTGCAAGTATCTGAAAGATTAGAATCACCTTTCTTGAAACTCAGATTAGATTATGCAACTCGTTGTCACTCTTCCACACAATAAACTTACATTAATAGTTAAATGTTGTGTATTCTATCTAGGCCAATAGCTTGTGACTGTTTTTACTCCTCAATTAATCCACCTACATAATTATTGTTCATCTCTTGTTGTGCTTTGTTTAATGGGTGTTTAAAGATCTCTTGGATGATCCTCATTTCCATCCTTTTTAATAAAAACGAAAAATATAGATTTGCAATGTAAATCTTAATGAATAAACTTTTAGATTGTGTCTGCAGAGCTTGTGAGGTGTGAGGGATGCTGGAGGAATCAGGACCTTAAGAGTGGTAGGCGTTGCAGCACTGCCCTTGTCCATTAGCTGGTGATTAAGGAACCTTTTAACCCCGCGTGATTTGTGGAACCCAGAGTCTCTGTGATGTGGGAAGGATATTTGAATATCGGGTATGGTTGTTTTGACTCAGACCTTCCAATGATGATGCAGTTTTTTCTCTGATAAATATTCCCAAATTCAATGTTATTGATGAGATTGAATTTGAAGAAGGTACAACATTTAACAAATGTTCAGCCGCACATCAGTACGCAAAGCATTTATCATATGAATCGCATTATTGATCATATTTCCTTGTTACACTGTAAAAATGTCTACATGATCCTCACAATACCCCTGATACTGGCAGTGTGTTTTCTGTTAAGGAAAAGTCAAGGCAAGCGAGATGCACTCTTTATTTACAGAACATAGAAGAATAAACAGTAAAGGATTAAAAACAAATGCACAACAGTACATGTTGGAGACTCTAAAAATGACTTTGGGAGCCTGAGACATCCTAGAATGACAGTCTTTTCTTGGATATGAAAAACCCTAGTGTGATCATTAACAGCCTATTAATTAATGTTTTGCATCTGTGCATTTAGAAATGGATATTGACTACATATGCATTGTGCTTCTCTCCTCTGAGAGAAAAATGCATTTAGCGACGACATTTTTTGATTAAGTTTAGATGGTCTCTGGTTCCTGCTATAATCTGATCTTTTCAATTTAAAACTTGAGATCCATGTGTAGTGCTGTGTTCAGCATTCATTGCATAATGAGGAGCCTCGCTAATTGCATGTTCTGCGGCTTCTGTCTTGCAGCGGATTACCACAGCAACGGCTACACAGTGACCAATGGCTGGAAGATTCACAACACTGCCAAAAACAAATGGTTTGTCTGCATGGCCAAGACAGCGGAGGAGAAACAAAAATGGTTGGACGCTGTTTTGAAGGAACGAGAGCAAAGGGAGAGTAAGTTCGTTTTTAGCTCTGGCAATTGAATGAAAAAGATAAATGATTGTCTAAAAAACATTAGGTCAGATTTTGATTCCCTCCATGTCTTGCACAACATGTTTCAATGTATGAAAAACACCGCCTTTGGTAACCACATTACAATAATTTACCCTCATTTTGCCTAGAGAGATTTCAGTTACTATAGGTTAACCAAAACAGTCTAGAAGAAGAAGCAAAATGTGAATGTAATAATTTGTTGATTTTCCTTGTCAACGTTCATGTTGTGCTAAGAATTTTGATAGCCGACATCACATCTCGATAATTGCAAGCCATTGATATTAAATCCCTGTGCTGCTTTGGCGGTGTGGCTTGTACTGTTACGCCAGGACCAACTTTTTAGGTCGAGCCTAGCGGCAGTGCGCATTCACTGCTCGCTCTGCGAGGAATGCAGTAGTCGAGTATGCTGTGGAAGCCTCGCCTTCTCTCCGCCCATATTTTTGATTGGCTGGTGTCATTGTCCTTGGTAAATGCTTGTTTCCGATTGATAATGAGGCTTGTTTGTCCCTCCTTGTTACCGCCCTGTCGCCATTTGTTACCTCCCATGAGGACTGGATCTTATACTTGTGGCGTTACACGGTCTCCTTCATAAGTCGGTAAGCACTACTTTTTTTAAAATTTGCAGTACGGTCCGCTTTCACTTTAGCGGCCGCACTTGCTTATTTAATTAATTTGCCGCGCGGGCCGAAAGGGAGCGTTTCTACTCACTAATCTAACAAGCAATTGCAATGCAATAGGTCTCGCATTTACGCGAGTTTGAGCTATTGACATGGCAAATATCAATGCCTTTTATTTTTGTTTTCGTTTTTTAAACATAAATAAAAGGCATTGTCATTTACAATGCCAATAGCTTAAACTTGCGTTTATAGCAGACCTATTGCATTGCAAATGCTTGTGTTTTTTTAAGCAGCACGTCCGCCCTGTAACACGGGCGCCTGCTTTCAATCACTTTAACCCGGCATTATCTTGTGTCTTTTTTAACCCCACCCCCCAAGTAAAATGGAATTAGAAAGGATTAGCGAATTAAGTCATGTGAATTCCAGGTAGCACATAATCGTGTTCTAATGGGCTAAAGATGACAACAGCACATCTGTGTTGCGTCATCTGTACTAAAGCCACCTGATGGGTTGTTTTCAAAAGCCTGTTTTATTAACAACACCACCACTACCAGTACCACCACCAGTACCACCACTACTACCGGTACCACCACCACCAGTACCACCACCACCACCAGTACCACCACCACCACTACCAGTACCACCACTACCAGTATCACCACCACTACCACCAGTAACTCCACCACCAGTACCAGTACCACCACCAATACCACCACCAGTACCAGTACCACCAATACCACCAATACCACCAGTACCACCACCAATACCACCAGTACCACCACCAATACCACCACCAATACCACCAGTACCACTACCACCAGTACCACCACCACCACCAGTACCACCACTACCAGTACCACCACCACCACTACCAGTACCACCACCACCAATACCAGTACCACCACTACCAGTACCACCACCAGTACCACCACCACTACGAGTACCACTACCACCACCACCAGTACCACCACCACCAGTACCACCACCACCAGTACCAGTACCACCACCAGTACTACCACCACCAGTACTACCACCAGTACCACCACTACCACCAGTACCACCA
Source organism: Calotriton arnoldi (assembly GCA_963921515.1). Lineage (NCBI taxonomy): Eukaryota > Metazoa > Chordata > Amphibia > Caudata > Salamandridae > Calotriton > Calotriton arnoldi. The sequence goes on along the minus strand of CAWUFW010003211.1, from coordinate 1,422,515 downwards.
CCAGTACCACCACCAACACCAGCATGACCACCAGTACCACCACTGCCACAACCAGTACCACCACCACCAGTACCACCACCACCAGTAACACCACCAGTACCACCACCACCACCAGTACCACCACCACCACCAGTACCACCACCACCACCAGTACCACCACCGCCAGTACCACCACCACAAGTAACACATGTACCACCACCACCAGTACCACCACCACCAGTACCACCACCAGTACCACCACCAGTACCACAAGTACCACCACCACCACCTCTACCACCACCAGTACCACCAGTACCACCACCACCTCTACCACCACCAGTAACACCAGTTCCACCAACACCAGTATACCACCAGTACCACCACCACCTGTACCACCAGTACCACCAGCAGTACCACCACCACCACCATCACCACTACCACCACCATCACCACTACCACCACCACCACCAGTACCACCACCACCAGTACCACCACCACCAGTACCACCACCACCAGTACCACCACCACCACCACCACTACCACCACCACCAATACCACCACCACAAATACCACCACCACCAATACCACCAATTCCACCACCAATACCACCACCACCACCACCTCAGCGCCTCTCGCTCACTAGTAATAGCAGGGGCACTGTACGAGGCCGTAGCTGCAGCTGAGACCATCCCTCCCTCCCACCATGCGTGCCATAAAGCACAGCCTGCCCTGCACCAGGAGGTGAAGCCAGGACCCTACTACAGCTGGAGTGTTTATTAGGCCAAAGATAGCAATGACATTACGCAATGCCACACTGCCCACTCAAATCACGGAGAGGGCAGGAAATAGCCCCCTCCTCCCGCTCTTCCTCCTGAGCCACGACCGTGTAATCACAGAGCGAAAGGTGTTGGAGCGCTTTGTTAGTGTTTATAGCTCGAATCATATGTAACTTTCTGTGCTCCTTCCCCCAAATATCCCTTATGGAGACTGAACATCTCTGCCTGAAAATTAAATCAGGCTCTGCAGCTGATCTCTTGAGACCTGCCCAATTCCGCCAATTCTATAACCCTATTCTCCCAGTGGCCAGGGAACTGATTAATTTATCTTTGACATCAGCGTGCTTACCATCAGCTTGGAAGCACGCGAAAGTAACACCTCTCCTGAAGAAAGCATCATTAGACCCATATGAACCGGGTAACTACCGTCCCATCTCTCAGGTCCCTTTTTTAGCTAAGGTCACTGAATCCCATGTCAATGCGACTCTGACAAAGTTTATAGAGGAACATACCATCTTGGATTCCTCGCAAAACGGTTTTAGAGCCCGCCATAGCACGGAATCGGCTTTGTTGGCAGTGACGGAGGAAATTCGTAACAGCTTAGATGACGGAAAGTCTGCGGCCTTAATTCTGTTAGATTTAAGTGCCGCTTTCGACACTGTCTCGCACGAGATATTATTGTGCAGGCTACAGGAGATAGGGATTGAAGGTCTGGCCTTGGCCTGGTTTCGCTTCCTTTTAGAGGGCAGAACCTTTCAGGTCTTAGTGCCACCATATTACTCCCAGGAATTGGAGATTAAACACGGGGTTCCACAAGGATCGATACTGAGCCCCGTGCTCTTTAACATCTATGTACAACCCCTGGCTGTGATGGCAAGAAGCAGAGGGCTATCGTTGGTTTCTTATGCCGACGATACCCAACTAGTCATCGCCTTCTCCAAGAACTGCAATAACAATCTTGTTAAATTTAAGGAGGACCTGTTGGCAGTCGCCAATTGGCTGACAACAAACTGTTTACAGCTAAATGCCAGTAAGTCGGAAATCTTGCTGTTTGGTAAAGACAGCGATATGTGGTCAGAACAATGGTGGCCAGATCAATTAAAACCAGCACCAACACCAAAAGAGGTGGTTAAGAACCTGGGATTTTGGATTGATAGAGGGCTTTCTTTCGATGCCCAATCCAAAGTAGTTGCAGGGACTTGCTTTGGGCTCCTAAGAGGACTAAAACCCCTCCTCGGCTTCTTTGAGCCTAAAGTCCGGCAGACTATAATACAAGCCACAATCCTATCCAGATTGGATTATGGCAATTCCCTTTACCTAGGTGCCAACAAATCCTGTATTCAACGCCTACAGAGGATACAAAACGCAGCAGCCCGTACTCTACTGGCGCTTCCGAGAACATGCTCTGTGTCCAGGTCTCTACCTAAACTATATTGGTTACCGGTAGAGAAGAGAATTCAGTTTAAGACGCTATGCGTCGCTCACAAAATCCTGACGAAACAGGCCCCCCAGGTTTTATCTGACCTGTTAACACCGTATGCTCCGAGTCGCTGCCTGCGGTCAGCTGCTCAAGGGCTGGCCTGCATCCCCAGAGCTCTAAGAGCCAGGGCTGGTGGTCGCTCTTATAAAGTCTTGGCTGCCAGACTCTGGAACTCCCTCCCGTTTGCTATTAGAGGGCTGCAAGACCACTTGGCCTTCCGGAAAGCCATAAAGACCTGGCTTTTCCCAGCATAACTTTCTTCCCTTCTCCCGAGCTGTTATTACTTACGGGCACTATAGGGGTAGCGCTGGGACGCCCCGTTGCTGGGGCAGCTATGCGCTGTACAAATCTGAAAATAATAATAATAATAATAACTCTCACTTCACACTTTGTGTCTGTGTAATTTACAACACTTCCACATCTTCTTCTCTGCACTATTTATCACTACTTTGAAGACATCGCAGGCCGGTCTATTCCTCTGATATTTACAATCTAAAAACGGTCGAGAAGGCCCTTTATTGCAATGCAATAGGTCTGGTAAGTGTTTAAGCTATTAGTGTTGTAAATGACAATGCCTTTTATTTATGTTTTAAAACCCAAAACATAAATAAAAGGCATTGTTATTTACAATGGCAATAGCTCAAATCCGCGTGAATGCGAGACCTATTGCATTGCAAATGCTTGTTTGGATCTATATTTTGTGTACTGTATGTCTGTTTTCTCTTTGACAGTTTTATTGGCACACTTTCCTTGTTTGATATCCCCTCTCTTTAAAGAGAACCTTCAATCCCACGGCTGGATCAACTATGCCAACTGTATGCCTCTGTCTGATTCAAGATGTTCTGACTTTATTGATGCAGGATACCAGCCACTCCTAATAGATTGAAAAGCTTTTGGTTCATGCAGGTGTTATATTCTATTTTTCTTCTTTGAACCCCTGTCCTGTATTTGCATAGAGAGAAGACCCAACTGGATATATGTTTACGAGGACCCTGAGCAACTTTGCCATAGAAGACGCAGCTTTTGATTGGTTACTAAGCACTGGCTTTGGATCACTGAGGGATGTTGTTTACTGTCAATACTGCTTAGCTATTGGTTTGTGTTTAGAGAAACATAAGACACTGGAGATGAAGAAGGTCTCTGATCGTTATTCATGGTCTCAAATGCTAGACATGTCTTGGAATCCGCAGCATCTCTTTCTTTTAAAGATGGGGAGTTATCCCTGTTGAAAGCTAGAAAGGGTGTTCACTTTTAAATTGGGTAATGATTTTGTTTTCGGTCTGGGCATTTCTCATCTATAGATATGCTAGGGTCTTTAATTAATTTGATATGGCCATGGGAAAGGAGTGGTGAAAGAAGAATGTCTATCCCAACTCTCATTCAGGCAATGTGGGTGTTGTGAACACACATCTATTATCTCTAAAGGTGATCTCAAGACTTTGGGTGCATTGTGAACAATTTTATAGTCTGTTTTCAATCTTTTTCTTTAGTCTAAGAGATAATCTTATGAATTCTCTATGGCTCAACTTCATTAATGCTTCTTAGTGCAATTTAATAAGTCATCTACAGCATCCAGAAATTTTATGTAAGTTGTAATAATTTTAATTAATTGCTGATAAACGTATCTATCTATAGTCTACTTGTTATTTTAAAATGCTTACATGTTATTCAGTAAATGCACCCAGAATGTGGGATTTCTACACCAAAAGGTTCTTGTCGACAAAATCCTCTTGCATTAACATACGTAGTTTCATTACAGCAGCTGTACTGAGGGTGCCCATCGTTGATTGAGTGTCAGCAGTGCTTTGGTTTTGAGGGCAAAGTCTCAGCATGTGGGAGGGGGAGCAGGCGGAGGTCCACTCGGTGATGCTTGCAAGAACAGTGCTTTATATCCGATGGGCCTATTGGCGTCGCCATACTCTGCATCTTTTACAGCTTCTCCATTGTAATGCTACCCAAAGGATCAGGCACAGCTGTTTATGGAGCTAATATGAATCAGCAGAAATTACTTACATAATGTTATGATTACGGTTCTTTGATATCTGCAGCTGTCAGATTACAAGATTTTGTGAGTCCCAGTTGTACTGATCAGTGACTCAGTCCTTGTCAGATACTTTGATGAAAAATCCTCTATTGTGTTTTTGATCAAGCAGCTGGCTGGTCGATAATTGAAACTCCCAGCGTGTCATTTTCTTTCATATCTTTGAGGCATTTGATAATATACACTCAAGGTCGTTAAGTCAAGTTTCATTACAATGTGTGAAAAGAAAATTGGTTGTCAGATGGCGTTAGGGGGATACAATATCTTATCCTGGTCGGGCATCTTTACCTGGATTCCTCAGCGAGCTCAAGATGGGTCATGAATGCATTTCTGATGGAGGAGGATGTGTTAAAATGTTCACGTCAAGGTACCTGTTTTTTTGGGTTTGAGAAAGCGTTTCTATAGAGTTGAGATGGTGTGCCATTTCTCTGATAGATAGTATTGTGTCATAGGAAAAATTTAGAAAGATGCATGCATAGACTATCTGTTTTAAAATGAGAACAGCTGACAAAAAATCCCTTTCCCAGTTTACTGCCCAAAAACAGTTTTGGATACATTATATAATTAGTTTTCAGTTAGTATCCCTGATAGTTGTTGCGTATCCTATGTATAATTTGTACATCATTATTGCAGGGTCTATGGAGAATAACCAAAAAATGCAAAAAACTAGAATTTAAAAGCATGCAATAAACGGTCTTGCGTCAGTTAGTAGGCTTTCTGGAAGTACGGCTCCGAAAAATAAGGCTATTGAGTGTAAGCACAGACATTCAACTTAACCCTCAATGCAGGCAACATCAAGAATGTTTTTAGAGCAGGCGAAAAAATTGAGAATTCACTCAACTTTATAAGAGATTAATTCTCAACCCAATCTCAGCAAAGAAAAGTTAAAAAACTACAAATCCCAGGAGGCTAAACATTTTGCCATATGGTGCACATAGGGCACCACAATAAGTAATCTGAGTACCCTGTGTTGTACATAAACATAGACTTTGATAACTGCACCAGCCAGCCAGTTAATCTAAGGCTTGGAGATTAGAGATAATCATTGGGGACTTGTATATGTGAATATGGATGAAATACAGAAGCCTGTTCAGCTCTTCTGATTACATTAAAATGCATCTTCTGGAACTTCACCCTCCCAAATTCTTCCTCATCCCTGTATTTACACAAGCTTGTAGTGTTCTCATCTTCTGAGACAGGCACCCCGTTAGCCTCCTTTCTTGATGCCAATATCAGTTTCATCCTATTGCAAGCTCAAAGGGCCCTCACTTTCAAGAGGTTGCATGCACTACTACACTGTTAGTTTTGTATTGATCTTTTGATGACATAATCTCCACCGTCTTCTCCGCGAGTCCATTAAACCTTGTAAAAAATGATATGCCTTGGCCCGGCGCAAGGTGTGGGTGGCGATGTGGAAGCTAGAGGCTTTATCACTGGGGTAAGATGTTCTGCCAGCTGCTGGTTGGCAAGACTGCTGCGATTAGCTTTACACTGACACGTTTCAGCTTTTCTCGTGAACTGGAGCACACCTTCATGAATTGAAGCTGGTCCAATATGTAAAGGAACCCCTTTGAGGGAATTCATACAAAAGAGCATAGAGATATCCCACTCCTGCTGCCTTCCACACCCCTACACCTCTCTCAGACATCCTGCCTATGCTTCCAGGATCTGCAGTACCTGTCTAGTTTATTATTTTGTTCTGAGGATTCAAATCGGCCGCAAGGCTCCGAATAGTATCAACATGTATGTTCGCAGGGGAGGGGTGGGATGTCCTTGAAACTGCCAGTGTTTAGATTCCCTGTGAATTTACCCACTGCTGGGTCATATGGCATTGAGGCCAGTGTTCCTTTGCTGCCCAGCCACACATTGCTCCGAGGTGGAACCGCAGAAATTGCCTTTTACTTTAGCGGTGCAAGTTGTTGTTTCTCAGGAAATGTTGATCACCTTGCATTTGGATGTCAGTCCCGGCATAAAGCGTATAGTCAAGTGGGGAGGACACATGGTTTTGACATTTGCGGTGCAGCCACGGTGCATATTGTGTTGGCCGCCATCTAGGATAGGCAATCACATTGCCAGCCACTTAGGCATGGGGGCTATATTTGGAATCATCGGTATAAAACTGCTGGGTTGATAATGCACAGTGTTTTCACAGTAAGGGCCCAGGTTGGCACTCCACCTGTACTGGGGGTATTGGGTGGTTATTCTGCTTCCTCTAAGAATCTGTAAGAGCCATAACAAAGGTCTGCCACATCCCGCAATCCCACAGCTTTTAACTGCATGAAAAACTTCTGTGTGGTTTCTTACATGGCTATTCAATTCATCGGAGAGGGGGTTAGGACATGGAGGTCAATTCATCAGAATGCCAGGGGTAGCGGAAGTGACATGGCACGCCATTTGACCTTTACTTTGACTCTCACACACATGCTTACACATACTAACACATTCACGCACTCTTGCTCACATAAACAAACACTCACCCACAAGCATGCAAACAACATACATTTAACAGCATTTTTTACTTACCGTAGCTTCCAGATAGGGTCATATTCCAGCTAATGTACTCCATGTTTTATTACACTAATAGTGAATAATAATATTTACTGTTTGTATAATAAAAAAATGGACAGAAACCAGGCAAGTGAGCTCCAACCGGCGGCCATTACGGAGAGATGCCCCTGTGTTTCAGGCACTGATTTTGCCACCTCTGAGGCCAGGGGTCGCAAGAGCAGTGCCAGGGGTAGCTGCGACCCTTGGCGACCCCTACATGATCTCCATGGTTATGGATAAGTCTAGTGTAGTGTTCCAGCTGGAAGTCTTGGCTGTTACATTTCAACGACGTTTGAGACAATTGTTGAAGAGGAGCTCTGCTCCCGACAGAGGATGGCTGGGGATGCAGGTGTGACTACCAGTGTTTTGGAAAAGAAGATTGCTATTCTTTACTTTGGTACCCCCTCGGTGCCATGAGTAGCCGTATTCTCTCCTTGCTGGCAGTACTGATTTAATGGATTACTTATGCAATATTTAATCTCTTTCCCCAGGCAATTTGCATTATGCAATGTTCTAGGGTATACTGTTCTCTTTTTGATGCTAATCCAGTTATTCCTTCAGATCTAGTAAGAACTGCACTGCTGGTTTGTGTTACAGAGTCTGTGTCAGTGGAGCTTGTCTTAGGAGCAGTTCCCCAGTACCCTTATTCTTTCAGGTATGACTTGTGTTTTCAAGTGTGGATCAATGGACATTACTTCCCCAGTAAAAACAGTCTTCCCTCTGTAGGTGTTCTCTATGGATTCTTTCATCTCTCAATCTAGGCTCTAGAAGACACTGGTCTGACTGAATCTTGCTTCAAAAGTCTACTAAGAGAGGTGTGGTGCCACATTGTGAGGGCCTAAGTACATGTACTACTGTTTTTTCGTTTACCTTCCTTGAAGAAGTCTGTGTTCTAGCATTTGGGACCTTTGATCCGAGTTGGGTTCTCTGAAAAATATATTTTCTAGGCAGAACTATTGATTCCTAGAAAAGTCTCTTTTACTACATGAAGCAAGCGAAGGTAAATGTGGTAAACCACAAATTGCTCCTTTTCAAATGTATATGATATCTTCATATGTCTAAAAAAAACAAGACTAAGGATACTATAAATGGACTAAATGACTCTGTACTGTACAAAATAATGAGGTTGCTAGTAACCAAGGAGTTTCATAACCATATAGAGGAATGAGGCCACAGGCAGAGTTCCTGTGTAAGGTCATGGAAATCCTTTTTACAAATTGCAGGGAGTATTTTATTCCTTGTAATACATGCTCACACAAAGCTTCATCTTCTCTTCAGTTATCTTTTTAATTATTAGTCTCTTGCAGTTTCTATGAAAGGCATGTTTTGGTTGCAGGTGTGTGGGCTGTATATGTCATATGTACTTAAAAAAAATCAGTTGTGCAGTTTGTGATTTGTTTCAAACCTATGCTTAGTAATGTTACGCCAAAACGTAAAGCTATTGAGAATCCTTTTTTTTTTAGTTTACCTGCAGAGTAACATTGTTTTTGAAAATGTCACATCTGCTCCAAAAATAAACTAGTAAAACTGGTGGATTTTTTGCCTGGCTACACACAACTGCGCATGTTTGGGTTGTCCTTGCTTCCATGGATCTTAAAACGTGGCCCAGGCAGGTGCGGTTTTCCAATGACTGACAGCAGTATCAGTAGTAACCTATCTGCATTGTCTTTATACATTGTTATTCGCCACCTTTCAGCCAATCAGAGTAGGGACATGTGTTAGATTAATTTCTATTGGGAGCTGGTAAGAAATTAGAATAGTTTTTCCTTAAACTTTTACATTTGCCTGCGGAATGGGCAATTTGCAGTGATCTGTGCACTACTGCAGAATTACCTCCTGAAGTTGTTCCTTTTTATATCCTCCTGTAAGCAGAAGCAGGCCAGACGAAAATAACAGATCCCCTGATTGGCTGACTTTGAAACCATTTATCTCTGCAGGGGCAGTTTTTTCACACTGTTATCCTGTCGTTAAAATTACCCATATGCGCAAAAACATGAGGACTGTGGCAGCTACCTTTCCTGATAAGGAAAGGTACATTTGAATAGGTTTACATTTCAAATGTCTTCCAGGCTGCGCTCCAGACATGACCTTTGTGTAGTGATGTCTGTCACAGTAGGGCTGTCTCCGGCCTGGAGCACCCGCAGCAGAGGCACAAAGAGGTGTGAGGGCTCTGCACTGAAGTGTGATTAAGGTAGACAAATGCTTGGCCTCACCTAAAGGGTACCCTTCAACCTGCAGCTCCACCCCTACTCACCCTTAGCATCTACCGAAAAGGCAGAGCTTCGGGAAGTCTAATCAAAAGCCATTTGCTAACAAAAGTGTTCATTAAATTTGTAAAGGGAGGGTTTTCACCACAAGCTCACAATCAGCTGCTCCATTTGTGAAGGTCATTCGGCTGCTCTTGCCACTGAACCTGTGCCCAAAATAAAACTGTAAGAGGGACTGAAACGGGAACAAGGATGAAAGAAAAAAGTGAAAGAGCAGGCAGTTAAAAAGACAAATAGGAGGGCAAACATAAAAAGAAAAAACAAGGAAATGAGCTGAGTAAAAAAGAGGGGGCGAAAAGGAGAGAATAACGAAGAGAAATAACAGAGCAGAAAACCATACCGAGTGGGATGTGATAAAGAATTAATGTGGAACACAGTGGACAATGCTAAATGGGTGAAAAAAAAGATATCACAGTTTAAGGGAAGGAATGAGGGAACTCAGCAAAAGATAGCTACCAAGGGGAAAGGGGAAAGGAGTGGCTGCAGTCAAAAAGAAGTGGCTTGAAACAAAGGGCAGAAAAGGAGAGAAAAGTGAAAGTAATGAAAATAAAAAGAAAGCAGAGAAGAAAAACAGAAGCCTTGATATTACAGGTAAAATATGAGTGAGATACAAGAAGGAGGTGATGCACCTAATGTAGAGTAGTGTATGTAATCTACCACCCTCCGACTCTAACCCTGGTGAAATAGTTCAGTGGTTAATAATATACCGGATGCAGCCATAAATGTGTAGGCTGCAGGTCACTGGTCCTAAAACCAATTTACAAAGCCCGACGTGTTAATGCACATACTGTTGAGCTGTATGTTTCACACCTCCATCACAGGCTGCAATCATAGATAGATCATAGTGTTTAATGCCCCTGCTGCAGAAATGTGTATGTTGCATGTTTCGGCCCTAGTGATAGGCCTCCCTCCCGGGTAGGGCACTTACAGTGCGAGTTATGTATTAGAAGAGACATAGTGGTTAAAAATGTGCAGTATTGCAACGCTGTAGAACCCAAGAAAATGCGTGACTTATGGTGCACCGTGAAAACTAAACAGTAGTGAGCATGAATTCATCATTGTGTGTTGGACAAATCTGTGGATTACTGCATGCCACCATTTGGGCTAATTTACAGGACTGTAGCAGGTTGGAGTCTGAGGAATAATGTAGACCTGGAGAACAATGTGCATTGCAGCCAGTGTGCGAGTCTGGCACAGGTGCATGTGTGGCTAAAGTTTAAATCTGCTTTGAATATCAGGCCCAAACCCCCACTCTGCATTTGAAACTAATGCTATTTGAAATGCGTCTTTGGTTAAATGTGCTTTGAAAGTTCCTCTCTGTTAGTAAATAAAAAAAAATCGAGGTGGGGAGCAATTACTTTTAAAGTGTATCAATTATTCCACCAATATTGACGTAGTGTAAATGTGATTCATTTACAACAGCCTTGGATTAGCAATAATTATGCACAGAGTTCTAGCTTTACTGCACTTATAAATATAGCATATTGCTGTGTTAGTCAAAGGAGGCATAACGCTACATCTGCCGCTGTATATTTTTGTTGGGTGTCTCTTACTCCATGTTGTAATGTTTGCCAGTCATTGTATGTTGTATTGTTTGTCTGTGACTGTGGTGCAGTTGTTGCACCCTGCAGCATCTTCCTTGCAGTCTGTGCTAATGGATGCATGCCGCGCTGTCGCTGCAGTTGTTTTATTTTTCTGCACGTTGCAGCCCTGTGATGGGGTTGCGTGCGTGTGTCTGATCTATGGCCATCTCTAATTGATGCTGGTGTTACCAGCGCTTGTGCCCTGCTGTTTATACACAAGGTGTGCCAGTATGCAAAAAAAGACTTTCACTCTGTCCAATGCACTACTCTGTCTCACCCTATACCTCTTTCAATATATCCTCTACCTCCACCCTGACTCATACCAAACCTCATTGTACTTCTTTCATCTCCAAAATAACCCTTTGTAGACTGTTTCCTCCTCTATCCCTCCTGGGTCAACCCAAACCTCTTTTTAAAACCCTTTCTAAATTCTTCTCTCATGTACCCCTCCTTTGACTCCTCCCAAACGGCTTTCACTACTATGACCTCCCTAATCCCTTTCTAGAGACTCTTTCCTCCCCATCTCTCCTTTTTACTCATCCCAAACTTCCTCTTACTATTATGATCTTCCAAATAAAATGTTCTAGACTCTTCCCTCTTCTATCCCTCAATTATCCTTTTCAATCCAACTAACAGACTTACATGCCCACCGCTCAAATTAACTCATAGTTCCCTGTACTAATCCACCACTAATCCTTTTGGGTTCCTGGAGTAGCGTGCTACTCGCCGAAAAGCACTTCGATGCCTCGTCAGGGTTAGTAAGTGCTATATAAATACAATTACCATTACCAAATACCATTACCATAGCAAAATTGGCTTCCGTTTACGGAGACTAAAATTAAAATGGCCCAGTCAGAATTTTAAGAAATGTCACTTGAAAATGTGTTTTGATAACCTGCAGGCAGATTCCTTTTTTCTCCCAGCAGGTGCTGTGATGTTAAATACCCATTTTATTTTCTTACTGCAGATGAAGTCTGATGTCACAACAGTACTGTAATAAGAATCTTATTTTTAGGTTTTTCTACAGTTATTGTTGCCTTCCTTGTGCTATAGGAAAGTATTAAATATAATGCACCCCTACATTAAAATACTCAACATGTAACTTATACTATGTTTAAGGAAAACTTAATTGATATTTGATGGTTTGAATTATATAATTTCAAAGAATGTTGGAAATTCCCTCATCCTAGCCTGTTAAATAAAGTAGGCCATTTCTCCTGTAGATTCATACCTCTGGAGAAAGTGAATCATTCTCACTACTGTTACATCTTAAATAAACTTTGGCTGTCTGAGTAGAAGTAGCTATTTACATTTTTCCTGGAAGAAATCTGGTGGGAAGGTAGGCCCCACCAAAAGTACTCAGACATCAGACACACGGAATGAATAGTTGTGTTTTTATTCGTTCAAAAAATAAGCTTTTAAACACATGTTGCGATGAACCTATCCAGCATTAAGCTGTCTTCATTCCCTCACGCCTCATTGCTTCCCATGGCTACCTTAAACTTCACAAGCTGAAATGAATTTTGTCTGCAGTCACAGCAGCTATTTCTGTCCGAAGTGTTTTCTTTGAAACAGGAAGCCAAATACCAAGGTGTCTGGCGGTCTCTTGAGGTTCTCTGTGCCTTAAAAATATATCCCATTTGCTAGATATTTTTTAAGCAACTACAATGCGGAATTCGATTCTCCATTAAATGTTTTTTTGTGGTACATACCAGTTACAGCCTACCTAGCCGTATATTTACCCGAGCACTATATGATGTATGATCGAGATGACCCTCCGCAGTACCACGTCATCCACTACGTGTTCACATGGGCGGCTCCTCCATAATGGTGGAGGAGCGTCGCCCCACTGGTCAGTCAGTCACAGAAAAATAAAATGATAATAAAACAATAATATCATTTTATTTTTCTTTGACTGGCTCTGGCGGAAGCGTGCGTTTGTAGGGCGGGGCCGGTCAATGATGGGGAGGAGTAGTGGGCACGCAGAAGTACGCATGTCAGTTTGGCCGGCCACACAGATATGTGCATTTCTATTTCTCCAACCCAGCTGTGTTGCACAGCCAGGTTAGAGAAAAGCCGCAGGCTCCCAGACACTGTCTGAGCAGCAGACCAGGTCGCTCAGACCAATCCTAGCGCTGCTCTCATGGCATGAGAGCAGCATCTGGATTGGATGGGGAGTCTGTGCTTTCCCAGTTACTGCAGGGAGAGAAGCACTGAGGCAGCTGCCTGCGTCAGCAGGAGCGACAGGTACGTTTTATTTGTTTAATTCTTTCTCTACTAAATTCCCTGTCCCCCCTTCCCCACACTTTTGTTTTGCAGCGGCCTCCAAGAGTATTAAACACAAAATCACAAATATTTGGATTTGCTGAGATTCATGTGAATCTTTCTCTTGTTGAGTCATCACTAATTGAATATTTTAAATAGTCAGGGGAGGTGTTTCCTTGCCTTGTGTGAAAAATGGAATGCCTTACAACTCTCAATTTTGAAAGAAATTAAGACATCTTTAATGAAAGCTCGACTTTGCTGTTTAACACTGTGTTCAACCAAGTATAAAGCACTCAATTTGAGATGGTAATTGTTGTGTCCTGTGTTTATGCTTACGAGGACTTTAGTGGTTCTCGGCAGACTCCTTACAAGTACCACTGTCACAATCTGTTGGGTGTGGTAATAAAGTTTGTGTCGAAGTACGTGGCATAGTCTGTTACATGCTACCAGGCTGGGGAGGACGTTACAGTTAGCTTTTACCAGCCAGAATCACCACAGGCCATTAGCGGAAGAGCCTTTTCTTTCTTTACCAAAGCACTCTTTAATACGCCGCAAGCAGTATTATTTTTTCAGGTGCATCTTACAGACCACAAGCAGAGCTTTACTCTTGCTATCCGTAGTAAGGTATTGCGCTAAGGTTTGTCTGCAGAAGCAACAAACAGAAAACTAAGGGCAGGATGTGCTCTTCCCATTTGAAAGCCAGGAGTGGGCTATAGGCATGCAGCTCTGTTTGCGAATGAGAATGCAATTTGCAATGTGACCATATCTGCTCATAGGTTGTACATTTGCAGCGGAGGCGCAGAATGACCTGCCTAATGTGTATTAACCAATGGTTAATTTGTAAAAATAAAAAAAATAAAAAATGCCGGGGCTCTCATCAGGAGGCAGCTTGCAACAGCCCATTACTCCTGTTAGCGCCGCCTAAAACAGATCCAACTACTAATGAAAGTTGGGAGAGGATGTGACGTAATGGCCAGAGCTGCCGACTTCAGAGCTGGGGAACCAGGTTCGCGTCCCTGCATCGGCTCAACATCCTGTGTTTCTGGGCAAAACACTTAATCTGCTAGTTGGTAATTAAACCATTTGTTGGTCTCATCCATTATTTGAGATTATTTTTTTATTAACCTTTTCAAGCTCTTTGATGGTGCTGGGGTGACAGTACTTCAGAAGCATGTTTTAGATTGGTGTCTTCTGGTGGGTGGGTAGATGCAGGCAGACAGTTGGTGAAAGGTGTAATTGGGCAGGGTCTTTGTAGATTTGAACTTTATTTTCCAGATTCTGTGCTGTACAGGGCTAAAGCAAAGGATCTCATTGATTCCCACCATCACATAGTGTCCAACCTATGTTTGCATCAACACAGCTAATTGAATCTTTCCGTGCTATGGGGGTAAGATCAGGTGCAACCTTGTGACTGGCTTTTGGATGTTGCTGCATATCCACATGCCACATTACAGGTCATCCCAGCATCCCAAATTAAGATTACTTTTAGAGAAGCTACTACAATAGAAGGATTCCTAGTATGATCACATTTCACAGTATGATAGGACAATCATATAACTAGCCAGCTTGGATCCTTCAGTGCTAGGATGTCTTCTGTTTTCCTCAAAAATGGCATTTGGAAACTGCTAATTTGACAGTTGGGTTGATGTATTAATTCATGTATGCAGGGATTGTAAAATGAAGGCTTGAGGTTTTGCATAAGACAAAGTTGATTTCTGAATTATTTGTAGTGAGGATGTTCTGTTACTGTTTTTAAGGACCCTCGGTCCCTTCTGAAACACACAGATCACCAACCCTGCCATTATAAGCTCAGGGTGAATTCAGGCTGAAGCAAGCTGCCAGTGACTGATCCCTGGTCACCCACCCTTTGGCCCTAGCAATCAGCGGACCCCCGGCTGTTCGTTCCCTTGCAACTCTTGATGATAAATTCAATAACAGATCAAAAGCATTCCATGATTGCAAATCAGTCAGAAATCTGAATTTCATTCTGACAACCTCGATATGGTGAACAAGCATTCTGTAGTGACTGTAGGTCTAAATATGGTACATGAGAAAAGTCCCAATTCATTGTATAATAAATAATGTAATATAGATTGTTAATGCAGATGTTAATTAAAACAACATAAGGTATGCAGAGAATGAAATCTAGCATTCAGTCTTTTGTTTCCTGTTGTGGACTGTAAATTAATTTTGAGGGAGTAATTTATCAGTTCATTTGGAGTAAACCTAAGCCATGCATAAAACATTTATTCTTCATAAGAAAAGCTTTAAAATATTGGACTAACTAAAGTAGCACAATTAACTCCTGGAAACTAGTGTGTCTCATTAGCCATTCAAAACGTATCTGTGAATCATTAAAACAGTAAATTTGTCCTCTCCAACTTAATGTACTTTCTGTCTCAAAGGATACAGTAAACTCTTTTTACTCTTTAGATTTATAAGAGATGGTATGTTCCATATTTTGGCACTCATTCAGATTGAAATCATTACATATAATACAAATATACACTGCAATATATAATGGCAACCTGAATGAAACTAAAATAGTTTAAATATATCAGTAAATGCTTTTAGAACATTTACATTTCCAAGATAAGATCAAATCCATAGATAGTTTGAACAACATCAGTGTTTACAATCGTTAAAAATCCATAAGAACCTTATGTTGCCTTTTGGGCTAGTTTAAACAATTCCACAATCCTGTTATAAATAACATTAGTTTTACCCATGTAAGACAGTTGAACTGAACTATTAATCATGCATGTATCAAAGGTTTAAAAAAAAGATATTGAGTATTTATTTAAGATTTTTAAGCATGGACATAAACATATTGGCTGACCTCTTGTTTCTTATGCAAGACCAGATAATCTCCTAGTTTTTAGTAAATTCGATATACATCTCATCAAGAGGCCATACATTTGAATATAGAAGTGTATTTTATATAAACCTGTAAAGACTCCTTTTTTATTTTGATATTTAAATAGCTGTCTAATTATCTGTGTGGAGTTGCACTGTCAGTGAAACCAAAATGTATTTTCCTTCTCTAAGTGAAGCAATATAATAAATGTTAGTTTTAAAGACACAAATCTATCTTTTGATTTAATCAGTTGTTTTTTGAGATGTAGAGAGCACTGAATTCTCTGATATATTTCAATTCTTTTTAACATCTTCTTTTGTAAGCCACAACTTCTTGCGTCCATTTCTTAAGCAATAACTGATTTGATACCATGATTAAGCTTCCTAACAACGCTTACCAGTTCATCCAGGGCTCATACACAATAGCGTCACTTACTGTCATATGGTCATACAAATTAGAATGTTTTTTGCTGGTCATCCACTGCGTTACACTGGTGACCAGTTCAGTTCGCTAGTGAATTGTTTTAGCAGAAGTTTTGAGAGGCAACAAAAAGTGAATTATATGTTCCTGTTACCAGGCTAGACCAAGAGTTTTACAGTGGTAGCTGCACCTTAATTAATGAGCAAGTTTAAACATTTTGGAAACATAAAAGATAGATACACTCCTTTTGGGATAGACCAAGACTGTGTTAGTGCTAATTGAGTGACTTCAGTTAGGAATCTGAAGGAAAGGGCAAGTAAAAAATTATGTAAACTTATGAGTAAGGGCCTGAATCAAAGTTCCCTCACATATATGTTTTGGAAACAATCGGTCTGCCTATTTACCTGTCTCTAGCTGAGACCTTAAAAGCTGACCAAGATTTTCTCACATCAGTTCAGGGGAAGTTCACCTTACATTTTTGCCTTTTAGGTTAAGAACTCTTTACAATGCTAGGTTACCCTGTGGCAGTTGAATTACAGTGTTTTTTTTTTATATATATAAACCCTGCCTCTATTCTCCCCTTCTGGGCTTCTTGACACACAGTTTGTGTGCTCTTAGTGAAACCAAGAGAAATAATTGAAATGCCAACCTTCAAGGAGAGAAAATAAACTGCAGAGCAACTTTTGACTTAGTGACGGTCTAGAATGATTCAGTCCTTGGTGACCAAGGAGACTACAACAATATTTGATAAAAATGTGCAATGTTAGAATTCTGGAAATGTGCTCTGGTGGGAGAGAATAGCTCTGCTTTAGTTCCCCAGGTTATATTTAAGGACTCGTCGAGAATGCCACAAAAATGTCAACATTTCAAATCCTTCACTTGAAATATGCTTTAACACACTATTGTTTAAATGCTATTTTCAGTGGCAGACTGTTTCCCATGGGTGTTTTAAGTATTTCCCTGCTCTTTTATGTGTTTTTCTTTCACCTCCCAAGTTCTCATTTCCTTTTTATAGGAATTATGGCATCTTTATTCTCGCAATTGCTTATGAAAAATACTGGCAAAGAAAGTAAATCTTGCTTCAGTACTTACCCCAGTTTGCTTTTGTTTGAAACCACAAACGCAGCAGCACGCTTGCTTACTTTTCAGTGCAGGTTGAAATTGCCAGCAAATTTGCAGAAGTCTTTTGTGGTCTGTATCGATAAATGTCAAACATAGCAAATCCAGTAACTTTCTAAGTTAACTTATATGAACCCTTTAATATAACAGCATACAGACGTTGTGTATTCATATGTAAATGAAACACATGTATCCCAATTCATCAAGAATTGAGACAGGAGAACCAGGTATGTGCTGCAACTTGGAAAACTATTATTTTAGGACTGTGCAGTACACATTATATAGTTGCACTGGAAAAATATATTTTTCCTGCTTCTTGGCCGTATTCCTCCTTATTTTTAACTTTGTGCGATCTAATACATTGAAATGATTATGCCGGCGTGCCTCTGTAATCCAATTAATAAGTAATGAGGTGTGAGCTGTTTTATCTTAGCAGCACCAACATATATTAAAGTTTATTAGCTGTGATTTTTTTATAATGTGATTGCAAGAGAGATTTCAATCCTATCATTTCTAAATATTGTCGACAAACCAAATTATTAACTTGCACCTTAAATTTGATAAAATACAATGCCCTGTCAAGAAAATGTTC
Organism: Calotriton arnoldi; assembly: GCA_963921515.1. Taxonomy (NCBI): domain Eukaryota; kingdom Metazoa; phylum Chordata; class Amphibia; order Caudata; family Salamandridae; genus Calotriton; species Calotriton arnoldi. Next base: position 1,404,589 of record CAWUFW010003211.1, on the reverse strand, counting down.
AGTACTTTACTTTCCACTGGGTGTCTCTTATAGCCCCTCCCATTAGTCCCTTAACAATACACTACGGGTCTGTTCATTTCAGAATTGATCATTAAGGGAGATTCTGTATAGATTTAATCTCCCACAATTTGATTAATTGTTTTAGACGTCGATCGCTGGATATGCCCTCTTGTTTCACCTATGTGGGGAGGGGCATACCGTCAGTCACCGATCACACTTTGGTGTCTTGTAATGTGTGGAAACCTGCACTCTCCATTAAAATTAGATCACGGCCTGACAAAAATCACAAATCCATGATTCTGACTATGAAGTCCCTTAATGGTGTAATTCCTACCTATGTAACTAGTTTTGTGTCCAGGCAGAAGGCGGTTAGTAATAAGGGCTGCAGTATTCACTGGTCCAATGCAGACTCAGCAACTTTGATCCAAAAGGGGTCAAGTAGTAATGGTCAACTATGCCACAGAGTTTTTTGGTTTGCCAGAGTTGAGCGCCAGCGATGAGGACTTTGAAACCATAAATTCGGCTATATCAGATTCTTTACGGTACCAATTGCCATTTAAGCCTGCACCTTGACCGCTTAAGTGGCTCAGACACTTAGCAAAGTCAAATGTGATCTCTGCTGCAGCCAAAGCTTTTCCATATAATCAAGCGCTGGTTCCAGAAAGAAGACAACACTACAAAGAATCCAGAAAGTAGGAAAATAGGACTGCAGGAGATATGCTTGGACTGAGCATCGGGACGCGCGATAGCAATGGGAGGGCTTTTCCAAGGCTAGTTTCAAGACTTACAGAGAAATGTTATGTAGATCAGGCCTTGGAGGTTGTGATTCAGTGGCTTGTATAATTTAGTGATCTATTCGAAGGCTAATCAATGACAGCCTTCTTATAGTCAACATGGTGAGCTGCAATTTGTGTTTTAGTCATGATGATTATAAGAAAGCCGTACAAGCTACTACTAGCAATAAGAGCTCCGGTTTACGTTGGGTATCCCTAGACATTTTTTATGCAAACGAAAAGCAATGCCACCCCTCCATTGCCTAATGGGGTCTTGTATCTCATTTTTGGGTCATTCACTTTTCCTAAGTGATGGTCTTCCTCTATTGCCTGATATTTTGGAAGGCGATAGACAAGATTTTATGTTATCATCCCATCTTCCTGTGGATTCCAGCATAAAGCTCGTAAAAAGAATTTTGCTGCGAGGAGTGCAGGGGTGGGCCACTGTCTCAGGCTTCTTGTCTGATATTCAATTTAGCTACCATGAAGGAATTGGAACTTTGGATCAGTGTCTGAAGCAATTCTTGGTGTCCTCCAGATGTGTCCCATTTAAGAAAGCCCCTCTTTATCTATCAATTATGGATCTACCCTCTACATTTCATTGACTGGACAGGTTCAAACTGTTGGTGATTTTGGCCTCATTCGGGCTGGAAAAGGACATAGATGCCATCTTAGCTGCTTACATAATAAACTTGGTGCCTCTGAGAGGTTTGACAAAGGGGACGTGCACACACTCCTTTAGCTTTGACAGAGGTGTTAGGCAAGACTGTTTTAGCACCTTTTTATCTTTCTATCACTATTTCTTAAGCTACAATACATCTTGGCCAACGCTAAAAAAAATCCACAGTTATATATATATATATATATATATATATATATATATATATATATATATATATATATATCCAAATCCTTTAATCAATTAAACTTCAACACACAAAGCAGGTACGGACGCCAATGCGGTGCGAATGATATTAGTTTTATTAGTGTTCTGTCTCTATTGTTGGCTACATGCCATCGTCCATGACGCGTTTCGACTGCTAGTTAGCGGTCTTGATCACAGCTATATTTTTCCAGATTCACAATGACGACTATTTTAAGGTTAAAGCACTTTATGGACAACAGAATTGAACTCTTTTTCACTAAACGTCCAACAAGGATCCATGGTTTTATTCTTTCTATCAATGAATTTTACTAGGATGTTTTATCTATGTAAAGTATGTTGTTTTGGTGTAATGGTTTTAAAAGTCCGAACACTTGAATAAATAAATTGACACTTGACACTGAAAAAAAAAAAAAAGAATCTTGGCCAGGTAATGCACTGCCTAAAAGCGATTTAATTCAGCAAGTAACAAGACAGTGATAGTTGTGCAAGCAATCAGGTTTTCAGTTATCAATGTGGCATTGTCAGAGGGGATATTATGTTTTCACTACCTTGAGATCGGATTTGGATCCCTTGGATAATGGAATGCACCCATTGAAGAAAGCTGAATTCTTCAGGTCCAAGCCTTTGCAGCCGAGGGACTTCTTAGGTTTAAGAGTCATTTTGAAGGCCTCACTTTAGATGCACAATTGAACGTCATCATTCAGAGTCAATAGTCATGTCCCATAATGGGATAGAATTGTGGACACATTCTCACATTACCATCTTGTGTGTGTGGAAAATAATTTCTAAGAAGAATTCTGCAGATGCACACTGTAGCAAATGGGTTCCACCATTTAGTCCTCCAGGGTTTTTCACCAGTGGCTACCTGGCGTTTGAACTTTCACTATGAGTTAGTGTTAGACCCGGCTTCCTGGGCACCAGGGCACTCGGGGGTTACTGCGCCCCAATCGCATCAACTGGAGTGTTCCCCACTGGTGTCCTGGGGCCTCAGTACTAGTGGACCCAAAACTGGATAACCAAGTACTCCTCTCCAGCACTTGACTCTCTCAGGGTAGCGAGACCGAGCAGTCCAAGGCTTACTCAAGGAGATGAGGTGGGGTTAGACATTCAGAATACAGTGCACACCGTACTACCAGCTGATAAACTCAATGTCCAGTCAGTGCTTTACTTTTTATAAAAGAAAAGTACTTTAATACACACAAGATAATTATACTACACATAAAACTAGGATAAAAAGTGAAAACCAGATGTCTCTACAACCCTCTGGGCCAGAGTTCTGACCCCAAACAGTATTATAGTGCCTAGACGCCAAGCACTATAAAAACACAGTTAACATGAAAACACACAGTTAGCATTGCATATTACAGACCATGTTTCACAGGGCTGCTCTCATTCGCTAGAGCCTTGATACCAATCTTTGGATTGAAAGGATATAGTTTCAGCATATGATGTGAAGCCAAATGTTCTCGATCAGCCCCATAACCCCCACCCAAAGCAACAGAAGTGCCCTCCCGTCCTGAGTGAGGACACTGCTCTAGTGGTGTCAGGGATCTGACCACAGGTGCCTGATATCTTGGCACAGTTTACTGGAGTCCCACTAGTCCAGTTGCCGCTGGCTAGCTGTAGGAGGGTAGTGGCTGGACAGAGTGCCAGTTCACCCTGATACCCCCAGAGATCACAAAAAGAAAGGTGGGGGCCTGTTTCACTGGCCTCCATTCCCAGCTAAGGCTTGTACAGGCTCCCACAGCGCAAGGGAGGAGTTTAGAGGGGATTTGATCTCACCTTCAAGGACTAGAATCAAGCTTCCCCCTCTCTGGCTCCCTTGATGTGCTGCAAGCTTCCTTTCCACACCAGCTTCCTTGATGTGCCGCAAGCTTCCTTTCCACACCAACTCCCTTGATGTGCTTTAAGCTTCCTTTCCACACTTTGGGCAGCTGTCTGCAATTTCCTTGTTCAAAAGTGCACGCTCCACAAGTCTCACAGAAATAGCTGGTCTTCTCCCATGCTGCTGATGCCCTGGATTCTCATTGAACTCTTGGCAGCAGACTCCATCCATCATAGAGAAAACTTCCTTAAGTTCCAGACGCAGTGAGCAAGTGTCTTATCTCTTGCCTTCACACTGCGGGTCGCGGCTGGCTTTCTTTGGACAGACCTGGTGTGGCCGCCTCTTCAGTCATAAAACCAATCTTGAACAACAGCTGACCACTCGGGCCAGACTTTTATCACCTCTGATTGATAGGCTCATCCAATCAGAGGGTCTGCTACTTTTGCATCCTGAATACATGCATGCATCCCTCGACCTCAGAGCCAAGCTCTAGGGTCTCAATCCATGGAAACAGGGAGACCCTCAGTGGACAAGTATGATTGTCATGCTCACTGAGGTAGGGATCTAGAAACCATACAGTAGCTTTTGAGTGACTTGCCTGATGATTAGCATAAGGCAGGGGAAGCACTCCTTTCAGAGACATGCAGGAGACTTCCCGTCCCAACAGTTAGTCTCACTGCCTGAGTATCACTTACTGTAAATTTGCAGGAATTGAACTGAGTGTGCTAACAGCCAGTGTCTGCTTTTTAATATAAGGCCTCTGCTGCAAAGATCGGGTAAGAGGAACTGGGCTGGTTACATGTGAACACATGAGCACAGGCATGTGCTTGCTGCATGTGCAAGACCACCATTGTGCAGCCCGGTATCTGTGCAGAGGTAGCCTATCGCAGAAGGGACTCTGCAAGGATTGGTAATAACCTAGGATAGGCTTTATAATATGAGTGGACGTTCGTAGTCTAGGTCTTTAGTGCTTTCCAGAAAATCTGTAATGTATACATTATAGGCAAAATCTGCCTAAAGTGCAGTTTCTCTCCAATTAGGCCTCCAGTGAAGAATTAATAAATGTAAAAACATGCACCACAAATTTGAATCTGCAGTCCCCATTAACCTACTCTACACCTTATGGGACTTCTTGCATTGACATTTTTTACTTGTTCAGTTCATTATCAGCCCTACTGGGCCGAATTGATTAGTCTGCTCCCGAGCAGAGGGATCAAAGCCCTCCCCACACAAAAGAAGCAATCAACAATGATTGACTCAGTTTCTTGGAAAGGAAGGAGTTGAGAAGGAAATCTACATCTGATAATTAGATTGTCATGCTGCATCTGGGCTGGGACAGCCCAGGCCCACTGGAGTAAAAGAGGGAGCCAACACAGGAGGGCCTCACCTTTGCAGTTTTGGTGAGAAGGGATCAGGCAGCTGTCAGCTGGGGGGTAGAGCTAAATGCCTCAGGGGCTCTTAACAGAGAAATTATGGATTGTCCCAGAATGCAGTACAGGAGGACTGGGTCAGGGTTGGAGGGATTATGTGGCATCCTAGGATTGGCCATGGGTGCCTGGCGTGTAGAACTTTCTAACCCCACTTAAAATCCCTTCCACAAAGGATAGACAGTTGAAAAGATCCTGGACCTAAGAGCTACAATGGCGTAAGGATGCCCACTTGGATGCCTTGCAACGATGGACTAAGTACTCTAGTCGACCCCCGGACTAGGATAGGTCTCTTGATGACCAGTGGTGCGGCCACCTACGTCCCTCTAGGTACCAATTGGGGGAAATGGACCTGCTGGGGGACTTTGGATGGTTCCCCTAAAACGTCTGTAGTCTGGCCCTCTACACTGCTGCTGATACAGAGGTACCCTGCTCTGCAAGCCACCCAGAAGGCCATGGAAAATGGGGAGACTGGCACAGAGGGTGTTCTGCTTCTGGTTGTGGAGTGGCTGTGGAAGACACCCCTCACCCAGCAGAAGAGAGCCTTTGGCGCTTAGACAGAGGACAGGTCTAGGGCAGGGAGCAGTAAATATCCAGCTCCCCATGTAGGAGGGGAGGACAGGAGCCCTAAAGAAACTGCTCCTGGTGGCTAGGGCTGGCCACCAGGTGCAAAATGAGCCAAAGATGAAGAAAAGTTACCTTATGGGGCCTGAGATAGGCAGTTTTAAAAATCTGCCTATTAAAACAGAAAGATAGACACATAGCGCTCCACAGTACTTGCTTAAACTTACCCCCAGGGTGGACCAGGGCTTGGTGGTCTGCGAATTATTAACTTTTCAATCTCCTGGGGGGAGGGCTTGTGTGGGGTCGCCTCCAGTAACAGAAATTCAGTCCCGGGAACCCCATCTTCCAGGGCATGGTGCGATTCATGGAATTCTGGGTGGGCCCATTCCCTTCCAGGATACAGGAGGCCTCAACGAGGCAGGAGTCAGGCGCACCAACCTTTTGCCTCCCTGCCCGTTCTCATTGCGGCAGAGAGAATCTACACTGCTCCTGCCACAGGTGCGAACAGAGAAAAGGGCTGGCTCCGCACAGTGGGGACACAGAAAGGAGGATGCTGGCTCCCACGCAGCTAAGGAACTGCGTACAGGGAGCTGGCTGTGATGATGGGGGGCCTTGATGTCCCCCTCGTGGTCCCCAGTTTTTAAAAATGGCACCAGGGTGCCCCGAGTCGGTCCATACAACCAAATAACATTGCAAAGCCGCATTCAGAAATAAACACCCACTCATAAAATATTCATAGCATCAGGCGGACTGATTGGCCTATTTTCTTCTGCTTGTGGTGGCTTCATGATGGCAGAGGCACAACCCACGACATTCTAAGTGTGTGTGGTGGGCTGCATGAGGTGCAGCTGCTCCCCGGGAATTTAAAAAAAAAAAAAAAACTGATCCTAAATCTCCTGGGGGCTTAAATGGATGAGCCCAGGAGAGGTTTTCTTTGATTTTTAAGCACTCCTGGAGCTTTTGTGCATGAGTTCAGCAGTGCCGGGACCCCTTGTGGTTGATCCTGTCGATGCATTCTGTGGCCTGTAGAGTGTAAAGAATGACTCTGACACGTGTTTGTGGTTGTTTTGAATACAAATATTTTATTGACAGTATTGCTGATGAACACTGCAATGGTTTTACTTAAAATGAATACATTTGAGTATAGTTATTGACCCCATTGGTATTAATGGTGATATACTGGTAAATTATAACGAGGCTGTTTTATTAATATGGTGACACCCTGACAAAGTCAGGAGGACTGGCTTATGTGTTATGACACCCCCTTATGTGGTGTTGTTGCATCTGGTATAGGCTGGGGCTGATGTGATTATGGCATTCAGGACCCACTGGGGTGAAATGTGATACGAGTGTGTCCACAAAGGTATTTCCATCTACCTGATGGGCATATTTGTTATTTAATGTGCGGTATTTAGTAGCATTTGTGTAATAAAGTACTTTTCCTTTTAAAAGAAAACACTAATCGGACAATAATTTGAGTGTCGTTGTGTGCCAATAAATTTGGATTTCTAGCACACATCACCTCCCCTCAGTAGGCCTTGGACTGCTCTGCTTCACTACCCTGAGAGAGTCCAGTGCTGCAATTGGTTCCCAGTAATGAGACAATTGTGGAATTATTACTTGTGAAGTACTCGTTGCGTTTGGAATTAATAACCCAATTTCTTACACGCACTGTATATACAGGTTCAGATCACTGTCTCCACGCTTGGCTCAAAATTGTTTTATTCTGGCCAAATCTCTTGATCTCCCTGTGCCTGAAAAAAAATATGTATAATTTAATGTGTGTAATGTAATAGTATAATTCCCACTTGACGTACATGAGCTTCTAGATTGTTCATCAACCACCCATGCAATGTACAGTGCTCTTGCTTCATTGCACTATATAAATACCAATACATACATACATGAGGATGGAACAATATTTGGAGTGGATGACCATGCTTGTCATGGGAGGCTTATACTAGAAGACTGGCCCACCTGCCTTTCAAATGGTTTTTCAACACATTTCCCAGAAATTTTAAACGCTTATTCACACTAATTGAGGTTAGCTATGTGCCAAAAACACCATCTTTACTATTGCAAGTCAAGGCTTTTCTTCATGCCATTTTTTAAAATTTATCTTTCTCTAGAAGGGTGTGAGATCTGTCGAGAAGGTACATAGGGCCACATGTATCAAAATAGCATTTTGCGATTATCAAATTACGATTTTTACCGAATCGCAAAATGCAATGCAAAGATTTCGCGATTCCATAATATTTCCAAATAGTGATTCTGTAAATAGGTAATACTACTCCATTTGTTCCTATGGCCCTAAAGGCCCACAGGTGCAGAAGGATTTGCATTACCTAATTTGTGATTAACTAATTGGTAATCGCAAATTAGGAAATGCACAGCAAAGGGTGCCCGGGGGCCTAAGGCCTTTCTGAAGCCCCCTCCCCCCCAAGAAAATTGTGCACATGTAAAGCGCACACATGCCACTTTGAAAAATGCATTTTTGTGCATTTTTCAAAATTTGCACATGGTTACCATCGACTTGGAGTAGATGATAATTACCCTTTCGTTCTGGAAATATATTGCATTTTCAACTTAATTACTTTTTTTATCTGCTTGAAAAGTAAATATTCAGATGCCTTTTTTTTTTTTTTAATAACTAGAATAGATAGGTTAGTGAAATATTTAGGTCATGAATGGATTGGCATGTTTATCAAGTCTTTGCCATATAATGAAGATTCAGTAATGGTTTCAGTTATTTAAGTATGCATTGGGCATGCCAGCTAAAATGTTAAATCATGTTATTGGCAAGGCCACTGGAATTATGCAGCAGGGCAGCACCAAATTAGGCAGCAGGGTTGACTAAATTATGCGGCAAGAAAAAGGCAAATTATGCAGCATAATGCAGCACTTTTTTTGATAGTATATATTACTTTGTCATTTTTACTCATGGTAAATCTGTTGCTAATACTATCAGTTTAAGTACCAAATACAGAAATAAGCAAATGAAAGATGACCAATTAACCTTTGCGAATGGCCTTCTACTGCTCGGAAACACGTTGCCACATTGTTAGTAACTTTTGATCAGTTTGAGATGGAAACACGTTTTTTGTTGTCAGATTACGCAGCAGATGATGGATTAAATGGGAAATGCGGCAAATGCATAGTTATGCGAGAAAAGCTGCGGCCACAGATTCGCATAATTCCAGTGGCCCTGGTTATAGGGCCCTGTACTCTAGGAGAAATACACAGGTGAGCAGGAAAAAGCTGCCTCCCGAAAACACAGTCATTTCTTGAACATCACGTAGGAATTAAGATTGTAGGTTTCATAAAAGGGCAGTCTTGATTCTGATCTGAGGCCGATCTTATTTTTTGATAACAGTAATGGTGGTATTAGTATTATCCTTACTCCGATTCTCCCTTCCTCTTCCCAGTACTTGTCTTTCCTTCTCCCTCCCAGAGGTGATTGATTGGTGATTCCGTGTGATGCTTTGTATGATATGATTTTTTGGGGGGAGTTTTATGTAGCGCGAACTCGACCCAAAGGTATCGGAGTGCTTTACATGTGCACCAGTTGTGTTACAGATGGGCACGGGGAAATTAAGTGATTTGCCCAGAATCACAGGATGTTAAGCGTCCCTGCCGTTAAGCTACATCCTGTCCGTTGTCGGGCTGGATGCCTGACCTTTTACAGGGGCAGGTACCGATGCCTGGCCTCAGGAGATTTTGGAGCAAAACTACTGTTTCAAATATTTAGGGACCTTTCCAAGAGGCACCAATCCAGAGGAAGGAGAAAGTCTTCCTCATAAAGAATGGGATGCGGAAAGGGATGAGGAGGTGTTGGCCAACGCCACCCTAACAAGTTGACTATTGATGTCCACGCTTGTTGAGTGATGACGAGTTATTTTTGTTCGGAAAGAGTTTCACAGTTGGTAAATTGAGTTTAATAATTGCAGTGCCTAGAAGCACCTGGGTTTTTCTGGTTGCACAGCAATCATTGGCTCGCTCAGCATCTTACACACTCGTTAAACCCTGACACATTCACTCTCAATGACCCCAACAATCACAGGCTCACTCATGCACACAAACTGTCTCCCCCCTGCGTCTTTTTGTGCCCCGCCCCCTCCAATCAGCTAATGAAAGATAGTATTGAGGAAATAAATGCACCTTTGATCTTTCCTTTCAAGTTTCCCGGTGTGGTTGATTCGTCATTTTAAGCTTTAGATTTAAAAAATGAATGTAAATTTCCCGCGGTACAATTTGTTTATAATATTAACTACATCGAAGCAGGCACAAAATATATATATATCATCTTTAAAAAAACAAGTCCAAAATGGCGATAGATGATGATTGTCGGTTTAGTCTTTTAACCAATTCATGAACCAGTCTCTGTCTCATCCTACAGCAGTGCTGATTGTTAAGGACGGGACAAATACTTACGCAGTGACAGAGTTTATTACTAATGAAGTACAATTACTATTACTGCCTTATGTAACAGCCCTGGCTGACGGAGGATTCGTTTTCAGGGAAGTCCGTGCACCGGTGGAACAGATAGGGGCACACTTAAGCTGTGTACATACAATCCAGCACCCGCTGTTTAATTTATTTATTATTAATAATAATAATGATAAAAATATAAGGGCAGGCGCAAAAAGTTTATTCCAGGAGCCTCGTACCAACAATGCTGAATGACTGAGTTGACGAACACCAATGCTGTCTAGTCTATATTCCAACTAATGACACTTTTTTCCACTGCTCTACACTTCTGTTTCTCTGTTTTGTCCTTGAAGGTTCTTTTTTATTATTCCTTCTTTCTTCACAGTTTCCCCATCTTTCTCCGCCTCCCTCTTCTGGCTTTCTCACTCTTGCCCTAAGTAAAAGTTTGATGAAAAACAAGTCCTGATCCCCCAGAAATGAGTGCCAGTGCCCACCTCTTGCAAACATCTGCACAAATTAAGCATGTTTCGGTCTATAACCTTGATATCTGTGTTATTGTTTCGGATATTCGCGATATCGTGGTAAATGAGACTGCTGCAGGTCTCCGTTGCCTGGGGCTATACCGAGGAAGAAGAAAGTGTCCTTTTCAGTTTGAATTTCTGAACCACTTCCATCCCTTGCCCTCTGTGTGTGCCAGCATTGTATGTGTCTGAATGCAGCCTCATTTGTATTGCAGGTCTGAAGCTGGGCATGGAGCGGGATGCCTACGTCATGATAGCGGAGAAAGGGGAGAAGCTGTATCACATGATGATGAACAAGAAGGCCTGCCTCATCCGAGACAGGAGGAGAAAGTTCAGCACGGTTCCCAAGTGCTTTCTTGGCAAGTACGTCCCGTTTGATTGAAAAGAGCTTTTCGTCCCAATTAACCAAGAGGGCTTGTGTGGTTTGCATTCCTTCTTTTGCTTTGCCTGATCTGATGTGCTGTGAAGGAGATAAATTACTGGAATTATCCCTCATTACCTCCTCAACCTGTTCAAATTAATCATTATTGCATTTTAGGTTAAGTTTTCCTTGAAGTAAAAAAAAAACATCTTTGCCAGCAAAGTCTATTCTTAAAACACTTGTGTAAGTTGTTCCAGATGGAGAGCAATGAGAAAATGGGAATAAACTGTGATTAATGTATTTAGAGCGGGGTGTGGCGTTCATCTGTGATGTCTGCCCCACGTTGTTGGTGGTGTTACTTTGGTTTTATGTCACTACTTTGAGATGACACTACATAGTCACCACCGCATCAAAATGATGTTTGCTGACAATACCATTACTGAGAGTACAACTGCGTCCCATGAGGTAAGTACTTACCCTATTTATAAAACGTACCCTAACCCTGCCTCTAAATCGTATCCTAAGAGTAGCATTAAGCCTCATCCTCAACCCTATTGTTAACTTCTACAGTAGCTTAAACCCTACGCCTAACGATAGATACACTGTATGCTAACTCTAACCACAAACTCTACTCTTATCTTTACTGTATCCCTGTCATTCCTAATACATTTAGCCCCAACCCTAAGGGTAAATTCACTCTACCATCAACCTAACCCATATCCTAGTACAAAACCTGTCCCTTAATCTAACCATAAACGTAACACCCTTTTCATAATCCTAAACCTTAACTCAGAGTTTTACCTTAATCCCAAGCCTGTCTCTTAATCTAAACCTAACCACCAAACCCATCATTAAGCCATAACCACAATCCTAAGCCTAACAAAAAACCTTACTCTGAGAGTCAAACGAAGTCTAGTCCTAAGTACAAAACCAAGCCCACCCTATATATTATCTCAACCCTAGCCCAAACACTATGCCCAACCATAACAATACACTGTATGCTAATCATAGACTTTACTCTAATCCAAGTTCTAATACTAAATGTACCCCCAAATTTAAGACTAAGGTTACACTACCATAAATCTTACCGTTGTCCTAGTTCAAACTCTATCCCTACCGCTAACCATAAACCTAACACATTTACCATAATCCTAAACCCCCAAGTCTGAGTCTTAACCTCAAGTTTCAAGCCTGTCTCTAAACCTACCCTAAAACTAACCCCAGAGCCCCACACTAATCCTTAATCATAATAATTAACCTAATCCTATACTTTACCATTGAATTAGCTCTAAATCTGTCCCATATCTGTGGCTAAGCCTAGTCTTGTCCTCGCCTTAAACTGAACGTTAAACCATAAGGTAATCGTAATCCTAACCATAAACCGTACCCTAACATTAAACCTTTGCCTAAACTAAGTCTAAGCCCATCCTACCCCAGACCTAAACCTTACCATGAACCAGACACTAACCATTCTTCAGCACCGAACACTATCACTAAAACGTGCCACAGTGCATACCTTATGTGATGTGCTGTTCACACTAGTAGTAATTTGGAAGACGTGTCTTCGAAGTAGCTGTACGTTGATGTAGTGAATTCTCTTTGCGGGTGGGGGGCCGCACTGCCCTTCTCTTGACAAGAAGCCCTCTTCCTAGTACAGGCCTTCCTAAAAGTTCAGAAAAGGGAGTCCACAAGAGTGTAAGGCAAATATTCCATTTCTGACTTTATTATGGAAAGATATCGCAGAAGAACAGACGGAAGTCATTCTGTCTATCAAATCTGTACCAAATGACTGAAAAACATAATTGAAAGGCGAAGCATTCCAAATATCCTCGTTCTTGTAACATTTGTAACCCCGATTCTCTGGTGTCTGGAGCTATTTAGTCATGAATGTCTGCAAGGAGGGAAAATGTGCAAAAACCACGTACAGCAGATGGCATTACACACTCCCCAAATGCTAAAGACAAATATTCGTTCACTCATGAGTTAGTGGTTGCCAGAATGACGTGGCAGCAAAGTATTTAGATACAGAATCTCGTCACGTCTGCAAATGTGTGTCACTCTGTTCTTAGGAAGTTAAAGGAACAATGTTATGTTGTTTAGGTAGAAGGCACAGCGTAAGCCTCCTGCTGTGGCCGTACAGTAGTTGCCAGGTTTTATGCATTTTGGCAGGCTTGTCCCTGCATAAAGGGGCATCAATTTGACTTGCCTAACATTGAATAGTAAAAAGTGTGAAAGTAAAGAAATAAAATACACTGAGGGAAGAAAGACAGATGGATGAAGCATGTCTATCTAATGGACTGCCAAAAAATTATAAATTCTCTGGATGTTCTCGAGGAGGAACGAGATGCGTATGTCGGGATTGGCACACGAGATGGGACGGCTCCTCCAGAAATGGGAGAAGACGCTACTGCACATAGCTGGACCATAGAGAAGCGTAATGCTTTCAAAGCAGCAAAGTGTTTTGGTTAATGCTCTTATGCAGGTTGTTGTACTTTTGACTTTCAGACCATCCGCCCTTTCAGCCAATCAGAATAGGTCACTGTGTTTGGACTGTTCTGATTTGCTGTGGCAGCCAACACAAACACTATGGACAATTTATACTCCAGGGAGGAGTGCGCGGTCTGAGCTCAAGTGCTTTTCTTTGTTGGGACACAAAATCCCCTTTTTTACTAGTTTGATTTGGAGTTAGATGTTGGCAGTTATTAAATTTACATTTTTCCACAGTGGTTGTACTTAAAAAAAAAAAAAAATAATAATAATACTGGGCGTGCTTTCACCAATTTTTGTTTTTGGTGAAATATTTTCCCATCCCTGCTCAGATGCAACTAGCTAAGCCCTTCAAAATTTCACCTACTGCTATATAGCGTAGAGGGCGTTTATGCATTAATCATAGTCATAAGGTTTTAAAGTACCTAATTTTAATGTTTCACCCACTGTCTGTGCCAGCAGCAAAGATCCTTTTTACTTAAGGCCTTTCTTGGTAGAACAGTTGTATCTGCACAGGGTTGTAAACTGTTCCACAATGGTGGGCCTAGTTCCAGATTGCCTGAAACAGACTTGGGTCACCAAGTTACTTAAGAAGCCATCACTGAGCAGAAGATCCATCTAACTGGAGCCTAATTGCTGGGACTCTTATCCTTATTAAGAACTTTGATATGGTGGTGACAAAACAACTTATGTCACACTTCGAGTCGTACAGCCTGCTGTGGACCTACAATCGAGGTTGAGGCCCCACGTAAGCACAGGATCGAGGTTGAGGCCCCACGTAAGCACAGGATCGAGGTTCAGGCCCCACATAAGCACAGGTGCAGACTTGCTGAATGTTTGTGAGAGACCACTGTAGGTGATGTGCAAGGGGTCAGAAGCACTGGATCTCTCAGCCATCTTTGATGCTATAGATTCTATTGTGACCTTTCTGAACCGATGAAATCTGGTGACATGAATATCTATGATCTCCCTTAGGCGGTCTGAAGTCATCTTGACAGATTAGGTCTTACAGGTTCTGAGAGATGGACAGCGAATCAGTGGTAGTTTTATGATGTGGAATAAAGTTTCAAAGCTCGAGTGTTAACGCCTTTGCTTTTTTTACCGTTAATAAAAAACTCTTACACTATCTAGTTGAGGCGGGTGTCCTATTTCACATCTAAATGGAAGAGAGACAGCTGGTACTTCCCTTACGTGTTGCCGCCACGTTTGTCTAACTTTGTGGATGACATCAAAACAACAGATCACTTCTCTATCAAAACTCTTTGGCTATAGACCTTTGGGATCGTTGATTCCCTAGTGAGGGTGGCTTTGATATTCTTTTAGTACCTGGATTCTCCACCGTTTATGGAGACTTACAAATCTATTGACTTGACTTATACAGTCTGCAAAGTTGCGCAAATTTACTTTGGCACAGATAGTTTTTTTTTTAACTTCATTTTAAGTATACAAATATTGTGGGTGAAAATTGGTTTAAAAGTTTGTTTTTGGGTGGCAAATTTTTCATGCAAATAGCAGTTCTAATAGAAAAATTCTCCCATTAAAACTTTTTTAGAAGGGGGAACTTAGCTGATCGGCAAAGTTGAGCATATCTCACAGTCTTCACGATTTTGTGAAGTGGCGCCCTTCACACAACTCCTGCAGCGGGAAAAGAATTCCTGCACTGTCCAAATTCTGTTTTGGCGCAGGCCATACATCACAGTGATAAATCTTGCATTGTCATTTTGAGGACCATGAACACCAAGTGCAATAACAAATACAAACTAGGAAAATATGAGGCAGCTGTGATGTCACATTTGGCACTATTTCAGCGTCTATAATTGAAAGAATGGTGGGGCGGATATTTGATGCAGTTTAGCCTGACCTAAGAGGTGAATGATCATGATTAAACCTTCTTCTGC
Organism: Calotriton arnoldi; assembly: GCA_963921515.1. NCBI lineage: Eukaryota > Metazoa > Chordata > Amphibia > Caudata > Salamandridae > Calotriton > Calotriton arnoldi. The sequence continues at coordinate 1,389,419 of CAWUFW010003211.1, read as the reverse complement.
TAGAGTGGTGATGTAGACTGTATGACCTGTCTTTGGGATCTTGTCCAAGCCCAATGTAAGGTGTTTCCTGATTGGAGCCTGACAAACTGTATCACGACCAAAGCAATTTTCATGTCGGAAGCTAACCTCCTGGACTTTCACTAGTTTCAATATGTGTTCTCATGACACCCTCGAATGCCAGTTTGAGCAGTGGGAAAGCTCGATGGATCACATTGTCCGGTGGTTAATTTGTGAAAAAATAAGTGCCGGCTCTCGTCGGGAGGCAGCTTGCACCAGCCCATTGCTCCTATTGGCACCGCCTATAACAGAACTAACTACTAACCATGAAACCCTACAAGTGGGGAGAAGATGTGGTGTAACGGCCAGAGATGCCGACTTTGGAGCTGGGGAACCAGGTTAGAGTCTCTGCGTAGGCTCAACATCCTGTGATTTTGGGCAAATCACTTAATCTCCCTGTGCCTACAAAAAATGAATGTGCCCTTAACTGGTGCTCATGAAAAGCGCTCCAATACCTTTGGGTCGAGTTTGCGCTATAAGCGCCGGTGTTGATGATTAAGTGCCGGTGCCGAGCACCAGCAACCACTGACTCAAATTAAACATGGATCACTGTCCCAAATCATGGACCTAAGAAATAGAGTGAATATTTGCTAGTCTTATTGATTGTTGTAAAGCCATAATTCACTCTTTCCTGAGATCATAAACCATTCTGTCTTGGGATAAAAAATATTTCAATCTTGCAATGGAGGAGCAGGACTTTTCAATCTCACTGGAATAACTTGTGAAACAAAGCTGTGCTAACCCAAATATAAAGGCTTTCCCTGTTTTAAATGTTGCACTGTATTCAGTGCGGTCTGGTGTGTTCTCACCTTGCCCACCGCACTACCTCAGAAGTGCCTGGTTAGCCACGTGGCGTGAATGTGGGCATCTTGGGTAAGTCAGAAAGGCTCAGCTCTGAAAACATAGTTGCAGCTGTTAAAGGTAATTTAGGAAAAACATGATGATGAGGATAATTGTTTGAAATTGGCTCAGAAGCTGTCAAGATGAATCATTACCAAGACACTGATGACTTTGCAGTGGCATTCAATACATGGAGGGAGCTGGGGCTCTTGAGCGCTTAATCAGGTTTCTGAAATGCTTGCCCATAAGTGGCGTGAAGCATAGGCTGAAACACTAATTGCAGAGGATAGATCATTAGTTTATATAATAATGAAATTGGTTGAGCTCTGAGTTTTCATTCTGTGATATACACTTTGTTAGAAGATGGTAGTGCACGACATGCGCTTTAAATAACATGTAGGTATTGAGAGGTGCTAATTTCTAGTTTTTACATCAAGAAGGACCTCGGGCCACGAGAACCCCAAAAGGACCCAAGTCAGAAATCCAATTTTTCTTCGAACAGGCAAAGAGCTGAGATGCCTTCCACAAGGTTTGTCTAGAATACGTCCACAAAGTTATTATTCCTGCAAGATTTTGTGGAAAGCCACCGACAATGTAAATAAGTTCGCTTAAATTCATTTCACGGAAAGTTTTGTTATGTGGACACAGTGCTTAATGTGCTAAATAAAGAAAGAAAAAAATAATACAAAATAAGTGCAGGAGCCTTAGTTTTTCTTATGATCCTGGTACTACGAAATGCTGAGTTGCCAAGTACAAAGACTTCCTAGTCTTGTTACCTCTTCCTCCCATCATAATACACTTCTCTCTTTATCCCACGTTTGCAGTTTACTCTTTACCACTACAGCTGTTTTGCTTTCTTTCTCTGCCACCACCTTCCCTTTTTTGAGTTTCTATTTCTCTGGATCAAAGTTTGATGATAAAATAAGACCTGGTCTCCAAGAATGAGAGCTAATGTCCGCCACATGGAACCACCTGCACGAATCCTAGATAACCTTAAATCCTGGTATGGATCTTGCTCCTTGGTCCAACGTTGGACACACCTGCTGAACACCTTGACGTCAGTTAACACTATGGTGCACTGATGGAGCACTTTAGGAAATTCTGCAATGTCACTTCCACTTCTGATCTCACCTGTGGGGTTTTCAGTGTTTCACTGTTAAATTTCAAAACAGGAATAATAACATAAGGTATGCAACGTCTTCGTGCTACTTTTCGGAAAAAACACTGCCCTCTGGAATGCAGCCTGCTGGCCTGAAGGGGCAGGATCCTGCCCATCCCCCGTAAGGAAAGTAAAAAGTCTAGGTGTCCTTCTTAACGACCAATTATCCTTATCTGACCAGGTCAATTCTACTACATCTTCCTGTTATTACACCCTGACGACTATAAGAAAAATCTTAGTTTATCCCGATGGACCTAAGGAACTGTAATTGTGACCCTAGTGTTATCAAGGATAGACTACTGTAAAGCCCATTATTTAGGTGAAAATAAAGGGACCACACGTAAGCTTCAATCACTTCAAAACGCGGCAGCACGACTGTTCCTTAAAATACTCAAATTTAGCTCAGTGTCCAAAGGGATCCGAGAGCTGCACTGGTTACCGGTCCAGGTGAGGGTACAATTTAAGTGCTTGTGCATTGTTGACAAGACCCTTTACGGGACAGGACCTGCGTATTTCAACAATCGAATTAGATGGTACATTCCACAACACAGCCTCAGATCATCGACTGCCTCTTTGTTGGTCATTCCCAGGGTGAAGACCGTAAAATGGGGTGGAAGAAGCTTCTTCCATCTGGCCCTTAAACTTTGGAATACTCTGCCTTTTACCTTGAGATGTCAAACCAACAGACAATTGTCAAGTAATCATGCGCATAGTCTTTACTCGTTTAATGTGTCAGAGAATTCCCTCAGTGATCATTTTCCACTGTGTCTGTCCGTTATATTACCCTCAAGTAGAACAGTCAGACCTAACAAAAATGATCAGCTGCTAGAAAATATAGCTATTGGGAGATTGAATGGGTATTCCTTGCGCTGGTCCATGGTAGATCAAGTAGCGATAATAAAGACAGTAGTGGATAAATGTAAATCTGCTATTGGGACTTGCTTTAGCGAAACAGCTGCCCCAGATAACATCTTAGCCTCATTCCTGGTGATATCTAATGTAATAAAAGAATCCCTCCTTAGATGTAAAAGCAGCAACAGACATTCGAATGGATGGTTTGACTCAAGGTGCACCCTAGCATATTCCCTTTTAAAAAACGAGCTACATAAAACCCCAAGAAACTTGGTTGATTTGAGGCATGCTAGAGTGGAATACAAACAAGCTATAAAGGCTAGAAAAACTACCTTGAAAAATTAGGCCTGGGAGGCATTACATAAGGCCTCAATAGCGAACGATAGTTCGGCATTCTGGAAGGTAGTTAAAGCACCCTTTTTGTCAAGTGAGGCTGGTCCATCCATTGAAATTGCTATCACCGAGGAACAATGGATCAATCACTTTTACAGAGTATATAACGGTGAGGGAAACCCCGATGTGATGGGTATCAACGTCCAGGAGGATTATAATTTGAAGTTTCCTCCTCATTACTCTGACTTGCTGTTTACTTTGGATGAGGTGGAGCGGGCTTTGTCCATAAGCCAGGGTGGCAAGGCCCCCGGACCAGATGGGGTTCCCATAGATCTGTTTAAATCAAACACCTCACTGTGGGGGCCCATCCTGGTCCAGGTGATTACTGCCAGCTGTAGCGCTACTTTTCCATCTACATGGGTAGAATCTACCATTGTGCCTATTTTTAAAAAGGGAGACAGACAGGACCAGGGTTGTTATAGGCCTATATCCTTACTGGACGCTGTAACAAAAGTAATAGGCAGAATAATTTTAGAACGCCTCCAGGATTGGGCAGAGGAGAACTCTGTTCTATCTGACCTGCAATATGGTTTTCGTGCGGGTCTGGGGACGGTGGAACAGGGCTTAAATCTGTCTATCCTGGTGGGGAAATATACGAGGGCAAAAAAGGGGAACCTGTTTTTAGCATTTGTGGACCTCACAGCCGCTTTCGACTGCGTGGTCCACAGTAAACTCTGGTCAATTTTAAAAGTTATGGGAGTTGATGTTCAGATTGTTGATTTTCTTAAGTGTTTTTATAGTGATGCCAAGGCACGTGTGCGTTGTGGATTGAAGGGTGAGTGTTCGGCTGCATTTCCGATTAGGAGCGGAGTCAGGCAAGGCTGTGTCCTGGCTCCGTTCCTTTTTAATCTTTATATTAACGGTTTGGGGGAGGCTCTTCTTAAAGATAACCTAGACTTCCCTCAAGTGGCCGGACGTCCAATACCAGCCCTCCTATACGCAGACGATGCGGTGCTGATGTCCCGCACACAAGTAGGTCTTCAGAGGGTGCTCGATAGCTTCTCTCATTTTATGAAAGACCTTGGTTTAAGAGTAAACTCCTCCAAGACCTTTATTATGCGTTGCGGCTATGGTGTTAAGAAATCTAAAGATATGTTTGTGTCAGGACAGAAAATTGGGGTAACCAAAAGGTTCTCATATTTGGGAATCCTCTTTGCACATAACGACACTTGGGCACAAGCAGTTGCAGCGAAAAAATTGGTACTCCTAAGAACAACATCTGCCCTCACTAACTTTGCTAGGAATTTGGGAAAAAGACCACCTGAGGAGCTTATTAAAAGTTATAAGGCAAAGTGTGTTTTATCAGTAGTGTACGGTGCAGCGGTCTGGGGGTTCACTGATCTGCAGCCCATCCAACGTATAGAAAATTCCTTCTTAAGATACATTTTATCTGTTCCAAATAGTACTTCATCATGTATATGCCATGCGGAATTGGGACTTCCCTTCATCTCTGACTTAATAAAGCTCGAGCCTGTGCTTTTATGGCACAGGCTCTGGACCAAAGAAGAGGCAAAATTAAACAGAGACATTTTATCAGATACCTTGAAACTGGAAGGGGCCCTAAAGATCCCATGTATAAGATATGTCCGCAACTTTTTAAAAGATCTTGGTCGTATAGATTGTTTTAATAATCCTAGAACTATCCAGACAATAACAAGGAAAGAACTAAGAAAAGAGGGCCTTTTGCTGTTGGACACTATTAGAATGTCATCTGAGATATTGAAACCCACAGTCCTGTATAACCAGCTGATTTTATCTACTTTTAACATTCAACCCTATTTAACTTTTGTACCAGGAGTTTACGATAGGTTTTTATTAACTAGATTTAGGTTGGGGATATTTCACAGACTAGTCACTTTACCTATAATGAATGACTGGTCTCATAACCTCCCACTCTGTCCTTGTGATAATATCTCCAGCCAATCTACGATTCACGTGGTTCTCTTTTGTAGATTTTATATCCATGCAAGGAGAATGTACTTAGTACCAGTTTTAAAATTGTTTGGACTTCGTCAATGTCGACCTGCTCTTTTTGCGCTACAATATTTAGATAACGAGTACAGTGTTTTTAGGATAGTAATCTTTCTGAAGGAAGTCAAAGGAAACGTATGCTTATTTAATTGATTCTAATCGGACGAGGGTGTCAATTTAATACTGTTTTAACTGTAATGTACTGTAGATTATGTGTATATTTGTAGCATGCTTTTTTAACTTACGAATTGTTTTATATGTTTTTTTATGTTTTTATGTGCTTTTATGATTGTCTGATATAGCAATCGAATAAAGCTTTCTTTGACATGACATGACATTGCTCAATTGTATCCTAGCCGTGTGTGACCCAAGAAACGAGTCAAGCAGGTGAGGTCCGTCCTGAATGGTGGGCGGGCCCCGGCCCCACACTCCACCTTTTTGTAATCTTGAAGAGTGTCTGTCAGGATGAGCAAAGGCCAGGCTGACAGACACTCTTCATGTTAGGCGAGTGCTGGAAATGAGGGGACACGACCTACATGTGGCCCAACTCTTGGAGATACTGACAGATAAGCTCACTTGTTTCTCTATATATATATATATCTCTTACTTTTCATTATACTTTGTGCTGGAATTTTTCTGCTACTGTGAGGATTTCTCTGTGCAAGTCTGAAGAGTATTTGCTTTTACACAAAGTAAACGTGTGTATAACTGGAGTTTTAGCTTTTTATAATCCCTTGGAGCCAGAAACCCTGTATAAAAGCTGGTCTCTATTTTCTTTATTACATTTGGGTTGTGGCATATTTAGTCACCTGTAATAAAGAAAGGACATAGCTGCTGTAATACGTTATTACAGTTGAGTAATGACGTTACAACACCTACTGCCAGAGCCAGCAGCCAAGGCTAAAGGCAGGTCACATCGCATACTTTAAAGCTGCAGTTTAAACAGCGAAAACAAGAGGTATATTTTCATCCTTCTGAACTGATTTGTTTAATAAATGAACCGCAATCAGCAGAACGGAGATATTTATTGCAACATATTTATTTTGTGCAATCTGTGGGTCATTACATGAAAGAATCTCTACATATTCCTACACATTCTGAGGTACAACATTTTTTTAATATGATTTACGCTAAACTTAGTCGAATTTATTTTTGCAACATATTATGCACTGCTTTTTGATGTGCATTGCTTTTTGATGTTTAATTTTCACTACAGTTTTCACTTTATTCATGTCTGCAAACATTTGATCTCTTTCATATAAAAGAGCAAAACACCAAAGATTTAACTGTTGTCTGAGAACCGTGATGGTGTGACCATGTATTATAACGAATAAAATACTCTTTGTGGTACATTAAAAGAATATTGCAATTCTCCTTGGAGTTCATGACTTTATAAAGCAAGTTGGCCTTCGCCTTGTTCCTCTGTATGGTCATGTAATTCCTAAGTGACTTGCAATATCATTATAATGCAGGACAGGGAATACTTTATCACATATATGAATAAACACAGTTTTGTATGACATGATAATTTCTCGCTTCCTAACAAACTCTTGGAAAGCTCTTCCCACCACTAGAGTATTTTTTTTTTTTTTTTTTCCTATGATAGGGTTATTTTCCAATTATTATAGAGCGCTAGATAAGCACTGGGGAATATGAACAGGAAATAGGCCTAATCTGTTGAGGATTTCCTCCAGAGATGGCGAAACCCTGACTGTCCTGAAAAGTCAATTTTTAGCTCTTGTTCAGAATGCTAGTGTGCAGTGTAAGTGACATTGACTTGGAAAGCTGCACTTGGCCGGCTGGACGTTGTTGTTTATACCTGTTTTTCTATTTTCCTTCATAGTGAGTTTGTATCTTGGCTCATGGAAATTGGTGAAATAAGTAAACCCGAAGAGGGTGTCAATCTTGGACAAGCCTTGCTGGAAAATGGGATCATTCATCATGGTAAGCCGAAAGTGTACTATCTGACATGACCAATAACACAGGAGCAGATCTGATCCACGAAATAATTCACAAATCACAATGTTTTTGATGTTTCGTTTGCCCGTTGTGTAGAATACGTCTGTGAAACTAAGTGAATTGAAAAATGTATGTACAGAATCACTTCAGTTACTTTTGCAACAGTTAATAAATATATAATTGTACATATATGCCCCAAAAATGAACTGGTTATCTGGACATCCATGCACCATGAATGTGCAGTGGGACAGAATCTGGCACCAGAAATGGCTTTGGCTTGCTGCGCTGCTTCCCAAGTCAACGGATAAATACATGTTAGGTCGCGGAAGGCTGTGGTCTGTAGCAGCCTGCAAAGGGATCTTCTAAATTCGGTATGTACAGAACAACTAAGGCTTATGTTGCTGTGTTCAGAATTATCCAGACTGGATTAGTGCTGCATCTGGACTGCGGGAGAAGATGGCGGACAGGCTGCTATATGCACAGAGGTACTACTCGGAGTGAGTGGTCAATCACTGCACTCTTAAACCAGCTGTATGTCACCTGTATGTAAGCATTCATATCGGCCACACTTCTTACTCTTGCATCTCCCCCATCTGTGACAACAAAGTAGTGGGTTTTGGTATAGGCTGGGGTAGCTGTAGGGGTGGTATTGCTGGTTTTTCTCCACCTTTCACTTTTGTCATTGAGTACGAAGGCCTTGTGCCGAAGCGCCTCACATTGCTCTTTTGTGTTCTGCAAGTCCCATACATCTAACATGGAAGTTATCGAAGAGATGTTCTGCTGTTCTTTGCAGCAGCTGCAGAGTCATGCAGGTCCCACTCCACCACACACAAGCTGCAATATAACAAAACCGAAGCAAAGGGGCTTAGCATAGGCAGAGGATGTGGTAAGCACCTAACTTTTCAACTGTTTGCGTGAGCGTCCAGGGAACCTGAAGAGCACCGATAGACATGTTTTGAGAAACCTAAATAAGAGCAAAAATGGGAACCAGGTCTCCTTGGGAGGATCCACCACCAACAGCCACTCCTTGCACTTGCCCACACCTTATGATCACCATGCAATGTTACAGCAGCCCTACACATGCCTCCCTGGGAGCTGACCACTGTGCTGTCACTCTGAGCGGATCTTCTATGGTAAGTGGACCTTTCACTGATGTTGCCTGGGGCCATGCTATAGATGCACTCTATGGGCTTTCTGTGTGTGCAAGGTAGGTCTTATCCTGGGGAAATTAGACAGGCAGAGAGCAGAGTAAAGGCAGCTGAGGAGTCAGCGGACGAGGATTGGGAACTGAGAGAGGTGTTAGTTATGTCCTTACTCTGCTAGTTGTTTCTGTGCTGTGCCCTTACCACCACTAAAAAAAACTCACCCAGCCCTTTCTGGGATGTGCCTTCCCTGCACATGCTGTGTTTCTCTTGTAGCCCCACTTCTTTCCTTGTGCCTCCTATTTACCCCTTTGCCTCATGCACGTCATCTACAACCAGCGTCTTCAATGCCCTCTGCCCATCTTCCCTCCTGTGCATCCTGCTCTTCCCTGCCACTAATGCATGCCCTGTGCCTTACTATAGCCTTGCTCTCTTTGGCTCCATGCATATTGCCTCTGCATATACTGCTTGCACCACTGGGCTTTCTTTATCTCTGTGCCATGATCACTGCAATGCCTTGCACCCTGTGTGTCCTTTTCCAACAACCCCAGCGCCTGTCCATTTGCTCCTGCAGCTGCTTACGCATTTACCCCACCACCTCATTGTCCTTTTGCCCCTGCGTTTACTTGCCTCTGGACTCCCTGCAACTCTAGGCTGGTGTGTCCCCTGCACTTCCTTTCTTGTCCACCTCCTCTCTTTGCCCTAGTGCTCCAAAGCCTCCTTTATGTTGTCATCTGTGCCTCCATGCTGGGGCACTCTATGCAAATTGTTACTTCCCTACTTTTTAACAGGAGCGACCTATTCCTTGCAGCAGAAGTTGAATAAATTGTCCCGCCTTTTCTGTGAGCGAAGCTTGTATCACTTGATAGCTCTGCTGCAGTCATTCTTTGTGTATGAGGAGCTAAGCCTGCTGCTGTCCATGTGGAACATTTTCTTGTAGACCTACTCAAGCTTCAGCCAAGATTTTCACTCGACAAAAGATAGTGGTCAATGTTTGTTCTACAAGGTGGCTAATAATGAAGGAAACTGGAGTACATCCATTTGCACTTGAAATAAGAGATTTGCACCTTCCTATCTGGAATGTGATAGGTGAGCTAGATGCTGTGGAATGTTCCTGGGTTTCCCAAAACATGAAGCAGCAACAAAATGGCAGACATTATGTCCTCGCCTGTAGTCATAACATTTTAGCCAGGTATGCTGGTACAGCTGTGAAAAGGGAGGTTTTTTCTTAGGTTGTGTGTGCATGATTTTCTAAATGACGTGCAAGGAGTTGAACGTGATGCATTTTGGGACAGAATGCCAGTGGAGTTTTCAGAGAGTGGGGGAGGAGGGGTGATGTGAATGTGTTTTGCAGTGGCGGCTGGCACAGATCGGGAGTGGCAGGGTGGGAGAGCCTAAGGGGACGAAATAATAATTTTAAAAAACGTATCTTACCGCCGCGTCTCGCATCGTCTCTCCTCCTCGTCCCTCTGCACAACTGGAACAGGAAGCACATCCAGGCTCCCCTAAGCCAATCACAATGCTGCAATGCAGCATTGTGATTGGTCTGACCGCTGTAGTGCGGCGCACAGCCAGGGAATGGGAGCCTGGGCATGTTCTCCACCACGGCTGTAATGTAGCCTGGGTGGAGAACATGCAAAGTACGCATGAATGTTTGGCTGGCCCGAGTGGGCCAGCCAAACATTTATGCGCACTTTCAAAGTGTGCTCACCACTCCTCCCGTCTTCAGAGCAGCCCCGCCCTGCAAAGCTGCTGCAGCAGGACAAAATAAAATGATAACCTCACGTTAATATATTTTATTTTCCCTTCATTTCCCTGCTGCAGAGCAGTGGGGCGATGCTCCTACGCCTTAGGGGAGGAGCCGCCACTGTGTTTTTGTCCTAAAGGGATCAGGCAGGTGGCTGCATGGAGTTGAAATTTGAGTGGGGTGAGCCTTGTGGTTTGGGGGACAGGATGAAGGTTTGGAAAGTGGTGTAGAATGTGGGGAGATGGAAAATGTGCTTTTACCTTCTGCTGAAGGATCATGGTGTATAGATTCTTTGGACTGGGTTTGGGTTTGTTTACCTATGCTGTGAAGAAGAAACGTGGGTTAAAAAGAAGAAGCCGGGGCATAGCTCTCAATAGTGCTGTAACTGCAGTAGCAACAAAGCCCGGTGGTGTTAGGGTACCACTTCACCTCTGTTGTTGCTATATTTATCTACTCAAGTGTTCTGGGGGCCATTGTCATTTTTTGTAGTGGCACCTTGCTACGCTACTGAAAATTCCCAGGGATATGCCACCTAATGAGATGGTGGAAGGGTGAGGAGACCTTGATTTTAGCCAAACTTGGATCAGTGGTTGCAGTCTGGCCGCATTAATGTGTAGAAAGTAATTTTTTGTAGGGTTCAATTTTCGGTAGACAGCAGACATCCAATATTAAATGGTCTGGAGGCACTAGCTGGAGGGATGGATATCCGCAACTAAGGGCATCCTGAGGTTAAGTTATGTGACATCCGCACACTGGAGAACTGAGCTGTCTTTGTCAAGTCACACTATTGGGTGTTCCATACCTGTATTGCATATCATTGTATCCAGGATGCAGCCATAGTGGATTCTGTCTTTGACCTGTGGAAAGGTGATTTTGAGGAGGGGTACGCATGATGTATGTGGTTTAATTGTGTAAACTGGCAAGGCTTATATCATTGCAGATAGATTTGATTTTGATAGTCAAGTTGTTACTGGTTACTTTCTCAACTTTGTTGGTTGACGGGGGTGGGGGAGAGGTGGGTGCAGCTTTTACTAGTGCACTAATTACTTTATCACTTTTCAGCAATGGTTTCAGAATAGCAAGCTCAAATGACCTGGCCAATTGAATGTTTACTGGCTGAGTATGTAGGTGTGGGAAGGTGAAGGTCTTTTTGTGACCTAGAAAGCTGCTGGATATCTACTTTCCTGCGTACGCATTTGGAACAGTACATGCCATTCTCATGTTGGCATAGGTCTTCAGTTTTACTTTCTTGATGCAGAGTAGCACACAGGTGTTGTTGATTGCAGAGTATCTCAATGCAGCTATTGAAACCCTGACTAGTAGTAGAATAGGGCTGGATAAGATAAGGTAATTTTAGCCGGAGATTTCAACTGCCACCTATGTGAGTCCCCCACTCGACCAAGTTAATATCAAGCCCAAGTGCACATTTGTAGATGTAGAGGGTCTACATACGGCCCATACCAGGGAGGGCTGGTAGTTAAACACTATCTTAAGTAACCACAACCTCATTTTCTCCTTGTACAAACTAGTTAATTCCTCCAATCCCAGCATTTTACCAACATTCAGGGGTAGGGGCTGTAACTTGATCATTGATTTCATTTTTGTGTCCTCCCCATTCTTTCTGTTACTGACTTTAGCTGTGCAATGCCCATCCAGTGTTTACAACCCTCTTGCTAGAGCGACTGGCGATATAAGTGGAAGTTCTAGAATAACCCAAGAGCTGCCTGCTGTGCTCTCGCCAATAAATCATGCTAGACAGCTCAGATGGAACCCATGCAGTTCAGCAAATCACTGTTTTTAGGGTGTAGACTGGAGTTTCTTATGCGCTTCGACCTAGGTTCCTGCAGTATGTCTATTTTATCAGCTTATGCTGATGTCTCTCAGAAGGTGGGAGCTTTACTCAAGGTGCCGATGGTGGACACTAGGTCACATGAATCTAAGTGGTTTGATCATCATTGTTCGAGGGTCCATTTGGAATTTGAAGGAAGCGCTATAGCAGGTGCTTAGGGAAAGGGAGCAAGTGATGGCTTTTCGCAGGGCATAGAAGCTGGCACTTATAAACTGCAACGCAGTTTTAAGGGAGATAGCCTGGGACAATTTAGGCCAAGCTTGCATCTCCAAGGATACTTCCTTTTTCTGGCGTGTAATAGATCAGTCCAGCTTTGCTCAAGCGAATGGCCTGGTTCTGTCACCACATCACCAAGCAGCAGTGGATAGTGCATTTTGAAAGGATCTATAATGGCGAGGCAAGGGGAGGTAATGAGGATTTGAGTGCGCTTTTGTGGGGAAGATCAAACCTAGTCTTTACTTTAGAGAAAGTTAACCAGGGAATCTTGGCATTATCACAGAAAAACGCTGCTTGGCCTGATGGGATTCCTCCTGATTTATTTTTGGAAGACGTTGAAGTGTGGGACCATGTTTTGACAATGGTCCTAAATCCGGCAGTGAGTGAGGGCCTCCCTTCATCTTGGTCCTCCGCCATCATTGTTCCGGTCTTTAAGAAGGGGGATAAAGATAATCCCCTATGTTAGAGGTTGATATCTTTGATTGATGCAATAGCAAACATTTTGGGCAGAATATTATTAGGCAGGCTGATGTTATGGGCGGACGAGAATAACATAATTTCTGAGGTTCAATATGGCTTTAGACCATGCCGATCCACTTCGGATCAATGTCTGAACTTAAATTTAATCATAAACAAGTATACAGTTGTCCGTCTGGAGTCAATTCACTTGGCCTTTATGGACTTAACATCCTCTTTTGATAGGGTCAATCAAGAGAAGCTGTGTTGCTTGCTTCTCGCAATGAGGGTGGACCCTGACAGTGTATCCCTTTTAAGAGATTTGCACACTCACACTTCAGCATCTGTGCGGTATTCACAGGGTATGGCTTGCTCCCAACATTTTAGAACTATGAGGGGGGTTCGCCAGGGGTGCATTCTTGTCCCCTTCCTATTTACTCTCTCAACGGGCTGGAGCACGCACTTCTCTCGGGGTGGGGGGGTGGGAGTCTGCCCAGAGGTGGGATCAAGGTCTTTGCCGGTACTCCTGTATGCCGACGATGCGGTACTTATGGCTAGGACCACCGTAGGTCTGCAGTTGTTACTGGACAAGTTCAAAACTTTTACGGATAGTCTGGACCTTGCAGTTAATTTAACCAAGCCTTACATGATAGTGGCTGTGGAGGCTATCAGGCAGTTGAAATTTCGTCCCCCCCCCACAAATTACCTCCTAATACCCAAAGGCACCGGATTGTTTTACAAACTGACAGCTGCCAGAAGATGAGCCTTCAAGAGACAAACTGTTATGTGAATCTGATGTCTCAGGTTTATGTACTTTAAGTTGTTATTAGGTACATTACATTAATACAGTATTTTCTCTATAGTCTTTGATGTAAAGTTTTCGTTTCTTTGAGTTGATACATTTCTTTCTATCTTTTGGAAACAATATTTAAGATAGCTTGATTGTAATTTTCTTTCAAGGTCAAATCAATATTATTTTGATCCGCTGTCGCAGGGCGCCTAAATAGAGTGGGGTTCATAAGCCGGTGCCTACTTCGCCTATTTGGTAATCCAGAACTGGATGGTGGTAGGTCCATGGACTACTAAAACAAAAACATTTAGGGTGGATAACCATGTCCTTGCTAAAGTCCCTGTGTTCTCTTATTTGGGGGTGGTGTTTGATACCAACATACATGTAAGCCTCTGATTGATAACAAGAAAATTGAGTTTGTTAAAGCCAGTTCCGCAGTTTTTAGTTTTGCCCAGAGACTGGGTTCCAGACCGCCCAGTATCCTGACGAAGGTTTATCAGGCCAAGTGTGTCTAAGATTTTATATGGTAGCGAGGTGCTGAGTTCCACCAATGCTGAGATGATCCAAATTGGGTTTAACAGGTTTTTAAGGCATGTGCTGTGTGTTCACCAAAGCACCCCGGCAAATTGTGTTCACGAAGAGCTGGGAGCAAGGTTTATAGGGGACATGATTGCTCTTAGGCCGCTGTTAATTTGGATTAAGATCTGGCCAAGAGAGGAAGCCAAACTGAACAGGCTGATTCTTAAGGACTGCTTGTCTCTTGACCATGCCATAAAAATAACCTGGATTGCTTATGTTAAAGATACTTTTATTAGTTTAGCCAGGGACGATTTATTTGAAGCCCCCGAATTTATGACATCAACAGAATTGAAGTGGGTGAGAGATCTTTTCTTAGAACGTAAAGCGTTGCACAGTGAACAGACTGAGCTGTTGAAGCCCACGGTATGGGCTCACTTGTTATTAAAATCTGTGCAGACCATGAAACCTTATTTATTGATTGTAAAGAGTGATCGGGATAGATTTTTATTGACTAGATTCAGGTTTAAAATGTTGCTGCACCTTCTGGTTTCTCCAAGGGGCTTGAGCTCGTCTAGCATGCGGGGCCCCTGTGGCTGCAACAATAGGTCTCTGCAGAATACCCTGCATTTCATGATGTTTTGAAGTTATTTTAGGTTACACTGGAGTTTATTTATTGTTCCTTTGTTAAAATCCTTGAATTTCACTCATGTGCTCCCTGCTCCTATGTTCCTCCAGCTTTTACCTAATGAACATTTTATTTTTCGTTTCCTGATTTTTAAGCGCTGCAATTAGATTAAGGTATACTAGAATTGATAAATTTTTGTAGTTGCTATCTGCTGATTTTATGATATGCTGGTGGTGTTATTTTACGGGGGATTATATGATGATTTTTATGTATGTCACCTAGTGCGTATGTGGTTTTATGGCTATTTCTGCATGTTTTTTGATATGCTCTTTTATGGCTATGATTAAAACCGAATAAAGATTACTGATGATTAACATTATCTCTGATATCTAACGTGTTAAGTTGGGTTGGTCAGAATATGGTGGGGTGGTTTGATGGGAATCCAGATGCATAGATATTGTATGGGAAGATTTCAGTTAGCACATTATGCTAGGTAGTGTCAATAATATGTGAGTGTGTATTGTGATGGTTGTGTTTGTGTGGATTGTACTAAATGGGCATTGGGATTGGTAGGGGTGTAGAAAGCACGTTTGATTGTTTTGAGGAACACCGCAATACTTGAACCTTGATAAGTCAGGTTCAGGTTTATGTCCGGGAGCACATATGTACCATAGTTGACTCAAACTCAGTTTTTGTCAGGGAGGCATTGTCTAGTTTAGTAAATTCAAGTTGGATGACACCTTCTGAGAGGAAGATGAGTCGATGGTCAAGTCATGTGAGTCGTTTCACATACCTTGGGCTGCCAATGGGAAGTGCCTTATGGCATCCAGGTCTCTGTGTGGCTGCAACCCTGTGGGGCAAGATGGATTTTGCCAGAATCCTCTTAATGCTGGCTTGGCTCTGCTCAAAGCTGGTGGAGGCAACCCTGAGTGAAACACCAAGCGATTCCGCAGTGCATGATGTGCTTTGGGAAGCCATTTGGGAGATGCTGATGGTGACAGGCTTAAGGTGGTCGTGTGGATTTGCTCTGCAGTTGTATGTTGGGGGTGAGCTGATCCTTATCAGAGCTCTTTGAAAGTGAGGGATGCCCCCCACAAGCGCATGGGTGTGGCAGGACAGTCTACAAATCCTTGACACTAAAACCGTAATGCGTTGTTGCCATAAATCCCTGGTTGTGTTATTTTTAGATTTCCCAAGTTTAGGGCGAATTGACACGTTTGCTGTGTTTTGAAACTAGACTTTTGGAGTGTTTTGACATGCAGGAAACATCAGGTATCATTTATCCATGTTATCACTGAAAATGTTCCATTCATAATTCTAAATGCTGAAATTAGTCCAAGTAACAGCACATTCATTTCCACCTTACATCACTTTAATGATGTGCTTCTAATTTCATCTATTTTCCGAACACATTTTTAAGAAGATAATTTGAGATATTACGTAATTTACTTAATCAATCTCCGTTTTATCGTATTTCTACTAATAGGTCGAATCTTTAATACTTTAGGAACTGAGTTTGATTGGCCATGCTGCCACTCTCGCCTTTACCCAATGGGATGAATGCTAGAGGGCTGCTTTGAAACCTGAATGATTGCTATGTCCCAACCACGGAAGCACCCGTGTGCCATTCTAGGAACAACGCGAAGCTAGTTTTAATATTTTTGGCAGAGCTGATTTTGGTCTCCAGCCCGGCCCCATGTAGAGTGAAGGCCAGATCAACAGCTGGGAGCCTCTTGAGACATGAAACGATTGCACTTAAAATCAAGGGAAAAACACAGCTTCTTGGTGATGGAATTGTGCAACTCCACTCCAAATACATTCTGAAATGGGAATTATTCCACAATACAATTTAGTGTCTAGTTTCTCTAGAGTTTTAATTAGCTGAACCACAAAGTAATATGCTGAACTGGTGTTTGTTGTGGTCAGCTCAGGAAAGGCATTTGACTTTACTTGGTGTTCATTCCAGCCAACAACTTTAGAAAGACAGATTGCTGCGAACAATTTCAGAAATGACGAAAGTGTCTGATATTGTCCTTGGAACTAACAAGGATCTTTCCTGTTCAGCCCCAAGTGGCCGCTGGGTTTCAGCCCAGTGTAATTACTTTTATTCTGAAGCCTCAACACTTTAAATGCAATTAATGTGAAGAGTCGAGTCTGCTTGCCACTTGTTGGAGACCAGTGCTGCTGGCCCGGCCAAAAGCTGCCTTGAGTATGTGCAGTGAATGCTGGTAGCTTTAATTCATAGCTCTGCTTGAGGGGAGTTTCATAGAAGTTACCCAAGGGGTGAGACAAGAACCAAGACTGTTGGGGGTCAAAAGAGTAAGTGACGGGGCCAAAGCTATTTTTTCCGCGGCTACTGCAGATTTCACCACCCATTGCTCCTGCCAGCGCTGCCAAATACTAGTACCAACACAACTTCTAATCATCACACACCTACAAGTGTAACAGTTTGGACTATTCCATTCCACCCAAAGTTGTAAGAATGGCATGGATGTTCTGGCATTATTAATTTTTTTAATGTGTTTTGAAATGACAAACACTCTCATATGCTCACCTCTAAAACAGACATCGCCACCACTTGGCAGACTTTCAAAAGTGATGGTGGTGAGAATTAAGTGGCGGTGCTCAGCATTAGCAAACACCAGTTACAAACAAGCAGTGGAGGTCAAGACAAGTATCTGAAATGTTATAGCTTGTTCTCTGGCTTCACGAAGGGTTCCCGGTAGGGGCTGGGTTAGTGGAGGTGAAAGAGTGGAACTCCGTTGGGGTGGGCCACAGAGGACTTTCCTGTCTAGTGCACTCGCCTTGGAAGCCCGACTGACATAAGCGATTGGAGCTGCGTTTGCTACTTAGGCAAATCGCCTAAGACAGATGGGTCACGATGCCTGACTACTGCAGGTCGCACCGGTGAATCCGCCCTCCAGTTTCCCCAGGATCACTGGTTTTGTATTGCAAGCCAACATAACCAATGGTTTCTGTCTCACTTGTTTACACACTTGTTTTCACAGCAGTAGCGATTTATTGATCCTGAAGAAAGCCACGACACTGGCCAGGTCATTGGCTGAAACATGTCGATCAGTAATCAGGACGACTGAATCTAATGATTTCAGTCGTACTCTTGCGTTTTTAATCCTAGCACAGGGCAGCCAGAATAAAGTAGATAAGGTGAACCTTGTAGTTAGTTTTAATCCACCTCTTTACCTGCACTGCACACCTCACGACCCCTTAGTAGCTCACTTTGGGTTTTAGTAACAACCCCTCCATTAAAACATCCCTGAGCTCCTCCCTCACAGCGAGGGGGTTGTAGCCCACCCCTTGACTAGGCTTCAAGGTGTGAGGAGGATTCCCGATGATGAAGCATGCCACCATTGGTGGGTGAGGGAAACCATCCTTATAAGGGAACCCCCCCCCTTTTTGTGCAGTTCCCCACTTCACTAGATCCGAGGGCCCTTTGTGTATTGGGCCACAGAGGAGCCTGGGGACTGTCCCTCTCTATTCAGATTCAAACTGTGACATTTCAGAGGGATTCCTTCATCTCAGTGCTCTCAGTTCTTCATAATGGCTACAACCCCTCAAGCTGGAGCAAGAGGTTTGGGCCGGTGGTATCACTTGAGAGTGGGGCTAGTTCTGAAAACCTGGACCGGCTGTTTTGAGTTCTGAAAGCCTTTTCCGGAGCCTGATTACTGAAAAAGTGTACCAACGCAAATATTCCTCTGGGCCTCCTGCAGATCCTCAGGCTGATCTTTGTACTAAAAAGGAGGCTACCGATACTTGTGCGGCCCCTTCTATCATAAACATTGCCAGGCACTCACGTGGGCTGGAGTTGGGCTGATGCCATGAAGCCTAGTAGCATTCCCTTAGGGGTAGGCCACTTAGTGTCTCCAAATGACGGCAAGGGCAAAATTGCACCTGGCTGCTCGTGCTCCCTCCTCCCCTTGCATTCCTTAGGCAGGCGGGCTGGAGTGCAACTTCAACCACCTTCCCCTGAGATGTATAACTGCCTGTGGAGCTATTTCCAGAGGAAGTCTTGACCGTGCGGGCCCAGTGATGCTGCCTCAGAGCGGCCCCAGTGATGCTGCCCCTGAACAATGAGGCACATCACCAGCACATGCTCTGGTACCTCTGGTACCCTGTAGTGCATGATACTGTCTGCACCATCTCAGACACTGCAATACAACCGGCCAGTAGACATGAATCTACAGTACTACGGGTAGGCTGTGGTGAGGCCTAGGTGATGAGAGGCCACTGAGATAACAGGAAATGTTGTGGGCCGCTGACTCATAGTTGACAACCCAAGTGCTGCAAGACGTGATTTACCTGCTACAATGTGCAGATATAGGGAAAGACAAGGGTTCACATATGCAGGACCATTAAAAAAACAGATAGATACATCATCCCCTCGCAAGGGACATTGAGATTGCCCACCAAGACCTGTTTAGGTCAAAGTCTCCTGGATTCCACAGAGGATGAGACTATCGTACAGGCGATCTACACCTCATGGGAGGCAGTCGAGACAGAGTTTGGAAAGGTGCGTGCACACGTAACTCTACTCCATCACGACTTTCAGAAGGTGGTGGGAAAGGTCACCGAAGTGGAGGATAAGATCTCAATCCTGGAAGATGAGATGGCTGAACTTAAAACAAAGGTGACCCAGCTTCTTTCCACTACCCGAACCCTCGAAGACAGAGCAAAAGAAGCTGAAAAGTGATCATGATGGTTTCCACAAGAGGCCAAAACCACTGAGTCAGAAAAATTGCCAGAGACATGGACCAAGTCCTGGATACCTGAAGGATCACTGCTGCAATGGTTTGTAATTGAATATGCCCACCAATCCTTTGATCAGCTACCCCCCTCCCACCCAGTAGTACCTCCACGACCCATAATTGCCCGGATTCAAAATTATTACAGTCGGGACACTATCCTGCGAGAAACCTGTAAACCTTTCAGTGTCACACATAAGTATTTGCTCCATCCGACATTTCTAACATCTCTAGCTACATTAGCAGGACTTCTGTCTTTTCTATAATGTTTCACACTATTTCCTATTGAGGGTCATCTTAAAATGTATAACATTCCTTTGGATTTCTCCCTCTGGATCTTATCTGTTTAATGATATTTATCCTAATACTGACCCCTTAGTTACAACTCTCGTGAACGTCTCACCATCTGAGGCTACAACATTTACAGTTAGTTTATGGTTAAGGTCATTCTGGATCTAGACCATATTATTCACTTTCAGGTAAATTAAAGTGCACAACTTTACTGCTCCCTTAATGTTCTTGTCATTCTTAAAACATGTTAACTTTTAACTTTGTTGCAGGAAGGCTCTTAATAACTGCTCTTTCTATTTCAATGTGTCTTGGAAATTATTATATTAAAAGCTATGCAGCTGATTTTAACTCATTTATTCCCCTACCCCAAAGTAGTGCTCACTTCCACTATGGGATTCTTAAAGCTATGACTCCACATGCTATTCCTCGTTGTGTGCCTTCTACAAGGTGATCCATGCATACTCTCTGCATGGCTGTGTCCTCACTCTCACATCCCAACAGTGCACTATCCGGTTTACATGCCCAGACTGTGCTTGTTTCAGAGCTTATATGGTATTCCCAATACTGCAACATATCTTATCTAAATAGTTATAAACATGGCATGTGCTTGTACTTCTGTTGAGATCATTAGTCACTCTTTGCCTGGTCTTTCCTTTATCTAATTTAGTTCATATGTTGATTTCGTCAGTTCATCTTTCTGTTCTCAGTAGATATTTTGAGGTACTACTGATTGTCCTGAAATATGAGAAAAATCCTGGGAGAAATGCATAGGGGTTGTTAATGGCACAGTCCTTAATAATGGCATAGATGTATTTCTTTCTTTTTTGCTGAGTGAAGGCCTTGTGTTACTGCGCTTGAGCATCTTTGAGTGGAAAAAGTAACCGAGGGAGCATTGACATTAACAGCGGCATGATGTAGCATAGATGAGACTAGTGTCCACCTAAATGGGGCTGGTGGAAAGGCGGGGGGCTGTATAATAGAGGACGAGGCATCAGGAGCTGTCATGGTGTAATTTTCAATTGGAGGAATGTGGCAAGCTCAGAGGAAATAGTGCAGTCTTGGGAAAATGGTAGAAGGAGTTGCTTGAAATAATTTTACTGTGGGTCTCTGGTTTGGGGAGCATGGTGGTGTGTTGGTGCAGAAGAGGATGAGGGAGTTGTCCATCTAGGTGGATGGACATTGTCTAGGATTTTCACAGAAGGTCTCTGAAGAGACTCTCCTGGAATTTTGAGTACCATCAGCAATGATAATTGAGGAAACTAGAAAAGTCGGGTGGTTTTAGGAGGTAGTAGCGGAGACGAGCTTTGTTCAGTATGTCAGAGAAGATGGAGATGTCACGGTTGAGGATTTCTGTGTTTAAATCAAGGAGATATGTCGGCAGTGGTTATGGTAGGCCAGTAGACAACCCCAGAGATGTTCCTTTTGCCTGCTGACCTGCTTGTGTTTCCTCATAATAATTAGAGGACTATGTGGAACATTGGGGGCGGGCGGGCTTAGCAAATAAAAATAAAAAGAAAGATATGAATCTTCATGTTGTGATCAGTTTGTGAATGAGTGTGAATGTGTGCAAAAGGAAAGTGTCAGCGGTATCAACAGGTGGAGGGTTTCAAGGAGGGAAACTGTAGGTGAGGGCATGTGTAGTAGGGAGTGGTTTGAAGGTTAAAGAGGTCTAAATATTGAAGAGATAATCATTATAGGATGTAGCCCTTCATGCTGGTTATATCAAGTCTCAGGACCATGAGAAGTTGTAAGTAGGGTCCCCGGAAGATGAGTGGCTGATGGACCTAAATGAGGGCATTAGGTATTGCTTAGAACAGTTTCTGACTATGTGGGAACTGTGCTTGATTGCTTTTCTTTAATCATTTGTTGTCATGAGGATATGTAACACTGTATTATGTTAACTTAGAGAAACACTGAATACAGTGCCACCATTCAACAAAACAGTCTTGGTTTAATCCTAAATATTAACTTTGACACTCGCTAGCTCCATCTTTAAGAGCCCTGCTTAGGGAATATTTAGCCAGGGCTTCTTCTGATCATTAGATTTTATAACAGAACCTTAAGTGCCTTTGAAATCCTTTAATTGTACTATAGATCTTATTCTTAGATTATGGACAACAGGGCACCTTAGGCTATTTCTTAAAACCCAGAACCCCTCCAGGTAAGCTTATCTCTGGATGTGGTACATTACACTAAGCTGAAAATGTATAAAAGTATATACTCCGACATTTCTTTCGACTATGTGCAACATTTTCTTTCCTTTCGTATTTAACATACTGTTAGGTGTCTATTCTTGATCCTTTGCACAGGGAACCTTCCTCTAAAATCTCTGAGACTGAAATGTAATCCCCCCAGGCTCCCGTCTTTGTAGTCTTTGTCATGCGGGAACTCAGAACTTGTTCCACGTATTGCATTTGTGTCCAACAGTGCTTTTTTTACACAGTTACTTTTTGATTTTAAAATCGATACACATCATGAATTGATTCAATTGTTAAAGTATCCTCCGAATAAACAAGTCTGTTACAAGATATTTAAAATGTTTAAGAGATTTTTATCAACGTTTTGAAAGATATTGTTAATATTTATTTGTGTTCCGTTGAAATCTTTTGAGTACTTTATTAAAGTTTTGAAAGATAATATTGTCTATTTTGATTTATGCGGAGTCTTGCAATTGTATTTTAATGTCATTGCTCTAGTTTGGAATGGAATGTATTGATGGGCTAGATTGTTGATGTCACTTTAGGTCAAAAATCAATCTGTAATAAAATCTTGACCTTCGTAAACACAATTTCCTTTTGTCTTTTACAAACTAGCCTTTCATTTAACCAAATTGTACATCAGACATTTATAATATGATGCTTAACAAGTAAGCTACATATGCTAGTGCAATCCAAAGCTTAGAAAAATGGTGCATGTTTTACTGTTACAGGTATTTAAACTAACAAAAAAGGACACAATGTAAATCATTTAAAGGATCTGAAATACAGCAAATTAATTTAAATGCAAGTTTAGTTGTTATTGCAAGGGAATGAAACTCATTGCATTTTTGTATTGCCATATTAACAAT
Source organism: Calotriton arnoldi (assembly GCA_963921515.1). Classification (NCBI taxonomy): domain Eukaryota; kingdom Metazoa; phylum Chordata; class Amphibia; order Caudata; family Salamandridae; genus Calotriton; species Calotriton arnoldi. Next base: position 1,366,726 of record CAWUFW010003211.1, on the reverse strand, counting down.
AATCCTTATTTTTGTCTCTTCCAGTTTCAGACAAGCATCAGTTTAAGAATGAGCAGGTTTTGTACAGGTTTCGATATGATGATGGAACATATAAACCAAGGAGTGAGTTGGAAGATATCATGTCTAAGGTAAATTAGTGACCAAATGTTAGATAACTGTATCCCCATTCATTAAAACCGCCTTTGCATTTTGAACAGTTTTAGTGACTCAACTCAGTAATGAGCAAATCAAATGTTGGAAGACACAAAGCATTCAAATTTTGAATGCTCCACTGAAAACAATGAGTGACACAGTCCAAATAAGGCGGGTATAGGTCTTCTGTACCAACATTCCATTGTCTGTCTTATTATCCATTTTTAATTTAAACCATTCTGCTCTTAGTGAGTGGAATGTTCTAATAGCATTGTAGCCCTTTTCCCTCAGGCTATACCAGTCATTAAAGACCTACTCTCTCTTGTCGTAAGGACCTGTAGCTCAGGCCTATTACTCTACCAGTGGGCTTTTAACAACTGTTATATCCCTCGATATTGGGCCATAATTTTGTAGTATTGCCTTAATTGTGTTCTTTGCCCCATTTAAAATAAGAATTGTAGAGGGCACCTACTGGTTAAAGAGTATTGTATTCTGAAAAAGACCAGAGTGGATGGTGTTCAGTAGTACTACTACAAAAATGAAAGAATACTGATTTCCTTGTTTTACAAAAGAAAAGTTACCAATTAGCAACTTGCTTTCTAAGCCTGTACCCTAAGGATGAATCTGTGGTCTGATCCTGGTGAACACATGTATTGAGGTTTAGTACGGTAACTTCCTATACAGTCTATAATTAGTATTAAAAAGTGAACCGGATACTCAGTACAAGAGAATAGAAAAACCTTAAACAAAGGGAGGCCCTAAAATACTTAATATGCTATACACAAATAATGATTATCTAAGTCACTTTGTTGAGCTGGTTGGACATGCAACCATATTTTTATCAAATTATTAACATGTTTACATAGGTCCTCTAAAAGCTACTTTGATATAAGTCTTGTACTAGTGGTAATATGAAGCATCTTATTATGTCCCTTTAGCTGACAGGAGTCAAAGTAATACACTTATGCATTTTTGATAAAATGCAAATATAAAAACATTGCTATGTCTCTTTTACATCTAAATTAAAATTACGAGTTCAAATTTACATTAATATTTAGACATCCATCTATTTAATTTGTCCTGACTCGCTTTTCTGGAAGTTTGGTCTGTTAATGAATTTTTGTTTCAATGATATGTTAATAAGCTTACATTAAAAAAGGCATATTTGGTTTTCAATAGACAAGTCAAATCAACAACAAATGTAACCATACAGATTTTATCTCATAAACTATTTATGTTCCCATGTAGAATATCATCTTCAATTCCCAACTATCTGTTTCTCAAACACCTTTGTTTAACTTAACAAACACATTAATAAAAAATACATTTAAGACTTTGGTTATATTTCCACTATTCACATTTCTGTAAATAAACTTTTTATTTGGCATTTTCACAATATGAAACAGTAGTATATGTACGATAGGAGCATTGAACTGTCAAATGATCCACAGACATGTGATCCTCCCCAAAACCTAACTAACTCCCGCCTCCCCCTCCTCGCCCCCCCCCCCCACACACAAAACTTGACAGACGGCATTTTGGGTTTAAAGGAAGTTAAAAAAAATATTTTTTTTAATTGTGAAACAAGTCGATATTGGTACTGTGAGAGAGTTAATTGCTCCCACCCACTATTCTAGGGGCAATAACAAATTGTCTGTTCCAAAAATGCACTATATTTTTAAAATCCCACAGGTACCTTAATCATAGTCACACATATGACGTCAATTTTAAAGTGATGATGCCATTCAGGATACTTCAGCAGTGAATGTGTATTTAGTAAGATAAATATCTTGATTCATTTAACATAAATATATTAATAATGAATACATTTGTAACTTAGAGACCTGATACATAGCACCTAAAAGTGAGTGATATTGTTTAGCAAGGCCTTTCTCAGGGCTAGCGATCCCAATTACTTAATTCCCCTTAAAGAATAAATGACGTTTTTAGGATGTATTTATCCAAGTATAATGACCTGAAGTGCCACTTTCCATGTACACACATTCGGGGCAGCGAGAGGCACTACTAAGTGGCATCCTTCCCTTGAAGACAGTGTGACTACAGGGAGACGCTCCCGCTTGCACTCCAGTTTCAGTGAGACACATGGTGAAACTTGGAAATCCGAACGTTCCCCAATCAATTGTGTCTACAAACCTTCAAAATGTTGCATATTTGCATATCCAATTTAAAAAAAAAAAAGATGAGTTGATCTTCATCCCCAATTAAAATAATTTTGAATGCTTTTTGTCTCTTGCTGATAATGATGCCTTTAGGTCCAGAATTCCAAACTAGACTAATTTGAATACTTGGGTAAATATGTTCCAAAAATCAGCATATTAGATTCTGTAGATCAATAAACTGTAATCTACTTGGGTAAATATTTTCCAGAAATCATCTTAATAGATTTTGTATATCAATAAACTGTAATTCTTCTATTAATAGACTGCAGATTTGACTTGAAAGATCTTAATAATGCTACAAGGTCACACCAGTGTGAAATTTTATGAGCATCTCACTTCAGTCTCTTAATAGCAGCTTTGCAGATGAATATTTGTGTTTGTTGCTACTCAATATTAGGTAATTCAGGTCATATATGCTTCCTTCTAAGGGAACTGATCCCTGCTGCAATAAATGAAGGATTATTTATATAAAAGACACTGCCCAGCATATTTCCTTTTGTAAAACTGCACATTTGCTATTTTAATTAGTTGACCTTGAGTTCATAACTTTTCAGTAGTCATTTGAAAGCATCTATATAATCAGATCGGCATTAACTAAACGCATAGTCACTAATTAGAAAATTATTTTAGTTCCTGCTCAAAGCTACTCTAGACTGAGTTAAAATGATACTAAAATTTGGAAATGAACAGGAACATGTTGGATATTTTTCTTCAGTCTCTGTTTTCATCATAAAATTGAGCTCCTGCCCACATTTTAACTTGCAGAAAAAAACATGGACAGAGTGCTGAACAAATCAAACATTCACCCCAAGTCACAGATCTGTGTTAAATCAATTGTTTCTTTCGCTCCCCACGCCATTCCAGTTTGGACCCAGCCATATGCAAATCAGTCTTAACCCTGCTCCCCATGGGAACAGTCCAGTCCAAACTACCAGGCCAGGTCCTCACTGGACCGGAAAACAAGCATCCTGGGACCGGTTTCGGGGTATCACCCCTCATCAGCCAGGCTAGCTTGAATCCGGTGGCATAGCGAGCACTGGACCCATGTCTGGGCATACCCTTCCCACTTAGAGCGACAAATGCAATTTTTTTTTTAAACTTTTGGCACTTGAACGACTCTGAGTGTTTTTCAATCAAACATTTTCAATTAATGTGTTTTTCTGATGAGTTTTTTATTGATAGATTTCATACTGCTGAGTTTGCAGCTAGTTAAAGGAATGTTCTCAAGTTATTGCAGTGCTTCAGAGTCAGAGCAGTGAATACCAGGGTCAGTGCCAGCACTGAAATAACAGCATGCAAACAAGGGAGTAGAGGGGCTCGTCATTGTGTACCACCTCCTTTCACCTGTTGGCACAATGCCAGAATGCACTAGCAGTGGCCATAAGGAGATGTGGGTTGGTAGGGCTGGGATTAGGGGATGATCATGTCTGACATTAAACAGTTTCCTCGTCTGGAGAACAGAAGGGTTAAATGAGTGTAAAGGTTAATGGTTGGGCAGCGTTAGAGTTAAAGAATTGGATCTAGTGTAACATCAGGGCCTGGGTTGAGAGGGCAGAGGCAGTGGGAAATTTGATAGGGTAAGGGGGACTTCCAGGGTTTTAAAGTAGGACCTATGGCTGGATACGGTAGAATCTATGAAGATTTCCTTGTGTGGGACAAAAACGTCCATCCTAGTAGTGATATCATTAAGCACAGTTTTCTGAACCACTTATGGTGTTAAGACTGCAATCCTTTGGGAGATTTTACAGTAATAATCTACGCTAACCTTCATATATAACTCCTGTATTTTTAATTTCCAAGTAGGTCTGTGTTTAATATAATATTTTACATTTATGTATTGACCGTAGATTGATAATCAAAACCAATCTTGTAAAACACCACATCATTAATACTTCTGTTTTTAATCATTTGACAGGGTGTAAGACTTTACTGCAGGCTTCACAGTCTCTTTGTTCCGGTGGTGAAGTAAGTTTTTTTTTTTTATTCATAACTTGTATTTTTTATATTGCTCAAACTTCCGCAGTTTATCATTGCAACCAACAGGTGTTGTTATTACCCAATTCGGTGTGATGCATTTTATTAGTCTCAGAAAGATAAAAGATTGAGCCAGCCTTGAAAGAGTCGAAGCTAGCTTCTGGCTTCACATAGAATATTGCAAAGATGGCCCCTTTGATCTGTTTCCTGAGTTTAATCAGTTAGTCTTTCAGTGTGACAGAGTTTCAGCTCCAAACTTGGTGACCATTTGTCTTGCTTTCGCCCCTCATTTAATACAGAATCTTCCACACGGTAGCTCAAACCCACAGGGCAAAGCAGGAGACATAACACAGCACCTTTAGAAAAGGGTTTTATTTTACAAAATGCAAGGACTCTCTTTTTAGAATAAGGCTTGGGATTTTATTTTACACAATGCTCTCTAACAGAAAAGGCTTTCCCAGATGCCAAATGCACACAAAGATATATATATATATATATATATATATATATATATATATATATATATATATATATATATATATATATATATATACTTATATGCAAGCAATAATAACACTTGATAGATGCAGCAGTTAAATGCATGAATAATACCATGAATAAACAAGCAGCAAATAATATGAAACAACACTCAAGAAAATATAATATGCTGGACGTCCTGCAAGAGATCAGAAAGATATATATACATCAAATGATTACTTTGGATGTGCACCTCAACTCACTCACACATCACAAAGAAAGCACCTCAAATGATCAAAGCCACTAGCCACACATCACAATGGCAATAATCAAAGCTCAAGCACCTCAAATGACCACAGCCACTGGAACCACGCATCACAATGGCACTAGTCAGAACTCAACACTTCACCTGGTGCAAACACTGCATCTTAGCCCACTCCTGACCGGGGGAATTAAACAGCCGTGGTTAAGAGCCTCAGCAACCAGGGTTCCACGCTCCGAAGTAGACGCGTCCGTCCCCGTTCGGATTCCAAACTCCCGGTTTCTAAGTCAACAACCCTCAGCTTTATAATCACAAAACACACACTAGAAGGTTCGAGAGTTTTCCCTCCGCGCCAGGAACCCTCCTGAAACTGGCCAGCTTCCAGGCAAGCATTCCATGGCAAGAAGGAGTTCTCACGTTCCCTCGCTTGTTCCAGCCTTTATCTTGACGAAGCTCACGAAAGTAGATTAAACAATCTCTCACAAAAACAAAAAGAGCTTGAACGTGATTAACCCAAACAACTTGCAAGCGCTGCTGTGCACGCAGATAAAGCTCAAGCAAGGCAGAGTCAGAATTCCGCAGATGTGAATCCAATTAGATTGGGTTAGGTTCCAGACTCTCGTAGAGGCTAATCTTCTAAAACCCTGCCTGGAAAGTGTGCAGGATCCAGAATTCACTCCTGAAGAAAGTAGAATGCCGAGCCATGTCCCTCTGTGGCTTGGGGGGTGGGGGGAGGTCATGGGTGGGAGGGGTTGCTGTCTCCACCGCACTCTACTTATTTTATTAGCTGCCCCCTCCCTCACCCACTACTTAACACTCATTAAATCCCAGCATGTTCTTTTATACATGACATAGTATATTCCACAGGACACTATGGACGTATACCACACCATGCAACCTACTCCTTATATCCACTCTTCTGCCAAACCCCACCCACCCCGTGATACTTCATAAAAGCGACCATCAATGTCTTTCTGACCTTCCGCCTCAGCCCTAGTTTTTTTTGTTTTTGCAGTTTTTTATAGCGCAAACTCGACCCGAAGGTATTGGAGCGCTTTACATGAGCACCAGTTACATTACACAAGGACACATTCATTTTTGGTAGGCACAGGGAGATTAGTGCAGTCAATCCAATTATCAGCGTCCACAGACTATATCCCAAATACATACCACTCCCAGAGTACCTGCTTCAGTCGCCACTTGGTAAATTAACGATTCCTGTTTCTATGAGAATTTCATTTGTGAAGAGAATGGGGAAATTCAGTTTACCTCTTTTCTGGAGCGATGCATATAAAAGTGGAGAACCCTTTATTTTACATGTGACTGATTTGCATATTCCTGGATGACGTACAATAGAGTTGAACAAAGTCACATGGGAGCCCATATGCTGATAGGAGGTCAAAGCTCAGTGTAAAAAAACTGTCTTCGATTGCAAGCTCTTATGTTATTACGTCCTGGTTTGAAATGACCTTCAAGCCTAGTGAGGTCATCAGCACGACGAAGCTCGCGACCCATTGTTTCCGAAGCCGTGGCCGACGCCCCACACACTGCTCCCCCGTCTTTCCTGCCTTTGTTGTATTACGACACTGCCCCAGACTCGACAAGCATGAAACACTGATGGAGCGATGCATGTTAGAAAGATTGGAGGGGGTGGGGCTAAGCTCGGCCTACAAGATTTCAACTGACCTGACCTCTGAACCGGAGTTGCTTAGCAGATGTCTTGATGCACGGGACACATCATTGTCATGCTAACTTTATCTGCAACATGGATACGCTTCACCAATCGCGTGGAACAAAGTGAAAAGTGACATTTTCCTGTCAGCTGTCTGTATGAAGGTGGGCGAGAACGAGAAATTTAGATTTCACAAAATATGGTTTTACTCTCAAAAACATTTCCTCATAATAAAATCGAAAAGCACACAGGATGAAATTCTTATGTACATGATATGGGGCAGTGAAATGCTAGACATCATGTGGTGATAAGCCCAGATCTTTCGTCTAAATTCTTTTGAAAAAACACAATATTTTCCCTTTAACCAAAGCACGCTCCAGTCTGGACTTCTATAGTAAAGAAATTGCCAATCCCATAATCACTGCTTCATTTGAGCCGGGGGTTGCAGGTGCGGGCTTCCGATACTCATTTTTGGTGACTGGCACCTGTTTTTTTTGATCAGGCATTTTCTGAGGGCAAGAGGAGGAAAAGCAGGGAGCACACAAAGGGGATAGGAGGAGGAAGAGAAACACGGAAAAAATGTCACAAAAAGAGAAAGCAGGAACCTGCAGCAATGAGATAAAGGGGCCTGGGGTGTCTGGTAGTGGATTAAGGAGGTCTGTGGTGGATTCAAGATTACGCAGCCTTGGTATTCGGTGCACTAACATTTAGTAGCACCCTAGGGCTTCTGAGCACAGCTTAGGGCACCGGCACTCATTCTTTTACAAAGTAAGCACTGCCCATAATATACGTGCATTGATTTGTGGGTGGAAACGCCGATATGGCACACGCAGGAAAATTATTACTTTCATGTCATTCTACTGATTCATGGAATAGCCATAAACTTTGCATTGGAGCCACCAGGGATGTGCCCAATGACGGTGGGCCCAATAGTTTGGGATCATTGATGAGAAGCAGTAGCTGCCCCTAGTCAACCTGCGTGCTTTATGGACAGATGCAAAAATGACTTTGAACAGATTGTAGGTGCTTAGATCAGACGAACTTGTGAATTTTAGGCATCAAGTCTTTAGAAGATGAGCTCTTAAGCTGTCTGTGAGAAGTTGGCCTGGTATATGCTGTTCACTAATTAAAGTGGACACCTTGCACCAGGGCAAATCGACTCTTATGGTAGATAGGTTTAAGACAACCTTTTAAAGAAAGCTATCCTAGTGGTAGCTGTGGAGAGCAGCCTTCAGGCTAAGTCTCGGAGGAATGTAAAGCAGCTTGTTTTACCATATAATCTCCTGAATCACCAAATGAAAAGACACCACAGGTATATATATCAAATATATATGTATTTATTTCTAGATAACTCTCTACTAATCTCTTTATGAGATTAGAAGACAAAGATATGCACAAATCAACGTTTCACAATAAGTTAAGCACAAAATATGGCTGGGGCCCTAGGGGCGTACCAGACCATATACTAAGTAAGAGACTTAGGGACCACGACTTGCAGGGAGACAAGGCCTAGGGCCTTCAGAAGTGCTGGGGCCTCACGAAACCACCCAAGGCAGGTAAGTAAAGGACCCACGGGGGACGCGTGCAGTGTAGATACACAGGCGCGGATCGCCGTTGACTTCAATGGGGCAAGTCGCGGTTGGAAATAAAGAGTTTTAGGATACTTCTATAGAACCTACAAGCAAGTCACTTACAGGGTAAGTCGTTCTAGGGCCCACACCCACAGGAGCACCGTAGTGCTGGAGTTACCTCACCCAGGGAAGCCGGGTGCACAGGTGTCCTTTGGTGTCGGGTCGCGGCGTCGTTTTCAATGGCGAACAAAGAAGACTTGCTACTTGCGGGAGCTGAAGAAGTGTCCGGTGGAATCCAAGCCTGGATTCTGAAGAAGGATGACCTGAAAGCAGAGGGGACAGTGTTCAAAGTCACTTGGCAGTGACTCGGGGCAAGGAAGATGGATGCCCACCGTCGTCGAGTGATTCAGGTCGGTTGCGGGTGCCTTGACTCTTCAGCCACGTGGTCCAGGAGGCGTCGACGACGACCAGGAGCTGGATTCGGTGTGTCCCTCGACGTCTGCAGCTGACTGCGGTGTCGGCAACTCGATCGGAGCCAACAAGCCTTGGCAGCCGCAAGTCTCGGGGAGATGAAGAAAAGTCGATGGCGCAGACCAGCAAGGTCTGTGGAACTCACCCAGCGAGGGTAAGTCAGGGCAGGCCTGGAGCAACCAGGGGAGCCCTTTGGTTTCTTTAAGAAGTCTTCTGGGGACCCACAAGCCAGCGGGCAAGGGATCGCGAAGACACCTCGGGCGGAATCACTCAACAGGGGCCCACGGTCACTCGGGACGGTGAAGGCCTCTGATCTTCGGAGGGATTCCTGCTGGAGGTCGGGACCACACGTGGTCCAAAGCACAAGTTCGTAGAACGTTGTGAAGGGGTTGCACTCGACAATAGTGCACGGTACCCAGGGGTCGCGGTTCCTCGTTACTCGTGGGGTCCACTTGCCTCAGCTTCGCTGGGGACTCACGATGGCCTGGGAGAGGTCAGGAAATCCACTTCTTGGGCTGCAGGGACTTCGGACTCCGGCGGGAGCGGCGTAGTTTGCGACCGTCGTTGTCGTTTTTGGTGCCTGCCAAGCAGGGGAGTCACTCCTTGACTCCAAGGGAGATTCTTCTGTCTTCCAAAGGTAGTGGAACGTCGAAGGGCCAGGATTCTTCTGTAGAGCGTCGTCCAGGGGTTATCTGCTTTGCAATGGCAAGGTTCCCCCTCTTATACTAAAAAGAGGGGATGGACTAGCTCTATGACCCCACCTATGGGAGGGTCAAGGGAGGGGTGGCTACACCCACTTCCCTTTGTCCAGTTTCGCGCCAGAGCAGGGGCAGGTAGCCCCTGAGCTGGTTTGAACTGGCATATGCACAGAGGAGCCTTCTGCTCCCCCAGTGCAGGACTTCAAAGCACTCTAGGAGTGCACCCACCCAGCCCCAATACACTAAACCCTGTCTGGGAGGTGGTTACACCTCCCTGTGACAGGATGCCTATTGTTGGGCTTCCTCCACTGTGAGTGTTGGTCATCAGCAGGAGGGCAGCCCAGTGTCTGTGACTGGTGGCATCCATTTTGTGATGCCAGGGCTCTGCAGGATTCTACCGCGTTTCCACAGCAGGTACATGTCTTCTCCCTCTAGAAGGGTGGAATGCTACCCCCGCCGCCAAGATTGGCGGGGGGGGTAGTATTCCAAGATGTTTGACACCAAACACGACATGTTTTGATGCAGCCATTCCAAAGTTAGCATTTACCGCGAGGATATAATGCACTTAAGAGTATATGGTTTAACCGCATCCACAAACAGCACCAGAGAATAGACTCTGAGAGCTGCAGAGGGGCCCTGCTCAGGCAGAGGCACCCCCTCACATAGAAGCCAAGCACCCTGCCCTCAGGATTGATAGGGCCTGCCTTAGGGGTGACTGATAGGTTTATATGTGTGTGCAGGAGAGATATAGGAAACCTATATCTCAGTGAGGGGTGCTGGCACCACCTCACCCAGGCTGCAGTAGCAGGCCTGTGGTGTCAGATTTAGACTGCTTCCCAGGGGTGGCATAATACATGCTGCAGCCCCTGGTAGGCCTGTGAAGTACCTATGCCCTTGGTACCTAAGGTACCATATACTAGGGACTCACAAGGCACCACAGTATCCAATCACTAGTGCACCTAGAGTGCACTCCATGTCATTTAGAGAGAGCAGATAGACTGGGGCCCTGAATAGCAGGGTCCCAGTCCAACTAAGTCATAAACCAGCAAAACACCAGGAAAAAAGTGGGGGCAACCATATAGTCAGATTCCACCTTCCTACACTGTCCAAGAAGCGGGGAAGTTGCAGAGAAGATGAGATGTGACTTGAAGGCCTCCAGTGAAGGTGGAGGCCGAAGCGGCGAGAGAGGATGAGGTCAGACCTTCCTCTAAAGACAAGATGGAATAGTTGAATAACCGAACGGACCAACGACGGACCAGGATAGCCGCACCTCACTGCTATGTTCCCTTAGTGATAGTTTGTTTGATAATTTAGAGAGGTGTGCACATACAACTCCTGCACCTGCCGCTGTTAGGTGCAAACTGCAACGCAGATCAGATACTGAGTGAATATGGAGAGGTGCACCACCAGATTGTCTTTTTCCAATAATGAGGACCGACCAGATTCCTTTACGATTTAGAATTCCTTTATTTTAATGACATCATAAAATTGGTTCCAGCCAACGCGTTTCATTCAATACAGATTGAACTTCATCAGGGCTTATGTTTTTAGTGGACAATAATAATCCAAAGTTGGGATGTAGTAGTTGGTAGGCAATTTACAACGTAATGCGAAATATCACGATATCTAAGAGATCCGTAAGTGGGAAACCATATCAAACAACGTGCTTCAGAAATGTCATGCTTGGCTCCCTGATAAGGGCCCGGCATTCGTACCTTGGGTGCGCACGTTCAGCGTCCGACCTCAGGACCAGATTAATTCTAATCGTAAAGGAATCTGGTCGGTCCTCATTATTGGAAAAAGACAATCTGGTGGTGCACCTCTCCATATTCACTCAAGAGGGAATAGTTGATTCATGTAGCCGAGGCAGCGGTGCGATTCTACATTTTAGCAGGTGGTTTACATGATCTTATCTGTATGAAGTGCATCTCACTAAGCCATCTGCCTTGAATGTAAATGCTATGTTTAAAATGTTACCAGCTTTAGAGATAATTATATTTTAGCTGCAGACATCAACGTTAAAAATTGAGAATTTTCAGTGAAAATGTGGACCCTGGATGCCTAAGATCAGACTCTCAGGTAAAAGCTGCCTTGTAAAGGCAGTGGTGAGGAGGAAAGTGATGGATGAAATTGAAGTATTTTTTCCATTTTCATTGCTCACAATACCATTTAAATTAAACATATCCCCTGATGTTAATATGGAGTGAGAATCTTGATAAATGTAATATCGCAGATTCATGAGTATTTTTCCTTTAAATGTTACCATTCAAGATGGATTCGGATTGTATGGCAGCATTAACATATGGGCCTTCTGTGTCTCTCCTTGCAGTGGTTATTTGGCACAAAATAAGTCACAATAAAATTAATTAATCCAAATAGCATTCCAGCTTCAAACTAAAGCTGAACATGGACATTGTTTTGGCTTTTAGCACAATGCTAGACTACGTGGTGAATTTCTTTGTTATAGCTCTCTTCCACCACTGCTACCCAACGATCCACTGATAACACAGGCGTCACCCTCTGAAGTCTGTACGAGACTGCAGAGCAACCTCTTCTCGCAAGAGGTCCAGCTGGGTGAGCCATGGAAGGGTGTGCGAAAGAACTTTTAACTTTGCCTTGGGGTTCTTAAGTCTTGTCACAAGTTCACACAACATGTGCTGGCCAAAGACCACAACAGTGCTCTCTATTACAATCAATGCGCTGTTACGAGTACAAGGCCACCGCTACTTATTCCAGCATCATCAATACTTATTCTATCAGCACAACTACTTAACCTACCACCACCTCTACTTATACCACCACTACCGCTTATTCTTTCACTACCACCACTACTAATACCACTGCTACCACTTATTGTACCACCACCACTTATTAGGCCCTGTGGGTGTTGGACCTAGAATGGAGGTAGGGATATTTGGGCTCGGGCTGCAGCGCATGCATAGGTTGCGTACAGCAGGTCTGCTTGTTGTTGATCAGCATCCTTGGTAATGGCTGTGCCGAGCAGGCCCAGCCATGTTACTTTTCAGGTGTCGTCTTAGGCTTTTTTGTTTTTTTGCACCATTGTAAAGTTTTTCTCATTATGACCTCCGTTTTCATTCCCTGTTTACAAGACATCTGAATGATGCTTCTTTAACCATCTTGCTCTAGCTGAGACATGTTAGTATTCGATTGGGATTATTGCTGGGAGCTGCAGGGGCTACTTCCAGCCTGGGCATCTACTAGAGGCATTTATCCATATATCCATCCTTTGCCTTACACATTCATCAAGTGATCCTTTTTGCCATCCATCCACTCAGGTTTCCATTTACTCTGCCATCCGTTAACCCATCCATCCACCCATCTATCCACCCATCCATCCACCCACTCAGTCATCTGTCCTATCACTCTTCCCACCTTTCTTTAACCTTTCCTTCCTTTCAGCCTTCTTTTCCTGTTCTATCAACCTGTTTCTTTCATCCTTAAGCGTTAATTCTGAGCTTTTTCTGTCAAATTATAGGCTGATGAGGCCCATAATCAGCCCCACCCTTGCTGTAGTAGCTAAAGGGGAGGTGCACGATGCCCCTAGGGGTGAGTATGGTTGTGTAACCTTGTAAGGCAGTAGGACAGGATTGGGCTGGAGGACCGAAAGTGTGTTAAAGGCAACCTGACCAGAGCTCATCCACAACCAGATCTTAAATTCTTACAATGGCTTCAGTGCTGTAAAATTAGTCCCGTTTTGAGGAGCTGGATACCGGAGCCTGAGCTATTGCTCTGGCTTACTAAACCGCAGGTCTCTGACAATGAGTCAATGGTCTCTTTGGAATCCACCTTGTTGTGAGGCCACCAGCACTAATCTTTAAGGTGTTTCTGCTTTACCAAACTGTGCAACAGGGGACTTTCTCTGATACCATATCATGTGCCTGCCAAGTATTTTTGCTTAATTTGGAGAATTGCTTCCATTAAAATATGGTATTCTATTCTTTCAGTGTTTCTCTCTAAACTATGTATCTTCGAGCAGGGCTAGTCTCTACACCTTGTGCTAATATTTAGGAACACTCTTATCCCTGCTGTTAGAGGAAGGCTGTGGTACTCGCCTAAGACATAGTCACAGGAGTTTGTCATCTTCATGGACATGTGGTCTTTAGCAGGCTGAAAACAATGCAAACCACAGGAACTCTATAGTAAACATTCATTAGCCCAGCACAGCGTGTTCCATAGGTGTATAATGCCTCCACAAGGCTTTGGAGTGCTGGTGCTCAGTGCTGACACAGCCCTGACCTCTCTTCGCAGACTTGGGTGGGTCTCCATAGTGTTGAGTAACAGAGCTGTTCCTACCTCTTAAAGATCTCTTCAGTGACCTCAGCCTGTAATATGTCCGACATCTTCTCAAAAGAAATCATGGATTACTCCAAAGAGCTTTATCATCACAGATTGTCGCTCACAGTGTTAGCGAAACCATTCATACTAAAATCAGAAATAAGGTCTGTGATAAAGGTCTTCGAACAGGGATAAGAAGAACCCCATACTTGAGTCAAGTGAAGGGTTCTCAAGATTCCAGTGCGAGCAGAGATCCTTTAACACCAAAAATGCCACACCAGCTGCCACAAAGGTCATCAGAGCTGTCCATCATTCCCTCATTACATTCCCCATCCCCATCCAATGGCACATTCCACTTTAACATCACACATCATGCGCCCCTACATCACACATCACCCAGCTCCTACATAAAACTGTTCCTATTACCAGCATAAGTGATTGTAGTTTACCATGACAGCCGGTTTTGGAAAAGACACTAACGCAGCTTGTTGTGTAGTTTTCGGCTAGCTGATAGGTCTTTTACTTCCTTGGTGTGAATGACCATCTCTGCAGTTTCCAGTGGGTAACTGTGTGCCACTGTTTACAGGTATTCATTCATGATGATCAGCAAAGCGTTGTAGCCCCGTTGTGTAAGAAAGTGAATTATTAATTGGGGTGGATGGTAGTCCACCACAACTAAAATCACTAACCTGTTAAGTCCACACAAAGGTTTCAGTAATTTAATTCTGAGCTCAACCCTTGGTAGCTGTCACAGAGCAGACCCCTTAAGTTAAGAAAAATATGTAAAGCATTTGGAAGTACCAAAACAATTAAAAAATCAAAGACACAACACAATAAAAGTCCCACTCAATTTCTAAAAATAGAAAAAAATGTAATACCCAAAATGACACCAAAAACAAATCCAGTCAGGGAAACGGGGAATATGAGTTTTCAGTAGAAATAGCACCAAAAAGCACAAAGTACCAATGATAGTCTATGGAAAGTGGTAGACCGGGCACGAGATGTGATATGAGGCTAAACCCGATGGAGTAACTGGTTGGGTACACTAAGAAGATTGGTCCTGGTCAAAGCTTGGAAGTCAAAAAGTCCAAAAACATTTTTAAGTCCCACATCAGAAAAGTGCTTTGTCACCTTTTTTTTTTAGAGAAAAGCTTTGACATATCTTTTAAGTTCCAGCACAGAAAGGGACTGTCACTTTTTGAGAAGGAAAATCGTCCCCGCTCGGGCCGCTGCTTAAATTGTAGCTGGCTCTGTGGAACTAAAGGTAGCATATCTGAAGGTTAGTCCCGCTGGCATTCTTGAGCTTTGGTGACTTTTCCCTGAAAATGTTTTAAGCCCCAATGCATAATGAAACTCTGTTGTTATATTTTGGAGTTGCAGGGACCTTTGAGCGGGATGAAGCTGAAATCCAATCCGAAGCTGTGGAACTGCTGGTCAGATCCTTTATCTGATGAGTCAGGCTGACGCTCTGGCGTTCTGTAGAAAACGTTGTCAGAAATTTCCAAACTTTCTTCTGGTTCCCAAACAACCACAGGAGTACACTTCTAAGGCCCCAGGCCCTCAGGGACGGCACTCAGAGACTCCGAGTCTTAGGTGAGGCCAACAGCAGGGTCAGGTCCAGTTGCTACTGGTCAGCTGGGCACTGCAGGGAAAAGGCTTCTTGTAGCCTGTTGTGTCCCATTAGCCACACTGGAGGTCAGCCAACTGGCCTGTGGAGTCTACTTCTTGGTCCTGGACACACATGCGAGCAGGCCTAGCCCTTCAGGTCCCTTCACAGGTCTCAAACAGCAGGTGTGGTCCTTCAGTTATTCCGCAGGTCCCGAGTGTCTGAGGATGGTGCCTGGGAGTGGCACATTTATGCCTGGTGCCAGCTACTTGGTGGGGTTATTCCTGAACTAACCAACAGAATTAAAACTTCCCAGAGGCAACCCTACCCACTTTTTCAGCAGTGCCTGTTTGCTCTACTGCAGCTAATCCCACCCCTGTCTCTAAATTCAAGATGGAGAAACCTTTTCTTCCTTGTGCAGAGCTTGTGTGCCCACCGAGAGGTGTGGCCCGGGTAATGAGCAGTCCCCTTCTCTGTGGTCACTCAAAACAGATTCTGGCTGTAGAGTTCCTTAAACTGAGTTTGGTGTCTGCCTGACTAGGGGAACAAAGGCTGGTCCATTCCAGGTGTCACTTAACATTTCCTGATACAAAACCCTTGAAGTTAACTAAGTTCCTGGGTCCACCCTAACTGGTCTTCATGCAACGGAAAGAAAACACTTCCCCACACACAAGCCATAGTCTCTACTCTGGAAGCAGTTTTCTCAGCTCTTTTACACCTTATTTAGGCTAGGTACACGCTGCGCATTGACTGGGGATCTAATGAAAGTTAGCCTCTAGCATCTTCAGGTTCAAGTGGAATTTCCAAAATATATAATAAAAATCTGACATCACCATTAGATTGGATTTTCATTAAGCATAAAAATAAGTCTTTGAATGACGTCTGTAGCTGGTACAGATAAAATGTTATAGATTAAAAGTGTAGATTATATACTTTGACTTTCCCTATGTGCCAGCTACAGTCTGACCAGGACAATGTTGTTTTGGGCCAAGTCACTGGTGGAGCATGCCATTTCTAATGACACATGTTCCACTCTTAAATATTGTGTACCCTACCTTGTGGGCTGCAAGGTGTACTTAAGGGGTGACTAATTTAAAGTTTAATGTCTGGTTTTCCTACCAGTCAAAAGAGTGATTTTGACAGGTCTGTTCAGCATGGTTCAATCTGTTGCTGTCGGGCTACACTGGGTAGGCCTGAAGCCATGTTTTCACTGCCAGTGCAGTGGTTGGCACAATGGGTGCTGCAGTCCAATGGTGGCATTTAACTTTGCATGCCTGGGATGTATTTCTGCACCATATACTACGGCGTTATAGGAAAATGAAGTGTTCCAATTAGGTCTAAGCCAATTTCTAACAGTTTTAGTGGTCAGAGCACATGCACTGGGGCCTAAAGAGCAGTGTCCCAGTGCACAGAGCTGAAAAAATAGCAGCATTAGTCCAAAGAAATAAGTGGTGACCACGCATAATCGGACACTTTCTCGCGCATTTATATAGTGCTTTTCCGCCCATTTGTGAAGGCCAATGCACTTTCTAGAGTGTTGAATAAATAGTTATTCAATCTTTATCTTTTTACAGTGCTCCATAGCCATAACAAGATCATATAGTGCTTGATTATTAGGTTAAACTGGAATATTTTCTGTTAACTTGGTAAAATAGCAGGATGCCCATGGGATTATGCTGAAAGGTTTGCAGAGCATCGGTGGGATTTTCTCCCATTCCCAGTAGTGTATGCCCATTAGTGCCTTTTGTTGCCACCACTCAAGAAATGTAGCCAGGGGACTACACTTTTGAGCCTCTGCTGTTAAAG
Organism: Calotriton arnoldi; assembly: GCA_963921515.1. Classification (NCBI taxonomy): domain Eukaryota; kingdom Metazoa; phylum Chordata; class Amphibia; order Caudata; family Salamandridae; genus Calotriton; species Calotriton arnoldi. Next base: position 1,349,581 of record CAWUFW010003211.1, on the reverse strand, counting down.
CAAGTGAACATTAGGGCAGGCATCTTAATGAATTAAATAGTTTTTCTATTTCTATTTTCTATTTATGCAGTTTGTAGAGCGCATGGCGACTCGAAGGCATCTCGGCACTGAAACAAGAGGTAGCACAACCCTGAGGCACAAGGAGCACTTTAGCTGAGTTATTTGAAAAGCCAGGTTTTAATCGCTTTTCAGAAGGGTAGCTCATTATCTGTAGCTCGAATGGCCAGGGGAAGAGAGTTCCAGAGCTTTGCTACATTAAAGCTGAAGGACCAACCACCTCTTCTAGCTCTTTTGACAGTTGGGATGGCAGCCATGCAGAGATTTGACAACCGAAGTGCTCTATTGGGGTTGTAAGGAATGACCAGCTGACGTAGGATGGGTGGGCCTCGGCCCTGTAGTGCACGGTGGGCAATGCACAATGTTTTAAAGCTCACTCTTTGAGCAATCGGAAGCCAGTGGAGATCTTTCTGTCCCTTTCTAACTGACTGTGATTTGGGAGTTCCAAGCAATATACGTACGGCCGCGTTTTGCGCAACCTGCTTTCTGGGTCACTCCTTTGGAAGACCCCAAGTACAAAGAGTTACCATGGTCCAGACGAGAGAGGACAAGTGCCTGAACCACCACTCGTTTAGAGGTCTGGGGAAGCAAGGGAAGAATCTTGCTCAGCATTCTCAGTATTCCAAAACAATTGGCCGTGGTTTTTGTGGCCTGAACTTCCATAGTTAAAGCATTTTCCAGCCCCATCCCCAGGCTTTTTATAACAGCCTTGGGGATCGGAGGGAAGCCAAGGCCATCGGCCAGTCTGGCCCTTGTTGGACAGAGGAATTGTTCCCCAGAATCATAAGTTCTGTTTTTGCTCCATTGAGCTTCAGACTTGACTTATTCATCCAGCTGGCTACTTGCTCCAGGCAGGGCCCTAGATTAGATATTAGAGGGACTGAGTCTGGGTAAGAGACAACACCAGCTGGATGTCATCCACATAGGAGACTATGGAAATTCCAAAAGGAGCTACCATATCTTCCAGAGGTTGAAGATATAAATTAAACAACGTAGGCTGAGTGAGGACCCATGCGGGACCCCACATGCCATGGGCAGAATATCCGAAGAACAGTCCCTGTCAAAGACGTGCAATGTTCGTTACTCTAAAAATGAACTCATCCTCTCCAATTTTGTCACAATACTGCATAAAGGATTCTGTAGGTATTGATATATCTGGATAAATGGTTAAAAAATTCAGGTTCTGGATGTTTTTCTCATTCATGAGCCGGTGAGTCGGAGTTTGTGTTCCAAGGTCCATTTGATTCCAGTCTCATATTTTACCTGCAAAACCTGAAACACATTTGAATAAACATGCTGAATTATGGCTCATGTTCAAGGGCTGCCGCAGTTGTTAATGGCCCTCTCCTGAGTTATAGCCCTGAACTGCTGGCACTGGTGACTGGTATATCCCGAGACAAAAGGGATATAGCCTTATTTATTCATGTTTTCCACACATTGTGGATAGAAAGTTTTATATTAAACTGGGGAAACAGAAGGACACACTTAGAATGTTGGAGCAGCAGGTCTTTATCAGCCATTATTGCCCAATCCTGACACTCCATTATCTTCAACGGAGCTCCCAAAATTCCAAAGTCATTTTATTTTTGCTGAACCTTCCTAGATGCTGTAAAGATTCTTTTATTAAGAGACATGATGTTCTTTATTCGTGGAATTTCATGGGCCACTGTGTTTTTTTCTTGATAACTTTGACATATTTCACCGACTTCTTTAAAAGTAAATGTGTTCTGTTTTGGCCCGGCTAGGGTATTCCTGGCTACGAGGAAGAATGTGCAGAAGAAACTGGTGATGTTGTTAACGTTATCACTCTCAGACTCTGTTCGCATCCTATCTTGTTTTTTCAGTTGTGCAGCGAATGACTAACCGAGCCTATGTTTTTACAGCGTCAGCAGTTCGCTTCCAATGTAACTGTATTTAGCACTTTTTCTTTGATAAGGCTGAGAGACGTCTTCCTAATGTTGCTGGTTCTCACTATTAACATTAATTTGTATGAATGGACGAGGTAACCGAACTCAAACGTGTTTTGAGCACTTGGGGCCTTACATTCCAAAGCATTTTTCTGTAGCAAATCCTGTGATTTGCAAAATCACAGGGTTTGTAATACCAACATTGCATTTTGCTATGCACTAAACCCATTTTGCAATTCACAAACCCCTTTCTGAATCGCAAAAGAGGACTTTATAAGACTGAATCACAGTTAAGAGGGGGCTTGGAAGGGATGTGTCCTTCTAATTGCGATTCACAATGAATGTATCAGTGGTTTCTGCCCCTGATTGTGGTTGCAAAGAATTGAAAAGTTACCGAAGCCTCAAAGGAGGTGGTAACTTATTAGCCATCGAGATGCTGTCCATGTGGGACAGATTCCCCTTTGTTAATCACGTCAGATGGCCTTCTAGGGAACAGACAGTGGACCAGGGACCACTGCCTGTATCCCCCATTGTCCTCCCAAATGGGAATTTGTTTTGTAAAACAGCACCATTTCCTTCAGGAAATATAAACAGTTTTTAAAGAAATAAAATGGTCCCATTTGGGAATGCTATCTCCACCCCTTTGCTCATAGCCAACCACAGGGGTTCGAACATCCAGATATGCCTAATTAATATTCATCAGGCAAATCCGTCTGCGAATGGCAATTTTGCGATGCAACCTATTAGTAAATAGGCTGCATCACAAAATTACAGACTAGTCACAAAAAGGTCAGTGCACAGTTAGCTCTTACGATTTTCGTCCTGCCTGTTGGTACATCAGTTCCGTGATGTCACACAAGACGGAGTGCTGCAATTTTTGCAGCTTACGATTGGATGAGTCGCGCAATAATTACACACCACGCTGTTCTTGAAGCGTAAAAGGCCATTTATTAGGACAGGTTGTAAACACAATACTTCAACCAAAACATCAAACTTAAACTCTAAACAATCCCCTCCCCAAACATTTCATTCTTCATCCATTCGTCTCACTTCTTCTGCACACTTCCCGTTCCCTTCTGCGACCTCTTCCAAATCTCCATTCACTTCCTCGTGTGTCATTCAACATCCTCTCTTGTATCTCCCGCCAATGCACTCTTGCATCCTGCCCCTCCCATCATTCACCTGTTTCTCCCCCCCTGGAGGGGTGGGTGCGCCCGTCCGAGACTCCCCACCCCTCCAAAATACTGCCAACCCCAAGCCTACACAACCCGTCCTAAACTGGCACGCTAATAAACAGACCAACCCTGCCCTCAGAACTTGTAGGGTGGGTGGGTGGTCCAAAATTTAACTACCCTCCCCAGTGATATCGGGTGCAGGAAGAGGACGAGTCTCCTCCCCTGTCCCTTATAACCTCCCACCTATCCCCACCCCCACCCCAACCCCCTGACCCCAGAAAACTGTGTCCTTCCGGCCCTAGCGCGAAAACCCCGGGGGAAGACTGGTCTGCGACCTTACTTCCCCCGGGGGCCTCATCGCGCAACAATTACACTCCAAGCTGTTCTTGAAGCGTAAAAGGCCATTTATTAGGACAGGTTGTAAACACAATACTTCAACCAAAACATCAAACTTAAACAATCCCCTCCCCAAACATTTCATTCTTCATCCATTCATCTCACTTCTTCTGCACACTTCCCGTTCCCTTCTGCGACCTCTTCCAAATCTCCATTCACTTCCTCGCTTGTCTTTAAACATCCTCTCTTGTATCTCCCGCCAACGCACTCTTGCATCCTGCCCCCCATCATTCACCTGTTTCTCCCTCCCCCCGGAGGGGTGGGTGCGCCCATCCGAGACTCCCCACCCCTCCAAAATACTGCCAACCAGGTAAACCCCGTAGGGCGGTTACCTGCCCCAAACACTCTGTTGTGCACCTTTCGCCCTCACTTGTCGCCGTCCCTCCGACACCAAATAGATTAATTCCACAACTTGCTTATCACATCCCGCATCTCCATCATATAATACGCATTCCCCAATTGCGAAAGGTGCACGCCATCGTCCCTGAAAAGCAAAGGCTCCTCCAATCACAACCCAACGTGACCAATGACATTGATGTCCTTAGAGGCACAAAAAACCCTCATAGCTCTGTTGAGCTTCCTGCGTGCTTTCTCAACAGCCGCCGGCTTCACTGCCCCTCTCCACACTTTTCGTGGTACGAACTCAGTCCACACAATACATGTGCCTGCCATATTTCTTTTCAAAACCTCCAGGTCCCTCTGCATCTGTTGTAGTATCGCCAGTCCTGACAGCCGTACTAAGTCATTTTCCCCAAGATGCAGGACCAACATATCAGGGCAACCTCGTTGCGAAATAATTTTCGTCAGCCAGGGCAGCAATGCCCCCCAACGCATCCCTCCTTTTCCCCACCAATGCACCTCATGGTGGCTGCTCTTCAGACCCAGGTTACAGCCGTAGACCTGTCGATCTGCATACCTGGCTGCCCAATGCACAAACGAGTGGCCAACAATCCAGGTAACCATCTTGGTCCCTGGACCCCCTACACAACCTATGACAAGAAAAATATGTTCGACCACACATTGCAGCTGTTGTCCTTGGATGTCGCACCCCGCGCCCCCCCAAACCAATTCCCCCTATTTGCGCACATATTTCTCGCAGCACCAGGACCTCCAACTCCCAATCTGATGGATCCTGTCCCACGACCAGCCCAGCCGTGCTGCTGCCGAAGCCGCTCCAATGCGAAAGGAGTGTGTGCCATACCCCGCAGGATCCTTACCCACTCGCCGTAACGCCAACAACTGGAAAGCCGTCACTTTCACCCCGGATGCGTGACAAAAGATCTCACCCGACGTCGCCCTGGATCCCTTCAAAAATAGCCGCCATTCTTGCACCGGACACGCCCCCACACAACCCGACTCATTCAACCACACCCATTTTCCCCTTCCTGCCTGGTCAGTTTTCGACTGCCCCAGACAAATCCCCAGTCGTCCCCCATCCAAACGTATCTCTGCATATGTTCTGCCCATCCGACCTCTCGCGCTTAACAGCTCTAAACCCCGAAACGCCCCAAAAAACATCCACAGCATGCATAGCCGGAAGACTGAAACCTCGTATTCATCATAACAACAAATGGGCAAAACTCCCAACAATTTCTGTAACAGTTCAAACGTAATAGCCTCCCTGGGTGCCCCCCCCCGCTCCCGACCCCAACCTTTTAACATCCTACTCAAAATCTCGTCTTTCGCCGGGTCAAAGCCCGGGTACAACTTACAGTAGAAAGAAATCCCAGCCAGTTTCCCAGCTATCGTCGTGTGTGACAAACCTCTTTCGATACAACTGAGGACAAAACGTATAACTCCCTGCTCAGTGTCCCTTCTGGACATGTTCCATGCATCCTTGGTCCAGCCCAAAAATGATCCAAATTCAGCCCACGCCAGTCTGTAGCTACGCCTCGTGGATTCTGCAATTGACTTCTCAACCAGGCCTATCACTCTCACTCCCCCCAGGCCCAGATACCGTCCGGCAGCTCTGTCTTGCATGCATCCGCTCCAGGAGCCAGTCGTCGGAATCGCTGCCACTGCGAACGAGACAAAGCATCCGCTATGTCATTACTTGCCCCTGGGACATGCTTCGCCCCAAAATACCACATTCAATTGCAGGCATCGCAGCATGAAACTACGCAGCAGCCGCAAGACCCTCAAGTCCCTCGCTTTCTGCTTGTTCACGAGCTCAACTACCGTCATGTTGTCTACATGGAACAGCACCGACCTATTCTGGAATTCTGTGCCCCACACTGCCAGAGCCACCAGCAGCTATACTCCTCCCCTGTTTCACCCAATGACTTGGCCATTCTTCAGCACACCATCGGCCATCCCAAAAGACACAAAAACCAGAAGCCCCTGCCGCGTCAGAAAAGATTTGAACCTGCCAGATCGTTCTGTCTTCTACAAAAGCCAACGACACACCATTGAAGTCGGTCAAAAATGTTTGCCATACTCTCAAGTCCGCTCTGACTGCCATTGAGACCCTGACTCTGTGATGCGGTAGCACCGCCCTGGACATGGCCATGCCCAGGCGGCGGCAAAACGTCCTCCCAGCTCTCACCACCCGGCAAGCAAAATTCAAGAACCCATGAGCTGTTGCACCGTCCTCAAGTCGATCTTCTTTTCTCCAATCACCCTTAGCAGGAAAGTCTGTATTTCCAGCACCTTTCCGGTGGGCAACCGGGCCAACCACAGGACTGAGTCCAGTTCGATGCCTAGGAAAGTCAATCTACAGCTGGGCCCAGCTGCTTTTTTCGGTGCCAAGGGAACCCCAAAAAGTGCCGCCATGGCCTGAAACTGTTGTAAAGCCCTCCCACACTCTCCTGACCGTCCTCTGCCAATGAACAAGAAGTCATCCAAGTAGTGTGACACCGCCCGATGCCCACTCATCTTCATGAACGCCCACTGCAGAAAAGTGCTGAACATCTCAAACAAATGCAAAAACAACAGTTGATGGACAGAATGCAGAACAATGTCATACATTCACCCCAGTACAGAGATCGGGGCCTAAATCCATCATTTTTTGCTCACCATGCCATTCCAGTTTGAACCCAGCCATATGCAAATCAGTCTTGACCCTGTGCCTCATGGGAACAGTCCAGCCCGAACTGCCAAGCCAGGTCCTCCCTGGACTGGAAACAAGCATCCTAGGACCGGTTTCGGGGTTTCACCCTCTTCAGCCAGGATAGCTTGATTCCAGTGGCATGGAGAGCACGGGACCCACGTCTGGGCATACCCGTCCCACTCGGGGTGACAAATGCAAAAACAACAGTTGATGGACAGAATGCAGAACAATGTCATACATTCACCCCAGTACAGAGATCTGGGCCTAAATCCATCATTTTTTGCTCACCATGCCATTCCAGTTTGAACCCAGCCATATGCAAATCAGTCTTGACCCTGTGCCTCATGGGAACAGTCCAGCCCGAACTGCCAAGCCAGGTCCTCCCTGGACTGGAAACAAGCATCCTAGGACCGGTTTCGGGGTTTCACCCTCTTCAGCCAGGATAGCTTGATTCCAGTGGCATGGAGAGCACGGGACCCACGTCTGGGCATGCCCGTCCCACTCGGGGTGACAAATGCAAAAACAACAGTTGATGGACAGAATGCAGAACAATGACATACATTCACCCCAGTACAGAGATCTGGGCCTAAATCCATCATTTTTTTGCTCACCATGCCATTCCAGTTTGAACCCAGCCATATGCAAATCAGTCTTGACCCTGTGCCTCATGGGAACAGTCCAGCCCGAACTGCCAAGCCCTGGACTGGAAACAAGCATCCTAGGACCGGTTTCGGGGTTTCACCCCTCTTCAGCCAGGATAGCTTGATTCCAGTGGCATGGAGAGCACGGGACCCACGTCTGGGCATACCCGTCCCACTCGGGGTGACAAATGCAAAAACAACAGTTGATGGACAGAATGCAGAACAATGTCATACATTCACCCCAGTACAGAGATCTGGGCCTAAATCCATCATTTTTTTGCTCACCATGCCATTCCAGTTTGAACCCAGCCATATGCAAATCAGTCTTGACCCTGTGCCTCATGGGAACAGTCCAGCCCGAACTGCCAAGCCAGGTCCTCCCTGGACTGGAAACAAGCATCCTAGGACCGGTTTCGGGGTTTCACCCCTCTTCAGCCAGGATAGCTTGATTCCAGTGGCATGGAGAGCACGGGACATCTCAAACAAAGCACAAGAGATTGCACATCCCATTGACAAGACCTTATCCACAAAGATGGCCCCATCAAACTGCATCCCCAGCAACGAAAAATCCGCCGGGTGTATGGGCAGTAGCCGGAAAGTTGATTTCACATCACATTTAACCAGCTCCGCTCCCTGCCCACACAACCGTACTAGGCGGATCGCGTCGTCCACCGAGGCATACAGCACCCTTGAATCCTCTTCTGCGATGAAGTCGTTAACGGACCTCCCTTCCGGCCAGGACAGGTGGTGGATCATTCTATACTCTCCTGGTTCTTTTTTAGGGACCACCCCTAGAGGAGAAATAATCAAGTCGTCTACAGGCCAATCGACAAACGGGCCTGCTATCCTGCCCTCTTCAACCTCTTTTCTCAACTTTGCCGCCACTACTTCAGGCAACTCCCTGGCCGATTTCAAATTTACTGCCCACCTTCTTTCTCTAGGACCCTGGTAACCCACCCGGAAACCCTCAACAAACCCCCAGTGAATCCTTAATGCAGCTTCTCTATCCGGGTACTGTGAGAGCCACGGGCCCATGGCCTCGATCCTAACTGGGGTAGGCGCCCTTAGGTCCAGCCTGGCCCCTGCCTTTAGTGGCCCACCACTGTTCTGACGGCGTGGCCAAGGTGAAACACTGCGTGAGTGCGTGCCGTCCCCCACATTTGGAACACTCGTGTTTGAATTTGCAGGGGTATCTGGAACAGTATCCCTTGTTGTAGTTCCAACAGGCTCCTGCATTCCCTCCCCCTTGCTTAGGTGGATTACCTTTGTTTCCCGTTGGAACGTTACTACCCCCCGCCCCGGCCTGGGCATGATGCGCCGGAAAAGATCGATACGTCACCGGCAGGCCACTTGCTGTGTGTGTGGATGCTGACGACTGCGTGGATGACATCCACAGTTCTTGGTCCACCTCCCCCCAGGCTTTATCGGGATTTACACTGATGCGGGCCCTGAACTCCTCATCATAGCTTAACCATGCAAACCCCCCGAAATGCATCTGCGCCTTCCGGATGATGTCCATGTATTTCAATAAAGCTATGGCCCTATCGAGATGCTTTTCACGATAAATACTGGCGTATATCAGAAAAGCTGAAGTCCAGTTCTCCATGTTTACGGGAACCCTGGGCCTCCTAGTCAGTTCCCACTCTTCCTCCTTCGACCCCTCTTTTGCTTGTATCTCCCTATGTAATAGTTTGAACACATCCACGTATTCGTGTCGCCAGATTCTGTTGCTAGTTTTATCCGATAAGTGAGACCCTAACGGCATAGCCAAACCCATATAAGGGAGCTTCTTCTGGTGTTTGTCATCCTTCGTCTCGTCTTTCCCGTCTACCCCGTCCAATTTATCCGTCTGGACACTTGCCACCACCAAACGCTTGAACCCATTCCCTTTCTCTTTTGCCACAGGCGCCGCCATTGCACTTGCCGCCGCTCCCGTGTCCCTCACAGAACCCTCCCCCACACCAACCGACCGGCAGGCCTTCTTACGCCCCCCTTTAGAGTCCCCGTCCCAAGCCGCCCACCAGTCGCCCTCACCTGACAGGCTCGTCCGCGTCTCCCGATCCGTCCCTTTGGTGCCCATCTTCTTCTGGCTAGCCGCCTTCGTCTTGCCTTTGGCCGCACTTGCCTCCTGCGAAACACCAACTTTCTTCGTTGCCGCTCCCTGTCCGCCCTCCACCACATTCGCCAACTCATCATCCTCCTCATCTCTCACTTCACCTTCCTCTAACTCATCACTTTCATCCCCATAATCCAATTGCAACTCAGCCTCAATCTCCTCAGGTGCCCACATCACTTCTCGCACCGCTCTCTTCTGTCTTTTCCCACTCTTTCCAAGCGCACCACCAACATCCTCCGCCGCCTTTGCCCGCTCCCTCGGTGGAGGGTGGGCCGCCACGGACCCCCTGCTCCTTCCGACCGGCGTCTCGGGCCGTCTTGCACCCCGCCGGCCCCCCACCCTGTCTACCAGTCTCAGCTACTGGTTTGCGCCCCCCCCCCCAGGCTGCTCCAACCTGAGGAGGCCCCGACACCACTGGGTCTCCCCGCCGTCTCAGCTGTCCCTAACCCCTTCGGGGGGTGGCTCCTCTCCTCCACCCTCACCCACTTTCCCTTGGGTCCCTGAAAACTCTCTTCCAACGCTGCCGCTGCCTCCTCGTCTGACGTGGGGGTGGGGGGCCCCCTATCCCAGAGGTCCATATCCCTGACCCCCCTGCTGGCACACAGCTCCCCCCACCTCTGCTCTGACTCCTGGAACAGCCTGCGCTGATCCCAGATCTTTTCTTCTAGGGACATCCCCTCCCACCTAGGGAGCAGGGGAGGAGGGCTCCCGCCTCTGTCTCCCACCACCTTGGACCCCCCTTGTCTGCACCCACTGGTCATACTGCCCCCCATGCCTCCCACCCCTTGGGGGTGTGTGTCCTCAATTGTATAGGCCCCACACCCACATTGGTCAGGGTGGGCCTTGGCCTCCCCGACAGATCTAGGGGGGAATCCTCCCATTGCCCATCACTGCCTGCCTGCCCCTCACCGTGCACAGACAGGTTCAAAATCTGTCCCTCCCCTTCGTGGCAGCCCCCCCCCCCTGGCCCTCCCACAGCCTCAGCAAGCTCCCTGCCGGGCCTGGCACCCAGCCGGGCCGGCACAGTCACTCCCCGCCCTCCTCCCCCACCGCAGTCAGGATCAGGGCCGTCTCCCAGGAAGACGCGCTGCCGCGCGTATCGCTCCTCCGCCCCCTCCAGTGCAAGCGAGTCAATCAGACTCGCGTCATGAAACAGGCGCGCGGGCAGGCTCTGCCGCCTCCCCTGCGCTTCCCGGCCTCCCGTTTTTGCTGCCCCCGCCCCCTACCTGCGGTGGTCTTTCTTCCCGGTGGTGGCTCCTCCATACAAGCCACCACCGCTGCACGACACCGGCGGACGCTGTACGAGGCGTACGGGCCATTCCGACCCATGCCTGCTGCAAAACGCCAAGCCGCAGCAGATCCTTCCGGCCTGCCTGGCCCAGCACCCGGAGTGCGGCGCGGACGGCCTCTGCGTCCGGGGTCGACATCGCTGGAGCACAAGGTAACCTCCCTGCCACTAAAATCCCCACTCCGCTCTCAAACCCTTGCCAATCAACCGACCGGCCAACTTTCTCTAATGCTAACCCCTCCTGCCTACACTGTCCAAAATTTAACTACCCTCCCCAGTGATATCGGGCACAGGAAGAGGACGAGTCTCCTCCCCTGGCCCTTATAACCTCCCACCTATCCCCAGCCCATCCCCCTGACCCCCGAAAACCATGTCCTTCCGGCCCTAGCGCGAAAATCCCGGGGGAAGACTGGTCTGCGACCTTACTTCCCCCGGGGGCCTCATTCTGCTAGAGTGATGGACCTTGCGCTTTTGCAGGTTTAGAATTAGAGATGAGAATGCGAGTGCTCCAGTGCTTAATTTGTAAAAACATTGGTGCCAGGGCCCTCGTCAGGAGGCCACTGCAGCTTGCGCCAGCGATGCCAATGACTGCAGCAACACAACTACTAACCATCGCACTCCTTCAAGTGTCACAGTTCAGAATATTCCAGGCCCCAGAGCTATAAGAATGGCTTGGGTGGCGAGTATTAGTCATTTTTAATGTATATTTAATTAATAAACAACTGTTGTTGAACTCATCTCTAAATTAGAAGGGCAGTGCCATCATGCCACAGACTGCCATTAGTGCTGGTGTTTACAATTAAGTGCCGGGGCTGAGCACCGGAAAACACAGGCTCAAATTAAGCACTGCAGTGCTCAGGGTTAACTCCACAGAATGGAGTGAACACCGATACACTGACGTTCGTAGTGTACCTACAATGGTCCTCAAAGCTTTTTTCTCACCTTGAATACACCTTCAGAACTACACCTGTCAAGGGCAGGAGTAAGTGTGTCTCTAGGGTGTGAATGGGGAGGAAACACACTTGTACTGAATGGGATGTATGGGAGGTGGGGCTCCCGATACAGCAGCAAAAAAATGTCAAATGTGAAAAAAACACACAATTACATTCTAATTAGCCATAAAGGTTTGTTTATTGTCCTGCAGGAGGATATTTTACTTATTTCCTTATTCTTGGAATCCTGGAGTTATTGACAGTTACAAACTATCAGAAATGTACTCCAAAAGCAGAAGCATCAGTACAGGAGTAAATATCCTTCCTTCTTTTTTGTTGTGATTTGAGGCACTAGGTGAGGGCAACTTCGTTTTAACAGTAACTGAAGCAAAGATAAATTGTGACTTAAGCATATTGTATCGTCTGTTACTTTAATCTAATATTCGCAGGAACAACAGGATCCAGTTAGAGAAATATGCCACAGTGGGGCGTGCTGGAAAAGGGCATCCTTTAAGGGTAAAATTAAGGGACCGGTCCGGCACATTGAAGATTGGTTGTCAGTCCAGTGCACCATTGCAGAGAAGCGCGTAGGTCCGAGATATCTATTTGTCGAGGATTTAGATCTACCATAGGAATGGCACCTCGGATAACATGGTGTACATTTGTCATGACTTCAAAAGCTCAAAGAGGTTTTTGGGAGGTCACATCTTATGATCTGTGCAACCACATGCATAGAAGTGCACTTATGGCACAGAATTCATGAGATGCAGTACAAAATCCAAAAATGGTGGCAAGGTAAATGTAGATGAGAATGTGTAACTTAGTGCCACCCATGCAGTGATCATGCCAGATTTTTCAGATGAGGTAGTGCCGAAGCACCTCAACCCCACATGTGTGTAACATTATTCACGTTTTTTTTTTTTTTTAGAGCATCAGCACCAAGCTGATGAACACCGCCTACCTGGGCAGCCACCAATTAAAAACTAATGTTTTGCTCCATCACTAATCTTAATTTACCTGCTCTATCAGTAGTTTTCTTATTCCTTATTTCAGCTGCAACTGGCAGCAGCACCTCCTTTGCTACTACTAAAAGCAACACAAGTATTACCATCACAGCACTCATGCAGCCCTGTGGTATGCAGTCTGTACTTATTTCAGAATCACCAACCTGTTTGAGGCTGCCGAATAGCAGGAGCATGACTTAATAGCTGCTCCAGGTGACTTCCACTTGTCCTCCAGGTTGATGACCATTTAATTCTGTACACAACTTTGTTTGTTGAGCCTCAGTCCCACCCATCCAGTGTCCTTAGATTCAGGAAGACTGAGCGTCAGAGAGGCAAGTAGGAGAGTAGTAGTCTGGGGTAGTTCCAGGGTGTAAGAAGCTGGGTTACTGGTTGAGGGGGTGAAACCAGGGGCGTCTCCTCTGCTAAGGCGGAGGAGCGTCGCCCCACAGCTCTTTGAGCAGGAAAAATAAAATGATAATAGCTACACTATTATCATTTTATTTTTGGCAGGTTTGGGGCTGGGTTAGGGCGGGGCTGGAGGCACAGGGGGAGGAGTGGTTTGCACACTCCAAGTGCCCATGACTGCTTGGCCGGCCGTCATGGTCTGGCCAAACAGTCATGTGCACTTTGCATGTTCCCCACCAGGCTTCATTACACAGCCTGGTGGGGAACATGCCCAGGCCCCCAGTCACCATCTGAGCACCGATCCACAGCACTCAGACCAATCACTCCACTGCATTGCAGCATTGTGATTGGCTTAGGGGAGCCAATCACACCGCTGCATTGCAGCATTGTGATTGGCTATGGGGAGCCTGGGTGCTTCCTGGTTCCGGGACTCGAGAAGCGGAGGAGAGACGTGGCTGGCGGAACAAGTAAGTGTTATTTATTTTTTTTGTCCCCCGCCCCTCTACCCTCATTACCTGCCAGCCGCTACTGGGTGAAACCCTACTACAGCAGCAACCGCAGTCCTTGGGGTGAAGTCGCAAGCAAACCCTAAATTAGCTTGTGGTCAACCCGATGGAGGCTTGGAACAGAGCAATGAGGCTTAACTTTGGGGCAAGGTGTAAAGTATTTATGCAGACATTCACACAGTAATAAACTGAAACACAACACCAGAAAAATCCCACACCAATTTAGACAAATAGAGTAAAATTTATCAAATAATTTAAGACCAAAACAACAAAAATCCAATCGATAGAACATGAGAGATGCAATTTTAAAGATTTAAGTGAAAATAGCGCCAAAAAGCACAAAAAGCCAACTGTGGTTGTATGGTCACACTAAACTGGAACAAAGTCACAAGTTCAGGTCGACCTCAATGTAGTACAGGCTGGCTACAGGGACCCAGTTAGGCCTGCTGAACAAAGTGCCTTCATTTCAGGTTGCTGAGCATTGCGAGATCCTGATTCAAGGATGTGTCGCGCAGCGATGGTTCAGAGGAGCTGCGAGGCTGCAATGCGACATCCTGTGTTGAGAATGAAGTATATGAGGGGCTTACGATGCAAAGTCCTGCATTGAAGATGTCATGCACAGGCTGGATGCCAGGTTTGGGATGCGGAGACCTGTGCTGCCGTCAAGGATGCCGTCGACACAGGGCTTGTGATGCTCAGGCCTGCATCAGGGATGCGTTGCGCAGTTCCATTGTGGAGTTTTGTGAGGTTATGTGTTGTGCTGTGGTTCTGATGCAGAGTTTTGGGGGATGATGCATCACGCTGCGTCAGTTGTTTTGGGACCACAGCTTGGCTGGCAGAGCACCTTCAGGCCCACTTCCAAGGGTCCAGGCCTGGGGTGACACCACATGGGAGGGCAGGACTCGCAGCTGGAAGAGTCCTAGTGCTGGGTATAAGAACCTGTTCTGTCCCTGAGACTCTGATCAGGAGGCCAGCAAACTAGTCCTTGGATTCACTCTGGTGGTCCTAGGTCAAGATGCAGGTCCAGTCCTTCTCACGCAGTCAGGTGGGCAGCACAGCAGAGTGGCAGTCCTTCTTGCAACAAATCAGCACAGTAATCCTCCTTATGAGTCTTCCACAGTTCCAGATGTGTAATGAAAAGTTGGATCTGAGGGTCCAATATTTGTACCTGGTGGCCACTTTGAAGTAGGAGAAGGTTCTGGAGGTATCCACCCCCCCCCCGAGGTGTCAGGCGTCCCCCTCCTCACTGCCCTGGCCCCAGCTTGTCTGGGGACACAAAAGACAAGACCTCTGTGAGTGTGTTCAGGCAGAGCCTTTGTGATGTGCAAGTGTGGTAGGTGACAGCTCCTCTCCCTCATCAAGTCAGAGATGGCCCATCCAGCCAACACCTATGGCCCTTTGTTTCATTGTCTGAAACCAATACACAAAGACCAACTGTCAGCTACACCTAGTCATGTGACCCAGTAAACAGCCTGCAGGCACCAAATGGTTGCGACAAGAAAATGCCAACTTTCTAAACATCTCATTTTCAAAATTGTAACTTAAAATCTAACTTTGCCATTAAAGAGGACTTTAAATTACAATTCTTTAGACACCAAACTCTACCTATCTACCTGCCCCCAGTTGAAAGCTATCACTTATTACATGTAATAAGGAAACCTAATGTTAGCCAATGGACGAGGTAGACCTTGCAGGGGTGAAAAAATAAATTGAAGAGCTTTTCACTACCAGGACATGAAAAACGTAAAAGTGCATGTCCTAGGTTTTAAATACACTGCACCCTGCCCTCTGGGCTGTTCAGGGCCTATCCTAGGAGGGACTTACATGTATAAATAAGGGAGGCTTGGGCCTGGCAAAAGCTTTATTTTGCCAGGTTGAAATGGCAGTTTAAAACTGCACACACAGGCTGCAATAACAGGCCTGAGACATGTTTTACAGTGCTACTCAAGTGGGTGGCACAATCACTGCTGTAGGCCGACTAATAGCATTTAATTTACAGGCAGTGGGTACATGGGGGTACCACTTTACTAGGGACTTACAAGTCAATTTAATACGCCAATTGGGTACAAGCCAATTCTACCATGTTTAGGGGAGAGAGCACAAGCTCTTTAGCACTGGTAAAGTGCAAGAGTCCTAAGGGCAACAAAAACTAGATCAGCAAAGAAAGCAGGGGTGAAGGCAAAAAGTGTGAGGGAAGACCACCCTAAGGCTGACTGGTCCAATACAGGGCCTTCGATTATACTGTTGACCTGGTTAAGGAGCGTAAGAAAACGGTGGAGCCTAGAAATGAGTTAGATATGATGGACAGTGTGATGGATCTGTGCAAGCAGGCCCAAAGACAAATGCCTCCCACCCACCACTCAGGGCTAATGTCCCCTCCTGGGTAAGCGACTGAAAGGCAAAGTGTTCACAGAATATGAGGGTAGAAAATGGAATGCAAGTCTTGGGAGCTATAAAGTGACAAGGAACATATGTAAGTGAGCTGGGCTACCCCAATCAAGCAAGGCTCTGGCCTAAGACGGGTCGACACAAGCAGCTAAAAGAATACATTCCCCCAAAAATGTTATGCTGAAAGATTTTAGACAGGAGGCAAATCAGACTGTGGTCTGTGATGGAGACATTTGGAAAGTCATGCGCCAACTACAGAAAGACCTTCTGATAACAGATTGTATGTTATAAAAATGCTATTTAAGTCGAACAATGAAACACTGTCTTCTTTATGAGCAGGAATGGAAGGGTATTCACCACAGACTTCAAAAGTGTCAATTGAAAACAGGTCCCATGAGACTCGGTTCAGATAGAAAGAGCGGATGCAAAGACAAAAGGAACACTTGATGGATTATTGTAAATGCTACACTGTAGCCATGTGAAATGCTTGGTTCATCTTATCCTGGTCATAAGTCACTGATGCCATTTTTTAGTGCATGTCCTCTGCCAGGGAAAGATGTGCAAAAGATTTGATGACCTTTTGCACATCAGCAGCTTTGCTTTATTATTGTCTATTTTGGTGTTGGCAAGTGGGACACCTTGAAAAACCCCAGCATAGCAGGAAGGCTATAGAATGAGCTCTAATCCAACCTTCCCTTTAAAATAATTTGAAAGAGTTGCCAGCCTTGAACTTTTCTGTGGCCATTGAGTTAAGAAGCCTGTAACTCTTTGTTATCGATACAAAAGGGGATGATGGACGGAACGTTTGAGCCAATCAAACACTCACCCCCAGTCAACTGATCTGGGTTTAATCGATCATCATTCTTTAGCTCACTCCACCACCCCAGTTCAGACATGGCCATATGCAAATCAGTCTGACCCTGTGCCTCATGGGAACAGTCCAGCCCGAACTGCCAAGCCATGTCTTCCCTGGACCGGAAACAAGCATCCTAGGACCGGTTTCTGGCATTTCAGCCGTCATCAGCCAGGCTTGCTTGAATCCAGTGGCAAAGTGAGCAAGGGACCCACGTCTGGGCATACCTCCGCCAACTTAGGGCGACCAAAGCGATACAAAAGGGGATGATGGACGGAACGTTTGAGCCAATCAAACACTCACCCCCAGTCAACTGATCTGGGTTTAATCGATCATCATTCTTTAGCTCACTCCACCACCCCAGTTCAGACATGGCCATATGCAAATCAGTCTGACCCTGTGCCTCATGGGAACAGTCCAGCCCGAACTGCCAAGCCATGTCTTCCCTGGACCGGAAACAAGCATCCTAGGACCGGTTTCTGGCATTTCAGCCGTCATCAGCCAGGCTTGCTTGAATCCAGTGGCAAAGTGAGCAAGGGACCCACGTCTGGGCATACCCCCGCCAACTAAGGGCGACCAAAGCAATACAAAAGGGGATGATGGACGGAACGTTTGAGCCAATCAAACACTCACCCCCAGTCAACTGATCTGGGTTTAATCGATCATCATTCTTTAGCTCACTCCACCACCCCAGTTCAGACATGGCCATATGCAAATCAGTCTGACCCTGTGCCTCATGGGAACAGTCCAGCCCGAACTGCCAAGCCATGTCTTCCCTGGACCGGAAACAAGCATCCTAGGACCGGTTTCTGGCATTTCAGCCGTCATCAGCCAGGCTTTCTTGAATCCAGTGGCAAAGTGAGCAAGGGACCCACGTCTGGGCATACCCCCGCCAACTAAGGGCGACCAAAGCGATACAAAAGGGGATGATGGACGGAACGTTTGAGCCAATCAAACACTCACCCCCAGTCAACTGATCTGGGTTTAATCGATCATCATTCTTTAGCTCACTCCACCACCCCAGTTCAGACATGGCCATATGCAAATCAGTCTGACCCTGTGCCTCATGGGAACAGTCCAGCCCGAACTGCCAAGCCATGTCTTCCCTGGACCGGAAACAAGCATCCTAGGACCGGTTTCTGGCATTTCAGCCGTCATCAGCCAGGCTTGCTTGAATCCAGTGGCAAAGTGAGCAAGGGACCCACGTCTGGGCATACCCCCGCCAACTTAGGGCGACCAAAGCGATACAAAGGGGATCATGGACGGAACGTTTGAGCCAATCAAACACTCACCCCCAGTCAACTGATCTGGGTTTAATCGATCATCATTCTTTAGCTCACTCCACCACCCCAGTTCAGACATGGCCATATGCAAATCAGTCTGACCCTGTGCCTCATGGGAACAGTCCAGCCCGAACTGCCAAGCCATGTCTTCCCTGGACCGGAAACAAGCATCCTAGGACCGGTTTCTGGCATTTCAGCCGTCATCAGCCAGGCTTGCTTGAATCCAGTGGCAAAGTGAGCAAGGGACCCACGTCTGGGCATACCCCCGCCAACTAAGGGCGACCAAAGCGATACAAAAGGGGATGATGGACGGAACGTTTGAGCCAATCAAACACTCACCCCCAGTCAACTGATCTGGGTTTAATCGATCATCATTCTTTAGCTCACTCCACCACCCCAGTTCAGACATGGCCATATGCAAATCAGTCTGACCCTGTGCCTCATGGGAACAGTCCAGCCCGAACTGCCAAGCCATATCTTCCCTGGACCGGAAACAAGCATCCTAGGACCGGTTTCTGGCATTTCAGCCGTCATCAGCCAGGCTTGCTTGAATCCAGTGGCAAAGTGAGCAAGGGACCCACGTCTGGGCATACCCCCGCCAACTGAAGAGGGGTGAAACCCCGAAACCGGTCCTAGGATGCTTGTTTCCAGTCCAGGGAGGACCTGGCTTGGCAGTTCGGGCTGGACTGTTCCCATGAGGCACAGGGTCAAGACTGATTTGCATATGGCTGGGTTCAAACTGGAATGGCATGGTGAGCAAAAAAACGATGGATTTAGGCCCAGATCTCTGTACTGGGGTGAATGTATGACATTGTTCTGCATTCTGTCCATCAACTGTTGTTTTTGCATTTGTCACCCTTTGTTATCACCATGCTGCTTCCCAGACCCAAACATAAGAGTGATGCAAGTCCCTGTGGGTTGTATCTGAGGAAAGGTAACACTCACCTACCACTGTGAGAAGGAATAAACACCCGGCCTTCTCACCTGCACTTGGACAGCGAGACTAAACGCACAGCCTCGCGGTCCCTAATGTTGCTGATGAAAAGCCTTGGCACCGTACAAAATCCAACAGGAACACTACGGAAACAAGGGCTGGGACCCATGGAGGACACCCATGCTGTCACAAGAGCTTCTGTGTCATTACTGCCTGAAGCCAAATAACATTACACATCATCCAAAATAATGCCCACCACCTAAACCAGCAACCAACCAAATAACACTGGCCACCAGCCAAAAATCATTAGGAATCTTCTAAAATAAATCAGACAGCTAACATCGTGCACCAATCAGCTAACAAAGCGCCAGCCATTAAACTTCATGTCCCAGCCAACTAATATTAGGAAGCATTCTGATAATATCAGACAATGCACTAACAACGTTGAAATATTTGAGTGGTATTGTAAAAATGCTGATACTGTGGAAGCTGAATTCAGCAGGATGTCGGCCATGGTTGGGTCACTTCAGTGACAAAAAAATATCTTCTTGTATGACGACAAAAATTCTTCCTTGACGCCTGATGTCCAGGCTACTCAAGGTGAAGCAGCATGCTTCTGGCGGTAGATCACCCTGCGCCATTGTTGGTGCTGTTGATATCACAGTCTGATGTCTGTCTGTCTGTCTTCACGAACATACCAGTGACATATGCCTTGTGCTTTAATTTGTTGTCTCTAAAGACCCATCATAAATTGTGAGACTGAGTACATTTGGGTGCGAGGGAAGCTGGTGCGGGAGGTATTAAGTAAATCATTGCTCATCATAAATTGAGCTTTTTTGGGAGAGCTATGTTCAGCGGTGGTCCCACCATTCAATTTGACGCAACCTGCGAGCCATGCTTTTCAATTGCTGTGCACCAATAAAGTGGGAATTACAGGGCTTGTCTAACATTCTCATTTGCTTTCCAGAGACCGAGACCACCACTTGAAAACGTATAAATCTGTGATCCCGGCAAGTAAACTTGTGGACTGGCTCCTATCCCAGGTATGAAACATAATACAGTTCCTTAGAGCTGAAAACGCAAATTCAGAAGTCAGCCTCTCTCTCCCTCTCTCTACACGAATTCATAAGCTATGCTTAGAATTGAAAAAATACTTTGTTCTCAGTGGCACGAGGTTCGCACAGGTGTATTAGGTTTCCACCTTTTTCTAAGCATTGAATGACGTCAATAGCTCTCACACAAGCCTGTAGCAAGCAATATACCTATACTTTGAATCCATAAGTTGTTGAATATTGCTAGTTAGTGTTAGAATAAAGGCTCTAAGGAGTGGCTATAACCACAAAAGGAGCAGTCACTGTAACTAAAGACACCAAATAATGAACTAATAATGTGTTGTTGACCTCTTTTCAAGGCATCATTAGTGGTTAATGCCCTATGTGGAGAGTGCCGACTGCTAGTGCCTGGCCCACATTTATGTGCTTTGTTGAAGGATGGTGCATATATTATCAGGGGAAGAGCAATTAACAGAGGTTAATGCCTGGCCGCGTGAGGGCAATAAGGCTCTTATCGCCCATGCGCCTAAATTCGGACAGACATCCGTCGGAATTTAGCTGAATACTGATGTCTAATCTTGGGAACTCATAAATGCTGCTAGTGAATTGTATTTAGTCCCTTTCATTCTGCCATTTCTTCGCTCTATTTTTTTTAACTCTCTCACCTTCCTTACCAAAAGATTTTTTTGTTTGTAGCAGAACGTCTCAAAATAACACTGATGTTTTGAGCTGAATTTCCAGTGGAGTGGAAAGGTGATCTTCCACTTGATCCGAAAAGGGAGGTGGTTTTATACCTTGGCCTTATTTTTGTATTCCATTTGAATTATATTGCCAGCCTAAATGCCCAGTATGGAAAATATAATTCATAATACAGACATATTTTGCTATGTTCTGATATCATCATTGAAATGTTTCTAAAGATCAGATGAGTCCTCATACACCCAGCCTTCTGCTTGAGTTTCTTGGTTAGCTTTTGGCAAGTCTATCAGTCAACAGGTTGAATCAAACTCAGTTAGTAGAATTCAAAAAAGTGTTTTTACCAGTACTTAATTTGAGGCGGTGGTTTCCGGTGCTTGGCACCTACACCTAATTGTCAGCACCTGCACCTATGACAGTCTGCCACATTGTGGCACTGTTTGTCTAATTTAGAGATGAGCTCAACAACATCTGTTTATTAATTCAGTATACATTACAATTACTAATATCTGCCGCTCAAGCCATTGTTATAGTGCTGGGTGGCCTGGAAGAGTCTGAATTATCTCATGTGTAGGAGTGCGATGGTTAATATTTGTGTTGGTACTGTCAATGGCAGCAGAGGCAATGGGTGGTGCAAGCTGCAGTGGACTCCTGAAGAAGGCTCTGACACTTTAAAAAAAAATAAAAAAAAAATTAAGCACTTTTTTTCTCTGATAACATGCTAGAAGATACAGGAATGGCTGAACATCAAGCTGCAGATGATACCCAATGCCATGAAACCATCTATTGCAAGGTTTTAACTGAGCGCTGATTGACGAAAAATGTGTAAGATGTTTTTGGGCTGAAGTTCCTCTGTGTTACATGAGCTGCACAAGGATCAGTTCTGGGTGGTGCTATTAAAGTGCTTTTTATTTTTCTCCCCATGAATCTAATATGTACTCATCTTACCTGGTGAAACTCATAGTTGAGTGACCATCAGCCCAGATTTTTTTAAGTCATATAACAAAATAGAGCTTGGAGAAGAAGTGGTAAGGTGCAAATCCCAGTCGAAACATAATTTGTGTCAATTTGCCAATAAAGCTAATGATATTTCAAAAATAGCTGCAAAACTGACACTATGCTTGTTGACAAAATGCATGCTACTTATTCCAGTGCAATTCCTTCCACAATGTTTGATTTAAAATATTTGTAATTCATAACATTTTTAAGGGGCTCTGGGAGCGGAAAAAGCTAAAAAAAACGCTGCTCTGAAAAGATTTGTGCTGTGCGGGAACTGCCACTTTATCCAACTAAGACCGGGCGTAGCTTCAGAGTGGGTGTTTTGGGGTGCTACAACCCCCAATAAATGTATTTTCTAGTAAACAGTTGTATACAGGTGCTTTCAGTCTGGTATGGTGAGGTGTCGGTCAGATTGAACCTGAAATATTTACACACACACACACACAAAAAAACACACATACACACACATTCTCTCGTCTCTGTTTTGAAGGTCTCAAAAATGTTGGGTATTTAACAAATTATTGTTTTTAAGTAAGTACCCCAAACAATCCGCACTCCTCTTCCTTTCCACTGCCCCTTAAACTCCCCTCATGCCCAGCTTCGCACATATTGTATTTTAACATGATATGTCAGCGTGATTGTGGGAAAATCTGAAGCTCACCCGCCCCAATCTTACTGGCCAAACTACGCCCCTGACTACGACCTCAAATGAATGAGTGTTTGTATGTCCGGGACCGGCAAGCCATTAGCCCTTTCTTTCTGTAGAGTTTTAAAGAAACTAGACACAGTTTAAAGCTCTTTTGGGTACAGTGTGTTTTTTAAAGCTGCTATATGATTTCATTTGCAGAAAAGTTTACTAGGCCCATTTGAGTGCAGTGCGAAGAAAGGCATTATCGTGTCTTACTTAATGCAATGATCTAATTCGTTCCAGTTTTAAAGGGAGGGCTTCTGCCAAGAACTGCGGATTGGCGGCGCCTCAGCTCTTCGGCCTGGTAATCGACTGGATTTGAATTGTGCGAAGTTCAAGTTTGCCTCAGGGATATGAAGTAGGGGCGAGCTGCGTCTTGCTCTACACTTGTACACAAAGCAGAGCTCAGGTCTGCCTGCTACTTCACTGGACCTCTCCAGAGAGCTGGTTCAGAAGCTTCAAGTGGTTCAAGCTTGGCAGCCAGACTTTTGCTCAAAATACCCAGACTGTGCCCCATCTCCACGCAACTATCGGTCTTTCACTGGCTCCCCACCGAAAAGCCATCTAATTTCAAGACTGTCTGTCTCTTCTTAAGGACTTGTCACTGAAATCGCCCCCAAACCTCTTTGTAGCATGGCCACCCTCCACCAGCCTGTGCAAAAACTATGCTTGTTCAATGACCTTCTTATGGTGATTTCCAGGATGAAAAGACTGAGTCAAGGTGGCCGTTCTTTCTGCAACTTGGCCTTTGTTCTCTGGAACGGTCTGCCAGAGGACATCCACGAATCCCAAGCTGAAATCCAATTAGGATAAAACTCAAAACCTGCCAATTCACCATAGTTTCACCTCGCAGTTTTCTCCAGTGCCAGCATGCCCCATTTCTGGGACATGGTTGTCTACTTACAACAGTGGCCTGATGTTTTTTGTGGTACCTTTGACTCTGTTACATTCACAGGGTCAGTATCCATTGCATATCTGACCTTTCACCTACCTGTTGACACTCAATGACACTCCTTCTATCCGACATAATCACAGCAAGACCATAACCAGATTGAAATAGTTTTGTGTGCGGTTTCGAGTCTATAACTAGTCACTCCTTCAAGAGGTCTCTACGATGTGCCAGCTGTTCTTCTGGCCAGTGCTGCACACCATTGCCTCCCCATCCCAACCAGTGGACAGTCCAGCTAATTTTCTCCATTTTCTGTTCATCCCTAAGGAGATTGAGGCATCTGTTAAGCTACAAACAATGCTCAACAAAAGTATAAATAAGTAAATGCACTTTCTCAATCATCTACTTTAAAGAGAGACAAGTTCAGTCTTAAGTGGTATTCTTACCCCATCATCCATGGTTTCACTGGTTTCCTGCCAAAGCCATCTTTAAAAGAAGCCAGGCAAGCTGACTTCCTTCCTCATCATCCAGCTTCGCAAGAAGAGACATCACTGCATTTCCCAATATCCCTCTATACACAAAAAGACATCACTTCCTGCTTTCTCCCTACTTCAGTCAACTCCTCATGGTATCCCACCACCAGTGCTTTGCAAACAGGCAATTCCCTTGTCGATGTCCACCCTTTGGGTGGGCATCGACAAGGGCAGAGGGCGGGCATAGATAAGGACAATGCTTGGTTTGTCCTTTTAGGGCCAGGAAAGGCCTAAGGCCTGATCCCCTGTACCACTGAAACCTACAAGGTTAGATATAATCTTGTGCCTCACCCAGCACCTGATGCTGTCAGTCCCTACAATCACACAGAGACCTAGACGACACAAATGAGCACATAGTATGTTACACATTCCAACTAATGCTCATTAACAGTTGTTCTGCAGTACTCCGTGCAACAGACATTACAGACCTCATCATCTTTCACAAGCTTGATGCCTTCGTCATCATAAAAACATGGCTCACCCTCACATCTATGTATATCCTTGACATCGTTCCCACAGGCTACAGCATCTGTCATGAGGACCACACATTAAAGAAGGGAGGTGGCCTCATTGTCATCCAAAAGTTCCCCTGGCGCTGCTTCCTAGTCCAGCAAGTGACACTCCACGCCATGGAGCTCCTAACATGCCACTTCCTTCAATTGAGACCACCACCTTCCATCTCATATAGAGGCCTTTCAGGCAGAACAACGACTTCAATGATGAATTCTTGGATGTCCTCACTACCTCCTCCATCTGGCACACTTTCACTACCCTCTTGTGTGACTTCAACCGCTGAGACAACACAACCTCAAAATGTAGGAGACACCCTTATCAACCTTATCACCATACTCTCTGGTACTGCACTTCACCAACAAACACATTATAAAGGCAATATCTACAACATTGTCACCAACATCAGTAACAAATGAATGCACACCACCTATAGCCCTGGACTGGACCCGCCATCTCTTTCTCCCTGCTCGGCATCCTACCAACAAACCGAGATCAACCCAGAAGAGTAGACCAGACCTTCAGATCCTTCAACAACATTTTCATATACAACCTACCGCTTGAACTCCTTTCTCTCCCTACATAGAGGCCAGATTCTGCAGCTAGTGTAACACGGGACAAGAGGGAGAGGAGCAGAGAGGCCAGGCTTTGCAGTTATTGGACGAGAAGGAGCCTAGAGGTCAGACTCTGTTGTCAGTCGAATGGGAGACGAGGGGAAAGGAGCCTAGAGACCTACCTCTACAGACTGGGAAATGAGCCAAGACGTCAGTCTCTCTCTGCAGTCAGTGTGTAGGTAGGTTAATGAGAACAGAGCTTGGAGGCCAGCCTTTGCAGTCAGTGTAACACTGAGTGGCCAGGATTCCTTGTAATCGAGAGATCAGAAGCCAAGCTCTGCAATCATTACAAAGGGAGAGGAGCCTGTAAGTTAGGCTATGTAGTAAGTATCAAAGGGGGTAGGGCCTTTGTGTGCATGCTCTGAAGTCAGTGTAAACTCCGAGAAACTCAGAGGCCACACTGCAGCTGGTGTAAGGAGAAAGGAGCAGGGAATTGTCCTGCAAAAAGATCACAAAACAAATTTTTTTTTTGCCCTCAGTCAAATCTTTGCAATGATGGCAAATTTAGTGAGTTTGCTAGGTTTGTCGCCTCTGTAAAAAACTGAATTTCGCAAAAAAATATAAAACAAAACTCAATCGTCGGTTTCTTAAAAAAGCATACATGTGCAGAAGAAAGTTACTCTATGCCTTACAGGAAATAGAAAGGGACAATCGGACCAAAGAAATCCAAAACAGAATAGCAGACAAAAAAGAAACAATACAAATGAAAGACAACACACTGGCCAGACACCCTTTTTTTTTTTTTTTGGCAGACTACATGGCAGCGATATTTAATATGATTTTGCTCATTATAATTGTCCTTTGAAGAATGCACGTTTCCTGTCGGCTTTGTTACTCAAGGCCCTTAACCATTCATCCCAGCAGCCATTAAGAAAAGTTCTATATTTGGTTACCTCAATGAGTCCAAGTGTAATCCAGGCGTTTCCAGAAGCACGTGCCTTTGTCCAGTTCCTGTGGGAGCAGCGATGGCCTATATATAGCATTGAATGACTCTGTGCTAAGAGTGGTCTTTCAACGTGCGTTTGCCGCTATTGTTTTCATATTGAGGTTAAGCTATGACGGTGTCTTCTCGTTACCAGGGAGATTGCCAGACTCGAGAGGAAGCTGTCGCGTTGGGCGTTGGACTCTGCAATAACGGCTTCATGCATCATGGTAATTCATCCTTATTTCTTATTGTAATGGGCTGTGTACCATAACTCCGTTACCTACAAATTTCATAAGTGGAACTTGCACAAAATGTCCTTTGTATTGCCCAGAAACGTATACTAAGAAACGGGAAACAGACTTTAAAGGCATGCGTGGTAAAGACTTGCGTGGTAAAGGTAATGCATGGTAAAGGCATTGCGTTGTAAAGCTTGTGTGGTGAAGGCATGTGTTGTTCGTCGTACATCCCTAAGAAGCAAATTTAGGGCCTGGTTTAGAGGTTGGCAGACAGGTTACTTGGTCACAAATGTGATGCCTATCCCATCCACCTTATTAGAAAGGCATTTTGTCCTAAGGCACTTGTAATATGGTGGACTGGATACACGTTTGTGGTGGAATATCTGTCCGCCAGACTCTAAATCCCAATCCTGGTGGGCCTGGTAATTTCTTTTTAGGCCGAGGACCCCAGTTTATGCTAACACAGGATTACAATCTGGGTGCAAATCATGGGCCGTTCCTCTCCATTTAGGAACAGGAAAAAGCTGCTTCAAAATTGTGTGGACACATTGCGTAAGATATAATTGTATGCACCTGGGAATGGGTGGAATCATGGGCAGATGGCACGTGATTGCCCATTTCTGGATATGCAAACTTTAATCCGGTGCAAATTGAGCAGTTTCTAATTTGCACGCCCTGGCCTACAGCAAGTGAGCGATGCACGTAATTTGCACTAGAATTTTGTGTCCGAGTCATGATCGGGCCTTTAGTAGAATGGAATCTACACAGTTGGTCCTGTCAAGTCTGAGACACCCCATAGTCAGTAGGTCAGGATACCTGCTCCCTTCCTTGACTGTATAAATATTGCAAATCAAGAAAATCATGCGTGAACACACATATGTTTTTTCCCATAGACAGCAGCCTAAAACTCCAATATGGAAACCTTTCAAGGCTAATAACTCTCTATTGCAGTGTGTGTGAATGGGCAAGTGAATGCTAATTCATTGGAACACAGTGCCCCTGGCTTTATTACCTGCAAAGCCTAATCTACGGATTAGCCTTACACCCCTTTCAGTGACGTTGCCAAGAATGATGCTAAAGGACAATACCCTAATAATAGATATGGAGTCCTTGCCAACAGACCTGGATTGTTTATTCTGCTGTGTGATTATTGAAAAACGCAAAGTATTGTAATGCACGTTACAGGATAGTCACTTAGGTAGAAAACGTATGAAGATTTGGTTTTAAAATAGCAGCACAGATTAAGTTAACCTACATTTTCACATTTCCGCCCCCATGATTACTTCTTTCTAGTCAGGCGCCCACCTTTCCCAACTTTAATCTTCTGTCGTTTTGCAGCTGAAACTCCAATTCAAACGTGAACAGTTTAAATGGACCTTATTTCTGCTTCTAAGCACTGCAAGCTTAAAATTCAGGAAATGTAGAAGGCGAATAAATGAATTGTTTCCCCATCTCAATCTGCAATAATACCTATTTTTAACATCGTGCTTCAAAACACACTTCTGCCACTTGCAGGCGCTGTAAATAATATATGCTTATCTCAAAGTCATAACCTTCATATCAGGATATGGGTCAGTTCTGAGCATTCAACTCACTGAGCCATGCTGCTGAAGGCAGCGCCTAAAACACACATCTCAGGGATTCCTTCGTGCCACACCCTTCCATAATAGTGTAGAATTTACCAGCCTTCATCTCACTCTCTTGGCGTTGGTTGTTTTCTTTCGGTCTGTTCCACCCTCTCATTTTTCCTTCTTATTTTAGCTGGTGGTTTTCTGCTGTGGTTCCCGGACTTACCGCGTGCTTTTAAGTGAGGCTGTGCGCTGTAATTTACCAGTTACATTTTGCCTTTAGCGCACGGACAGATTTCAATAACAGGCATTTCTGCTTCAAAACTGGTGTTTTTTGGTCAGAATGTCTGTCCTAACTCTCCTGCCCTCATTCCTCAGCGCTGCATGGGTCTAAGTAGAGGTTCCTGTCTTTGTGGCGCGTCACTGCTAAAGTCTTGGGTCGGCCATCCGCAGTGCTTAATTTATACAACAGTGTGTGCCGGTGCCCAAAGCTCTGCTCAGAAGCCCGAGGCCGCTGCTATTAAATGTCCACACCCAGAATACCCAGGCTGCCTGGTGTTGAACTCGCCTCAGGCCTCTTTAATCCACTACCCGACACCCCTGCCCCTTTATCTCGCTCCTGCTGGTTCCTACTTTCTTCCTTTGTGACAGTTTTCCGTCTGTCTCTTCCACCTTCTTTCCCGTTTGCGTATTTTCCCTCTCTTGCTCAATATCTGATGCGAAAAATGAGTGCCAGTGGGCCCCAAAAATGAGTGCCAGCGGGCCCCACCTGCTCACATTAAGCACTGATTTTGTCTCCGCATTTGTGCACGAAGTTGCACAAAAACATCTAAATTATTATAGCATTTTTTGCAGTTCCTTTAGATTGTAAGTTTCAGCACCGCCAGGAGTTCTCTGCCTTACTATGAGCATATGTATATTTTGTAATTATATCAAAGGATTCACCATGTGGCTATCTAGAAAAGGATTCAAGCGTAATTAAGATACTTTCCCTGTCGTCTCATGCCTAGTGGGGTGTGCTGCAGTTAGTTTTGACTCAACCTTCTCAGAGGAAGTGTAGTAATTGTCTGTTTTCATTCCCTTTGCGCATGCTCTGTCCTGCCCTGCTGCGGCATCTCTGGCTGGGTGTTGGTCTTGAAAAGAACCTTTATATTACACTAAGGCAGTTGAAAAGCACCTCTCTTGATAAGCAATGAGAGAAACTGAGGTGTAATAGAAAAGTGACCGGCAAAAGTAGGCGTGGGAGAATTTTTAATTTACGCTGGCGTAATCGGAGTAAATTCAGTAATTGTGTGGCGAAGTTACGCAATTACGCCAGCTTGAGTAATTAAGAGTAATTTGGGGCTAAAATCCTACCACAGGAGCACAGGAACTTCAAACTAAGAAAGAGCAAATACCTGCTGGCTACCGCTGTTCATGTCCTGTAGCATTTAGTGCTATTTTCTTAGCACAAAATGCATCCTGTGGCCCTTTGGGATGGAAGGGTGCACTTTGTACTAAGAAAATAGCGCTAAATGCTTGTAAGAAAGTGGCTCTGTATATACTGTTCCCAAATAGGTACAGTGTGCACAGAGTCCACAGTCCCCAGAGGTTTGGCAGAGGCTAAAGTTAGATATAACCTTACTCACTAAAGTGGTAGCTTGGTCGAGCAGTAAGGCAGTATCAGAGGACAGTGTAAAGCACTTGTTGTACACACTCAGTCAGCAAATGGTCTCACACACTCAAGAACTGAACTCTAGGCCAATTGTTTTGTATATAAAAATATATTGTTTTATTTTAGAACCACAAGTAGGTATAAAAATACTTTCTCAGAATGAGATGCTTTAGATATATACTTTCAATACACAATAGACTTTTGAACGCAATAGCTACAGTTGTTGCAATAGGCAACACCATTTTAAACACAATAATACATTGAGCTCAATGGGAATTTCTAGTTAAATGCAATAGATTACTTTTTGGATTACTTTTCTTACCACAGGACTGGATCCTAGATTCAGTCCTGGGACCTCTCCTGTAAACAGTTGAGTAAAAGCGGTTTGGTTACAGTTGTGATTTTTAAGGAATATTATTGTATTTTAAAAGTTGATACTTAGAAACTTTTTCACATAGAATCACCAGTGTTATCCTATGGGAGGAAATTTACTTAGCAGGTAAGTAGTGTTATCGTTACTTTTTCTTACTCAGTGTTGGATCCTGGATCCAGCACTGTTGCATCTCCTGTAAACAATTGAAAGAATGCGTTTATGTCACACAGGCGATTTTTAGCAAATATTTGTAAGTTTCAAAAATCGGCACTTAGAAACTTTTTCAGCAAAAACCAGGCAATGTTATCCTATGGAAGGAAATTCGAGTTACCAGTAAGTACAGTTATAATTACTTTTCAGGGCACCAAGATCCAGCACTGGGATCTCTCCTGATAGCAGGTGAGTATTTTCGTTTTCGTGCTTCGGCTGATTTTAGATGAATATTTTAAAGTTTCAAAACTCCACACTTAGAAGAATTTCCAAGCGAAACCAGTCAATGTTACCCTATGGAAGAAAAGTGAGTTATCGGCTTTTGGGTAAGTACTCGACTGGCAGAGTTAAGGTTCTGGGCATAGACTCAGGGGTCTCCCAGGGTCAGGTAAGTACAGTTGTTACACCCTCAGCGGGCACAGGGTCGGCCGGGTGCAGAGTGAGTTAGGCCCAATGTTATCCTATGGTAGGCAGGGGGCCTGTGGTTGGTGGCTGCTGGCTAGCAGGCCACGAGGCTGTGGGAGCTGGGCTCCTGGTCACTTGCTCAGGGCAAATGGGGAAGTCAAACAGGGTAGTTGGTGCACCCTCAGCGGCACTGGGGCGGCCGGGTGCAGTGGGCTTTTGGGCCGTCGGGCGCCCAATGGGTTTCAATGGGAAAGCTGCGTGACGAACAAAGGCTGCAAGCTCGGGGACGGGGATTCTCCAGGTGCGACCACCACTTCGAGAGGTAAGTTGGGAAGCTGTAGGAAGGGTAGGCACCCAGGAGTTGGGCACAGGAGGCCGTGGGGCGCCGGGTGCAGGGGTGTCTTTAGGCGTCGGAAATCTTACCCTCGGCTGGTCGCGGTTGGAGGGGTCCTGGTTCTGAGGCTGCAGGCGTCGTCAGGAGCGTCGAGGAGGGTCCTTGGGTGCTGGATTCTGGGTCACAGTCGCCGGGGGGACGTCCTCGTGGTCTTTGTCCACTCAGGCACAGGCCGGGCTCGGCGGGTGCAGAGGGTGCAGGATTCGCGGTTCCTGGCTGGCACCAGGGGTTGTTACTTGCTTTGAGCAGTACCACTGCTCGTGGGAGTCCCAGTCTTTGTAGAATTACAAGGCAGTCAGGTCCTCCGGGGTTTTTGAGGTTGCTGACCACTGAAGACGCCGGGTTTTAGCAGGAGCAGGTTCGAGGGTCGACAGGCCGGTAGGGCTGGGGCCAAATCAGTTGGTGTCTTCCTCTTGTGAGCAGCTGCACGGCAGGTCTTCTTGTTTCTTGTTCTTCTTTCTTGTTTCGGTTTCGGGATCTGAGGAAGGAAGGTTCAGGGTGCCCCTAAATACTAAATTTAGGGGCGTTACAGGTAGGGCAAGGGCAGGGACCAATGGGTCCCTGTCCTGGGGTGAGTACACCCCCTATCCTGCCACTCTCCAGTGGGAGGGGGGCAGGAGCCTAGTCCTGATTGGGCAGGGTTCCCCATCTTCAAGATGGCGAGAGCCCGGAGATGTGCTTCACCTCGCCTCCCCCACCTGAGGACTGGGGTTGGCAGAGGCTGGCACACCCCCTCTCCTCCCTCGGGGTTTCCCGCCAGTCTTCCCGCCAGAGTGGGGGCTAGAACCGGTGGGGACCAGTTGCTGAGTACAGCAAGTGGTCTGGGGAGGCTCACAAAGGCGGAATGCCTTTGAAGCTTCCCCCTGCCCATCCTGGGGAAGGTGACCTAGCACCTCGCCCAGGACGTGCATTGTTGCAGGCCCGGGAGAGCGGATGGCTCCCTACCCAGGGGTCCAGCAACGTGTCTGCTGGGTGGCAGCCTAGGCAGCCTCTCAGACAGGACGTGGATTGTAGGTTAGGTTCAGGGGGCAACTCTAAGTTGCCCTCTGTCGTGCATCTGACATTAAATCCCACACTGGCATCAGTGTGGGTTTAATGTGCTGAGAAGTTTGATACCAAACTTCTCAGTCTTCAGTGTAGCCATCATGGTGCTGTGGACTTCGTAATGACGACCTCCCAGCACCATATACTCTTAATGGCAGCACTGCACTTACAGTGCCCAGGAATGGACCTGGGTACTGTAGGGGTACAGGGCTCATGCACCTGTACCCTCACCACTGGCATAGTGCACCCAGCTAGAGGGGTGACTGAGGTATGCCAGGGCAGTGTGTTTGTGGGCATGGCACACAGGGGTGTGTGCCATGTCGACTCTGTTTTGTTCTGCACCAAGACACTCAGCCTGCTAAGGCAGTGTGTGTGTGTCAGGGTACAGGGCCTCTAAGGGTGGCACAATAAGTGCTGCAGCCCTTAGGGGCCTTCTCTGGTCACAGTGCCCTGGGTACCTAGGGTACCATTTACCAGGGGCCTACCTGTGGCCAGAGATGCCAATTGGGTTTAGGCTTTAGTACAGTTTTTAGGGAAGGAACACAGGCCCTGGGTACCTGATTGGCAGGGACCCAGGGCACACCCAAAAAAAAATGCATCAGTTATCAGGCAAAAAGTGGGGGGGGTTACTGCAACAGAAACCCACTTCCTTACAATGCTGGATTACGCTTGTCACTTAATTGCTCATAATGCCGAGTAATTTTGCAGTAATTGCACTAGAGAGAATTACTCCAATTGCACCCACCGCTAGTCAAAATCCTCAGTTAACTTTGTACATCTGCTCCAAAGTCCGAAATCTCTCCTTGCTAACCAGCGAGTGTAGTTATCTACGCACCTGATTGACAAAGAGGCCAATAAAATATGTATTGACATTTGGAGCTATTTTCTGACTTTTTTTTAGAATTGATAAATAATTGAAAAAATAGTCTTAAAGGCTTCTCAGTAACACATTTTAGCGAGTGTTTCATCATGCGGAAATTATAGCGGCGTATAGAATTTAGGATGTGCAAAAGCCACACAAATGTTATTTTGTACATTACATTTGTATATTGTTTATCCATGGGGAACATATTTTTCCCAGTGGGGAAAAGTCCTCGTCAGAACCCGGTTCAGAAGGCCACGGGGCAAGCGGGGGTTACTGGGTCCAACCGTGGTGATTAAGGCCTGTTACTCCTGATCCCCCAGGGCCCACCCAGAGGCGCAACTAGAGCCACATTTCGGGAGGGGCTAATAAAAATTTCGGGGGGGGGGGGCTAAGTCTTCCAGCAATAGGCAGAGTGGAGCTGCAGGGGCTCTAAGAAGGGGTGAAAACACAACAAAGCCTCGTTAACAAGTAAATGGTCTTTTAAAGACCTGTGAAGTACTCGGGTGCGGCTGCAATAAGACGGTCGCCAGCCCGGGGAGCTGTCTCAGCCCGGGCTGACACACACGAGGGGGGGGGGGGAGGGGGGGAGGCTGAAGCCCTTTGAGCCCAATGGGCGTTGCGCGCCTGGGCCCACCCAACCATAGATCTCGCTAAACTGGGTCAAGCACCTCCTTCTGATTCTGTTAGTGGCGTAGCACAAGCAGTCAAGGCTCACTCAAACACTTCCGTAAACACCGTCTGGAATGAGGAATGAGGAAGAGGCAAAAAGCACAAATTATATATTCACTCCATTTTATGGCCACAGTGTGGGCTACAAGTTCATTTTCAGGAGGTGAGTACTCTCCATTCAGATCTTTCAAGAAAGCCGCAATCTCCTTATCCCTGTTATTAACCCAGGAGATGGGGCAAAGGGTTTGGTACACACAATAGTACCACTGGTAAGGGTACAGGTCGACAACTTTCTCCTTCAGAGAGCACTCACAATGATGAAAACCAAGGTAATTCAGATAGCAATTTCTGGTCTGGCTCACATTAGGAAATCGTACATCGAAGGGGGCTGTTTTGTAGTTTTCAACTTCTTCCGGATTTCCTCTGCCATTGCCTTGCTATCTGTCATTACTGGTTTAAAATATTTTGCGTTTCGGAGGGGGACCCTGATGCATTGGTTACAGTCTATTGATCAACAAAACCAAGATGTAGTCACTTAGAGTCAAATAGGGTTGCACAAATGAAAGGCGGCATATCCCCCTGGGCTCAGTAGGCCCACTTCTCAGCTAACCTTCTCTGGTTGTGCGAAACCTGGCAGAGGTGCAGTGTGGTCCTGGCTCGTATCGGCAAAGTCAGGCTGCACCCGCTCACATGCGCAGCTCCTGACAGGTGCCATCTCTCTCTCTCCTGAGCCACGCCCACCACTGTTCTGACGATCGGAGTTGCTCCGGCTCCAGCCACAGGCGGTAAGTCCTTTCTCTTCCTTACTCAGAATTGGGGGCAATCTGCTTGCTCCAGCGCGGCTCTGTCTTCTCTGTCCTCGGGGCTACTCTGACACAAAACCCCCTGTGTCTTGGTCGTAGCAGCACTTTCGGGTCACAGTCAACGACCCAGACCTCCGGTCTCGGTGCTCTGAGCGGCCCCTCATCGCATACGTAGTCGCTCCAACTAACCTAAATGTCTGGTCACTCTGGCCTGAGGGTGCCTCTCCCAATGGCCCCTCCTGGCATATTGGGTTGTGGCAACTTTCCACTCAAAGGAAACAGCCTGATCAATGCGCCACAGTTCCTTGGCACACGCTGTCCCTCCTGGCATACAGTTGCCAACGACCACAATGCTGTACACGGGCGATGGCCAGATCGATCCGGCACTGCTCCTGATGCATGGCGGCCCCTCCTGGCACACAGGTTCACCAAACTTCACAACGCAGCACACGGGCAATGGCCCGATTGATGTGGCACTGCTCCTCATTCCTCGCTCAGGAGCCCAACACGTCTGGGCTCCCCTCTGGATCTCGCTTCCTCCAACATGATCCTCTACCTCACTGGCACACCGGTCTTGGCGAGCAGGCATGTACTGGTGCTTCAGGCTCCAGGGGCTGCTGGTTATGGTTTCCCTGGGTGATGTCCCCTCACCCAGCAGGGAGACTAGCAGGCTGTGTCCCCAGTCCTGGTCATAAGCAAAAGTCTTGCAGCCCGGTTGGTTGCTCCGCAGATGACAAAGTACAGAGTCTCATACTCCCCTACTTAAAGTTCTTTTCCAGACCCAAAATGTGATTTAGGGTGTGGACCTTTGAAGTTTGATGTTGGGGTTCTGCTTCTCTGAAATGGACATCTTTCTCCTTTCTTCTTCCTCCTGAAGGATGTCTGTCACAGCAGGCAGAACTCCGAAGCTGATTAACCCACAGCAAGATTCATGGGAGTGACCAGAGTTCACATCTGGATGTCAGCCACAGTGATATGTGCATCAAAGGTTAATCCTGGGCCCTCAGCCCTACCCTTTATGATTCTGTTATCAGCCCTATCGCCCTCTTCCTGAGATGTGTCCAGGCCCCTTTGAAATGCACATCGAAAGCCTGGCTCCCCCTTGTCCAGTGCTTGCCCCACCCACCTCACAGGAATGCAGCAATACACAAATCTGTGTGCGGGTGTTTCCTCTACTACTCATGTTTTCACCTGGCAGGCCTGGTCTTCCCAAAATGTACATTCATAGTACAGTCCCTCTCCAGCACTGCTATCCTCATGCATTATGCTACCACCAGCATATCCACATGCAACACACGCACTCAGTCAGCGCACACTGTTCAGGACTACAGTCCCTCTGTACTGTACGAGGGTATGTCACTTCAAACACACACTACCAGTGCACACACATTTACCATATGCACACTGTACCACACGTCCCCTTCCGAGAATGCATGCTCTCAACACGTTATCACGCATGCACTTGCACATCAACTTGATGCAGGCCAGGGATGAGTTAAACACATAGCAGTGGAACTTTTAAAAAGGTGAGTAAGCTGGTATGCCTCACTCTAGTGACATAGGGTAAAAAGGACCTGTTCACTACTACTGATCACTACACGGTATGCTGCCACCACCGCGCTTGTGCTGTCTAACTCCTGGTGAAGGCGGTAGCCTTCCACCACTATGAGGGTAGCGCTTTGGGTGCCCTCCCGGTCCAACAAGACCGCAATCCATAAGACAGGCCTATGTCATGGTGCACATGCATGATCCGTGTTCAGCTTATGACAATAAATCAGCATAAGGGATCCAGACAATAATACAGTCGGGCACTCAGGGCAGGGGTACACATCTCTCACCATGCAGAGGACTTTTCCATCCCAATAGACCCTGTCAATTTAGTGTTTATTTCCTGAGAGTGAAATAACCTACATAGCATTGGTGAATCCACTGTAATTTACAGGTTTATGGGTGTTCTTTGACTTTTCCAAGTGAATCCAGAGTGGAGTCCACATGCTGTAGCATAACTCTGGAATTGTGAATGTGGAAGTTCCTCCATCCAGGCAGGATTATTGTACTGTGTAATCCTAGTAAAAGCCCCGCATTTCCCATTCTGTGAATCAGGAACACAACCTTACCAACATTTTTTTGTGTGCTCCCTAGTCATGAATGCTAATTTGGGATAGCAGCTTGCCCTTCTGTTCTCTTAGGATTGTTTTTGTTATTCTTGGGTTCAAGAGTCATGAAGGTTACTCCTTGCTTCTTTGCACCCCAAGAGCAAAGAGGTTGTTAAGGATCTAATGGTGGGACAAGGGATCAACCCTATCATGTCATCGGGGGAGCATAGCATGCACAATGTCACTCCCCCTGGGATTCAATGCCTTAAAGTCAAATTTAGGTCTACTAAAACAATTGAGAGTTGGGCCCTAATAAGCATACAGTTGGCGTAGGAAATGGGGGGCTGCTTTTCCTAGGACTGTGGAAAAGACTGGCTGCTTTTCCCTTCTGCAGTGGTATGGATTTGGTTACCTTTCCCTTGTACAATAGCAGTGATCGGCTAGTGAGTGTCATAGCTAGGAAGCCTAATGTGGGTTACACTTCTGGCGACCTACTCCGCTTTTCAGTACGTCAGTGTATTAATCATTTCTTTTCCTTTCAACTGAATTGTCTATATATTTTATAAGAATTGATAATCTAATTATTCCTGTTGATGCATATCTCTTGTACAAATTTATACCATAACTAGATGACGTTATCTTTGTGCGTCACTTTTTGTCTTTGAATCTGTATTAGTGTTATCCGAAAATAATTGATAACTACAAACATAAGCCATGCCACAAACGTACATTGTGCATCTCTGGCGCGTCCACCTGCTAGTCAACAAAACTTGTTTTAAAAAAAATCTGTTTAAGTTTTATTACAACATTCAAAAAGTAACACTGTTACTATGAGGAACATAAATGACATTTCATCCATTATCCCACACCTGTATATTCATCACATCAACAATCCTTCGTCCCAGTCGGCTTCCCTTACCTTGACTAACGGCCACCAGCCCGAAAGCACTTTCCGGTGGTCCCGTCCCAACTCCACCTTCCTATCCCACCTCTCCGGCCCAGCCCCCTCCGCCTGTATACTAGTTGACAAAACTTGGCGGTTGCGCAAGGTATTCCAGTGCAAACAGAGTTAACCTGCTGGTATGAATGGCAGTTATTAGACTTGACAAGCAAGGCATTGAAAAGCTGCTGGGAAGTTTTTGTTTGAAGATGTTTTTGGAAACTCTAATAAGAGCACATACGTACATAGCAAGGCGGATATCATGAGGCGGCTTAAAGTTCTTTCCTTGCTAATGGGGCATTAAATGCAATTTTGCAGCCCACTCATCGCAAATGTAAGCTCTTTGTGTTTTCTTAATGTTAGCAAAGTAGAGTAAGGCTTTTGATCAGTGCTTCATTTGAGCTGGTGGTTTCTGGTGCTTGGCACAGGCACTTAATTGTCAACACCGGCTCTAGTGACTGTCCACCACATGGTGGCGCTGTCTGAGATGTGAACAACCGTGTTTAAGTCAAATGGCATTGAAAATTAATAATACCAGCCTCTCACGCCATTATTATAGCTTTGTGTGGCCTGAAATAGTCTGAATTGTCACACATGTAGGAGTGTGATGATTAGGTGTTATGTTGGTTCTGTCATTGGCAGCGCTGGCGGGGGCAATGCATGGTGCAGGGTGCAGTGGCCTTCCGAGAAGGGCCCTGGCACTTAATTTTTTACAAATTAAGCACTGCTTTCGATGAAGCATTATTTTGACCATGTGTTGTGTACCCACTTGGAGGGTAGCAATTATTCCATACTTAAAGTTCATACAATGCTGGGCTGCTCGCAGTCGCAGTATACATGGGAATGGTTGGTCCTTTATAACAAACTGCTTTCTGAATTTATTTTATATTTGTAAATTACCTAACATGTACACATCTTTGATGCTTGTTCAGAGCCACTGGGATTATGTGTCAGGGAAGGACCCATTTATGTGGTAAGGTTGACTAAATTATTCAGCAAGACAAATTATGTGGCACCCGTGGTTCACTTTGTGGCTGCATTACCTCTCTATTCTGTCATTTTTACGCATGTTAACACTGTCTGGGCAAAGGTTTTACCTCAACAGTGTCAGTTTAAATGCATAAATCAGAAACTGAACGGTGAACAGTTAATCTTTGAAAATGACCTGCCACTGTGCTACAACGTGTGTGGCAGTATTTTTAGTAACTTTTGATCCGTTTGAGCTAGAAACTATTTTTTGTTAACATCCACAAATTATGCACCTGTCCAACTCCTCTTCCCTGGGCATCCAGCCAGGTGTCCAAGAGAAGGCAGAAGAGGTTTAAGGGGCCATCTTATCTCTTCCCTGTTTGGGACTTTTAGGGAATGGAAAAGGCCTATGACCATAATCCTTGTGCTGCTCTCCACTTAACTTCTACTTGATCCTTGCCCTGCATGGCCCTTCCTCCATGTTCCTTATGCATACCTTCCGCTGGGTTATTCCCCAACCTAGCCTTCACTGTTGAGTTTTCCAGTCCCCGCTTCAGGGCATAAACTTGTAAACCACATCTACTTCGGTGTCTGTGGATTTCCTTGGGTTGCACCCTCACCTCTTTTGGATGGAGCCAATAAAACTTTTCTAAGTTGTCTTGGGACTTCCCCCCCCCCCCACCTCCATAACCATGAAGGGGGGGCACACCCTCTATGGTACTATTCTGCGAACATATACGTGGGATAAGTGCTTCCCATATCTCTATAAACATTTGCATGCATTCCAGCAGCATTCAAGTTCGGCACTACATCACTGCATGTGTAGACCTTGGTTATTTCACCCAACCCTTCCCAAGTAGGTAATACTACAACTTCACCCTTCTCATCAAACATACAATTTCACTTGGTTTCACTTGAAACAGTCAAACTGCATTCAGGCCATACTCCGGTGCTATACAAATGCCACTTAACGAAACATGCAGTTGCACTATGAAATGCTAGTTAACGAAACATGCAGTTGCGCTCTATAATATGCTAATTAACAAAACATCCATTGCGCTATAAAATTCTAACAAAACATGCAGTTGGGCGCTATAAAATGCTAATTAACTAAACGTACAGTTGCGTTCTATAAAATGCTAATTAACAAAACATACAGTTGCGTGCTATAAAGTGCTAATTAACAAAACATGCAGTTGCCGCTATAAAATGCTGATTAACAAAATATGCAGTTGTGCGGTATACAAATGTTAGTTAGCATGCGACAAAGT
Organism: Calotriton arnoldi; assembly: GCA_963921515.1. Classification (NCBI taxonomy): domain Eukaryota; kingdom Metazoa; phylum Chordata; class Amphibia; order Caudata; family Salamandridae; genus Calotriton; species Calotriton arnoldi. The sequence goes on along the minus strand of CAWUFW010003211.1, from coordinate 1,310,244 downwards.
GAAAGAATTCTTAAATTAATCTCGGCATCTGGCGATCGGTCTGGCCTGTATTCCAGTCCATCATTTTTCACCCACTGTGCCGCTCAAGACTGCAACTATTTATGTGCATAGGAGCCTTGAGCCTGCCCCCATCGTTACAGGTCAGCCTGAAGTGGCACAGCAGATTCCATCCAATCAGGAACGCAAGCAACTTCCGACCAGTGTAAGCTTACCTGAGCCTCACCAGTGAGGTGCAGCGTAGGTCCTGTGACCACAAACCCACATCTGGGCGGCGGCTGCAACAAAATGATGGAAAAAATGTTTGAATTAATCCATTATCCGAGCCAATGTCGGTGAGGTCCAGTTTGCAGTCCTATGGTTTTCACCCAGTGTGCCACCATGGGCGTCAATTCACCAAAATGCCTGGGGAAGCGGAAGTGACATCACAAGGAAATTTGCCTTTATTTTAACTCACAGACATATGCTTACACACAAATTCACACCGCATTTCTCACATAAACACACTCTCACCCGCAAGCACACATAAAGCATACATTTAAAAGCCTTTTTTACTTAGTTTAGGTGCCAGATAGGGTCATATTCCAGCTAATTATAGTCCATTGTTTATTACACTAATAGTGAATAACATTCTTCACTATTCGTGTAATGAGAAAAGTGACAGAAAACAAGAATAGTAGATCCCCAATCGGCGTCCATTAGGACCAGCTGTCCCTGTGTTCCAAGCACTGATTTTGCCACTTCTGAGGCCACGGGTTGCAAAGGCAGTGCAGGGGTCGCAGCAGCGACCCCTAAATGACGCCCATGTGTGCCACTTTGGAAAGCGGCCAGCGATGTACAAATCATTGTTCTTACATCTGTAGGAACACTTCAGCCTGAACTGCCAGCCAGATTCACTCCAGAAGGAAACACAGGCAATCCTATACCAGTTCAGCATATACCGGCCACATCAATTAAGTGCAGCATGTGACAACATAGGTTCCATACGATAAGACTTATAGCAACGGGTTTGCCCCTCCTTCTGAACACAGTTGTGTACTAGTTTTGTCTTATTGTGGTTGTGTGTCACAATTTAGTACGTGAGGACCAATATTTTTTTAGCAGTGTGAGCCTTTTCTTTGTTTCAGTTGGGGTAAGATTTTCCTTTTTAATTAAAAAAAAATGTGCTTCTGTTTCCAAATCTAAAAAAAAATGTGCTCCTGTTTCCAAATCTTTAACAAGTGTTACTATTCCAGGTTTTGTGGCTGAAAATACTCCAAACAGACTGTTGCAAAGACCCAGCTTTGCTCTTATGTCCTTTGCGAACAGGACAACTCTTGTCCGCTCCAATTAATACCTTTTTGTCCGTTCTCCTTCTGTGCTTCCCAGTGCTGGAGAAGAGCGAGTTCAAAGATGAGTCTCAGTTCTTCCGCTTCTACGCCGATGAGGAGATGGAAGGGACCAATTCCAAGAATAAACAGCTGCGCAACGACTTCAAGCTCATTGAAAACGTCTTGGCCAAGACTCTGCTGGTAGGAAGTGGGCTCTCTCTCGTTAAACAATGGCATTGTGTAGTCGGAGCGATGAGGTCATCAGAGTGGGACGTTCCTTGATCTAGAACCGTTGCTCCACAGCTCTGTGTACATGATCTCATTTTTCATTCTTCCTTTGTAAGCCATGTGAAAAGGCTAAATAGTTCCCTTAGACATGCGCTGTGCTCCATTTTTTGATAAAACATGATTCAAAATAAAGATGGTGGCTGTAAATATGCGCAAACGCATATCTTATACCGTAATTTTAATCTTTTGCCTAGTATCTCCAAAAACTGGCGTCAGCCCACAGGAAGTACAACTCATTCATGTCCCACAGAGGGATAATGTGCCCATTTACCATACTGTGTAAAGGATTTGGCCTGGGCCAGTCTATAGTAAAGTGTATGCCCAGTGGATGCAGTGTGGATTTCAGACCCTGGTGTGCTCTTCACTTCCCCAGTGCATCTTGATATGTGGCCTTTATACCCATTTCTGTTATGCTCTGTGTCTTTTTCAGCATCTTTGTTCTCGCCTCCTGCAGAAGAGAGTCGAAACCATCATAGACTATACTACTCTGTCATTCTAGAATTGCCCTCTGTTGTTATGTCTCATAGGTGGTCGTTGATGGGGAGGAGGAGGGGGTTCTCGTGCATAATGAGGTAATGGGATTGAGCATAATTTCTGGACTAGGGCAGAAGTGGACAATATTCTACTTTGACAGTGACTAAATTCCGTTTTTCTGCCAGGCATGCACTTGTGACATTTCCCTTTATTAGTTATAGTTTCATAGTATAAAAAATACTGTACTATTATTTGAAGTGGACATAGGTACAGAGTATGACTAAGGTACAAACGTTTCCTGTCACAAGTTGGAGCATTGTGCTTGAGAGAGAGAGACGCAGAGGGTGGCTTCTCTCAGCTGAATACCTTTATCTGGGTACTCCATCAGTCTCTTACTGATAAAACTCAAGAAATTCAAAATGCATCTGCCATTGTGTGTGAGCCTCTTCAAATGAGTCTAGCAGTTCTGATTGCACTGTTCCGTTTGTGTGTGTTCAAGACCTGTTTCAGTGTGTGTGGTCCCATTCTCTAAGGACACAAACAAGGTATAATAAAAATGGAATGACATTCTATCTACAGGACTGTGAAGTGGTTAAAAATATTTAAGTGAAATCAATTTGGCCCATGGCTACAGGATCAACCACATAGCATTTTCATGCACAGGCAAGAGCCTGTACCACAGCATACCAAGATAAAGTATGTAAGGTATTTTCCCAGCTTGAAAGATAACCTGTAGGAATGGCTTCTTTTGTACCACCTCTTAAGTACCATTTATTTTGGCTTCAGCGCAGGCCATAAGACAGTATGCAGAGATGACCTAAACATTGCCTTGGACAAGCATGAAATTTCAACCCTTGCTATGGTGACCCAGTGAGACCCATTTCATACCTTTCATTGCCAGAGTGCAGCTGCAGTTCCTTTGAGTGCCAGCAAGGGCAGAGGTAATCTTACAAGGAATTATGTCGTCTTCGCAGGGCAGCATCCAACCGATGCCCATGGATTCACCTGTGACATTACTGGTCCCTGCACTTTTAGCTCATCCCTGGTCTTCATGGTCTCTTTATGATTGTCAGGCTTATAAGTGGCAACTGATTAATTACTTGAAACCCCCCCAAAAACTGGAAGTAGCAAGGCTGGCAGTAGAGCTGCTGCTTATTTCTTTCCCTGTAGCCTCTTGATACGATGATGGGGTCGATACAGCTACTCGCTTCCTGCGTCTTTGTATTGAGTTTCCTGGCTCTTGGAATTACTACGGCTTCTACCATATATCTAGAGGGCATTGGGTCTTAACCTTAACTTTTGGCCAAGATTAAAACTGTTGCTTTTACTTCTGATGAAGACCTGCATCTGAGGGACTGGTGAACTCAGTAGTAGGGAAGAGGTGTGGCGCCGCGGCCAGGGAGACGGACGCTGGAATCTGGGGCTCACGGTTCGATCCCCGGCACCGGCGGCAGGTCAGCCCAGCACCATGTGACTCTGGGCAATAGCTTGCTTAATCTTCCCGACGGCCCCCAGCGCCGGGATGCCTTCGGGTAGCTGTTCGCGCTTTACAAATACTGGATTTACTTTTTTTTATTTTAGTCTCGGCCTGTGCTTATTAGGTGAGAGAACTAAAGAAGATCCTCCCTTTCTCATCACAGCACGCCCAAACTCTTGTGGTGAGAGCTTTGATTTTATCCAGGCTAGACTACTCTAATGCCTGCTAACAGCGTTTGCCTGGGACAATTCAAAATCTGCAGGTGATTCAAAAGATGGGAGTAGGACCTGTCTTCAGTCTGCATAAATATGACCATGCCTTGACTGTCTGCCAGTACCCATGTCAGAAGCCTGTGACTCAGTGCATTGCTTTCTAAGATACTGTGCTTCGCTCATCGGGTGTTTCATGGCCTTGGATCCAAGTGCCTCAGTTTTAGACTACATCCCAATGCCCCTTTCCTCACATTGCTTTCTAAAGCTTTGCGCATGTTAACTGTCCTGCCACAGAAGAGACTGGCTTGGAAGGTGGACCCTTCAGTGTCCTTGCCCTGCAACCTTGGAATCATTTACCCGGTTGTTCATTGTTCTGTTGGACACTAAACTGTCTTCCACAAGGCCCTCAAAAGCCCACCTTTATGTTAATTTTTTCCTGTTGTAATTTTTCTCAGATTAGAGTGCTAATGTCTAAAGGCTTTTGAGTGTACCTACACTTGCAAGTAGTTTCATTCATTCATTCACTGCCTCCTGATCATAGCCAAAGACTAGTTTGACTTGTTGCCACTCTCACATCCTGAGCTGGTCATGATGACCCAGAGAGAGCTCTGAGTATTTTGTGAAATTTGTTATAGATTGGTGAAAGCTAATTGAAGTAGTGGGGGCTACCAAACAAGGTGAAAGTGTGTTCAGAAATTGGGCAAGTCACTTGCAGGCTTTCCTCCTTCACTGCACTACATACTTTAATGTCAGAGAAGTCCAGGAAAAAAACACAACGTTGTTAAACCCCAGTTCTATGGAAGTTGACTATCTAATCGGGTTCTAACCCCTGTGACTGCCCACCTGTCCCAATCAAGCTAGTCCCCATGGACAAACTCCCAGATCTCTGGGTTCAATGTACCCTCTTTCACCTCCTTTGTCTTTGTACTTATAATTTGCACTTCTGTCTGATGTACCTGGCTAATGCTATGTACAGTAACTCACAAGAGAACTATCATGTAACCCTGCCCCACTGCATTACTATCCATGTACTATGTATATTCCTCGCATGGTTTGTGGGGAGATCTTGTCTTCGTGTGAAGCATCTCCCTGTGCTATGTATTACCTCGCAGCAGCCACGTACCATAACATGGTTGCGAGTGTGCTGTAGCTCATTGCTCTGTGTAAAGAGTTGTGCTGTCCATGGATGGTATGCGCTTTGCTGTAAAATATTTAAAATTAAATAATAGTCGAGGATGCATCTATGTTATGATATAAACATAAAAAGCTACAAGTAAGTCAGAAGATCAGAGCCATTGCATCATCTACTTTCACTCTAACCATTTAATCACATCAACCACAGCCAGTCCTACCTCACTGAAGTGGTTTTAACTGGCTTTCGCAGTCGAGTGTCTCCAACTGGTTTACTGGACTCCTCTAGATTGGGATTGTTCACTGTCAGGGGCTGTGGAATGCCTGCCGTCCACACCACTGGGAGATTGCATGTTTGCTCTTGATTGCTACTCACTCGTCGTGAGGGCGGAGACCATCGAGGAGAAGAGGTCTGCTGTTTGTGGTGTGTCTGACTCACGTGGTTAACTTTGACAAGTGTATCTGTCTGTAATGCTAACTAAGGGGCGAGGAAGCCAGTGACGAGCCACATCTGTGGTCATTGTGGTGTCCTGCTGTCTGGCTTGAGAGCCAGCAGATCGGTTCCTACTCGCTGCTAAGCAGACAGTTGTCGCAGCGTTGACAGTTCTTTGGTCTGAACTTTGCCACACTCATGATACTCAGCATGATTCCTGTGGACAGGACCAACTAGTGTGGTCAAGCAAAAAGCAGCAAATGGAATGCAAGTTTAGTTTACTTTAGTTCAACCCCTTGGTAATGGTATAGTGCTGCCTGCTGTCACATGGCAGAGTCAGAGCACTTGGAAATTCATAGTAGACTGTTCAACCTCTTACATATATGAGCAGTTATAACACAATAGAAGACTTTCTTGAAAGAACTCTTGACTGTTCCCTTCTCCATCCTCCTACTCGACTCCTAAAATCCCCCTCCTCTTCACCTGACCAATCAATGTAACAAATGTTTGCTATTCCTGAAAACAGCTTTCCCACTGCCAATATAAATCTAAGGTTCCACCTTTGATGCTGTACCATGAGAGGTAATGTGTCTCCTCTTGGTCTTGTTCACTTCAGTCCGTGTGTCTGTCATCCACAATTATCAGCCTTTAATACCGTCACCGTCTCTTATCCGGTTATCTATCAAGGCCTCCACCAAACCAACAGATAGTTTCATTTTCTACTCCACCCCTGAATTTTGCCACCGTGTGTTAATTGTTCTTCTCACTAGCTCCATAATCATCTGATATTCTAAGATTAGGGTTTCGTTTACCTGCCTATGTATGTGGCCGTGCTGTTTCCCCAAAGACGATGTTCATCAGCCCTTTGTGCATGAACTTGTAGATCAGGCAGAAAATGTGTGACTAGGTGCATTGGAGTGTTTCGTCGTCCTCAACCTACATGAACATGGGCAGTTAAAATGAGCCTTGAAGTGGAAGTTTTTTTCTTAATAAAGAAAAATCTCCAAACATCCCCTCTGTTTCTAATAAAGCAAGATCTCCAAACAGCCCTCATGGGGCCCATAATAAATACAAATACAAGACCAAGATTGTACCTTTTTTGTAAATGTGTGATTGCTTGATCCATCCTATATAATATAAGTCTCAACTCTTTGGATAATTCCACCCAAAAGTAAGGCACATGAGCCCAGTTTTCATTTGTAAACTTGACTTCAAATATCTTATCTCAAGAGGCGGTGATGATCTGCTTCTGGTCTGGACCTTTTTTTGCTTGATTTGGAGTAGAAGTGCTGTGTCAATGACATGAACTGCTATGTTCCACGGCCAATCCTGCATTTTGCCCCATCTATAAAGATGTCACTTAGTTAAATTGTACGCGCTTGTGTGCTAGATTTTTTTTGTTTTTATGTTCTGTTTTAATGAGATGCAATAAAAAAATGAGTGAAATAAAGGCCAACAAATGAACATGATGAAAAGTTACACTAAGTAGGTCTTCCGTCATTAAATATATTTACCCCTATAGGGTTATCGACTCGCCTCTTTGTAGCATTGTGTAAATGACGTGGCCCCATAGATACTGCCAGTCTGGATTGAACTAAGGTGCTTGAAGAATTGAAATTAGTATTGCAACTTCCCATGATCGGCCCAAAAACAAAGGGTCTGATCTCAGTTTCCAGTGTGGAACCCTAGATCCTTTAGAAGGTTTCTTGGGGGAGCCAAATCTTAGACACAAACTCTTAATTCAAAGGAACTGGGCAGTTCAGTTCTATAATAGTATGTCCTGTCAATTACAGTGCTAGGAAGTGCTATGATTTGTGGTAGCAGGCATTATAGAACAGAATAATTATATAATAATAGTTCATTACTTTTATGCTCCTTAGACCCACTGTTGTTATAGGAACTGCCCATATAAAGTCCGCTTTTTGTACAAAATTGGGAGGGCTGAAATAGCAACATAGTTGCATCTACCTCTATTGACCACGTCAATAGGCAGCTTGGAAAACAGACAGGAGTACAGGCAGAGTATGTTGGCATTTGTGGGTGCATAAGCACATTAAAGCCAGACAAAGAAAAGAAAAGCAGACCTTATTGACAGCTCCCGTCTTCGATACAACCCTGTTTCTATGTCAAACGGATGCGAACGGAGCCTTCATTATAGTGCTTCTTTAGTTCTGCTAAATAGAACTACACAAGGTTTGGCCCATAATCAGTAAGTCTAGGCCCTAATAACAAAGATAACTACACACATCATGCCAATACTGATACCTTTTCATAGGATCATTCACTCATGAGATCACCCACACGTTATGATCTACATCAATTTATTTCTTTTTCAATTATTTGAATTTTTTAGATCAACAATATTCTTCATTTAAATCATTTCAAAATTCCATTTGCAAACATCATTAAAATAATCAATACACAGACAACATTAGAAAAACATATACAAAGAATGAAGGTGATTAATTAATCACTTTATTTAGACAAAATTCAACCACAATTTAAGCAATAAACAATATAGAAACAACCTAGGTTTCGTTGTTTTTTGGAGTTAGTTTCTACCAAACAATGTCCACAAACTGATTCAAATATTTGAGTTCTTTCCTCAATGGACCAACTCCTAACGGTGCCACTACTGGGCTTCCAGGAAAAATACCAGTCTCTTTAGTCATAAGTTTCCTAGGAGCCGCAGTACTGTCATGAAGAGCACTCGTTTGGTGGAGAAATGTCGACGCATTTCGGACCCTATATATCAATTTTTTGGGGTTCTCCTCAGGACCCAAAACCCTAGAATGCTGAAGAATTAAACAAAAAAAAAGGGAGGTTTTTTTTTATTTTCTAAACTCTCATAATTAAATCATCACACACTCAAAATACACTTTCGCTCAAAAATTACCTTAACTTTCCTAAAGTTTCCACATTGCAACTTCAATAAGATTGGTCATCAGTCTGAAAGCCTTCAAACACCTAAAAAATTGGACAGCCCTGTTTCTATGTCAAACATTGGATGCGAACGGAGCCTTCATTATAGTGCTTCTTTAGTTCTGATAGCATGGGAGTAAAAAAAAAAAAAAAAAAAGGACTATGATGAAGTCTCCATTGACACCTGACCTTCATATGGCATAGGAAGAAAAAGATGGCTGCTTTGAAGGCTAGGGAGCTTTTTGTTTCTATGAAATGTGAAAAAAATCACAGTTGCGTTTGAGAAGTCACCAAGAGAGGTGGGTGGCTGGGGTGACGAGAACGGATGGTGGGTGGAGGAACAAGGAGTACAGAGGGGAAGGAAGGAGGGACGGAAAGGATATACGAAAGGGTGGCAGGCAGAAGAACGAGGACATATAAAAGGTGTATGGTGGGGGGGGAGAAGGGGCGGAGATGGCAGCAAGGCCAAGGAATACGAGGAGAAAAAAGGCCAAGGGTATACGAGGAGAAAAAAGAACTGAATGAGCCACAGGTGGGAGCCAGTAGAAGTGACAGAGAGGCTACAGTTGTAAACTTATCCCTCCTGCAGTTTAGTGCAAGCACTGCATTGGAGTCAGGAAGATTCACACTAACAGCCCATAGTATCTGGTGCGAGATGGACTCCTATGAACTGTGCCAAGCTACCAGTGGCAGAAAAAGCCAATGACTCATAAGTGTGGACCAAAAGCCATGTCAATGCATGTTGTAAACAAAATTTCTCTTTGGCAGCTCTGCTACCAGCCAAAGCTAAAAAAAAAAAAAAAGACAAAGGTTGGATCACGCTCTCAAAGTTTCTGGTCCAGTCATCTCTTAGACGGTCGCATATTCAATGTCTGTGGCTATAATAAGGTAAGGGTGGGCGAAGTTTTAATTACTCCTGTGTAGGAAGAAGTTTCCCAAAATATGCTTGAGGCTGAAACACAATGGCCGCCATGTGATCCATCACCCATGCCCTGATCACAGAGGTCCCGCCATAGGGGCAGGGAGATGGGGTCTGGCGCCGCCCACAAAAACAATAAGCAACTGCTGTTCCTGGCCTTGCACAGCACACATCACAGGACCTTTTTTTTTTTATTATTAAAAAGTCCCAATTGTAATTTGGTAAATATTATTTTTTTAACCAATTTTTCGGAGAATTACCACCTTTTCATTATTGTTACTTTTAAAATATAAAGTATATTTCCATGATTGTTCTCTGCACATTCACGAATAATATACAACCTGGCCAGTGATCAGTGAGGCATGCTGTAGCCACCATGAATCTATGCTACTGCTTTAAAATGCTTCTTCACACAATAAAACATTAAATCAGTGAACTGTAGCAGCTGGAATTATCATAATAATACTGTTTTATAATGTAGAGCCATTTAAAGTCTTTTTTGTCATCAATCACGTTGCCAGGCTTTTGTATTTAAAATGTACCCCGCCATACGACTGAGCAATGACGTGCAGGAAGAAAGCACTTTGCTCAATTTGAAGCGACATGTAAAAATATGAATAGCAGTCAAACACGATAATTATCACACAAAGAAAGCCAGACTGGGCTTTCTCGTGTTTGTCTCTGTGTTGAACAAATGAAGGAAGCAATTTTACATTCTTGGCGGCAAGTGGGCATGACTTGAGCGCTTTACTTAAATCAAATTACACAGGCTTAGACTATAAAAAAAGATTTTCACGCTGTTTTCATGAGAACGCAGCCTGTCACGTTTTTATTTATTGGTTGTTCGTGCTCAGGTTGGTGAACAGTGCCTCAACTATGCACTACTTCTATTTCATAGTATTTTGGTGCTTTCTCATTACAAACTTACCACTCAGGTCCACATTACATGTGGCTTGATAGAAAAAGGTTCGGAAATGCTGCTTCCGGTATTACGAGTATCAGGCGATGTTAACGCCCCTTTTAAATGCCATTACCGCTTGAACATCTGGAGCCAGGAATATCTTGTGAATAGCCGTGTAAACATGCAGACGTCTGAATGACATTCCAGAATTCTATCCCATTTTTTCAGGGTCCTTGTTCCACCAGGTTGACCTGATGGACTTGAATAAGGTATTACGTGTGATAATACTGCGTGACTCCTTCTGATTTGGGCATAAACCTCTGTTTCGGCCTAATTCAAAATTAAGAGGCCGGTCACGATCAGCCTGGGTGTATTTACATCTCCTGATCTCTACCCAAACCAAAGTTTTCTTTTGGTGATGAACACCATGGCAGATGACAAAAAACACCAATCCTCGTATAACACCCTATGCCTCACTAATTGAGTTGGCAGAGTAAGCCAGATTTCTGAAAGTTATGCCTTATAACCCCTGTTATTCCCTCCCCTCTTGGAATTAATAACAATAATACCCTGGGAGTGAAGGCACTCAAGGGATTATAACTGGCGACCCATAATGAGGGCCTTAGTAGGGTGAGATCCCGCCGCCCATCCAAGTTTTAAATCCGCCACTAGCCCACTTGAGTGTTTTTAGGTCGAGCCTAGGCATGGGCTGCTCTGCGTGGCATGCTGTATTCGGTATATGGGCTATCGGGGACTTTGGACACGCCCACCGCTTTTGGTTGATTAGTTGGGCTGCTTTTTAAAATTCCTTTTCTCTGGTTGGTTAATATTATCCATCTGTCCCGCCTTTCCGTGCTTGGTTCCCTCCCAGCGAACATCTGCAATTGATTCTTTTGGTGGGCCAGCTCTGGCCATCTCTTGACTCCTCGCTCGCACACCCTCCCGTCATGCGCAAATGAAGTGCCCATCCATGTCGTTATTTGGAGGGGGAACATTTAGACCCTTTTCTACATGCCACTGGCCTGCTGAAGAACATCATGGGATCCCGGAGGTAAGATCAAGATTAAATAAGCATTTGCAATGCAATAGGTCTCGCATTACTGAAAGTTTGATTTATTAGTGTTGCAAATAATAATGCAACGCCAATAGCTCAAACTTTCAGTAATGCAAGACCTATTGCATTGCAAATGCCCGTTGTGACCCTGCACCCCGATCTGTATGTGCGTAAAGTGAATGATATTCAGGCCACTGAAAGCATTTTTTTTTTTTTTTTTTAATGAATAGTCTGTTAGTGGACTGGTTCGGAGCATAGTAATAACATGCATTGACTTAGCCGGTCGGTCTTGCCTTTGGGGCCTGTTGGCTTTGCCTATGCCTTTGGCGATGCTGTTCAGCATCAGAAAAAAAAGCTGTGCAGCATGGCCAAAATACAAAAAATAATCGAAGGAAAAATAAGACTGGGTGACGCTGCTGCGTCATTTTATGAGCACGCATGCGTCATAACGCATGTACACATCTACCAAATCACATGGACAACATTTTTTAATTTACTGATCTGAGTTGGATCAGTAAATAAAAACAATTAAATTGAAGTAGCATGAAAGTGCTGTCTTTAAAGGAGAGGGTGGTAGCGATTTGCTGCCTGGCCCGCCTAAAAAATATTTCAAAACATTGGGAGCTCGGGGGCAGTGTAAAGCATATGGGGGGAATAAAACAATACATAGTCAAGGTTATCCTAACCTTCTGCCTGGTCCTCCTGCAGTAGCTGTATTTTCAGCACCCCTTTGTAAGACCTTAAAAGCTGTGATGCAAACTGTAGAGTTGAAAACAAGATCTGCTAGACTCTAGGTTGATAAGGGAGGGTACCCAAGTCATACAGCTCTCACAGCTGCAATGTACGATATTGATATTGTTCCGGGTCTACAAATGAAAGTGGGTTCTGTGGTTTTGGATTAGCTTAAAAGTGCCAGATGTGGGTAATGATTAGGTGGCCATTCAGGACCAGGTAAAGAAGAATAGAGCCTAGGTTAAGTTGACCGTGAGGCTGTCTGCCAAAGCGATAGCAAGATGTCAAAGTCTTGCTGGAGAGTCATGAGTATTAGTACACAGACCCGTGGGTTACACCGTGATGCTTAGCGGTCTCGGGTGTCTCACCAGCAGGTATATCCGGTGTAACAACTCACTGATTGCACGTGTGGTTTGTTGGAATGCTTGATGGTTAATTATTTTTAAACTTATTTAATACTTCTGAATCAGCCAGAAGCAATCAAACTCAAAGTTACCACTTGGAAGTAAGATTTTGACTATCTGAGGTTTAGAAAGATGTTAAAAGCGACTTTACTCTAATTTGTATCACCTTGGATGCCTATAGCAGTCCGAGCGCGGAGATACCCTGATGGGGTGATTCGGGCACTTTATAAAATAAATAAATATAGTGCTTGATGTTCAGTTTTTGCTTTTGGAGATACACTTGAATTTCAGATGCTTCCAAGATCATGACTTAAGACCTTATATGAGACTTTATTTCTATATTTTTTAGCTGACTACAGTGGTGGCGTGCAGTATCTTGCATACCTTTGTGTGTATATTGACTGGTATTTTACTATTTTTATATTTCTAGATTTTACCACAAGAAGAGGATTATGGGTTTGATATTGAAGACAAGAATAAAGCAATTGTGGTGAAATCGGTCAAGAGAGGGTCCTACGCTGAGGTGAGATCTTAACATGAGTGACCTCATTCATAGTGTGAAGAGAACGTACGTGAGATTAAAAGTAAAATGTGACTTTTTTTTAACATGGTTTAATGTTTCCATTGATCTATGGTAATAAGGCCTCTTGGAGACATCATAGCAATGCATAGTGGTGCTATCTTATGTCCACCAGATTCTTCAGCATGCAGTGCAGCACCACTTTGTTCATTTGTAGGCCACTCTCCGGATGTGAAACATTGCACTGTCGGTCAACAGGGATCATTTGCTCGACTGCTATGTTTTAGAAAAAAAATGTAATTCAATTTTCATTGATTTTGCTCCTCTTTTAAGACGCATATACATCTTACCAGTGTCTCGTATACCTTTTTTCTCACATGCCCATGCTCTTTGTACATTTGTTCCTCCCTATATGTAACACATTCAAGTTGGGTATGTCTGATGCAACATATTAAAATTTAATGACTTTTAAACCCGCATTTAGATCACATTCCAGTATCCCTCATAACATTGTTTCAGGCATGCTCTATTTCCTAATTTTAATTCTACCATTAATATAGACTGTTAGTGGGCCCCGACTTGGTGATTGTGTTTCCGTAAGGTAGGATTTTACTGGAAGGCCAGCTGTCTGGTCTGATTCCCATATGCGTATGTTATTATTGGAGCTCTGCTTTCCGTAACTTTCTAAATCCAGTATTATATGGTCCTACATAGCTAACATTTGTGACCTCCTAGAGTACAACATCTTGCATTCAGCCTCTGTCCCTCTCTACGTCTCTGTAAGCCATATCTTTTTATCAGTGAAGAAATATATGGGGCAACCCAAAATTCCTGAGAACCAGGGTATTACAATTTATAAGAACACAACAATTGTTCTCTCAGGTTTGTAATAGAGAATTCATAAATCTGGTAAAATGGTCACATTCCTACAGTATTTTACAGCGGATACAGCAACAAAATTCAGTATTAAAAACAAACAAAGAAAGACACATGTAGGTGCTCCCAAAGACTGCACAGTGCTGAGTGCTTTGTGACATATGTGAAGAAGGTGCGTAGCAGTGAAACAAATATACATGGTTGACTGTCCTGCACTTTGGATCAAGACAACACCAACTATATTAAATTATTAAAATGAGGTTATTCAATGGTGTGATCACTTGTACAGTTGACTCATAAGTATGTTGACAATTTGACCCCACTAACAGCGACTTAAACAGGTCTTCCTCAGGACAGCAAATAAGGGTGCACCCTCAATAACATATGAATTGTAACAGTCAGACTCAGATCCATCATTATCCAGTTATGTATTATTTGGGTGTTTAGGATCAATCTTCCAAAACACATCCACACTTGTTGAACTCTATATAAGAAGACAATTCAATCAGGCATTCATAGCGATCTCCAGATCACTGCTATACAAAGTTTTGCTATAAGTAATCCAATATAGGAAATTTATATTCATATTTACATCTTTTTTGGGTCTAGGCATTAGGCCCAATAAGCTTATTCTAAGGTTACAATCTAGTCTGTCAGATTATTAACCATGCTCATTACATCAATCCACCATGGTAGGAGAATTTAGACTTTCCACCCCATACGACTTAAAACAGCATCATCGTGTCTCCATCTGTGGCGTGCATTCTTAAGTCCCACATTCATCTTGTAAGCTTTCTCTGACACAGATAAGTTTGATAGAAAATCTAATTGGATTAGCTTAAAGTATCCAATAGGTGATACCCTTATATTACATTCTGCAGTGTTGGCCTAATCAGCTGTCATTTCTAACCCAATGTTCCCCCGCTTAAGTGTAAAGCTAGAGGTTCTTGACCACATGATTTAAGCAATGCTTGATGCAGGAACGTTAATATCCAATGCCCGATCCATGCATTATTATCTTTTTAGTAATTCATTTACCTGAGGCTCGGTAAATTCTTGATTCCATGTCTTTGATTCTGCCTTTAACAATCTACCATATGCCAAAAACTGACCTGGATGAATTCCAAATTCCTCTCTAGCCTCCATTAAGGGAAGGGAATCCGTGGTAAACGGGTGTGCAGTGGCTGTCATAGATCGCAGGAGGGGAGGGTGTCGGCGGCAGGGGAGGCTATAATCTTCAGGAAAGTATTAGACTAGTGATCAATATTGTCATACAGATCCCAAATAGACTCATCTGTTACTGAGGATCAAGAATTCTGATGAAGCCCTACACACATGGATTAATCACAACAATATAAAGTAAAGTGATGGCTCTCGTTTAAGAGCTTGAGCATTTTGTCGTTCTGCTTCTTGTCAAGTAGTCTCTGTCACCCACAAGAGCAACAGATTTCTAGAGGAGCTTGTGTGCTAATCAAGCAAGTGAAGGTTGTTCCTTGGCACTATAGAAGTACCAATTTGCTGTGTAGATTGGTACACATCATCAAGCGCTATGTCGAAAGGTCAATTTGGTGTTTCATGATTTCCGTAAGACCCGAGCAAAACGTGCTCTTCTCCACGGCCTTGGTAGGAGTCCTATTCGCCAGAGGCATCCTTCATAATAGGATCCTCTGCCTTGAAGGTCCTATCCACCAAACTTGATATGAAAGAATCACAAGCACCAAATCAGGCATGGGGATATGCATGATAGGTAGATTTTGTACATTAAACATCTCGGGTCATTCTATCAGGGTCCTTCCGTCCCTGAGAACAGAATAAGAACATGCTGATGGACTGGCCAGCCCATTTAGGGAGTGTGCTGATACTGCAGCTGAGCAGCCTTCGATGAAGCAGTTGTGGTCAAAGTAAGAGCCAATCTGTATTGTGCCTAGTCTGAGTCGGCAAACTAGGTAAATCGTTGCTAACATATATGCCCTTGTGCTTCTTGCATGCCATCTCCTCAGCATCCAGATTAATGTCCTACAAGATTAGCGCCTGTCTAAATAGGGAGTGTCATGTCCCTTTAACAGCTTACACATTTTTAATCCACGAGGCTGCAGGTTGCCTACTGGTCCATCTACATCTACTTTTTATCAAACAACTCGGCTCCCTTGTCTTGCATGTTGTAAGGTGGGTGTTTGCAAGGGTGGGATATAAATGATTAGGAGAGGACCATGCAGGAGGAAGAAGAGAAAAAGATCTGATGTTTGGGCTTCCTCACAGTATTTTCCTGCAGTGGAGCCCAGCTCAACAGCACTCCATTCAGCAGATCAGTCACCACCTCATCACTGCACAACTTCTATGGCTCCTGGACTGCAACTAAATGAATCCCAGTTGTCCACCCTCGAAAGCAAAATCCTATACATGCATGCTAACCCACATCATCTGACAATGTGTGTCAAAGGTGTGTATGCGTATTGCGTATACTATTCACACAGCACCATGGTTAGACACCATTATTGAAGGGATCCAACAACACTCCCCATTCTGGTCATCCGACGGAGCGCATCCTCGTCACCTGCTAGCTAGCGAGAAATCAGGAGGGCACGATGGCAGAGTCCCAAGCCAAGCAGTGACCCCTGATTTTTGAAGTGTCTCACCTCTATCCGAGAAAGGGAAAAAAGAGAAAAATGTCTGGAGTGCCAGCTTAGGTGTTGGCTCCTTTTGGTGTGGGTGGCGGGGTTTAAATTTCCAACAGGCTTCTAGATCTCTGTATTAAGGTGGGATTAAACTCCTGAATAACGACTAGGGTGAGGACAGTGGCGGGTCGCCGAGGGAGTGCTGCGGGGCAGTGGGGCGGGAGAGGGGCAGGGTGGGGGTAGTGGACTCGGACATACGACGGACAGAACTCCTTACTCTGAGTTCTGTCCGTCGTATGTCCGAGTCCACTAACCCCCCCACCCTGCCCCTCCCCTGCCCCGCCCAGCAGCACTCCCTCGGCGAGCCGCCACTGGGTGAGGAGATGGGTCGTGAAAGTAATGAGGTCTGGTTTACCTTTCAAAGCTGGGGAAGGTGTTGTGCTATGTTTTCTGTACGTGGTTTCTGTATTTTATGTTCCATGCAATGTGTGAGCTAATTTGGTAGTTTGTAGATAGATCTTCGTCTTCTTTGCCATTATTTTGAATTTGTATACAAATCACTTATTTATATATCCTAGTTGTCTTTACTGTCAGAGGTTTTAGACAGATAAAGGATTGAGTTGGCTTCCAAGTAAAGAAGTATCCAGGAATGTGAGAGGACAGCATAAAAGAGATGCTCTTGCTAGCAAAGCCCTGGTGTTTGCGGTGTCATTTGATCTTTCATCGCCTACAGTTCCCGCTCGGAAGGATGATACAATTAAGTCTGTTCCCGATACATATTCTCTGATGCCTAAAAGGGAACTGAGCTGGTTTCTTTCCAGAGCATTACTTAGATTTGTTACACTGACCTCATTGTATCTACTTTTTAATTTGGGTGATAGATGGACAGCACAGCTATCTCAAAGAGCTTCTTAAGTAAGATGCCCCACTCTAGCGGTGGTTGGCCTGGATAGCAATAAATCTCCTAGTGGAATATCTGCAAACAATTTCTGCACCACAAACCTTGCCTTCTGAAAGATTTCCTTACTTGAACTGTTGCGCTGAGTTTATGATTAAATAAAGTTTGCAGCATGAAGTTATTATTTCTGTGAAATTATGGGAGATGCGCAGCGAGTAATTTTGAGAACTCTCATCTGTCATATTTGTCATGCTTTAATTAAGATTGAGGCAGTCATTTAGGTTTTAGGCTATGATGGCTTTAGGCTAAAAAAAAATGGCAGATGCACATGTCCCCATTCCTTGAATACTTTAGAATGAGTGGCATGAGATTTCCTTGAGGGCAGAACCACTTCTGAGTCTGCTGATGGAAAAGCCCTCCCCTCAAGTTACCCGGTGGTTGACATGCCATTGGAAGCTCCACACTATTTAGGACGTGCCTTGCAAAGCAATGTCATCTTATGTCTAACCTATCCTTGACCACCATGCAATGCTTGTCAGTATCAGCCAGTGAATAACATGAACACTGCACCCCACACAGCTAGACTAAACTCCGAAAGCATACATTTATTTTCTCCATTTTTTTGTTGGCATTTTTAATAAAAGTTCCAACAGGTCCATGACTGTGGACCCCTGCTACCCGTTGCACAAAAATAATTTCAACATACTTTACATTTTTAGTATGCATCCATTACGATAACACTCCAGGCCGAATGGCCATTCGTAACCCTGTCTCCGCACAGGCAGTATCATCAATTAATGAACAATAAGAGAAATAAACAATATCAGTGCAAATGAAATAATAAAGAAACATGACAGTAATTAATAAAGCATAAAAACAGTCAGGAGACCCCCCCTCATGTAGTATTGGGCATGAACCACTTATAACGGCACATTATCTTTAAACAAACGTCGACTGTGATTTCAGCCCATGGTGTCCTGGCATTGTCTCTTGCCTCCTCCACCTTCGCCTCCAACTTTTGCAGGTAGATGTCCCATGACATGATTCCCCTCTCAGCCCCCCCCCCCACCCTCGGTTGGGCATCAGAGAGCACAGCCGCCTCAGCCTTCACCCAGCGCAGCAAGATGTGAAGCCAAATAGACGTATCCGGTGCAGCTGGTGATTTCCACGCCATGGCAATCTCACGTTTGCACAGCACATATACTAAGTCTATAAATCTGTGGAGATATTTGTCTCCTTTGGCTCAGGGGCAGATGCCCAGGAAGCAGGACTCTGTAGAAGGTGAGAGCACAGTATCAACCAGGGCAGAGGTACTCTGTGTCACCTCCTACCACACACGGTGCACTCCTGGACAAATCCACAACATTTGGAAAAACTCTGCAGCATTGGCAACTTGGGTTAAATACACGGAACATGTGCAATAAGAGTGTATGCTGGTGTAAGAAATGAAATTGGGTGAGGTGGAAACAATAGTTCTTCAAAACATTCCTAACCATGCTTAAGGCTTGGGTCCATTGTTTATCCACCAAAAGGAAATGGAGATCTGCCGTCCAGCAGTTTCGGGATTTGGTGAATGGCTTCAACCACTGTCCTAAAAAAAATAATGTGATAAGTCTACGGGTGCCCCCATATATTAACACAGTGTGGAGCAGGAGTGCAGTGACAGGCCCCGTTGGCTCCTGCCCCCACAAGTCGAGGTCGGATCATGGCGTACAGCTCTGTATGTCAAGAACTGTCCAGCTGGTATATGAAACTCGTCGCAAATGTCGGCAAATGATCAAAGCACCCCGTTGTCATAAAAATCACACATCCAGGTCACTCCTGCCTCCTTCCAGAAGGTCGTGTAAAATCTCAGAGAGCCGGCCATTGCCACACTGGAATTAAAGGCGGGTACAGGGGAGAAATTTCACTGCCTTGGATATATTTGAGTCAACAACGCTGGGCCACTGTCATCGGTGGGGTCACCACAGGTGCCCCGGGGGCAAGATCCAAGTATACAAGGGAGTTCCTGACAAAAGACGCAAGATCTCTGGGCACTTACCACAGGGGGCTGAACAGTCACCTCAAGGGCCACTGCAGCTGAGCAGCAGCAATATATAATTCAAAATTAGGCACGCTGAGCCCGCCCTCAAGTAATGGAGTACACAGCCTGCCAGAGCCGCCCTGCGCCTACCCTCGCTCCAGATCAATCCCACTAGCAGCAACTTAAGTTTGGCAAAGAAGGGCAATGAAGACACAAGCGGAAGGTCCGAGAAATAATACAGGAAACGCGGCAGTATTAACATCGTTGAGATGGGCACTCGGCCAGTGGGAGAGATTTCCCTAATGAGAGCGACCTACGCACCAAATTAGGTACCCAGAAGAGCTGTCCCTCCAATAGGTCAGCATCAGAGTGATAGATTCTTATACCTAGGTATTTAAAAGTATCACATTGCCATTGAAGGGTGCCCTGGGGAGATCAGCTCTCTCGGGTTCAGGTACAGGGCAGACGGGGGAACAGACAGAGGACGTAGCCCAGTTGATGCGACGACCGGACATCGCCCTGAACTCCTCCAACAGTGTCATCACACCTGGCAGCCTCCACATCCCGCAAATATATCAGCGCATCATCTGCAAACAACAATATTATATGGCTTCCCCCCAAGCCCGAACTCCCCACTCCTCCACCCGCATACGCAATCGACAAGCCAACCACTCCATGGCATGGGCAAAAAAGGGGACAATGGGCAGCCCTGATGGGTGCTCCTGTAGATGTCAAAAGAGTCTGAGATGTACTGACCTGTCTTGACTCTAGTGCAAGGGTTTCCATAGAGGGTCTTGAGCCACCAAAGTTAGCCCTACCCAACTCGCATGGCCTTGAGCGTTGTAAACAGGTAATCCCACCCTAAGGTATTGAAGGCTTTCTCAATGTCAAAGGACATTGCCACCGGAAAACCAGTGGTGTCCAGATCCATCTGGAGAAGCCAAAGTGATCGATGGACATTGAGAATGGTGCTTCGCCCTGGTATAACACCCGACTGATCCTCGTGTGCATGGGTATGTAGTAGTGGCAACAATCTATTCGCTAAGGCTTTCCCCAAGATCTTACAATCCAGGTTTAACATAGAAAGCGGGCTGTAGGAGCGGACATCAAGAGGATCATGGCCCAGCTTGGGAAGAACCATGGCAAGAGTCTCACGAGTGTAGCATGGAGGTACTTGGTGTCATATGCTGCATTGTAAACCCCCAAGAGTTTGGGTGTCAGGGTAACGCTTTAAGCTGAATAATATTCTATCAGGCCATCTGTACCTGGGGTTTTGCTGCACTCAATGTGCGATATGGCCAGAAGTAGCTCGTCTAGTTTAAGAGGAGCATCAAGATCATGTATTTGGGGTGCATTGACCCTGGGTAGAGGCAATTCCGGAAGATACGCACGCAGGGCAGGCTTGGGAGGACCTGGCACAGCCACCTAAAGGGAGCTATAAAAACAAACAAAGGCCGCATTAATGTTGTTTTGCATGTTAAAGACCGTGCCACCATCCACACGCACCGCGTCCAAGCATTTGTCTCGTACCAGCCATGCCAACATTCTACCTGTGCAACCACCTTCTCCGTGCAGTCGGGCAAGATAATGACTATAGTCCAGCCTCGCCGGTCACCACAAAATCCCAAAGCATCAATGACATTGTCTTTTTGTTTTTCTAAATCAGACATCTCCGTTAGTGTTTTGTGTTTCCAAAGCCAAAAAAATTCAAATGCCTTGCCATGGCATGGCGAGCCAGCTGGCATTGTTTGCTTTTTGCTCCTGTGGAAACGATCTTCGCAAAATCCCTGCCATGTTGGCAGGATCCTTTAAATACAGTGGGTCATCATAAGCCAGTGGTCTTCAAACTTTTTAATGTTGTGCCTCCTCCCCAGTGAAATAAAAGAAATCATCCAGTCCCACCTCAAAATTTTTCACAAATATTCTATTAAACTGCCAATGTTTAAATATGTCTAGACTTATTTAAACATTGCAGTTGAGTTCGGTTACCGTTTTAAAAATGCAATCAAATTCATGATTGCCAAACCTACTATTTTAGTCAGACAGGCCTTACTAACAATGCAAAAGTATCCACAGTGTGATTATTAGAAACAGTGGGTGGTGGTTTCTGAAGAATATTTGGAGTCCCTCTGCTTTTGACAACTTCTCCCATTCAGGATATAAATGATATTAATATCCTCAGACTGATTCCTGGGAGCATTGCAAGAGCATCAAACAGAATATAGTACAGCCGATGAGTGAATTCATTTGAATTTAGAAAAGCTCCAACCTTTCTAGTTTTTTTGGGGATTTGTTTGTGAATTGAATAAAATGTTTCATCATTTGTGTATTTGTTTGATGAATGCTTGTTTCTTTATCTTTTATTTACTATTTGGCGGTTAAAATAATCAAAAATGCTTAGGCCAATGTCCCTGGCTTCCAGTAATGACTCAGTGAGGGTCCCCGGAGTCCAATAATGATTCAGTGGGGGTCCTTGGTTTCCAGTAATGATTAAGTGGAAGTCCACAGAAGTCAAAAGGTTAAGAAACACTGATCTAGGGCTTTGTTTGATAAATAAAGTTTGTGAGAAACCCTAGAATTATCCCTGGTAGCGAGAGTACAACGCATCACACACATTTCCTCCGATAAATTAGAGTTAAATGTTTCTGGAGTGTCAATGGCGGTAGTGGGCACCAGGCATTTTCCCGGTGTGCCAAAAGGATTGGGGACAGTTTTTGACCCTTGGGGTCCGGTTTTGCAGCAGTCCTGCAATATCGGCCTCCTCTAACAAAAGCGGCGCCGGTGCGTTGACTCTACACCACTCACACACCTACAGACCTACTCAGAAATCCACTCACTTACCCATACAGTCACCCATGCATGCATTTACTCACCCATACAGTCACTACACACCCACCTACCCACCCATAGAGCCACTCACACTGCCACTCACCATTACAGCCACTGACACACCCACCCACCCACTCACTCACCAATACGGCCACTCACACAGCAACTCACTCACCTACAGAGCTACTCACACACCCACTTATACACCCATGCAGCCACTCACACACCCATACACACAAGGATACAAATAGTCACACAGCCACTCACATAATATATGTTAGAAGTAGTATCACTCAGTAGTAGTACACCTAGTATACTAATTTAACTTTTATAGTAGGTTAGTATATATGTTTAACACTCATAAACTCTTAGAAAATACTTACACTCACTAGATGTCATGAGTGATGTCATTTGATATGGCATAAGTGATGTCATGAGTGATGTAATATGTACGGTCATAAGCAGTGCATTGAAGGGGAGTAAGTTCTAGTTAGCTCAGGTAACTATAAACTGCTGAATTTCACTGGTTTTGTACGAGTGAAATCTAAGCCTAACTGTAATGTCCCTGTAACCTTTGGTTTTTTCAGTGAGTGTATATATATATATATTTATTACACATAACTGTAAGGCTAACTTTAAGGTTTAGGGGCGGGAAGTGGTAAGGGTAGTTTTAGGCATTGGAGCGGGGTAGTGGTAAGGGTACATTTAGGGTTTAGAGGTGGGTAGTGGTAAGGGTAAATTTGGGACTTAAAATTGGACAGACTGGGAAGAGTGGAAGGATGGATGGCTGAAAAGATGGGTGGATACATGAATATTTTGATAGCTGACAGAAGGATATATAAATGAGTGGATGGGTGAAAGGATGGCTGTATATATGAAAGGGTGAAATTATGGATGTATGGTGAATTGTGGATGTGTGGCAGGATTGGAAGCCTTGTTGGTTCGATGGGATGGTGAAGTGATAGACATGGACATGGGAGCCTGCACTCCGCATATAAAAGCCTGTCTCTAATTTTGCTAATTGTGATTGAGTTAGAACATCTATAGTCCCCTGTTATAATGAAATGACATAGCTGGTCAACTAATAAATTGTTACTGTTGATTTGTGACGTCATAAATCTAGCAGCCAAGTGAAAGGCATGGTTGGTTGAAAGGCATAGTTACAAAACAAGAACTGTCTTTTCGATCTTCTGATCTGTCTAAAATTAGCAGAAAGGGGATATTTATGGCAACTTGTTTATTTTTTGCACTACGGGTCATTACATTAAGGACAGAATTTTCTGTATGTTTTTACACATTCTGAGCCACAGCATTTTTTAAATCTGACACAATTGCAAAATGAAAACTGAAACAATTGACCTTTTAGCCTCAAATTAGTAACCGCTTTTTTGTGTTTATTATGGCGCTTCAGATTTCTCTTTTATTTTCATGCCTACACCCATTTGGATTTACCAGTTTATGGAAAGGGTTAAGTTCTCACCATGTATTATGAGGAATAAAATACCCTCTGCAGTGTCATAAAAGAATATTGCAAGTTACCTTAGAGTTCTGTTACTTAATAAAGGACCTAGGCCTTATTCCTCTGTATGGTCACAATGTTCCTTGGTGACTTGCAATTTCGTTATAATGTACAGCAGGGAGTACTTTATCCCATATATAAAGTATTGGCAAGGTCTCCATTAAAGACCTCCAGTGATATTTTTCTTAGTTTAAAAAAATGATTGCTTTATTGTTGTATGTTAAAAGCTAGTCATGCCAGATATGTTTTGCAACAACTGTTCAAATGGAAACATGCTGGAACATATTTATTTAAAGTTCCCCTGGAGAGAGAAGTCAGACATGAGGACCTAGCTAAGTATCTTTATTGGCTAATAGAGAAGCTGGCTTTGTATCAGTTTTGTTGGCAAGTAGATTATACGCGTCAGACTTTAGTTAAATCTTTTTTTACCCGTGATTTCACAGCTGAAAATGTGATATAATTCAAATGAATATCCAAGTTTCTTGTTGAAACCTATGTAAATCGGCCAAAGGTTTCAGTATTTCTCGCTGGTTTTTGTTGCCCAACACATTATTCCAGAATTGAACTTTGGCGAGCTTCCTCACCAACGCTTTGCATGGTTGTAGATTTCTATTTGGAACCACAAAACATCACAACCTTTTGAAAGTTTTTATGACCAATATAGTTGGACAACATCCATCCAAACTTCATGATGACCTTTGCATTTCTAGACTTGACATGGACAGGTTTCAACAGTACCATTAGCCGAAATGCATCCATCTGCTACAGATTGAGTTTGTACTTCAGTGTCTTTTAATGATCCTAAACTCTGATATCTGTTTTATAAGGCATAGTTGACTGTGGTTATTTAATGCCAGTATTTTTGCTGATCCATTATTCTTTGGCACCTTAGAAACCTTATGTACTATAGTCCTTGTTTGCTCCATGTTTTCTAGTACTCTGGGCAACGTATATTTGTTTTTGTAGCCCAAAGCCGATTTTTTTTTATTTGCATGTGGATGTCATACAACACCACTTCCATGTCTCTCAAAGCCCCATATTACCTAGTTTCTTTTAAGTCTCCTTCCACCTTCTAAGGAGAAAAGGCTGCCCTCTGACCAATTACTAGATGTGGGTAGCCCTACAGGGCCCCTTGTTGTTGGTGTCCGTGACATCCCTCAAGGGTGCCCAATAGATGACGGCTTGTGACACCTATTTATAAGAAACAGTCTCATTCATTAATTTCATTTAAATCTTTATTCGTCTATCAAAAAAAGCAGCCAAAAAGTACAAGCAAAATTGTACATCTAGAAAGACAATTAAAAGACATATAATTACAGTGACAATTATTTTAAAAAAATCAGTTCATTTGTTACACTATAGCATAATACTTTTCCTCGCATTAATCGATTTCAAGATAAACAAAGCAACATTATAACATATTGAAGAATCGTCTAGTGTCACCAAAAATGTAATTGCTACTTTGTGTGACCTAATATTCTGAGCAGCAAACAATGGTTTAAGATTAAAAAAAAAACCTACAATTATGATAAAAATTACAAAACAATAGAAAGTGCAATGTGCTTTGTTTATTTTTGTTGTCACAAGGGCATGGTACCATATCAGGTGGGCGGGATTTCACTTTTGGGAATGGGACTAGGTAGTGAACAATGCCACGTCTGTCTTATCAGCACAAAACAATGCTGTACATTAGTCACATGTGAAAGGTATTTATTACCTTCCTCCTCCAAATAAAAAGATTTATACAAGGCGACCGTTGGTTTATTCTGCTCGACCATTGATCTACGATCCAGTCTGTGCTGGGAAAAGAATTCTTTGATACCTTTCTTTGTAAGAGACAATACTTTTGAGGGATCCGACCAAATGGATATCTTAAACAGCCTTTCGAGGGAGGAGTTAATGTACAATAACCAGGGAATACTTAATGCATCCTTCAAGGTTAAACAGTCTAAAATAATTGATCTGGTAAAAGCCGTTTCTTCCCTGTCCCAATGTGAAGCCCACAATAGCAGTGGTCTAACCAATAAAAGATCCTCTAAAAACCGTAGTCCCACCTCATGATGTACAATAGTGTTTGATGCAGAGGAGAGTAGGTATAATAAACGTTTTGAAAAGCAATTTTCTTCTATTTGCAGGGCCATGCTATTTGCATAACTGCCCCATAAAGGGCTGTGCTCACTCCTTTTGCTTTATAAATGGATTCCATTTCATTAATTGGTCGATTTCCTAGTTTTGAAGAAAATTTTAAAATCCCTTGGGTTGCCCTACTTATTTTAGCTCTAGTATTTAAAATATGTTGTGACCATGAACCATTTCTCGAAAATAAAATACCAAGATAGCAAAAGGAATTCACTGTATTAACTGGAATGCTAGCAATAAAAAACGATTTGCAGGATTTGGGTTTAGGCCCACAGACCATGGTGAATGTTTTAGATTTATTAATTATCATTTTCTTTTGTGTCATAAAATCTAAAAAAGCATCCATCAGTCTCTGGAGGCCTACTGTGGTCTGTGCTAATAGTACTGCGTCATCCGCATATAATAGTATGGGTACCGGGCGGCCAGCCGCCCGGGGGGCATCAGCCTGAATCATCTGTAAGTGATTCTCTACCCCATTAGTAAAAAGGGAAAATAAAATTGGCGCTAATTAAATCGGCAAAGAATAGATCGAGTATCTGCCTTAGCCCTAGTATACTTGCCGATAAGTAACTCTAGGTTGATGCATTGCTCAATAGTCCCAAGCAGTTTCCTGAACCCAAACTGCACCGGGGTTAAAATCAAATGCTCTTGCGCCCATTCCTCCAGTCTTAATATCAAAACCCTACTCATCACTTTCTGGGTGATGTCTAGGAGCGAAATAGGGCGATAGTTTTTTGGATATGTTTTGTCCCCTTTTTTAAATATAGGTACGATGATGGATTCTCCCCATGTCTGTGGGATCGTGCCAGTTACGGCTGAATTAAACACCCTGGTTAAAATAGGTCCCCATAATTCAGGGCAGATTTAAAAACATCGACTGGGATACCATCCGGGTCTGGGGCGCTCGCCTGAATGGCCCGAAGAACTTCTTCATTGGTGATGTTCAAAGGGAGGTGCCTCCCCTCACACAACTCCCAATCATACCCTTTCATCGTCTCCCCACTGTTACTAAAAATTCCAGAGAAATGAGTCACCCAGGTATCAGAGGGAACAAAAGAACAAAACTCAGGGATATCATCATTCTTTAAAAAAGGAGCATTTACTGTGTCCCAGAAAAGTTTGGTATTCCTGGTTTTTGCGGAAATGGCCAGTTTTTCCCATGCTTCTGCCTGAAGTGTCTTTTTCCGGGCCGCTGTAGCTAATTTATACTCGCTCCGAAGGGATTTGATAATTGGTGTGTCTCGCGGGGATTTAAACAAGGCATACTTAAGTGACAGTAGTGATTTAGTACAAGTACCATCAAACCATCCCTTTCTCTTGGTACCTGATGTACCTGGATACTTAGTTAAAAGTGATTTGATGGAAATTGTAATACAACGGAAGCTTTCAATCACTATATTTGAGGCGATTTCATCCTGAAGACAGTAGGTTATTTCCCCAAGATTAGACACTACTATTTTCTTCAGGGTCATACGTGGATCAATGCCCGTCCACTTGATTGATACACCAGAAACAGTCTCAATATGTAGGTTGTGAGCTCATCAGGCATCTTGTATCTGGTCACATCCATCACACCAGCACCCAGGGTTTTCAACAGGTAATGGAGGCACTGCACACCTGTGAAGGACTATACCTTAGATTGCGTACTAATCACCACCCTGAATGTCTCCACCATCATCAGATGAATAAACTACCACAGGCTCAAAGGCCCGACCTTTGCAAACCATAGCGCTACTCAAAACCACACAACCAGAAATATTTGCTCAACAGTAAATACTGACTTCATGAAATGACCAGCCAATATCCACCCTACCCCCCTGAGGACAGCTGAAAGCAGGTCAAGCACCAGATAAGAAAAACATATAATTTTGCAAGAAAAATGAAAAACCACCTAAAGAAAGATGCAGAAAACATTGGCTATGAAAAACATGCTAGCATCTAAGACCAATAAGTATATTCTTTCAAGTCAATAACTAAGGACCATACCCTCAGAGGGACAATATCTCCTACCAAGCAAGTTAACACAACCTGGAAACTCAACCCTCCACATACCATAAAGCCTTTGTACCTCAGAGCGTACTTGTGCTGCCTTCTCTGTCCATGCCCAGCTTTACAATGTCATGCAAGGTTTCCTTACAAGAAAAGCTCCTAAAACCCTAACACTCATAACTATATAACTCCTATTAGCTGAAAGTATGGAAAGCTGAGATTGACTCATAGATACTCTATGCCTATAATGCTGGCACAACAACTGATACTTGCCTGCATTCTTTATTCAGGGGCATGAAACAAACAATTGATGGCATATTTGGATTAGCTGCTTATTGCCCATATGCGATCAGGAATTGACATCTGTTTGGTTTGGATCATATAATAATTTTGGTGGGCAATTAACAGTGGTTACCATCCTCAACAGATTTAGTTAACTCCAGTTAAGGTTATGGGTAGTAGGCAGGAGCATCGAATTGCAAATTAAAAGTCAAATCCTGCCATGATCACCTCTTCCCATTCAAGAGAATATGCCAGAGCTCCAAAACCTCTTCTTGATCATGCCTTCAACATACCACTTCCAGTAAAACAAGCATCGCCCCCCATCGGCTAAAATATTTAGAGGCATGAAACAACTGAAATATCATGTGCTGAATCCTCATATCCTGAGTACCACTCCATTAGCTGGGAGGCTGGCCCCATGAGCTGAACTTTTACCACTGACAAACGCGGTGATGTGACTGTCAGGAACTTGAATCCTAATAAGACACATTTAGCATTCCCTCTAGCAAGGTCTTTTAACTAAGTACCAAAAATTGGATATAGTAACTTCTTATAAGGCTTAAATTGTGCAGAAATGTTTTACAAAACACCACATACAGAGCAAATTATCGGTATATCAAACTCTCTTCACCATCACTCCACTGGTTTCTATGGAGCATGCAATAAAACTCCACGTTTACCAGCCCTTGAATGAGGGAAGCTAAAGCAAGTGTCCTGATTTCCTAACACTGCCGGCCAACTTCTACACAACTCCTTGAAACCCAGATTGTGTTGCGCCCTTGACCATCTAATAATTTAAGTTAAAGAATCTAAAGGAAGTGGTCAACTGAGAGCCCATCTATATTCTGATCTTTCAGAAGATCCTGACAATCACTCTTTCCGTTTAAACTTTGTAGTCACTGATTCAGATTAACCTACTTCAGGATTGTATCCATTACTACACCACCTCCTGTACCCATTTGAACTATTCCCAAGTGATTGCATGTACCGCTCCCAATTGCTTCCATCAATTTACTTGTAGCCAAAAAGTCTGAAGCGATCACGAAGTAACATGGTGGAGCCATAGAGGCAAATAATTTAACATGAGAGGGAGAGGTCTAGAGAGAGGCCTTGACTTGTTTCCCTTTACCCGCCCTAGTGATCAGTCCGATTCCTCAACTAGGAAGCCTCAATGAGTGGTTGATTATACTGTGCTAAATAGGAAATAAAGTTTGACAATAAGGTATAGTTGGCTTCTTCCCTGAAGGAAATTTAATTTAAAAAAGTCCCTCTTACCATCAGTAAAGCAAGAAATAACTGAAAGATTAAAATGAATGAAAGCCCCCAAATTCTTGTGGGTACGGAATGTGAAATGACTAATTTGTATAGATGCACAAACCAAAAATTTACCAAAGCACTCATTCTACGATCTGGAAATGTGAAGTCTGAATCTACATTTCACATATTTTTTTAAGTGGGACATTGTGTTTTTGAAAGTTGCTCATTTATTCCTTTGGGAGAACATTATTTTGGACTTGGAAGACCCTAGAAACGAGATTTGAAGATGACACAGGCTCAAGGATGTTTCCATGCTGTAGATGATGATTGTGATAATGGTGATTATGATAATTATGATGGCGACGATGAGGATTATGATGGTGATTATGATGATAATGATTGTGATTATTATGCACACTGCAACCTAAAAGGCATCCTATCGCTGGCTAAGATCATTGTAATTGTTGCTGGAGTATTATTTAGTGTGCAGTCTGGTTTTCAGCAGTTTCTTGATAACAAAGTGTTTGGGCGTAGTCCACAGAGCAAAGGGGAGGCTATTCTAGAGCTGAGATCTAGGACTGAAAAATCTGGCAACCTGAAGAACGTGACCGTGAGTAGAGTGGAGAAGTCTTGAAGGGACATAGTGCTTGAATTTGTTTTACAAAAAACACGGCCCTTCCCAATAGTATGCCCTATGAACCACATAGGTAGATTTAAAAAGGATGTGCTTCTGAACTGGGAGCTGATAAAGAGAATCCGAAGCTGCAGTGACGGAGGCTCCTGACGGCCATCCTAGAGCTAACTTTGTGGCAGAAGATTGGAATCTGTTGATCCAATTCAGCACATTAGAAGGGGCTCCAAGGAACAGGGCGTTATCATAGTCTAAAAAGCTTTAAATAGCACTGTGAACTATAGTTGCGTGCCAGTGTCTGAGTAGGAGGGGTAAAACTCTGCGTAAGGTTCTCATTAATGAGAAGCAGATGCTAGAGTGGTTATTAACAATTTGCAGACAGAGACAAGTTGGAGTCCATCTGTACTCCCAGATTTCGAATCTTGGAAGCCTTTACTAGAACTAACCCATCCTCTGGTGGCCAGAGTCTTGTAGATGTCATAGTTCCAGTTTACTTATGTGGCAGGGCATGATCTCAGGTTTGTTACTGTTCAATTTTAGAGAATTGGAGAGTAGCCAATCAGCTATACTACTCATTCAGTTGTTAAGAAGGTAAGGAACGTCAAGTTGGAATACCCTAAGGTGTTAGTCAATTGAGTATCATCTGCATAATTGACAAAACGTGTCCCATGTGATCTTATTCGCAGGGCTAATGGTCTGATGTACACATTGAATAGCGTTGGACTGAGGGCAGAACCCTGAGGAATCCCAAAGGTTAACTCATTTGAACGCTGAACAGATTGGGGGAGGATGAATTGCATGCGATCTGCTTTCAAGATGAAACTTACACCATAGTCATGCCTGACATTTGACACCCACCTCCTCTAGCCTGCGGAAGAGAATCTCGTGGTTAACTGTATCAGAGGCTGTGGACAGGTCTAGTAGTACTTGAGCCACTTGCTGGCCTCTGTCCACCGCTATACGAAGGCCATCCACTACCGTAACCAGAGCTCCGTATGTCCCATGA
Organism: Calotriton arnoldi; assembly: GCA_963921515.1. Taxonomy (NCBI): domain Eukaryota; kingdom Metazoa; phylum Chordata; class Amphibia; order Caudata; family Salamandridae; genus Calotriton; species Calotriton arnoldi. Next base: position 1,279,406 of record CAWUFW010003211.1, on the reverse strand, counting down.
AATGGCTGGTATCCACACTGTGCCCCATCCAGTAGTTGATTTTCCTCCAGATGTGCTGATAATACCTTATTGGCGTATTTCTCCAGAGTTTTAACTGGTAAGGGCAAGAGACAGATTGGTCTGAATTTACTGAGATTTGCAGGATCAGCAGTAGCCTTCTTTAACAGTGGATGACCACGCCTTTTTCCTGGCTGCTGGGACTGAAGAAGACTGCAGGGAAATATCACATATAGTCCAAAGCAGTTCTAAGTTGATCCATTGGCTCCCACCAATACTTAAAAGAAAAGGGTTCCAGTGAAGAACTTGAGTTTATGGAGTTAGCAATCGTAATGAAATCCACTGTTGACACAGGCTCAAAGGCTTCTAAGCTGTTAACGAAAGGACCTACAGAGGGGATGGGAGTATTCCTTTCCAGACCTGGCCTGGACATACCATCCCCAGACAGGGGCTCATTGAATAAGGTAAGAGCTGTAACAATGTTCTTTATCTTGTTCTCAAAATAGTCGCCCAGATTATCGCAAAGTTGTTGAGAAGGGATGATCCTTTGTAAGGAACAGGCAGAATTGGCTAGTGGCTGGGCGTTCAGGAATATATTTTTTTGCCACATTGTGAGCACTGGCAATTTCTTTTGCAAAAAATTCCAATTTGGCACTTCTGATCAGGTTTTTATAGTTCTTCAAGGCATTTCTAAATTTTTATTTAACTGCTATGGCATAATGAGTTTGCCAGGCTCATTCGACTCTCTTACAGATATATTTGACCTCTCGGAGATCATCATTATACCAGGGCGCTGAAGGGAGGACTCCAGAAGTAGTCTTTAATGGAAGAGCCTTATCCAGTGACTTTGTGATCCAGGAATGATAATTATCATACGCATCTGCCACTGAGGCCGAAGAAAGCCCCGTAGGTGGGAAAATCGGTAGCCCCCCTAGGATAGCCAATTGAGAACGTTTAGCCCATGGGTGAACCAACTTCTGCTCTCTGGGGCCTTGTGGCCGAAGGGGCACAGGAGGATCGATCAAAAAGGTTAGGAGAAAATGATCTGTCCAGGCTTGTGGTTGTATATGCTTCACCATAATGAGTCCATTACGGCCAAATATCAAATCCAACGTCTGCCATGTATGTGTGTAAGGCCCTGTACTAGTTCTTGTAGCCTTTTTGCTTCAAGAGAAGTGATCAAGTCCTAAGAGGATGTGTAGGAGGCATCATCCACCCAAAGACTGAAGTCTCCTTCCATAAAGAGAGTGAGGTAAGAGAAATCATGAGGGGGGAGGGGGGGCAGTGCTTCCGCAAGGGTTTGAATAAACCCTGCGTGCGAGCCAGTTGGGCGATAGCAGAGTAACCCAATAATGTTGACCCCAATCAATCCAGCTTATTGAGGCCCCCTACTTGATAGGGCTTTTTTTTTTATAAACGAACTTTATTGATTTTGTGATTCATACATTACCTACAGATGCGTCATTTATACCTCTTTGGACATCATTACGCTCTTAAGGTTATAACAGCTGTAAAATGCTAGGGTGGGATCGCTGGGTATACATAAGAGCAGATGAAAGCATGTGTGGCGCATCATGCAGTATTCATGGATTAAGATAGTACATCAAACAACTCCCCCTCCCTCCCCCCGCATCGCTCACCACATTGCTATTTACGAGACTGTAGCTAATTTGATATTCATCGGGAATCATTACCTGGTCCACCAGCTCCGATGCCTATGTGTCTATAGCCGTAGGCAGACTTGGGTTTGCATTGTATTATCTGGTTCGCAGAGTAGCAAGGGGACAAATAAATCTTTTATATATGATTGCCAATCCCCTTTTAATCCTCCCCAGTCTTGGTTGATGTAGAATTCCATATCCCTCCGGACATACTGACCCAAATTCAGGATTTTTGTCAACTGTGGCCCAAGTCTCCATTACAAAGAGGATATTCAATCTGATAGTAGATATTAACAAGTGTATTTCTGTCGCATGTTTTAAAATGGAGCACACATTCTATTATCTGCAAGATAAAAGCCTTAAGGATTTAGCCCAAATTGAAAGTTCTGACCCCACCTTATCTGAGAAGTCTGGCCATCTGGTGTTTGAATTAAGGGGTGAAGGACCCAACATGCTAGTTGTCAGATGAGGTGAATCTCCCTGGCAAGCTCTTACCCCTAGTAGCTGCTCTATTATAGCATCGAAAACCACCATTGTCCACTGCCCTATAGCCAGGGTCTGCTGAAAAACAGGCATAGTGGTTGGCGCTGTGCTCGGCTGGTGCATGCACAAGCGCAGACTGGTATGGCACATCCACAAAACACTAGTGTGCTAACCAAGATGGCGTCCTGGAATGTCAAGGGAAGACTAGACGTCGGGCTAGCGTGTGCTCCACTGCCGGCCTGCTCTTGTGAAAGTGCTTTGCAGGGGAGAACAGAGGAACAATTTAAAAAGACCTAAAGTGCAATTTTGAAACTTAAAGTTCCCTTATGAGACACAGCTGCATTGTAACTCCCATAGAGATAAGGGCATTCCTGAACACTTTCTTAAATAGTTGCCTCAATGCTGTTAAACGCACTGGCGGCTGCCACAAACAAAGGGTGGTGGGCTGGGTGGAGGGAACACAGGAGAGGGAGCACGAGGGAATCGCGTGTGGGGGGGTGTTAATATATACATTTTAGATTGGCCTGAGCGAACTGGAAAGAGGCTTCGCACAGACCAGGGAGTCTGTGGGGTTTCTCCAGCCCGGTTGTTAAATGCAGCCGGGCTGGAGAAACCTAAGTGCACATGTGTGGTTGGCCGGCCTGAGACGACCGGCCAAACACATGTGCGCGCTTAGGGAGTGCACATAGCACTCCTCCTCCCATGCCTCGGCCCTCCCCCCCCCCCTACAGCGCTGGCTCAGAGCTGGCAAATTAAAAATAAAACGATGCTAGAACATTGTTTTATTTTTCAGTTGCTGGCTCTGAGCCAGGCAGTAGGGCAACGCTCCTCCGCTATTGCAGAGGAGCCGCCGCTGGTTAAATGTCGGGTTAAATAAATATGGCATACCGGGAGTTTTTCCGACAGAGGAATTAGCACACCTCTAGTTGGTTGATGTTACCTTTCTCCTGTGAAACTTCCTTCTGTCTCCACTCATTTGGCTGCCCTTCAGTCAGCACATTAGCTTAGCCCTTTTGCTCAGACCGGTTTTCTTAGACATAAAAAGTCTCTTTAACAACTGTCGCTAACAGTCTCCAGGCAGTGAAACCTGCGGGACTGCTGTTTGAAATGTGCCTTATAGTTATGTATACACTGAGTTCCTGGGAAAGCAAGAGTCTTCGGGCTCTGGTTGCACAAACCACTCACCTTTGGCCTCGTCATCATATGATGTAATCATTGCCCCCCAATCATAATATAGGGCTATATTACACGTTTACCCATTATCTATCCTCTAAACATGTTATATTGGTTTCCCCCTTATAGCTGTGGGACGAATGTAAACCCGAAAGGTGTGCCTCAGTTATGTCCATTAGCCTTAGTACCATCTGGCACAGCATTTCTTTAACACAGTGCAGAGGGTCAGTGTGCAGGAATAGAGGATCCTGGGGAATCTGTGCATGGCAGCGTTGGCCCCTTTTTAATCTTGTCATGTCATAAGCTGGACAGAATAGCAACCGCTCATGAGAAGCCTCTCTTTTGTAAGGTGAGAGGGATATGCCCAGAATAAAGTCCATATTTTTTGTGGCAAATTCTTGTGGGCGCATCGGACAAAATAACATTTTCATCCATAATACAAGATGGCTGCCGCTTCCCAGACGCCATAATGTTTTTAACGTTGGTGCCCTTTTTCAATCATTTCTTTGAAATACATTTTGAATAACATGTCGGAGCTGCAGCTCAGCTCCACGGTGGAAATGGTCTGCGGCTTTAAAGATAGCTAAAATTGAATCGAGGAGGCTAAATCTTCTGTTATCTCTAGATGAGATTTTCAGTTGGATTGGATGTCATTTCTGAATCAAGACTTGGCCCCCCGCATCATCTTTTTCACGAATCAAAGGCACCATGTTGAAAACATCCACTGAGCATTAAAGTGCTTATTTGGGCTTAGAGAGGCTTTGTGTATCTTTTTAAGTTGTGTTTTGCGTTTCCGTGTCGGAGAAGGTTCGATGAGTAATGGAAGCGGGAAGCTGTTTTTCATTATCCGAGTGGTACATCCACTCCATCACCTACTCGGGATTGATGATGTCACAGGAAGCTTTAATCACATCTTCATGCGATCTTTTAAGTTCAAGAGGTTTTTATGGCCTGTTATGCTTAATGAAGTTGCTTGGTAACAACTCCATTTAGGATAAATGAACATCAGAGCAGAAGTTAATACCCAGGGAACTCAAAGAAAGCATCAGTAAATGGACTTTTCGAACTCGTAAAACATTTTTTTGTACGTTACAGAAAAAGCCATCTCAATTGCATATACAGCTCATCATATAAAGAGGCACTGAACAGCTCCTCTGCCCGAGTTAGGAGTCGGGCATAATTATTTGAAATAATAACCTGCTAACTTGAGGACCCTGCAAATGCCGCCAGCTACATTGACACTTTGAATAGTAAAGTTATGTATTTTATTTGTTTTACACTGAAAGTTTTATTTTTTAAATATAAAGCTTACAGACATACGCAGCATAGTGCACTAATGATTTGCCAACTATAGAGAGATACATTTCTTGAGTGTTTTTGTGAATTATGCTTCTTGTGTTAGGTATCCAATATTACGGTTTTCATTTTTGAAGTATACAAGGATGAATGGTTGACTGAAAAAATACAGTACTTAATGATTGTATGTACAGTATTTCTTAAAGGGATGTTTAATAACTAAATCCGTACATAAAAAATGACACCCGTATTCCCCATTCGTTTGCTCCAAGCCATACCTATTTTCTACTCTTTCGATCACTTACTCTTATCACTGCACTGCTTTTGAGTCCTGTTGATATTCTCTCCGCTTCCCATTATTCAATAACCAACTGTTCTTTTCCTTCCAATCTTTACTTCAGATGGCTGGATTGCAGGTGGGCCGGAAGATCTACTCTATCAATGAGGATTTGGTGTTCCTGCGCCCTTTTCAGGAGGTGGAGGCCATGTTCAACCAGTCTTTTTGCTCGCGAAGGCCACTCAGAATATTGGTGGCTACAAAATCAAAGGAGTAAGTGTTTTTAAAATTTAAAAAAAATTCTGATCCTTTTCTAATTTGTGATAGTACAGCATTGTTGAAGAATTCCAATGGAACATTTCTTCTAATTTAGCTACTCGTCCCCTAGAACGGTGTACTTGTGCCAGTCAATCATTTTTTATTTTCCCATATGTGTTTTTGATATTGAGTTACTTAACATGCATTAAGAGCAATCCTTATTGAGGAATATAGTATGCATTATATTCAGGCATTCTATATTATCTCCGACACCCAGGATCCAATTGGTTGGTACAAAATTTAAGCTTCATAACTAAAATAATTTAGCTCTGTATGTGCGAATCGTCTATATTGTGTTAATGTAATAATGAAGAAGTTTTAAATCTGTGAAGGGATACCAAAGAATTGTATGTTTGTATTTTACTGTAACTGTCATCAAAATGATCATTTGTGAACTAAGATTGTGACCAGATTTCAAATCCACGTGTCCACTTGTTTGTGAGTTATGAATATTTTTATGAGAATGGATTTGCAAGTTATGTGCACAAGAATGATCACTATGAATAAAATTGGTTTTACTACTACACGCCACGCTGGCAACATTTCAGATTCAGTCAATCAGTAACTATTACATGGATTTATAGATATTTCTGAAAGCAACAAGAAAATTAACCCAATGTTAAGGCTGATATAATGCACAAATAAGTGTTCTTAATTTTTGCTGGCAGACTAATATGTTGGGAAGTTTCTGGAAATTTCTACTGCGGCTTCATATGAGCAATCACAGGATGTTGAGTTTTGTAGTACATGGTCTGGAACAGATGGGTATTTCCATTTTTTCCACTGGCATGAATAGTAAGTAGGCTGCTGTTTACACGGACTCCCCGTTTCAAGCAGGTTAACTCCAAAATGCTTGTAAATCTAAACAGTTTGGGAACTATTTGAAGTTTGGCACACTGGAGCATCTGCGAAAAAGTGGTTGACATCAATGCACTCATAATACTGCAGATTAGACATTTGCCATTTTCTAGTGGATGTCCTGCATCTGCCCAAATGTAAATAAGCCCCACCATTTTTGCATCTTTTTGGCAACCATATTCATCTTGGTTTGCAATACTGTAGTTAAAACAGTTGTGTCTAAAGTGACTTAATATGACTGACCCTCTTTGAAGCAATGAACTCCAGTGGTTGGGGGTGCGCCAGAATCCTGAAAAAGCCTTACCCAGGGCTTGAATGAGCAAAAAACTTTTCATATACCTATTAAGTCAATACAATTATTATTCTGCAACCCGTACCTTTATGTACATAATACAATTTTTAATCCTTTAAGTGATCTTGAGGTATACGATTTGCTTACTTTGTGCATTTTGCGGTTCAGTGAGACTAGTAGCTGGTGCTTGAGTGATTTTTATTTCAAAATAATCCGATATTTGTAAGTGAAATATATAATTTACTTAGTTATGCCCTTTAATTTTTATTCCAAAATAACAAAATATTTATCCAGATTGTTTAGATAGTTGTTACACTATCGAACAGCCCTTCTCTTGATGTTGTTGTCGGTCCCACATTTGACAACTTTGAAGCCAGCGTAAAAAGCAATCTAGTGATTGGAGAAAAAAACGTAAAGTTTAGCATCATAACCAAAATATCAATTAATATGCCTTGTCACTGTAGCTTGTAATATGTACACTTGTTATACTGATTATCTTCCACAAACCAGCATCTATGTATAAATGCTAAAAACATTAGGTCTAGTTTCTATTCTTTATCAGAGGTACGTCGCTATGCGCTTTGTACTGTCTACCCTTATGTTCGTCATTTCTACTCAAAATGACAGAGCACTCTTGTCAAATAAATAAAACAAATATAAATGGATAACAGAAAATCGATATCACTGAGTCATCTCTGTTGTGACTCTAATAATATACATTTTAATCAAGATGTCGGCTGTTGCAGCCATGCCAGTGAAATCTTCTATTGTTTCCTCAGTGCTGAGAAACCTTTCTGTAATCACACCCGTGTAGAAGCTGATCCTTAACCAGGGCAACAAAATCCAAGACTCAGATTCTGTCTATGATGAAAGAATGGAAAATAATTTGATTTTCCTACTTTCAGGGTAATGCAGAAACCAGGATTAGCATGATTTGCATCCATTCAAAAAGAGCACTTGACCTTTGTCTTTGGTTGACTGTCAAGGGGTTATGGTGTTCAGTACAATTTGTTTGCACCTAAAAGATCTGGCTTTCTTAATTTAGTTCAAGCAAATGTTTGATTTTCCCCTTTCTTGTTTTCTAGGATTATAAAAGTCCCAGACCTGCCAGAGGCACTTTGTTTCCAAATCAGAGGATCTGCTCCCCCATATGTGCATGCAGTTGGAAGAGGTATGATGACATGTCATTGAATCATTTCATTTATCTCTTTAACTTAGTAAAAACTGTGACTTTGAACCATTTTGATGCGGCCACATGCGGGTCACTGCAGGACCCGACATTTAGTCATGAATGTCATCAAATGTTTTAAAAACATACACATACTTATAAACTATAAGACCTTAAGCGATAAAAGATGAAAGGTGGTGTCTTTTCAGATAAAGTCAGTTTAAGAAGAATTTGTGGCTACCGTAAGATAACCTTTAGTTGGTACAATTGAATGTTAAACATGGTCAATACAATGTCCTGCCAGCTGTAGAAACTGCTGCATTTCGTAAGGCTTTGGGCAGGGCACTCCACACCAGAGAACTGCAGGAGAATGCAAAAGAAGCTACCGGTTCAGAGGTGAGTGGACGGGTGCAGGTGGCCAGGTTTTCCTTTCCCTTTTACTATGATCCACGCCAACTAGCTTTCATGCAGCATTTTGCTTCCTTCATATTATCTAGGTGATGTGATATAAGTTGCTGGATGCCCAAGAATACACAAGAGTAATTGTTTCACCCTATGGGTGAGAGACATACATTGTGCTGCCGTCTCAAAATAAAACAAGCATTTACAATGCAACAGGTCTCGCATTTGCGAGCGTTTAAGCTATTGGCATTGTAAATGACAATGCCTTTTATTTATGTGTTTTTAAAAGAGTAACACACACATAAAAGGCATTGTTATTTATAATGACAATAGCTCAAACTCTCGCAAATGCGAGACCACTTTAATGGTGGCCGTGCCCCTTTCTTTAGACGCTGCTTGCCGTATTCAGGTTACAGTGAGCAGTGGCTAACATTAAAGTGAAAGTGCGTATGAGGCGCTTTCACCCAAAGTAAAAAAAAAAAATTATTTAGAAAGGTAAAGTGAAAGCGGACCGCGCTTTAGATTAAATAATTAAATAAGCGGCGCCGCTATAGTTAAAGCGGACCGTGCTGTAATTTAATTAAAATAATATAGCGGTGGCCTGCTGCGATGTCGTGGGTGGAATAGGGGAAGATCATTAAAGAAAATAGTGCTCACCGACTTATAAAGCAGACCGTGTATAACCACAGTGAAAAGTCCAGTCCTTATGGGAGGTTAAAAATGCAGACAAGGCGGTACCAAGGAGGGACTACTAAGCCTATTCTCGAATAAAAAGCAACGTTTTCGAAAGGACAGTAACGGGAGCCAGTTGAAAAGATGGACTGGAAATGGGCGGAGCTTCTATGCCATACCTCAGTACAGCATTCCTCGCAGAGCAGTGCATGCGCTGCTCAGGCTCAACCTAAAAAAGGGTTCCATTAATACCCCTCCCAGCTGGTAGAACATGCTTGACTCTTCTGGCACAAAATGTTCCAAACTGTCTGGTAGCTTTTCTAAAAGTGTTTCTTGGCTTCAAGACTACGGTGTGTCTTTTAGGAACTCTCAACTCTTTTATAAATAGAGGCTTAGTTAAGATATCCATTCTGTGTAGGAAGATCCTATGACTGCAGCACCGTATTACTATTGCACTTAAATTACAGTGGTACTTTGAGAGCAACTAACAGTCATGTGAGACACAGGGTAAATAGCAGATTCCAAACCTCTTCTGTCTTGTGGATTGTTACCTGCCTTGTTATGTTGGCCTAGGCCTGGCTGCCATGCTGCTTTTCTTTGCGCACGTTACACTGAGCCGGGCCTTCCTCGCCCTTTGCTCGTGCCAAGTTCTTTTGCACTGTCTGCATTTTCTGTTGTTCACCTTTCTGGGCTCAGTCTGCACAAACATGTACAAGGTCGCATAACAATGTATTCTGGTTCTTCCTGATATGGCCAGTCTCGCGCACCCAGACATAACATTATGTGCAATTGCCATGAAGAATTTGGTATGCTTTTAATACTGTGGTTTACTAGCGCTAAAACACACTTGGAGAAATCCCTTTCAGTGAGAAGAGCTATGATGTCCTGCTGATGTAATTCTGCATCTAGAGACTGAGGTATGGGGGTTCGCTAGTCAAAGCCCAGAGGTCTTCTATTATTATAATAAACTATCTTACTGCAAGGGGAGGGTGGTAATGTTATTTAAACGTTTATCCACTGAGCTCTGAGATGCTTTCCCCGTTTGTATTCTATGGAATTGTAACCATGCTGCTTATATTAGTCATATGCATTATGCTATTAGTACTGACACGTGTACTGTACATTAGAGCACGTAAGTTGGAATAAACATTTTAACCTATCCAGTGTCTCTTCCTACGCATCTTGTGAACAAGTACGAGTGAGTGACGAAAGAGTGTTCTTGCTTCTGCGAGTCCTGAGATAAAGATACCGTGTTCTGGGTTGTCCAAACATTAGTACTTGGGTGCTAATGGGATGCTAAGCTAGTTGGGTTGGGGTTTTTGGGTGCTACGGTATATGGTGGCAAACCACTGTATTCCGGGGTCCCATTTTCCTGTGCATAGCTCTGTGTATGTGCAGAAACCTTATGACATGGCGCGACCACCGTGGGGCAGCTTATCTGCGAGACGCTTGAGTAGTGCTTGTGCTTGTCCACAAACCCCTCGCATACGCTTCCGGAGGCGTATGTGACGGTGATACCTCCTATATTGAATGTTTTATAGGTTCTTTCAAGCTTGATATTATTAAAAAGGTTAGTTAATAGACCCATTTTTGTGCTCCCTGTTAGGTTGTCGAATATAATTGTTTAGTCATGGCTGGTGTGGCGATAGCTGCACATAGTCGAGGAGCACTCCGAGACCACTTAGCTGTGTATGGAGTGCCCGATACTGGGGTCGAGTTGGTCTTTGTGGTTCAAGCCGATGCGGCTTATCACTTTGAAGTGTTTTACACTTGGATCACTTTTGAAGCGGTGGATGCAGGTGATAAGCTGTTTCATGAATATAAGCCCACCGCTGTTCCTGCTGCCTATCGACCCTATACTGTTCTTGAAGTGCCTCTCACGGCTTGGCAGCACCGTGTTTGGTTCAATGGCGCCCTACCACAACCAACTACCGCAGTTCGTTTAGGCCCCTTATCAATTCAGGGGGCCACTTGGCCTGTATTGGCCGGGTATACCCCGCATCCAAATTATCTGGCATTACCGATTGCGGAACTGCGCACTATGCATACCGAATTGGTGCGAGTGCATCGAGCCTTAGTGACATACGTTACAGGTAGCCTCCATGGAGCTGCTCCTGTAGTCGCAGGCCAACCAGCTATTGCAGCTGGAGTGTCCATAAGTCCTGTCATGGTAAATTCCGTGATGGGCAAACGTCCACAAAATAAGGACGACTATCCTTACTGGCTTGCAGAAAAGTTCGATCAGATAGAAGCAGTGTTTCCACATACATCCCCAGTAGATAAACACCGCATCCTCACGATAAGTTTGCCAAAAGACATAATCCCCGATTTGACATCATGTGAAAACTGGGGTAAGGTATTCGCAGCAGTTTATTCAAAATGTTTTGGAACTCCTTCCATGACGGTTCTACCCTCTGTAATTAAAAAAGTACAGGATGAACATGGCCCTGAAGCGGCTGTGGAATTAGGGATGAGACTAGTGGGAGTGTTTGATGTAGTAGCTGAGCTGATCCTTGGAAATGTCAAGGGCGATGCTATGAACTTTCAAGTAGCGAATGCTTTGGCTTTGGTCCCAGAGTTGGACAGGCCCCGCGAATTACCGAAAATTATTGCCCGGGCTTATAAAACAATTGGAAGAAATAGCCTGGGCAACAAGCCTTTTGTAAAAATGCAAACTCAATCGCAAACACAAGTTACACAAACAAAAAGTGCATCTGAGAAAGATGATAAACCAGTCTTCACTAAAAAGAGTTGGAGACAGAAAAAACAGGGTAAGCAACAAAAGAAGCCGGGGTCGAGAGGCGCTTCCCCAGTTTCGGTTTCTTCTGAACGTACATATGATTTACGTGATAGGTCGAGGATTAAATCACCAGAAAGGTTTCAGAGCTCTGATACGCGTTCTCCTCGTTCTTCACAGGCCCAGACGTCGTCACAGGCTGGTGGAGGAGGACGGCAAGATAGAGGAAGGGGCCGAGAGGCTCCCCAGGAGCGAGACCAACCTCGACAACAAGTCAGAGGGAAAGCAGAAGACTTTCATCTTCCTCGACCGCAATTTCAGAAGAAAAAGGTTGCTGCTGTCACAGCGAAATATGCCTCAGACCGTGAGAACGAGACTCCAGAATTGGACGTGGGCAGTGACCCTCCTAGACAGCGCCGCGGAAGTTACCATAGTGCGGGAGGCGCTACGTCCTCATATGGAGGCGACAGCAACTGAAACATTCGTTACTGTAGAGACAGCTGACACGAGAGTGGCACCCCCTGACAGACTATATAATATAGTCATACAAATTGAAGGTGACATACCGCGTGAAATAAAAGGGATTTTTGGGAAAATCTAACCTCTTCATATGACATTTTGTTAGCAGAGGTGGATTGGCCACCCCCATTCGTTTTAGCTGCACATAAAGGAGAGGAGGTAATCCTTCCAAGCTTCTCACGGCATGTCCCAAAAGACAAAGCTGAAGCACTTGCAGCTGAGTGGGCTGTGTACCTGGCACCAGCGTTATACCGCAACCATGTGGGATGGGATGAAGAATCACCTCCTCATGCAATACCTTTGCGGTCACTACCGCAGCCACAACCCCAATATCCCATCAAACGGCAGGCAAAAGGCCCCGTCTCCGAAATTCTGACACAGTTGGAATATCAGGGAGTAATTGAACCATGCGTATCACCTATGAACAATCCCCTTGTCGTGGTTTCTAAACCCGATGGATCGTACCGCTTAGTTTTGGATTACCGGCATTTAAATACTCATTGTCGGAACTTTGCGGTGCAAAATACACACAGTTCTGCGCTTGTAGACAGTCTTGTTCGTAAAAAATACAAAACGACACTTGACCTTTCAAACGGTTTCTACACGCACAACCTAGCCCCGGAGAGTGGTCAATGGACCGCATTCACTTCCGGTGGTAAATTTTTCCAGTTCCGGCGTTTACCCATGGGCTACAAAAATAGTCCGGGTATATTCGCCGCCCGTGTTGTTTCTTTGTTAAATGACATTGATCAAGACGCATGTTCGTACGTAGATGACATCTATCTGACAGACGACGAGTTATATCAGCATCTGTCCCGTGTGGACCGCATTATTCTTGAATTTGCGGAGCAGGGTTACAAATTTAACTTTGCTAAGTCACACATTGCTGAATTTACCGTTCTGTTCTTGGGCTATGAGCTCAATAACGAAGGTAAGGGCTTAGCCCCCATTTCTTGGAAAAATGTGCACATTTGTGCCCCCCAAATACTCTGAAGAAACTTCAGTCTTTGCTGGGATTCTTGAATTTCGGGCGTACTTACATCCCCGAATATGCCCAGCGTATCAAGCCTTTGTATGCTCTGATACAACCTATTTATTCAAGGTCTTGCTGGCTGCCTGAGCATACCTCAATTTTGCAGTCTTTGCAGACAGACCTATTGGAGTCTAAATATCTTTTGACTCGTGACAACCACACAAACCTGGTGATCAGAATAATTCCGGGGCGGTGGGATTCACATACCTAACCTTTAATGAAGGTGATACAGTACCTATCGCATACAAGTCACATCTGTACACTTCCGCTGAATTACGCTTTACTTCTGTTGAAAAAGTTCTGACTGCAGTGCAAATGGCGATTCTGAAAGAACGCGCACTGGCACAGGGTAAGCGAATTCTGGTGGTAACACCCTGTCCTGCCCTAGAGGCAGTAACAAAGGCAAGTGTACCGAACTCAAAAGCAATGCATCCCCGTTGGATACAATGGGCTACATCTTTGACGTCATCAGACGTCACCTTTATTTTCGATTCTTCTCTTCAGACTCAGGAGTTCTTACAGTATGAATTTGTTCATCCTCCTCCTCTGTTTTTGTTGCCGCTTGAGGATTACAAATGTGTGATCTACACCGATGGTTCGGCGCAACCGGCCACTGGGTCCAAGCACGCTTATTCTGCTGCATGTGCTATTGTTGCGGGATCCTTTGTGGATGGCAAGTTCAAATCCACTGTAGTGCACACACGCACACTTGGAGACAGTACCGCACAATTGGCCGAGCTGCATGCATTGCTACTTGCACTTGAGTTCGCTTCACAGGATGAGACCACTCTTATTGTATGTGATTCTTTTTACTGTGTACAATCTTACAATGACAATCTGTTTTTCTGGTCGAAAAACGACTACAAGGACGCAAAAGGGAGCACAATTAAGCATAAAATGCTTTGGGTTCGAGTGGCAGAATTGCAACAACGTCTGCCCCTCACACAGGTGGTTCACACCTTAGGCCATCAGCGGGTGGGCGCACACGCTATTGGTAACGATCTGGCAGATGAAGCTGCCCGTTCAGCAGTAGTCACGTGTTCAGTAGCAGCGGTTACCAGGTCCATGTCTAAAATAGACCCTGTTATTTTAGCAGCTATTGCTGCAACCAAGGAAGGTGATAATTACCCTACAGGTTTCCCTTCCAAGTATTCTTACAACTTAAGTCCCGATCAGGTTCCTTATGTAACTATACCTGACGTTGGAGATCGGCTGATCCCCAACGCGGACCGCAGGAGTGCCTTGATATCAGCTGCACACGAAGGCATGGCTTCTGCTCATGCAGGTGGTCAGCTACGGTTTCCATCTTGCAGCAGCGTTATTGGTGGCGTGGGTTATATAAAGACACCCGTGCTTTTGTGCTTTCTTGCGACGTTTGTCAACAGATTAAGCCTTCCACGGTAACACGTCCACCACAAACACCGCTCTGCATTGCTAACAGACCCTTTGGGTGTGTTTACTTGGATCACTGCGGTCCATTCTCATCAGACACTGCTTATAAATACATCTTAGTGGCAGTGGACTCGTGCACACGGTTTCTCTGGGTCTGGCCACAACGGAGTGCTGACGCCCGAAATGTAATCAGGGATTTGCGTGTCTTTGTGGGAATTTTCGCATGCGGCACCTTCCATTCGGACCAAGGTCCAGCGTTTGCCTCTAGGGCTTACAAGGATGCAATGGCTTCGCTTGGGGTGCGGGTGAAATTTTCGTCTCCGTATAGGCCTGAGGGCAACTCTATCGTTGAACGAATGAACCGTGACTTAAAGCAATCCTTAACAGCTAGGGTTTTAGGTACTGGCAGGAACTGGCTGGCCCATTTGTATACCGTTCAGCGTGCACTTAATAATCTCCCTAGAAGACCTCTGGGTGGGCGGACCCCATACGAAATGCTCTTTGGCATAAGAATGTTTGTGCCTGACCTTGAGGGTCCAGACATCGCGGCGCAATCCGCCAAGTTTGATGTAGATAACCATTCTGCTATGTTACAGGACTTACAAGAAGCCCGAGACAAACTTGCAACTACACATTTGCCTTCAGCCACAGATCCTGCGTTGCAGATTCCGGTAGCCGGCTGGCTTCCGAAAGTTGGAGAACTGGTTCGAGAGAAGGTTGAAAACAAAAAAGAATTTGGCCCCTCTTTTCGTGCACCGGTTCCAGTTCTTGGCCTGAAGGGAACACGTACAGTCATTTTACCACCGCTTCCTGGTCGCAAAGAGAACAGATACATCTCAGTTGAAAATGTCAAGCTACAGCGCCTGGCCGATCCTGAATAGTGTCACACCAGCGGTCTCTTGTCCTGCCATTTATCGGACATATGTTCATAGTCCATCTGCACGAACTATCGCTGATGCTGTAATTGAGATGGTTGATTTGCCTGAAACTATGATTGATCCCCAACTCTCCACCAATATCAACGAGGACGAGTATACTTATCCTGCATCAGAATCGGTGGCACATCAACCAACAACGCCACTAAGCCCGACTCGTTATTCCTTTGATTCGGATTCCACATCTTCAAAAGTTCCATCCAAGTTCAGTATTTTTATATCCTGGTTTAGAGACAATTTTTTGATTCCCCCTGGACATACCTCTGGTTGGTACTTTTCTTGATATTTTTGTTCATGTCCATTGGCTTTGTCACAGTGTTTTTTCTACTAATCAATGGTCACTATTTACCTGAACGCTCTGCTGTAGACTATGTTTCTGGAACTTTGGCTCCTCATTCCTCGTCTCACATCATGAAGCGTGACCACACATTTGTGAACATTTCAGCCTTCCCAGTTGCTGATGGCATCGTATGGGATGCAGTGAACTATCAAATCCATGGTCCGACGGAAATTATTAATGTACCTAATGTCCTTCGTGTTTCAATGGGTGATGTAGTACAAAATAATATTCATTCTGATGATTGGGATGTGCATGCCGTTGAAGCATTGTTTGCCGATTTAAAATATTATGCATCTTTTAATGCTGAAGATTTATATATGAATTCTGCTAATTATGCCGATTTGTATTGTTACCAACATTGGGGTAATCATTTTCTCCATAAGCCCAGTGCCCTGCGTAGTTCTGTTAACTATACCCAATGGGAACATTGTCCAAACCCCTTGCCAGGTAGCTCTCAAACTCTTCGAAATAAGTTTAATTATTTCACTGATTTTAATCGGTCGAACCCTGCATCCTATTATTTTAGACTAAATAACACATCAACTCAGAAAATTATGTTAACACACACCAAATTGCTTTATTCAGGTTCCTTTCTAAGTGCCTTAGCTGTGGGTGGTTATGAGTACTGGGATAATACAGTGGATTTAAAATCTATTTGGGGCTCCAAGCCATGGCAGGTACAGGGAACCGAGGCGTTGCATCGTGCGTGCCTCATCCCTACCCAAATTATGTTCCTAAATGCTTCCATCTATCAGACTACATGTTGGGGCTTAGCAACCACTAAACAATTGAATACGCCATCAATACCATCCCTGTCGAGTTTTCCAAATGAAAGCTCACGATTCAATCTGTCCCTCGTGTCCCTGCAGGCAATGTTACAAAATAACTCGTTTAATGTTTCTGAGCTGGTTCAGTCACCCTGGTTAGTATGGCCTATATCATCTAATGCATGTCAAATGCGTTTTCATGATACTGGTGCTAGCTACACACAGAATAGGCCTGATCCGAGGTTTACTGATGCCCGTACTGTCACTACATACTCTGTTGGTAAATTATGCAAACAATGGCTGCAACATTCGTCCCTTGATTCTGTTAAACAACATTTGTCCCTCCTTACAGGCAATATTGATCTGTCCGACTTTGTTTTGGGACCTCGTGGTCCCCGACCTAAAAGATTCATTTATGAAACATATAATGAACTCTGGAAGCTATCACAAATGGAAGCTGCTTCCCGTCTTCGGGAAATAGATCAAGCAAATATGGAAAAGGTGCTCGCTGTTGTTGACAATAGTATTAATACCCTGTCTTCTCGCATTTACACTTTAGAGAATATTGTGTCCTCTGTTGTTGATATTGTACAAGATGATGTTTCTGTGTTATATCATGGTCAGAATCAATTGCGCTCAGTTATGCAGTTTGCATGGACTTTACAAACGCTCAAGTTAGGTAAAGTGCCTTGGCATTTTCTGAACACCTCTGCCTTATTTCTACCTTTTAACTTAACTGACAAACAGCAATTTATGTCCATGAAGGATGCAACGTACACTCTATTACATATCGAAAAGGTGGATCCTTTGCCGTTCTCTGTTGCAGAACTCGATTCTGCTGTATGGCTAGTCCATGGGGTTATAGCTTTACCATTTTCCTTGTTTGAATTTGACTCGTGCATGAAACATTATCCTGTGGGCCGTTACCGGCCATTGGGCAGTGCTTTCCTGCATGAACTCTGGTCCTTGCCTTTCATGTATAAATGCCTTCGGGACGGCAAGGAAGTCTTTCTCACGGGGAGTACTGCGACTCGACTATAGGTCATTCGCTTATTTGTAAACACATTAAATTGCATGGCTCATGTAGCGTTTCCTCTCCTAATCTTGCTTGTGTGCTGAAAGGTATTCCTGCTCCTGTTATTTCACCTACTTTCACTCTCCTTTCCAATGGTAGTTATTTACTTTTAAATAACGAAAACTGTTGTGGCCTGCAAGCTGGCATTCCTTACATTGTAACAGTTTCGCACAGGGTTGTCTGCTGCAAAAATGTGCTTTTTCCTCCCCCTCATGGCAAGGTTGATATCTCTATTTGGCCTTCCATCCCTACCATGGAAGCAGATTTCAATAGACTGAGCAGAATAAAGGCACTATTATTAAACGAGGAAGTTATGCTCACGTCCGCCCGGGAGACATTCATTCTCCAGGTGGCGAGTACCCACAGTGAAATACAGGCCCTTTT